>CAWUFW010000874.1:2400000-3000000 GCA_963921515.1 Calotriton arnoldi | reverse complement strand
CGCATGTGCCACCTGGCATGGCCCACAAGCAGGATGCAAGAGCCCATGAGGCCCGACAGCTTCAGTCATTATCACCGAAATCCAGGATAGAGGCTGAAATATCGGTATTCTAGCCTGAATAGCCAGTACTCGATGCTCGGGAGGATAAGCCCGAAACTGCACCGTGTCCAGAACTGCTCCGATGAAGGGGAGTGTCTGAGAGGGAGTCAGGTGTGACTTCGGCATGTTGATAGTTAAGCCCAGCGAATGCAAGAGGTGCGCCGTAGTCTGGAGATGGGAGAAGACTACTTAGGATGAGCCCGCCTTCAACAGCCAGTTGTCGAGATAGGGGGAAGACTGGAACCCCTGATCTCCCCAGATGAGCTGCGACCACCGCCATCACCTTGGTGAACACCCGCGGGGCACTGGTGAGGCCAAAGAGGAGCACAGCAAACAAAGTGCTCCTGGCCCACTGTAAACCGCAGGTAGCAACGATGGGCCATCATGACAGGTATGTGGAAATTGGCGTCCTGCAAGTCCAACGCTACCATCCAGTCTCTCAGATCTAGGGCAGACAGTACCCGAGTCAGAGTGAGCATCCTGAATTTCTCCTTCTTGAGGAAGTAGTTGAGGGCTGAGATCGATGATAGGACAAAGGCCTCCGTCTTTCTTTGGAACCAGGAAATAGCGGGAATAGCAACCCCAGCCTATTTCCGGCCTGGGAACCCTCTCTATAGCTCCCTTGGCCAAGAGAGCCTGGACTTCCTCACGGAGTAGCGCAAGATGATTATCCGTCAACCGATCGGGAGTTGGAGGCATAGATGGAGGGGTAGTCTCGAAGGGGAGGGAGTATCCCCTTCGGACTATCTGCAACACCCACCTGTCTGAGGTGATGTCGCACCAGTGGTGGAGGTGATGGCGTAACCTGCCACCCACTGGACACTCGTGCCCCAGAATGACCGGACTAGGAAGGTTTTGTGGTGGAGGAGGGGATGGTGGCTTGGCTCAACTTGTGGCCTCCTGACCCTCGAGGACAGGATGAACCGCAGCCACAGCCCCACAGAGGTTGTTGAACTTGTGGAACCCGCTGGCTGGAATAAGGTTAGTGCGGTTGGAAGCCCCTTCCGTAGCCACGAAAGGAGCGAAAAGCAGACGCAGGCCGGGGTGTAGTACTGAGGTCCAAGGATTTGGCCATAGCCCGTGAATCCTTGAAGCGCTCAAGCGCTGCATTAGTCTGGTCTCCCAAGAGACATGAGCCATCAAAAGGCATGTCCTTGAGGTTTGCCTTGACATCCCCCGTAAAGCCAGACATCCTCAGCTAGGCGTGGTGCCTAATGGCCACTGTGGAAGAAATCGTTCTGCCCAGCGAGTCACTCGTGTCCAAGCCACTGCGAACTTCGCTGCATCTCTCCAGTCTGATATTGCTTGGGAGAGCAGGATCCGGGTCCTCCTCTGAGACCCTAGGCAGCATCTGTGCAACCGTATCCCATATAGAATGGGTGTAACGGCCCAAAAGGCATGCAGTGTTCACCGACTGCAATGCGAGGCTGGCGGAAGAGAAAATGTTCTTCCCAAAGGCCTCCAGCCGTTTAGATTCCCTGTCCGGAGGGGAAGAAGAGAATGCACCACAGGAAGTGAAAGCCTGGACCACCAAGCTTTGGGGGGTGGGGTGGGCAGTGAGGAAAACTGGGTCGCCTGGTGCAGGGCGACGGGCAATCATTCTATTCACAGGAGCTCCTGTGCTGGGTTTGGACCAGGTGCTCAGAAGAACGTTCGTTAAGGCCTCGTTAAAAGGCAGCAAGGGTTCCGATGAGGAGACACCAGGCTGCAGGACCTAAATGTCTTCACCGCCACTGTAGGAAGCTGCAGGGCCAGGACCTCCACAGCCCTACGCACCACCATAGCAAACAACGCACCCTCCTCCGTAGACAGGTTAGGGAGAGACAGCATGCAAAAATCTAGGGAGGTGTCTAGGCCACTGGCATCACGCAGGTCCTCATACCAGTCCATGTCCTGGGGCTATGGGATTTCTAAGGAATCCTGCTCCCCCTCCCAATCCTCTTGATCCAACCCTAAATCTTCAGAAAGGGGCTGGTCAGGGTCAGGTATGAAGCTGTACGGTTCCGTCGGCACCGGCCTTGGTGGATGCCAGACCAGCTCTGTATGGTCTGGTACGAGGATGGGGGATGCGGCACCGGAAACCTCGGCGTCGGATGCAGCGCTGGGGAAGGGTCGCTGTGGAGGTGCGGCCGGTGCCGGTCCGGACCTGGGTCCGACAGGAAGCCATGAAGCCAGAGTCGAAGGCATAGGACCTCCTTAACCTGGGCCTGCGGGGCCCAAAGGTGCACCAGCAGGGTCAGGCCGCCCAAACATGGCATCATAAAATTCTGTAAGTTGGGCGGGGGTCGCTCCTGTCCCCAGAAAGGGAGAGAGACGCGGAGTCGACCCAGGTGCCCGCTCCGCTGAACGAGGCCTAGAACGCCGAGGCTACTCTGTCTCGCCGGATGACGGATGGGGCTAAGTCGAAGCATGCTTCGACTACTTGTGCTTCTTGTGGTACCTCTTACGTGGTGACTTCAACGAAGAGGACTTTGAGCCTCCGGAGCTATGCTTGGACCTTCCTCTCGACCGGGAGCGAGATCGATGAGGCGACCTCCGCGGTGCGTTCCGGGGTCGCGAGCAGCTTCAGGGACCACTCCCTTAAAGCCTTCGGCGCCATAACCCAGCAATCCGAGCATGACTGTCATGCTCGCGATCCAAGCAGCAGAGACACACGAGGTGGGGGTTCGTTACCAACTTGGCACGGTGACAGGCGCCGCATGGCTTGAACCCCGAAGTCTTCCTACTGGACATCCTAACACACCAAAAGGAGTCGACAAAAGGTAAAAAAATCTCGGTCAAAAAGTGACGGGGGTTGCTCTCTTCAACGGATCGAAGCTGCTGGCGTGTAAAGAAAAGAACTGGCGTCAGCACACCGGAGTGGCGGTATACTGACGACATGGACGTCACGACCACAACGAACATGACCAACGCCACCTAGCACCGCGGGTACGGCTATTAAAAATCTTCCGGATCCAGCCTGATGCCTAGAGGTTCAAAGGTAAGGAATCTGCGGCTAGATGTCTCTATCAGATAATTTTTTTTTTACAAGAATTAGATTATGTTATAAATGTTGAGCGCAGAACGCAAAGGGCAGAAAGGAGTCACCACGCCAGGTGACACTGGGACAGGCAGTACTGAATCATATCTATGGTTCATATTGAAGGTTACCAGGATGAGAGGCCCTTAGCCTTCGCTCGCTGGCTTATCAGTGCAGCTCACCTTGTGATTCAAGAATAGCAGACCTTGCTATTTTATCTAATAAAGAAGTTGACTTTTCAAACAGGTATTCAAGAGTGTTCCATCTCAAACACGAAATAGGTCTTTTTTTCTGATCTGCTAGAATTAGATTAGAGCTTAGAAGTTGCAAAATGAGTTGAGGATTGCTGTAGAATAATAAAAGCAATCATGTTAAAATTATATTTATTATTCACGCTGTTGGTACCTGTTGCTGCCATATTACGTGACTTCATTGTAGTTACAATTCATACTGTGTGCATTAGAGAATGATTTTGAAACATTGAAAATGTATCCTTTGGGTTCTAGTTTTCATGCAATCTTAACCCCTTCCTCTAGCACCACTGATCCCCTTTTATTTTTAAACAGCAAGCAAAAGAGTTGAAGCTTATAAAGCAGGGCTGCCTGGATCACTAAATTGTACTTAAGTAAAACAAACCGTAAAGCACTAGCAGGCTTGAACTCCTTTTTCCTCCACGGGCCAGAATGACAGCAAGTTGTACAAAGTTCCCTTTATTGTCACAAAATAATTTGTAAATGTACATACCTTAACTCAACGTCCTTTATTCAGGTAATTGTAATGTTATTCATGTACTGCATACAGAGTTTGTTTTTACAAAAAAGTAGTTTATTTTCCGATATTTATTTTTCACAAACATTATCTGTTAATATATCGTCTCCACCTACAAAGTTGAAATAATATGAATACTGTACAAGGCAGATCGTTCAGCAATGGTGCCACTAAGTTAATACAAGGACAAAGTGTTTTGTTCCCTGAAAGGAAAGAGCTTTTAAGTACTACATGTATGGTCAAAGGATATTGAACTTTAATGACACTCAGCGTGCACATGAGTTTCGCTGCATAAACAATGCCAACCTTTGCATATTAAACAATAGAGGAGAGACTTCTGGGTTTTATAATTACATGGTTTGCCTGATGAATCATATTCATTTAGCAGGATGTTCGCTGTACATTTATATACATCAGTCGGCTAGAGCACAGTACTTTGCAGTGTCATGCTATCATTCAAAATAAAGATGCCATAATTCCTAACAATCCCAAGGCATCTAGTACGCAATATATTGCTTTGAAAATGCAGGACATTTCAGATACTGACTGGCGATATGATTTTTTTTTTCTTGGGAGGGGGGTTGTGGAGGAGGGGAGTAGAGGCAGGTTCATGAAATAGTATACATCTATTTATATAACTTATTTTACATTTAAGGAAGCAGACCACGTTATCATAAATATACAGACCAGTATATAACATTAAAGAACAAGAATGTGAATGGGAAGAGAGCTCTGGCATAAAGATCAACCCGCTTGGCTTCAGACGGAATGACTGGCTTGGCAGGAGGTGGCTTCTTGCCATTCTTTGCTTGTGATTTCCCCAATCCATTGAGTACCTCTATGGGTTTTCCATAACAGTCATAGTTTGACAATTCAAAATCACGAGGTAAGCTCCCAACAATGCTGAAGTCATTTGTTCTCAGGTCGGATTTAGAAGTGCAAACTTTTTTGCATCGGTTTTCAGCCACCTGAGAGATGGAAATTAAAGAATGATACATAACACAAGCGGAAAGGGAGCACAAACGACCTTGTGGTAAAATATGTTAATTGCGAAAGAAGCCTGAAACAACAATGTTTGGGTAGAGAAAGTCTATAGTATCAAAAATAGCTGTAAAATAATTTCACATTTTGAAAATAAAAGTACATTATCGTACGTCACACAGTCCCAATAGCAGCTTTACATAAAAGAGGCATGAGTAAACACAGCTCAGTTTAAATTCATAGCAGAATTATTGTAACCTAAATGCGTTACAGAAATGCCATTCACCTTCATGGAGAGTTCCTTACATCAGTTAATGCAATGTTATGTTAAATAACCTCTAAAGCACTTTTATGCCTGTAGACCTCATGGCACTAACAGATGAGGACTACCCCAAACCATCTGGTGCCAGGCTAGCTCCCAAGGTCTGTTGACTACATGTGGAAAATCCAACTTCTTAGTTTCTTTTAGAAAGCCAACTTGTCCAGGACCAGTCGAAGAGAAAAAGGCAAAGAGAATCATCAGTCTGGAGCGAATACTGAGAAAGCGCTATTGCATGTCAAATAATTACAAAGAATGGTGAGCCCGTTTTTTGCATGGGTGGCCATTCCCATCCACGAGAGCTATACTGTTATACTACAACTCATTTTCTGAGCACGATTTTAAAGGTATGTGCTTATTGTGTACTGGTTTATTAAGGTTTTATTCTCTTCTAAGTAGCTCACATGGCAACCGGATTGTTCAGATTTGCGTTCTGTTTTAATATTTTAAAAAAGAAAGATGTGTAACCGAGCTATTTTTTTAAAAACATTTTTATTGGTTTGAGAAAAATCAGCCTGAAGACAGATCTATACAACATAAAGCAGGCTAGATTTAAAATATATTCAGATAATTCAGCTTCTCAATTAAACAAATTAGGTTGCTATACTTTATACTCCTCAAACCAATTCAAGGGTATCTGATAAATCAACCTCCAATAATGACTTGGTGTAGTTACCAAGCATGCATAGCTCTCCAGATTATTTTTTAAACTGCGAGTGTCCTTTGATACCTTTTGCATGAATGAGGTTATTCTCTAGTTCATAAATGTATAGAAACTTATTCCACCACTGATCTGCAACTGGTGGTTCATTTAGTGATACATAATCAAGCGACAATTGCAACACATAACCCTCGAGTCTCTTCGGCTGCCTGTACATGTACATCCCACGTCACAGTTTGAGTTACGGTCACATATTTTGAACCATCTTATTTGGAATATGCTCTCACAAAGGCTTCAGTAGTTGACAGTCTGAGAAAATCCTCTAGTTCACACCTTGTGCTGTTAGAATTCACCATTCCTTTCCATTTAAATAACTGAAGGAGTGTAACCTAGTTATTGATTATTTTGAAATGATGAAGTTTGCCATTTTAGGCACCTTATGACCCTGATTAATGGAACTTAAAATCTCTTCTTTAGTGGTTAAGCTATCCAAGTCACTGCTCCATCGTAATGCAAGTGCTTAGAACATTGTTCAACGTGTTTTAAATATATTTTTTTCGAATCACAATTTCTGCATACCTTTCACAACATATCTACAATACTGTGATAATCTCTGTGTTAAGTTGATTAGTTTAAGTGCGATTTAAATATGTCCAGATCTAAAAAGATACTTAAACTCAGTCCGGAGAAATCCATACTTATTTAGCAACTCTTGGTAAGAGTAAAAAACAACATTATTATACAAATTGTCTATAACCTTAATCTCCTAGCTGCCCACGTTTTATAGCAATGGTCTTCAAAGATTTCAGGAGAGATTTATTATCCCATAAAGGGCTGTATACCGTGATTGGGGTAATACCTAGCAGCTTCATTCAAGGCTTCCACATTTAGATAGCTGCTCTCACAAAGGATCTACCGATTTCTTTAACCAAACAGAAATTATATATCAAGGGAATAAAACTGATGTAGAAGCTGATACTAGTGATGATATTCTTCTGCCCACATAAATGCCCAATAGTAAAACAGAAGATAAGGTAGACCCAAACCCTCTTTTTCAAAAGGAAATTTAAGAAATATAATTGCCCGTCTGCTCTTATAGCCCCCATATAAAACTATTGATTGCAGACCCCAATTTCTTAAAAAGGTAATTGGAAACTGGCAATGGAATTGAACAGAAAAAGGAAATCGTCATCTTTACCAAACAAATCAGACTAGTGGGTAACCTATGACAATCGTGCATTATTACAAGTGATTGCCTGTATGAAGTCTCATAATGAATTAATCTTCATCCCTGAATATGTTGCTTTGCTGATAACCTTCCCACCATACAGTGTACCAACATGATTCAAGGTATCTGTTTTTAGGTCTCCTAAGACCTTTGCCATTGATTCGGCTTTTCAGCCTAAAACGTGCACGCGTTCCATTGCCTTCAATGGCAACGCGTGCACGTTTAGCGTATTCACTTGCGGGAGCGGCGGCGCCATATGGTAGCAATTATCGCTCCAGGCGCCGCTCGCTCCGCAAGTGAATCGCGCAGGCTCCCTCCTCTCCCCTCCCCCTGCTGCCGTGCGAGGCGTTTGAAGTTGTCATATATAACGAGTAGCAATTTACTGGCATAAGCGCTCCGGTCGGCATCTCTACAGTTGCTATTTCTTTTTCAAACGCACACTCTTTTCAAACTGCAAGCAAACTGAAACGAGACCCGGATGACTCTTCGAAACATCCTGTGTTGATTTAATCTTCAAGTGGTGCCCTTATCGTACGTGGTGTATTAAAGCTTTGAACTATTTCACTCGTGTCCGGCTGCACTTTACACGTTTCCATTGTTTAAACACCCTCCAGCTCTTCACCGCCTTCCCTGGCTGCTCCCCACTCCGGCATTGACTATTCTTAACACCCACCCCATCCCCCCGCCCTTCTCCTCCATGAGTGCCCAGCCCCTCACCATCACCTTACTTAAAAGAAAAAAATGCCCTGGATCGGTGGATCCTAAACAAAGTTGATGGTGCCAGTGCTTACACTGCAATGTTTTTATTACATTTTCAGTGTTCTAGTAAAGGTAGTACACAGTCCTGGCTCTGCTCTGCAACCTGCACTTTGACATAAGCAGCTCAGACTGGAAGACATGCGTTGTGTGGTGTATTCTGCACATATAACGCTTAGAAATGAATTTGTATAATCTATTCACGTTACGCCGCTATTAATGTTTATTTTAGTTCCTTTTTTCCCTTGTTCTGTGCCATAAGTGGTGACTTGAAAAACAAAAAGACATCATTTATGTCAGAAGCGAGCAAGCCCCGCCGTCCTGCATCTGCCTGTCGGTGCCATAATGTGCTGCATATCACATGGCTTCACTACACACTGAACGTGATCTAAGATATACCTTTCTCCCATGCCTTGTTCATGTTTTATGTTCCATTCCATGCTCAGTAAAAAAAGTGGAGACTGTGGATGCTGTGATGACAGCAGCTCACCAGACCTTGGCCATTGATCATTTGAGAGCCATTCTAGGTGGATTGGGAAGTTTTTGTTGTTTTGCTTGAAAATCCCTCTGATCTGGCTTTGCCGGGTTTTGATCTGAGCCCCTAGGACAGCTTGCAGTAGAAGTAAAACACCTTCATATGACCATATTTGGTCTTGCAGGCATATTTGAAGCTTCATTTGCCCTTGTATTTCCCTCTTATGCTTGTCCAGCCACACTTGACGAACGAAGCACATATTGCCAGTCGGTTTCCGCATTCACATGCTCATTTCGTATTGCCCCATGAATCTTCATGAATCTATTTGGGCTGTTTCTATTTCATGATGTACAATTATCTTCTACTAAGTAAGATAATGAAGGTATGAGTAGGGCCTAAGAATTTAAAAAGCAATGCTAGAGTATGAGATTTGATGCAGGGATGGTGTGTACAACATTGACAGCTTTTTGCATTTAGCATATCTGCCCAGGGACCCTTTGTGATATTAGTGGTATATGCATATATTAAAATGACCTTGTGTTATGGAACCTCTCTGTGATACGAATCTATTTACAGTGTGTATATTTGTCATAACAGAACTCATAACAAACACTGCAATAACTGGGCAGATTGTTTTTTTGCATTTTTTGCCTATTGCAGTGTGCGTCTCTGCATCTGCGCGAGCGCTTCCACGTGCACGCATTGACTTCCAGAGTCTTGGCTTTAGCTCAGTACAATCCATGCAGCCATTAATCCTTTCGCAGCAGGTGCTGTACAACATGAGCCAGGCCCACTGACTTCTGGGTGTGGGGGGGCAAGCACTGTTAATTTGAAATGCCCTCGCGGGGGCTAGGCCTGGATGGGGGCCTCCGTAGAAGTCTTCTTGAAAGTGAAGCCATATGATAAGTATGCTGTTTTTGTGTAATGAGACATGAGAAAAGGATTGAATTCAGTTGCAGCTGGGTATTTTTTCACAACAGCTACTAGATCACCAATGTTGGGCTAGCTATCAGTCATACTCTGTAAGTGCACTGTCCCACAGTAGAGCTTAGTTTATGGGTTTCCAATGCACGGCTTAATCGTGTTTCTTTCTCCGTGATGCATTCCTCAGTAAAGTTGTTTGTCATCTTAGTGTCGGGGGCAAGTTAAGCCTAAAACAATGATTATTCAGGCTGTTCAATGCTCTAGTGACGCAGTCACACACAGAATGTTATAGTGCTGTTAACTTGCATGGAGGAACTTGTCTTACTGTGTGTGCATTAAAAAGCCTTGGAATGTGTCCATAAATGTTTCTATTACCGAATCAGACTGCATGACCCAGTCTTTAGTAATTGTATAGCTTATCAGTCTCTGGTGACACAGCACCCAGGACTATGTGCTGCATGGCTACAAACTTATAAGGTCCCAAAAGCGAGACCTATTGGCTATGCCAATGCTTGTTTTAGTAGAGTTGAAGTAATACAGTTCCGTTATCGGGTTCTCACATATCACCTGCCATGTCAGCCTTCTCACCTATTGCCTTGCAAGATTCTCTGGTAATTTTAAAATCACTCAAATCTGGCTCCCCGTCAGATCCCTGTTTGGCCAGGCTGTTAGCTTCAGTTGCGGAGGCAGTTAATCCAGAGGTCAATACTCTGATTAATATGTCCCTGCAGACAGCCACCGTTCCTCCGAGGTGGAAGCAGGCCAAACTTTTGCCTTTGCAAAAAAAAAAGCCTTCCCTGGATCCTCTGATCCCAGCTAGTTACCGACCGATCTCCCTGCTTCCAGCCGTGTCGAAAGTTTGTGAGAAGGCGGTAAATAAGCAACTTACTAACTTTGTGAAAGATTTTTGCCTGCTTCCTCCAGCTCAATCAGGGTTCAGAGCCAGCTATAGTACTGAGACGGCCCTGGTTGAAATCACGGAGGCAATCAGAGTGTTTGAACGCTGGCAGCAGAGCGGCCCTGATTTTATTAGACCTCTCTGCGGCCTTTGTTACCGTTCCTCACTCTTTGCTTTTGGCCCGTCTTTCAGACATCGGGGTTACAGGATCTGTCTGGAACTGGTTTAGATCATTTCTGGAAGAAAGATCGCAGCAGGTTTGGATGCCCCCGTCTTCCTCTGCTCCACAATCTGTCCCCACTGGAGTACCGCAGGGCTCTACCTTGAGTCCCCTCCGTTTTAATATATATATATATATATATATATATATGACCCCTCGGATTTATTTGGCAGAGGAGCTGGGCGCCAAGATCATCGCCTACGCCGATGATACCCAGCTCCTCTTTACTTGGAGCAAAAATGACTCATCCCCGGCTCAAGCTAGAGCCTGTCTTTCGGCCGTTTTTCAATGGCTCCTTTCTGCACAGCTCAAGTGCAATGAGGATAAGTCCGAAATCCTCTTGTACGGGACCTTTCCCTCTCAGTTTAAGGAATCACTCTGGCCGGCCGAATATCCTCTACCCAATTCTGAAGGCCAGCCAGTGAAAAATTTAGGGATTTGGTTCAATGAAGATCTTGGGTTCACCACCCAGATCAAAAAGCTAGCAGGACAATGCTTCGGCACCCTGAGATCACTTAGGAAATTTCTTCCTTTTCTGCCTAGGGCTGCCAAAGAAATGGTCACCCGCGCTCTGATACTGTTGCGGATTGATTACGCGAACGCCCTTTATATTGGCCTACCTGGGTATCAGTTGAGGAAACTGCAGGTAATACAGAACACTGCGGCCAGGTCTCTACTGAACATCCCTGGAAGATCAAGCATAAAGCAACATCTGCATGATCTTCACTGGCTGCCGGTGGCTGAAAGGGTTAGGTTCAAGGCCCTTACCCTGGCGCACGCAGCCTTGCACCATTCGGGCCCAGTATATCTCAGGAACCGGTTCAAGTTGTATGTGCCCCCAAGACAACTGCGCTCTGCGGCACAGTTTCTGGCGGTGATTCCGCGTTTTCGCCTCGTGAGAATGGGCGGTAGCTCCCTGGCCTATAAGGCAGCAGTGGCCTGGAACGCACTCCCCTTTGAACTTCGCTGCATACAAGATGCAAATCTTTTCAGGAAACGCCTGAAAACGCTGCTTTTCGTATAATCTCCTTAGTTGACCCTCAGCTCACTTGCAAGGTACAGCGCCGGGACACTCCTGAGTAGCTGTGCGCGATATAAATGGATATAACATAACATACCCCGAAACCTTACCAAACTGAGAAGCCTCAAACTCAAATTCCCCCCCATTGTTCTCTCTACCGTAGTTTTCTATAGCCACATCATCAGCATAGCAGAAACGTTCAACTTGTGTCCATTGATTTGAACTAGCGCAATAGAGATTATCAAAAATATTTTTTAAATAAGGTTCTAAATATATGGCAAATAATAAGAGAGAGATTGGGCATCCTTGGCCTGTTTTTCTCGTGACCTCAAAGGACAGTGATGCACTGTCACTTATAATAATCCTAGCCTGTGGATTTCAGTAGAGCGCTCCATCAGTATAATGTACTGCATGCCAAGCCCTCTCTTGCATTACTGACCTCAGGTAGAGTCAAGAAACCCAATCAAGTGCCTTTTGCGCATCTAAAAGAACCATGGCCACCTATTTCTGTTCAATTTGAACTAAATCAAATAAAGTAATAGCTGTGTTAATATGTTCAGTAGTATCACATCTGGGTCTAAACCCATGCTAATGTTGGGATACCAGCTTATCTATGGCTGTGGCTAATCGAGTTGCCAGAATTTTAGAAAAGGTATTTGCATCGCCATTATTATTATTATTTTTTTTTTTTAAGTGTACCTTGAATTTTTTATTTTTTTAATTGCTTTTGGCATAAAACAAAATACATACAACTTAACGAAGGTATAATCACGACATGGTCATTTTGGTCACTCTAGCGCATCACAGCAGCATAGCAATACATCTATATATGAGAACACAAGTCCGACATATGGTAAGTGTCATGTACACAGGTCTATCAACAGTTACAAAGCAACTCTTCCTGTGGCGGCCTATCCGCTCTCAATGTGCCCATACATTGGTGAAGGGCATGACTATGACTTTAGGGCACAATCAAAATGAGCCTTCCACCACCCATCAATGTCCACGATCAATTATGTTCCTGCGACTGGCAATAATACTTCCTCAGTAGTAGTCTGCAGCTCCGGGGTTGCCTCGCCTGCTCTACTTAACAGGTAAGTTTGGTATGGTTCCCAGCAACTGTTAGGACGGCTTCTGGGGGGTAACAATTCACTACATGCATCAGCCTGGGTGTTACAGTACAACATGTCTGAATGCCAGTCTGTGATTCGTGGAAGCGGGTCCCTCATCCACCGCAGTGCCACCCGCCGTTTAGCAAGTAGGAGGCCAATGGCTAACAGAGGACGTAGCGCCTTGCCTACTGCGAGATCCCAACCCAGTAATGCCATTTTAGGGTCAGGTTCCAGATCTGCACTAATAATGGTTCCCAGCTCTTGAAACACTTTTTCCCATAAGGCATAAACCCCTGGGCACTGAATACCGCTCCATCCATACCACATCTATGACAACAGGAATATTCTGCCAGGCCATATCGAAACTGGCGTTCCGGAGTGCAGTAAGACCTATGTAAAAATTTAAAGTGGATAAGCCTGTGTCTCCCATTTAGGGAGATCGACCTGGTGCGAGCGCAGCAATAACGACATTCTTTGTCACTGAGAGGGGTACCCAGGTCACGCTGCCAGTCCAATCGCACTCGTAAAACTTCGGATTTACGCGTGTCCTGTAAACTAGAATAGAATTTGGTGATTAACTTTGAGGGCTCCTCAACCTTAATTAGGGTGGAAAGTGCTCCCATTGTTTGTGGTTCTAGCAAGTCGTCTCCAATAAGGGTGCCCCAGGTCTGTCGGGCCCTATAGTAGTGGAACAAAACCATCCAGCCCAATTGCCTGTCTGGTCGTTGCAATGCCTCCCAAGTTACCAACACCCCTCCTTTAAAAAAATTCTCCCATTGTAGTAATACCTATAGATTGCAGCGCCTGCCTTGCTCCTACATCTTGACCCAGTGCGAACCACATGCACCACTGAAGTGGCATTTCCGGTGCGTAAATGAAGGCTCCTGCTTGCATGTGCAGAAGGGTTTGCCAGGCTTGTGTAGTAACCGCAATGGAATCAAAGACACGCAGCTTCCTGGAGGCAGGTTGGGTAAGCGTTTGAGGAAGGGTGAGAGGCACCACTGCATTCCTTTCCATATATAAAAAGGGTGTGTCTTGTGGGCCATGTATCCAATAATGAGCAAATACACTATTCGCAGCCCTATAGTATTTTTCCAGATCAGGGGCCCCCAGCCCACCCAAATCACATGGCAAAGTGAGCGAGCTCCATCGTATGAGAGGTTGTTTACCCGCCCATGCTAGCCATATCAGCTGTGTGCGCCAGCATTTGAATAAATGTTTTGGCAACAGTATGGGGATGTTTTGGAATAGAAAAAGAAAACGCGGTAATATAACCATTTTCATGATCGAGATTCTCCCCAGCAGTGAGAGTGGGAGCCCGATCCACTTATCCACATTATCTGTGAGCTTTTGTGTGGCTTTGCCATAATTCTCAAGCAGCACTATCGTAGGATCTGTGTGAAATTGGATGCCCAAGTAGCGGACCGCCTCCGTGGTCCAGCGTAACGGGTATTCCATGGCCGGCTCCTCAGTGTTTGGAGTGAGGGGAAATATAATGGACTTGTCCCAATTAATTCGCAGTCCAGAGTGTCCCCCGAACTGTACCACTTCCCGCAATATTGGCGAGAGGTTTACCTCCGGGTTATGCACATATAATAACGTGTCATCGGCATATGCGGAAATGTTTAGTGTGTATTCGGGAAATTTCAGTCCTCTGTGTGCGTGATACTCACGGATGGCGCAAGCCAGTGGTTCCGCCACTATCGCATACAACAATGGAGACGAAAGACAGCCCTGGCGCGTTCCCAGGGTGATGTGAAATGGTTGAGAGAACTAATTTCCTATCCTGACTCTAGCTGTAGGTGATGTATATAATACCGAAACCAGACTGAGATACACATCTCCAACTCCTATTTTGCGTAGTACCGCGTACATGAAACTCCATTCCACGGAATCGAAGGCTTTTTCGGCATCCAGGAAGACTTCCGCCGCCTTGATTTCTGGATTTAGCCTTTGTACTGTACCAAACAGCGTTCTCAGGTTTTGAGACAAATTACGACTTGGGACGAACCCTGCCTGTTCTGGGCGAATAATACCAGGGAGCAATAAAGCGAGTCTATTGGCTAAGATTTTAGCGTATAGCTTAGCGTCAACATTGAGCAGAGATTAAGGCCGATACGAAGAGCAACTAGTGGGTGACTTTCCCTGTTTTAATAGGGTTACTATGACAGCTTCGCATAAGGAGGGCGGCATAATGCCTGCTTCCGCCATCTCCTCATAGAGTGTTTTGAGGTGTGGGATCGGTAAGTCTTGAAATTCTTTATAAAAAGTGACTGAGCCCATCAGATTCCGGGGCTTTTCCGGTTGCCATCCCCTTAAGTGCCCCACGTATCTCATCAGTTGTAAGTGGTGCCATCAAGTGTTCCCTGTGCTCTGTCACGAGCCACAGCATTTTAATATACAAAAGATATTCCTCCAGGGCATCGCTATTAGAATCTATTTGAGAGGTGCATAGTGTCTTATAATAAGTACGGAAATGGGCCACTATTTCCTCTGGTGTATGTAATGAAGCGCCTTCGCTATCTTTCATGCCTACCATAGTGTCCAAGTCCCTCTTGGGTATCAGTATTCCCGCTAGAGTGGCGCCAGGTCTCTCCCGCACCCCATAGCATCGCGCTGATGCGTATTTACCCATGTGTTTGATTTCGTCATTAGCCTCATCAAGATGCTCTGCCAATTTCTGTTGAAGGTTCGCTGTGGTCTGGGCTGACCTCCTTTTGCTCAAATCTCGCTCCAGTTGTCCTATTTCTCGTTCTAGGGTCGGCAATCTGCCTCGAATGGAGCCCTCTAACGAACACTTTAAATGCTTCCCATACCGTGGCGAAGGAAACAACCAACCCTATGTTATCAGAAAAGAAATTCTCAATGGCTGTAGCCAACCCATCTTTAAATACAGTATCTAATAACGAATATGGTGGGAACCGCCATGTGAATGCAGGAATGCGCGGCGCCCCGTACCTCAGAGCCAATTGGACAGGAGAGTGATCGGAGTACGTCCGCGGTAGATGCGCACAGTTCTCGCCTCTGGAACTCAGTCCCCCCGATAACAGTCAAAAGTCGATTCGAGTATGGGTGTCGTGCACGGAAGAGTAATGAGTATAGGCTCTTACATCCGGGGATCTGTGTCGCCAAATATCTATCAGGCCGCCTGACTGCATTATGTCTCGAATGGCTACTGCTGCAGCAGCTGGACGCCTCGGCAGGCCTTGAGATCTATCAATACTGGGATCCAATATGCAATTAAAATCCCCTCCCCATACCTGCGAAATCCCTTTCCACTGCGCCAGTTTGGTCGCTAGGGAAGTGAAGAAATGTGGATTGTCATAATTAGGGCCATATATACCAACCAATAAAAATTTCAGGTCTCCCTGTTTGCATAGGGCTACCACAAATCTCCCTTGTGGGTCTTTTAGTAGGCCCGTCATCTCTACTCCTGCCCTCTTATCGACCCAAATCAAGACACCTCTTGCATGCGAGGTGCAATCTGCAGAGTAACATGTCCCTTGCAATTTGCGATGCACTGCCTCGCTACGCTCCGGAGTCAGATGTGTCTCCTGTAAAATGGCAATTGTTACAGAGTGTCGTTTCAAATAGGCTCCCACCCTTCTGACCTTTCTATGGTCATTCAGACCGCGAACATTCCAGGTAATGAGCTGCAAAACCTGCGCGATTTCACTCACCATGACCAATCAGCTTTGTTATCCCTTACCTTTGACCGTGTCTCTTGCCAGCTATACGTGCCATTTGTGACCTCAGTTGCACCATTAAAACAATATGCATACCTATCTTGATGAAACGACCAATCCCTCCCACGCCTCGATGATCTCCAACTGTCGTGGCTATCCGTTCTCCCTCCCCCCCCCCTCCCACATTTTCAAAAATATACCCCAACTCCAAAACAAACTATATCAAAGGTGTGTTACACGTGGGGGAAGATGTTGCCATCATATTGAACTCCCTACACCACTTTAGCGTCACTTTGCACAGTATTAAGCATAGAAATAACTATCTCAACGAGGCATAACAATTCAGCAATCAACACACTCTGTAAAGATATAGGTAACTGGGTTTTAACACCCTTAAGTCCCAAGGAGTCTACTTTGGACAGGTTCAGTCCTGGATCTGGGATCTCAGTGGACCAGGTGATCTATGTTAATCATACTCTGCTATGTGAACAGCGTCCCCCCTGTGACACTTCCATTTTACTGTACATTGTCCGAGCAGGTATCTCGGCAGGTGATCATTCTTCAGATTCTTGGTCTTCCTGGCGACTCGGAGAGCCCTCCGATCACACCGAAGATGAGTTTGGTGAACCTTACCGCCTTAGACGCTGTTCTTTCTCTTTAATGAATCGCAGGACCGCCTTGGGATCAGTAAACAAGTGCACCTTGCTATCGATTTTAACCCTAAGTTTAGCAGGATACAGCATGCTGTACTATAGGTTGAGATCCTGGAGTTTCTTTTTCGCCGGCAGGAAGAGCCGCCGGGCCTCCTGAACTTGCATTGTGAAGTCGGGAAACAAGGTCATCTCTGCACCTTCATGATGAAGCTTTCCTAGTTCCCGGGACTTGGGTAGGGCAGCATCGCGATCCCTGTAATTTAGGAGTCTTGCTATGATGGGTCTGGGGGGCGCCCCAGGTACCGGTATAGGTGCTAGGGATCTATGCGCTCGTTCTACCACCAGTATTTCAGAAAAAGTGTCTCGGCCCAACAGGCTGACAAGAAGTTTTTCCAAGTATTGTTCCATGTTTCCGACATTGGTTGTTTCTGCCACGCCCAAAATGCGAACATTGTTCCGCCGGGATCTCGCTTCCAAATCCTCAGCTGTGCCCTGTAGGGCACGTAGGATCTGGTCTCTTTTCTTATCGTTTTCTGCGTCGGCCCGGACAACATCCTCCATATCTGATATGCGCTGCTCCGCGGCGTCTAGTCTACCTCCATGTTTATCCAGCCTTTCGGACATCCTGTCCATTCGGAACGATAATGCATCGATTTTGCTGTCGATCTTGGACAGGCTTTGCTGAATGGTGCACAACGCTTGCTTCATGTCCACCTCGGACTCATCTGAGGTAGAGTTGTGTTCCGTGGGTGCAGGCTCTTTTAATCTTGGTGTTTTGCGTAGATCAAATTGCAATTTAGTCTGCAACTTGTCCGTCTTGCCCATGTTGCCGGAGTGATGCACTGTGGATGTGCAGCCTGCGTGTGCTGGCTCTGCTGGGTGATATGTCTCGAGTGGGCCTATTATCGTCTGTATGACAGGGACCTATGAGGTTTCCGAGCTCCTCTTTCTGGACACTGCGATTGACCCCTGTTCTGGATAAGTGTGGGGTAAATCTGGTCTCAATGTCTATCAGAGCAGCTTATTCAACAGTAACCACCGTCCCCAGGTGTGTGCGCGGCGTGTCCGATTTCTGACCAGGCTCTTTGGTAACGTCACATTGAATTATGGCCTCTGTGCACTGCAATGGTCAAAGCTTGATCAGCGTCTGCTTGGTCATTCCCCGTTTATGGGCTCCGGAAAAACAGTCTGGGTCTACGGTCCCACAAACCACCAACAGTGCCCAGTACTCGCTCACTCGGTGTGCAACCCACCAGTGGCGTCACCTGCCTTTTGTGGAGTTTCGGGAGGTTGCCAATCGTAAATCTTCGCGCCGCCTTGAGGCCTGTCTCACCACTCCACCAGCGTTTTCAGAGTCAGGGCTCTGGCCGGAGCGCGGAAGCCCGGGCGCTCACTGCACAAATGCGGACGGAGCGGACCTCATCCCAGCTGCCTCCGGGCCGGCCCCACACTTCAGAGGGGCTATCCGACTCTTACCGGCAGCTGTTGGAGCCCGCAGCACATCGGCACGCCAGCAAGAGCTCTCTGTTGTTCCCTAGCTCCGCTATACCGACTCGGATGGGCAGCTGTCACAGCCCCCGGCAAGGCGCATTGATCGCTCACGTCTTTGGCGAGGTCCACAGGCCGCGCTGTCCGCAGCGCGTCACTGTAGCTCTCCGTCGTTCTACAGCACCATGAAGGATCGCGAGTGGCGCCTCAGACGGCGCTCCGTGTCCTAAGCAGATTCCACCTTCATGAGACCAACTAAGTCCGGATTTTTACGAGGAGTTTGAAGGATCGTTAGTGGCGATCGTGAGAGCTACCCCTAGACCGCAGACATCTTGGCGTCAGGCAAGCTCCGCCCCCCTTGCATCGCCATTCATTAAAGCCATCTTCAGCTAGTTAACCTCTTTAGATAAAGACCAATTGATTTGTTGTTTTCTAGGATTTCGGGTCTGTCATTCCAATATCAATGCTTGTGAATAGTTTATGTAATACTGGAACCAGTACTCCGCCACATATATTGCATGTTAGATTATGTTCTACAGATTTGTAGAGCGCATGAGGGTATCCTGGCACTGAAGGCAGAGGGAGGTGGAGAGTTATCTACTGTGGCCCTTCCGCTGGTCAATTTTTTGATGGCTCTATAGATCTCATCAATGGTAAAGTGTTTATCCACCTTGTTGGTGGTAGCATGCTCGAGGTAACTATTGATTGAATTTAAACAGTTGGCATCTATACTATGTTGGATCTCCTCGTGTGTTTCTTTATATAGCTTCTCTTAAGAGTGAAATAGATAGGACTCTGGTATCTTTCACTAAATCACCCTTGTTACTTATAGAAATGATTTTTCAGTTAGTCATTCTTTTGTTCTCTATGCCAATATACATCCTATAACTTCACAACATTCATTTGCCCAATTCTTTCTCAACATACACTGAGTACGCTATAAAGCAACTGAAACGTCCAAATAACTAATGGAGTCAGGAGTTCATCTGCTTAGTTATGGGACTGCTGTAAGTCCACTGCACGTCTAATTTCTAATACTGCTATCCTCATCTGTCTTTTTTCCTCTAATATTCGGTATAGTTAATAATTAAACCCCATATATCAGCTTTTAGGGAGTCCCAGATGATAGTAAGGGAGCATGTGGCATTGCAGATGATCAATATGCTGCCTGCAATTACAATCGGCTACAGGACTGCTGAGTGTTAAAGCATTATTCTGAACCAGAAGTGGATAGGCATCCATGGGCGTGTATTCGTGTATCTGGAAGGGCGGCAGACATACTTTTATAACATTATTGCTCTATAGCTAGGAAAGAAGGTTTAGAACCTTTATCTCTCCAATCATGACAGGGATTTCAAGTGACAAGCAATTCCTTCTAAAATTTGGTAAGGCGATGTAAGTTGCAGGTGTCCTAGCTTGCCATATTCCATCGGTTATGTGGAGGTGGTGTGTGGCTTGACACATCATCATTGGAGTTACGTTATTACCTGTCTGCTCTACGTTGTTTACCATTTGGTACTGCCACATAACTCTGTGTAGATAGGTGGGTTGTTGATACTTTGTTTTATTCCGCAGTCAACGGCTGACCTAGTTCTCTTCGAAACAACCAGGTTTTCACCCCTTTTCTGAACCTTAAATTTTCCTCAATGCCTCAAAATTTAGCTGTTAAGGAATTCCAGATTTTGGCCACTTTGACCAAGAATGCGTTCTGCCTATGGGTTTCTTATTGTAAGACAGTATGATGACCTGAGATGCAAGCCTAGAAAGTATGGTCCCGTTTTGTCTGTAGTGCTTTTATTTTATCTGTACGTGTAGAAGTCCTTTTTCGTGGAAGGTTCTGTACATCAATTTCCTACTGTAGGAGAGTAGGATCTGCCTCTTATGTTGCCCCCACTTTTTTTCTGATGTTTGCACTGGTTTCTGGCTATAGTCTGGCTGGGTCCCTGCTAATCGGGGCCCCAGCCTCTCTGTTCTCTCTAAACGACTTGGAGTGCACTCTAGGTGCACTAGTGATTGGATGCTGTGGTACCTTATGAGTCCCTAGTATATGGTACCTTAGGTACCAAGGGCATAGGTACTTCACAGGCCTACCAGGGGCTGAAGCATGTATTATGCCACCCCTGGGAAGCAGACTAAATCTGACACCACAGGCCGCTACTGCAGCCTGGGTGAGGTGGTGCTAGCACTCCTCACTGAGATATAGGTTTCCTAGATCTCTCCTGCACACACATTTAAACCTATCAGTCACCCCTAAGGCAGGCCCTATCAATCCTGAGGGCAGGGTGCTTGGTTCCTATGTGAGAGGGTGCCTCTGCCTGAGCAGGGCCCCTCTGCAGCTCTCAGAGTCCATTCTCTGGGGCTGTTTGTGGATGCGGTTAAACCATATACTCTTAAGTGCATTATATCCTCGCGGTAAAATGCTAACTTTGGAATGGCTGCATCAAAACATGTCGTGTTTGGTGTCAAACATCTTGGAATACTACCCCCCCCCCGCCAGTCCTGGCGGCGGGGATAGCATTCCACCCTTCTAGAGGGATAGACATGTACCTACTGTGGAAACGCGGTAGAATCCTGCAGAGCCATGGCATCACAAAATGGATGCCACCAGTCACAGACACTGGGCTGCCCTCCTGCTGATGACCGAAACTCGCAGTGGAGGAAGCCCCCCAATAGGCATCCTGTCACAGGGAGGTGTAACCACCTCCCAGACAGGGTTTAGTGTATTGGGGCTGGGTGGCTGCACTCTTGGAGTGCTTTGAAGTCCTGCACTGGGGGAGCAGAAGGCTCCTCTGTGCATATGCCAGTTCAAACCAGCTCAGGGGCTACCTGCCCCTGCTCTGGCGCGAAACTGGACAAAGGGAAGTGGGTGTAGCCACCCACTCCCCTGACCCTCCCATAGGTGGGGTCATAGAGCTAGTCCCTCCATTCCTTACAGTATAAGTTAGGGAACCTTGCCATTGCAAAGTAGATATCCCTGGACGACGCTCTGAAGAAGAATCCTGGACCTTCAACGTTCCACTACCTTTGGAAGACTGAAGAATCTCCCTTGGAGTCAAGGAGTGACTCCTGCTTGGCAGGCACCAAAAACTACAAACGACGGTCGCAAACTACGCCGCTCCCGCCGGAGTCCGAAGTCCCTGCAGCCCAAGAAGTGGATTTCCTGACTTCTCAAAGGCCATCGTGAGTCCCCAGCGAAGCCGAGGCCAGTGGACCCCAAGAGTGACGAGGAACCGCGACCCCTGGGTACCGTGCACTATTGTCGAGTGCAACCTCTTCGCAACGTTCTACGAGCTTGTGCTTTGGACCACGTGTGGTCCTAGCCTCCAGCAGGAATCCCTCCGAAGATCAGAGGCCTACCACGTCACGAGTGACCGTGGGCCCCTGTTGAGCGAATCCTCCCGAGGCGTCTTCGCGATCCCTTGCCAGCCGGCTTGTGGGTCCCCAGAAGGCTTTCCTACAGAACCAAAGGGCTCCCTGGTTGCTCCAGGCCTGCCCTGACTTACCCTCGCTGGGTGAGTCCCTCAGACCTTGCTGGTCTGCGCCATTGACTTTTTACACTTTCCCCGAGACTTGCTGTTACCAAGGCTTGTTGGCTCCAATCGAGTTGCCGACACCGCAGTAAGCTACAGACATCGTGGGACACACAGAATCCAGCTCCTGGTTGTAGTCGACGCCTCCTGGACCTCGTGGCTGAAGAGTCAAGGCACCCGTGAATGACCTGAATCTTGCGACGACGGTGGGCATCCATCTTCCTTGCCCCGAGTCACTGCCAAGTGACTTTGAACACTGTCCCCTCTGCTTTCAGGTCTTCCATCTTCTGAATCCAGGCTTGGATTCCTCCGGACACTTCTCCTATCGCCACAAGCAGCAAGTCTTCACTGGCTCCCATTGAAAACGATGCCGCGACCCGACACCAAAGAACACCTGTGCACCCGGCTCCCCTGGGTGAGGTAACTTCAGCACTACGATGCTCCTGTGGGTGTGGGCCCTAGAACTACTTACCCTGTAAGTGACTTGCTTGTAGCTACCCTAGAAGTGCCCTAAATCTCTTACTTTCCAAGTGCGACTATCGCGCTGACTCGTACATGGTTCGCGTCTGTGCTAGACACACCGCGTCCAACTCCCTTGCAATTCTATCTGTAACCGCGTCCTTCGACTCGTACAAGGACCGATCGGTGTGTTCGCCTCGAACACGCAAGGGACCTTTAACATTGAAATCTCAATCGCGTCTGTTCGCATAGACTCGTACAGGACTCGCACCGGTGCCAGGGCACCGCGTCCGTCCCCTGTGGGTCTCCTACAACTACCTGGGGTGGTTCTTGGGGGTCCCTCGATTCTAGATGCCCTAGACCTAGGTCTAGTCAAACTAAGATTGTGATATTCGATTGTGCTAAACTTATTTTGATAACATTTGACTTGTAAATATGTTCCTGACTTCTAATCTCATAAAGAGATTAGTAGAGAGTTGTTTATTAATAAATACATATATATTTGATATATATACCTGTGTGGTGTCTTTTCATTTGGTGATTCAAGAGATTGTGTGGTAAAACAAGCTGCTTTACATTCCTCCAAGACTTAGCCTGAAGGCTGCTCTCCACAGCTACCACTAGGATAGCTTTCTTTAAAGGTTGTCTTAAACCTATCTACCATAAGAGTCGAATTGTTCTGGTGCAAGGTGTCCACTTTAATTAGTGAACAGCATATACCAGGTCAACTTCTCACACCTACCTACTTGGATATCCAGAGAATTGGTTGCCAAGACTGGTGTCCTGTGTTCCCTGGAGTGAAATAGAGGAAACAACTTGCTGCAATATTATGGTCCCATCAGTTACAAAAGCCTACATATTATATGGGGTGAAGGCGGCTACTGTAAGTCGCCTTGGAGTTCCAGGACCAAAATGTCCCTCAGCCTGCTGCCTTGTAATATACTTATAATGTACAGAAGGGGGAACTTTATCCCAAAATACTAACACTTCATCATAAAGGCCATACCCATGAAAATGATGCTAAAGTGACATTAATTTGTGGAACTTTAAAGCTGCAAAACAGTACTAAAAGGGAGAGTAACTCCACTTTTGTCATTTCTTGGAGGCAGAAGTAAACTAATTTGAACAACAATGCTTTTGTCCTCGGAGGAATGTACAAAAACAAACATATGCGACCACAGTTTAACACTTTGGGGCCTCAAAATAGGGTTAATGTAAATTCTGCTCAGTTCGCTGTAATGCCGGCAAAGAAATAAATAATGCATGTTGATTTCCATAGAAATCTTGGCACAAGACCAAATGCAATGCTCACCCGAGCCCAATTCCATCAATTGGTCGTTAAAAGCAAGCCATTTAGCCTTAAGCATGTTAAAAGATTGCACAGTTGTTGACTAACGGCCAATGTCATATACAAATGAGCGTCTGAGGACAGAGTGGTACTGCAGTTCTCAAAAGTGGGATTGCTCATCTCACGAGTGTCTATCATCTTAGATTACTTGGGTTAGTTAAAAGGTAAGACCGACTGACTGAAATACTTTTGAATAAAATCTCCATTGCTGCTCAAGAAAGATGACATTTTGAAACATCAGTGTGCAGAAAACGGTCCACTCGAATAGATGCTTTGCAAAGAAGGTAATTGACATTAACGAGATCCAAACTTTAAATTATTCTCTCGCGTGTTAAATGAATTAAAACAGATTACGGTCCTAGGCTCTACGATACAATACAATTTTCCCCTTTTTAGCAGTAAGGTGTCCTCCGCATAATCCCACTACCTTTCCTCCACAGACTACAACAATAAATGGCAGCATGCAGCGATTTCACTCTGTAACTTGTAAATGTGCACAGGCATCTGTGTCATATGGTCCGACCACATCTACATATTTACTGGTGCCTCAACACAAATCGGGTTTGTTTTTAAATTTTGAGCAAAAAAAAATCCTTTAGCATTTACAAGCTATTAAAATCCATAGTGAAGTACGGGATGTAAGGACCAGAACATCCACTTGAAAGTCGTCAAATTGCCAGCAGGCTTACAGATTGAGTAAATTAAAGACGTTACTAGAGTCAGAAAGTCTCCAACTCAAACCTGTTTTCTTGAAGTAACATTATAGAACAAGTTACTTACCTTTGGTAACATTTCTCCCGGTCGATATGAGAGCTTCAGCAGATCCCTTATAAACCTGAGAGCCAGACTGGCTCCAGAGAATTTTTTAATCCAGCAATGTTGTGTCATTGGTGACACCTAGCACTACTCAGCAACACGTCTGGGTTTGCTGTAGAGTGCTGAAGCAGCAGAACTAAATTTGCTGAAACTAGCATCCATGACATCAGCTGTCTATTTTTCCACGTCCCTACAAAGGCTGAGGACATTCGGGTCAAAACCAACTAAAATTCTTCTCTTGCCAGCATTTTGTGAGACAATATTACTAGAGTTGTGCCCTCAAGAAATGTCAGCAACTTGCACTTCATTATTACACTTCTGATCGTCTTCCACAATTTAGGATCTTCAATTGCCTACCAAAATGAATCAACTACACTAAATGGCTGAGCTCTGTGGATATATTGACTGAGGCCTTTCCCGGCGTTCAACTAATACTATCGCCCCTCATCCATGGAATGGAATGGAAGGAATGGTCAGGAGGACGGAAGAAGGCAGGGCAGGCAAGGTAATTACCTCCCCTGGCTTTTTGCTTTCTGACCTCCCGGTTTTGACTGCTTTTGCTTGTTTTATGCCTCTGCGCACTTTCTCACTGCTGTTCAGTGTTAAAGTGCAAGTGCTCCTGTTGTAAATTATGTTATGGATTGGTGTTTCCATGATTGGCATATCTGATTAACTAGTAAGTCCCTAGTAAAGTGCACTGAGCGTGCCAGGGCATGTAAATCAAATGTTGCTAGTGGGCCTGCAGCACTGATTGCGCCACCCACCCAAGCAGCCCTGAAAAGGGGTCTCAGACCTGCTACTGCAGTGTCTGCGCGCAGTTTGTAACGGTTATGTCAACCTGCCAAGTGCACCCACTTGCCAGGCCCTAATGTTCCCTTTTCTTACATACAAGTCACCCCTAAGGCAGGCCCAAGGTACCCCTGTGGGCAGGGTACAGTGTATGTTAAAGGTAGGACATGTACTGGTGTGAGTGACATGTCCTAGTGGTGAATTAACACTGTATTTTACTTTTCGCCACTGCAAGGCTATCTGTCCGATAGGATAGAATGGGAGGTTACTTATAACATCTGTTAAGCATTTCTTTCCATTGGTGCCAGATAGGAAGGTAAAGGCAAGTATGCCTGAACTCAGAATGTAAAGATGCATCTTTTAGTAAGGATGATTTTTACATTCTGTGTTTGAAAATACTACTTTTAGAAAGTAGGTATTTTCTTGCTTAGCCATCCTGTATGCCTCTGCTGGTTTTGTGGATTGACTGTCTGGCTTTGGAGTGACAGGGGCTGGGGATGTGCAGTCACTGTAGACAGCCACTGGGGGGGGAAGGGGGGTTGAGGTGTGTCCTGCCTTTTCTGGATGAGTCGGGCTGGGCTGAATAGACCCGGGCTGCATTTAGAGCAGTGGGAGATTTCCTTGCACCTGAATGGGCCTGGTCTGCCTTACACAATGCTGTCTCTACCTCCAGATGGGAAGCTGGGCCAGAGAGGACAGGACTGGTTTGGACTGAGCCCAGAGTCACTCTGCCTGAGAGAACAAAGAGAAACCGAGTATAAATATGGGGGCCCAAACCCCAGAACTTTAGAACTCGCTGGAATCAAGGAACCTGCCAAGAAGAAGAGCTGGAAGAGCTGCCAGGAGGAGTTCTGCCCCTTTGCTGTGTTGTTGCTTTGGTGGGTTGGCCTGCAGTTGCTGCTTCTGTCTTGGGCAGTGAAAGGACTGAACTTTCTTTATTTGTGCTGAGTATCTCCAAGGGCTTGAAGTAGAGCTTGCCTCCAGTTCTGAAGTCTCAGGGACTGCAAAGAGTTCACCAACCTCTGGGCACCACTTCTGGAACCGTTGTTGCAGTTGCCACAGAGAAGGGAAAAGCAACAGACTCAGTCACCAACTCCGTCGCCAGCTCCGTGTCCCAAAGGCGCTGCTGCATCTCGCACAGCAACCCTGGTCTCACCGA
Source organism: Calotriton arnoldi (assembly GCA_963921515.1). Classification (NCBI taxonomy): domain Eukaryota; kingdom Metazoa; phylum Chordata; class Amphibia; order Caudata; family Salamandridae; genus Calotriton; species Calotriton arnoldi. The sequence goes on along the minus strand of CAWUFW010000874.1, from coordinate 2,973,591 downwards.
CGACGACCGCCGCGCCGCTGCTTGCACCATGATCTGTGGGCACCGCACTCCGCACAGCCTCGCTTCACTTCGCTGCCCTGGTCTCACAGATGCCGCCGTTGCCTGCTGACTTCGACACCCGTGACCGCATCGTGGTTGGGGGCACCGCTTGCAAGTTTCACGATGCACCGCCTTGTCCCACACAACAATCTGGCCCGATCGATGCCAGCTTCCGCTAACCGGCTCTGCCGCTTGCACCGTGACCTGCTAGCACGGCCTCACTCCGCATCGTAGCCCTGGTCTTACGGACGACCGCTGGACAACCGCCAACGAGCCGCTGCATACACCGCGCCTTGAGGGCATCGCACACTGCACTGCTTCACTTCACACTGCAACGGCTGCCACGACCGGCTCGCACCAACGCGTCGGCCGCAACGAAAAAGGTACTGTTTAAGAGTCTGCCGACACCCCCGACCGACGCGGTCAGACGGAACTGTTGGATTCTGTTGTTCTGTCGGAAGAACTGTGTTTTTGAGATATTTCTGCAATTTTAAAGGATATCTTGCAAAGTATATATTTTTAAGTACTGTATGTTGGATTCTTGTCGTTTTGGTCTTCTTTTGGATATATCAAAATATTGGATATTTTTCTAATCTGGTGAGGTGTCCTTTTGTAGTGTTTTCACTGTATTACTGTTGGTTATGTGCAAATGCTTTACACACTGCCTCTGAGATAAGCCTGACTGCTCGTGCCAAGCTACCAAGGGGGGTGAGCAGGGGTTATTTTAGGAGTGTATCCCCCCTTACCCTGACTAGGAAGAAGGGTACCTACTTGGACAAAGGTGCAAACCATTGCCAACTAGAGACACCCATTTCTAACACTTGAAATTCCGATCCGGCTTTAGTTAGAAAAAGGGTGGTTTGATTTGGAGAACAACTTTGTCCTTAAACTTTATCCTTTAAGAAAATCGTGAACAGAATAAAGCCTGATACAGTCTGCAAGTTATTAACCCATTAGGCCATAGTTATGGTCAATAGAAAAACTATCCTCCAGGTAAAAAACAATAATGGGCAAAAGTGCATTGCATTGGTTCAAAGGGAGGCCCCATTAAAAAAAAAACAAAAAAAAACATTCGAGTAAAAATTCAGACCGCATGAATAAAATAAAATCAAGCAATAATGTCACATTAATTAAATAAGATACATGGGCCATAAATGAAATTCAGACATATGCACAACATGCTCACAGAATTACAGCAGCTAGAATCAGTGTTATGTTGAGATTTCTCTCTGAATGTTTTTATCACTAAATCAATGAAACTGTCAATAGAGGTGCACAGACAGTTAGAAATCCCAGCACAATAAAACTCTATTGCGCTGTCCACAGTCCTAACCTGATTTAGAATTGAACTGGTCTTTATATGCCATTTCCTCAGATTATTTGCGTCAAGATAGATGCATAATAAGAGAACCAGGGATTCTGGACTTGAGTGAAAGTCTGTAGAACTTACTACCTACTCTAGTGGAACGTAGCTTTTAGCGTATTCCGATATATCAAGATGCCTGAATCTAAATCACTTAAAGCAAGCACGCAAAAAAGGTCCCCAGCAGTTCAATTAAGTACGCATCTTTGGGGTCCATAATGGCTAAATAACAGCTTCAAAGATTACATTTTTTTAACAACGGTCAACAAAACAAACAATTTTTACATTTTCTCTTATGGAGTTGTTTTCTGGTGGATACTCTGTAAATTGCGCACCCTTCGAATCTTCCCATGCACCAGACTGGATCTGGATAAGTTGTAACAGCATTACTGCACCAGCAGGTGGCGCTCAGCTCGGTCTTGATGTAGGGTTACACCCCAGACGTGACATCATCGAAGCCATATAGATGTCACCCTGGCAACATTACCCTAGTTCCTAAGCAGTTTTTTCCATGCCCTTAGAGGTGGACAAAAGGTCAATGTGATTGAAAAATTGTTCTACAGTGTACCAAAATCCTAAGTCACAAAACCTAAGACTCCTCCTCAGACCAGGGAGGTGGGCTTCATCATTGAGGAATCTGCAGGCCAATAAAGTATCCTACCCAGGGTGGTAGGTATGAGGAAATGGTCACACCAGGCATCCTGTAGCACAAGTGTTGCAAAATTAGTCATCTGTGCAAATTTCAGAGTCCAAGCAATAATGCTCTGTAAAGGTGTGGATATATGACCACATCTCACATCTCAGCAAACATGCACAAGTCAGGGATACCTCTGGACAAAGCTGAAGTAACTTTCGCCATGGTAGAATTGGCCCCGATAACACTGAATGACTACATCAGAGGTTTCTTACAGTTCAAAGCTGGCACCCGATATAAAATATTGACCCTCAGACTCACTCTTCAATTCTGAACCGGAGGATGACTCTCAGAACTACCCTGCTGCTTGTGGCCTGCTGTGTGCTTCAGAGGACTACCCTGCTGCACCAAGAGGACAGCTCTGCTGCCTGAAGCCTGCCTTGTGCCCTCATTGGACTGCCCTGTTTGAGACCTGCTTTTCTGCTTGAACCCAGGACTTCCAGTGACTCCAAGGACTAGTTGGGTGACCTTCTAATCAGAGTCTCAAGGACAGGTAAGGCTCCAAACATCTTGAATCGGGTGATTTCTGGCCCTCCAAGTGATGCCCCTCCAGTTCTGGACCCTTGTAAGTGGTGCTTAAACTGTCCTCATAGCCCAAATCCACAATTTGGGACTTCAAACATTTTCTTTCAATAGGTGCCCTGAAAACTGAGAGGAGACTGGGACCTACCGGCTCGTCGTACAGCCCAAGGTGCATTGCCGGTCGGCCTGATTTAACGGCAGCATCAGCTACATCCTTTTCTGCAGCAGCAAATCCGGTTTAGTGGATCTTCACAAAAGGGGTATCCGGACTCGTGGATCCCACGTCGGTTACAGCCTGCAGTTTTGTCCCGCTAGAGATTTTCGACGTACATAAAGGAGACCAAGTCTGAAGGTAGAAATCTTCACTGCGAGTTTGTCCAGTGGCTACCCAGCAACACCATCTCCTCCTCTGACACAGCAGGCTGCCTTGCCCCGCTGAACTTTACCTTCTCAGATATTTTTCTTAAAACTTTCTTCTAAGTCTGAAGGTAAGTGGAGACCGGGCCCAATCCGCTTCGTGTATACAAACTGTGCTCCTTCGTGGTCGGCCATAACTTTCGACTTTGCCCCTTATGAATAGATGTTATATTCATTAGATTTACAACAGATCCCACAAATAGTACACTAAAAGATTGGCTTGTTTGCACCTTATTGTTGCTTACAGGGCTAAATCTGGCGGGGCTAAATAAAGAGAAGTGCACAGCACAACATATCTGACAGATGTGCATTAAGAGAAGCAATAAAGCAATATTATCCCAGGATACAAAACAGACATGACGGTCAGAATAAACACATTATTTTAGATGGCTGACATGCTGACAGAATGTCTTCCACGACCAGTGCCCATACCTGGAAGGCTGGAAAGTAGTTACTGTCCCTCTTAATCTCCAGGCATGAAGGAGGAGACTCTGGAGCCTAGGGTGCAGAAACTTCCTCTCTAGCTGCGAGAGAAGGTCCATTCGGAGTAGAAGCAGGAAAGGATGAAATAGTGACAGGCATGATTAGTACGGATATCAAACCCTATATAGCCAGTCGGGCGCAAACAGTCATCTGTGCCTATTCCAGTTACAACTCTTTCAAGACACCAGATGGTAGAGAAATGGGAGGGAATACGTCATGAGGAGGCAAAGCCCAAGCTTGGACAGACTGCTTCTCTTAGAGCGCCATGCAACATAAACTGCAGGACGCAGAACAATGTTCAATGTACATTCCTGCAAGTGGAGAAGAGGTCCACCGGAGGAGTGCCCCAGAAGACAAGGTAGATGTCACATAGGGTCAGCAACTGGTGCTGATGTCTATCCAAATGGGCGGACTGTAAATTAAAAATGGGTGGAGACCACTACAAAAGCACAGGTACCTCCTGTGCAACTGCAGAATCGAAATGTGAAACTGAACATCCTCCTGTGGTTCGATGAACACCACCCAGTCTTGTAGTTCCAGAGCCACAGGAATTATGCAAGCGACAACATCCCGAATTTCTCCTTGCTGGGGAATGTTTTCAAGACCCTGAGAATAAGAATGGCATGAAACTTGCTATGTTGGTAAGTACAAAAACAGCTAGAGTAACATTCCTGTCCAATCTTTTTCTAGGATAGCTTCACAACACCCGTGTTTAACAGAGTCAGGACGGAAGGCCAGTTGTGTTTCCTTTATGGGAAGCTGAAGTGCTTTACTATTGGAGCAGATAAGGAGGAGAGCTTGTGCTGACTTTTTTGGCCCTTGAATCTGCCATGCCCCCTAGAGTGCCAGAAAATTGTTTTGGCTGCTGTTGGACTGGTGAGAGGGCAGATGCTGGCAAAACGCAAACCCCTGGAATAGCCATGAAGCTTGTGGTAAACTCTGTGAACCAGGTGCATAGGGAAAGCCAATCCCAGTGAACAAGCAGTGTCCAACTCCTGCGTAAAATCATCAAGGGCCAAATCAGCATTTCTGCTAATGCGAGAGCCATCATAGGGCATGTCCATCAAATTTGCCTCGATGCCCCCGAAGAAGCCTCTAAAGTGAAGCCATGCATGATGCTTGATGGCTACCAAAGAGCCCACTAACCTTGCCACTGAGTGCAAGGTGTTTAGGCCGGACCTCAAAATATGGTTTGCGGCTTCCTTGACCATCATGAACCACCTTCAGCAAAGTTATCCTAAAGATGGGCCATGAGGCTAGGCAGCCATCTGTGCTGTCCCTCTACAGGGTGTGGGAGTATTGATATACATTAGTTAAGTGCGCGAATGCCCGAAGGCGTCTTGGCACTAGCGCCTGCAAAGTTTGAAGCAGCAAAGAAATTAGTATGGGAGTGAATAAAGCCAGGATTTAAGTGGTTTCCTGAAGCTGGTCAGATTTTGATGGTTTCCGAGAGGTCAGGGATGTTTTTTCAACATTTTAAAGTGGAATAAACAAAACTCCTACCACCCCAAAACACTGGGTTACATTTGGGGACTGACAGTTTTGGATACAGCTGGGCACAAAGCTCTCCTTGGTATGGACCATGTGAATTTCTTCCTCAAGTACTCTGGTCCTGACCCATGGAGTGATTTATGCACCATGCAGAGTGCCTTAAAGGCCACTCGTTTCCTAATAGAAAGCCAGTGAAACTTCACTAGGACAGGAGAGACTGGTTAAAATTTGGGCATTACCTTGAGGAGAAGGGCTTCTGCATTCTGCAGTAGTTGGAGTTTGACTAAGGAGCGTTGATGAATACTGTGATAAAGGGCATCAAAATCCAGCCCGGACAATACAGGAGCAATGATTACTGACTTCTGAAGGTCAAAAAGGATAAATGAAAAATAAATTCTTGGGGTTCTTCGAAGAAAAAAGCAAGAGGAAGTGAGAATGTTGATCTGATCTCCAAATGTAAGGTTGGCGTCGAAGTTCACCCCAAAGTTCCTGACATTCGGGACCAAGGTAGGAAGGAGGCCGAAGGACTAGGGCCGCCACGAAGGGTTCCAAAATAAGGTGTCTTTACCAAAGAGAAGGACCTTAGATTTCTCTTAGTTTTATTTAAGGCTGTTGCATTTCGTCCAGCTGCGGAATTCACAGATGCAACTGTTGAAGCTGTGAGAGCTCTTCAATGTTGCTAGGAAGGGACACTATAATTTGGGTGTCGTTGGCATAGGAAATTGTAGAGAAGCCACATATATATTAAAAAGTGTGGGGCTCAAGGATGACCCCTGAGGGACACCACATGGCAATAAAAGATTTTGACCGAAATTCTCCAAGGGAGACAGACTGCTCTGTCAGTAAAGAGGGCTCGAAGTAAATCAAGAGCCATTCCATAAATCCATATCTTGGGCAGGCGATCAATAAGGATAGAGTGGCTCACGGTGTCTAAGGCTGCAGACAGATCCAAAAGGATCAGCACAGCCTTCCCACCGCTGTACATGATCGATCTCATCTTCTCAGTAGCTACTATCAAGCCAGATTCTGTGCTATGATTAGTTCTGAAATCGTGTTGAGCACTGTCAATGAGCTCTTTTTTGTTTAAATATTCTGATAGTGTGGTGTTGAGATGCTTTTTAAGAATTTTCACCGACATTGGCAGGAAAGAAATCAGCAGGTAATTTTTTTCCTCGTTGGGATTGAGGGAAGCCTTTTTCCATTCAAAAGGAAACTGTCAAGCAGTAATAATATTGTTCAATAAGGTATTAACAGGAGCTTCTACTGTCCCTGCAATACCATGAGGAGGAGTTAACCTAGACGTGGTGAGCAAAAGAACAATGGATTAAACGCAGACCTTTGTGACCAGGGGTGAGTGTTTTCAGCATTCCCTCAATCATTTGTTTCTTTTGCTTTTGTCGCCCTAAGTGGGAAGGGTATGCCCTAACGTGGGTCCCATGCTCACTGCGCCACTGGATTCAAGCTAGCCTGGCTGATGAGGGCTGTTTGCCCGAAACCGGTCCCAGGATGCTCGTTTCCGGTCCAGGGAAGACATGGCTTGGCAGTTCAGGCTGGACTGTTCCCATGAGGCACAGGGTCAAGACTGATTTGCATATAGCGGTGTCTGAACTGGGGTGGCAAAGTGAGCTAAAGAACGATGATGGGTTCAACCCAGATCTGTGACTGGGGGCGAGTGTCTGAAAAGTTTCAGCGCTCCGTCCATCATCTCCTTGTGTTGATCTTGGCCAATGAAGAGCAGATCATTAAGCAGAGCAAAATCCATTGTGAGATGGTAAATTTCTGCTCTGCCTTCCCTTTCTTAGCCCAAACAGGAGAATTGATTGTTGACCTGGAACTCTTGTGACATCAATGTAGGACAACAACGCTCTTATTGGACCCAGATGGGGGGAGTCTCTCCTCTTCTTTGGAATGGTCAGACAGAGCAAAGAAGGTAGGCAAGGTAATATATTAGTACACATGAAAGGGTGTGACACCACCCAAAAGAAAGGAGGCACGAGAACTAGCTTGTCTGGGGGAGAAAAGTGGTATAAGGGGGTTGTTAGAAAAGGGGGTTGTTAGAAATGGGGGTCTTTAATTGGCAATGGTTTGCACCTTTGTCCAAGTAGGGACTCTTCTTGCTAGTCAGGGTAAAGGGAATACACTTCTAAAATAAACACTGCTCACCCCCTTGGTAGCTTGGCATTAGCAGACAGGCTTATCTTAGAGGCAGTGTGTAAAGCATTTGTGCACACATACAGTAATCCAATGAAAACACTACAAATGGACACCATACCAGTTTAGAAAAATAAGTAATCTTTATCTAAACCAAAACAAGATCAAAAACTACAAAAATCCACAATCCGTACTAAGAATATGATTCTTTAAAGGCAGAAACAGTTCTGTTCCAAGAAAATGTTGAATGCAACACTTTTACACAAAGTACCTTGGATGCGTCGAAAAAATGCAAGCAAAAAAGGGCGCAGGGAAGGTGATGCATCGGTTCCTTACACTCAGGGAAGGTGATGCGTCGGTTCCTTGCTCCGGGGGAGGCGATGCGTCGGTTCCTTACTGCTGCGCAGGGGAGGTGATACGTCGGTTCCTTACTGCGTCCCCAAACGATGCAACAGACTTGACGCATCGATGCGTGACAATCCAGTACGATGCAATGCGTAAAGACCCGGGAAGCGCTGCAATGGTTTCAGCCGCGTCCCCTCGATGAGTCGGTTCTTCTACAACAGGGCCTACGTCAGAATCAGTGCAGTGATCTCGGACGTCGGAGATCGGTGCACAGGATTCGTCCCACAGTGAGAAGGTTTCGGAAGCAGCAGGACACGCAGCTGCGTTCTCCCAATTCAGGCTCATTCATACAGCCCTTGCAAACAAATAACCGGCCCAGAGCTTTCCTTCTATTATTAGGACAAGCAGCTCTTCGTTTTGAGGCACATTAATTAAGTCCCCTTTGAACAAACAACGACTGCTGCTGCATTGTGCAGAAAGTGCTAGACTGGGTGGCCCCCTCTCACACAACTCTCCTTAATTGAATTACTCAGCCTTTTCATTTGGGCTCTGTGCAAGCAGACTACTCCTAATTGGATCCAGCCTTAGCACTCCGTGCTTCACTTCAATGCCCCCTGCAGCGAATTTATTTCATTATTGTACTTTCCCCAGCCTCTACCCGGCTCTAAATTCAGCTTGCTCACTATTTCTATGTCCTGAAGATGATCTCGATTAGCTGAGATCAAAACGCCGTCGACCCCCTACAACAAGAACTCCTTACATTCTGTATAAAATTCTTGAGGAGTTCTCCTATATGTTGTCAATGCGATGTTTATGTTTTAAAGCCACCGTCACTTTTTCACGTCACGCTTCTGGTCACTTACTTATGTGAGCACCTGATTTTTGAAAAATCTTTCTAAAAATAAATAACTTGCGTTATTCTGATCTTCATGTCCCTATGCATATTACTTATCGCTCCCTGAGATATTGATTATCTAGTACAACTGTGGTACCTTGTCACCTTAACGGTGACTACCTACCTTGGACCTTGTTGGCCATTTCCGAACCACTGTCTTCTAAAATATTCACCCACCCCAGGTTCACATGTCGGGGTCCCCTTGTTCTCTTACTACAGGATTCGTCGCACTGCAGACACTTTTCTTCCCGCATTGCTGCGATGCGTCGGAAACAGGCGATGCGTCGATTTTTACAGTTCTAGCAGTTTCCAGTCCAAAAACAACCTCCAGAGGTCCAGAACACTGGCAGGCACCTCTCAGCAGGTCAGAACTCCCAGCAGAGGAGTTTAGGGAGGACTGGGGGTGAAGTCTTTTGTGTCCCTGAGACTTCAGAACAGGAGGCAAGCTCTACTTCAAGCCCTTGGAGATCTTCCTCAAGCAGGGGACACAGCACACAGCAAAGTCCTTCTCCTTTCATTGGCAGAAAGTAGCCACTGCAGGCCAACCATAGACCGCAAACAGCACAGGGGCAGTATTCCTCCTCAGTTTCTCCAGCTCTTCTCCTTGGCAAAGTTTCCTCTTGATTCCCAAAAGTAATCTAAAAGTCTGGGGTATGGGCCCCTCGTTTTATAATACGAAATCCTTTGTTCTCTGTGGCAGAGAAGCTCTTTGCCCAGCCACAACCATTTCTGTCCTCTCTGGTGCAGCTTCCTGGCAGGAGGTGGAGACAGCATTGTCCTTGGTAGACCAGGCACATTCAGGTGTGAAAGAAATCTCCTCCCCCTACTCCAAATGCAGCCCAGGTCTATTCAGCCCTGCCCTGTCTCACCCTGGAAAGGCAGGCCTCACTCAAGCCCCTCCACCCCCAAAAGGCTGTAGGAACAGAATGCACATCCCCAGCCCCTGTCACTCCAAAGCCAGACAGTCAATACACAACCTAGCAGATGCACACTGGATTGTTAGGCAAGAAAATACCTACTTTCTAAAAGTGGTATTTTAAACCCCGAATGTAAAAATCACTCTCACTACTTTTAGTGCATATTAAAATTTTGAGCTCAAGCATATTATACTTTATTTTCCTATCTTGTTCCCATGGGCAGTTATGCTCATAAGATGTTATGAGCAAACTCCCCATTCCATCCTATGGGAACAGGTAGTCTTGCAATAGTGAAAAACTAAATTGGCAGTATTTCACTATCAGGACATGCCACACACATCAGGGCATGTCCTACCTGTCACATACACTGCACCCTGCCCATAGGGGTACCTTGGGCCTACCTTAGGGGTGACTCGCATGTAAGAAAAAGAAGGTTAGGGCCTGGCTAGTGGGCGCACTTGCCAGGTCGACATGACAGTACTGGCTGCACCCAGGCACTGCAATGGCAGGCCTGAGACCTTGTTGCAAGGCTGCTTAAGTGGGTGGCACACTCAGTGCTGCATGCCCACTAGCAGCTTTCGGTTTACAGGCCCTGGGCACACATGGTGCACTGTACTAGGGACTTAATAGTAAACCAAATAAACCAAACATGGAAACACCAATCCATAATAACAATTTACTGAGGGAGCACTTGCACTTTGGCACTGATCAGCAGTGGCAAAGTGCCCAAAGCATCTAGACTAGCAAAATGAAATCCATCACACAGTAAAAATACAGGAGGCAAAGGCAAAAAATGTAGGGGAAACCTACGCCAAGGCTGCCAGGTCCAACAGGGGTGTACAGAGAGGGCCAGAATTTCGCAGATCTTCCAGGCGGATTTAATGGCCACTAGAAAGGCCGTCTTGATAGTGAGCAAACTAAGTGGGCAATTGTGTAGTGGCTCAATGGGAGCACACATGAGCAAGGTAAAGACCAGGTTAAGATCCCACTGGGGCATAATGAATGGCCTGGCGGGGAGACGGGGGGAGGAACATGTGTTGCAGTCCTTTCAGGAACCTAGTCACAACTGGTGGCTTCAACTGTTATGTTGTCACATTATAGGCCCGGGTGGTGACACCACCATTTTACATGCTCATGTTGATCAGTTGCCTTCTTTCTTAAACACAACAACATCTGACACACATTTGTTTGCGTGCCTGTGCTGGATAATATTCTCTAAAACTAGATTTGCTTACATTTCCACTTTGTAGGCATATTATCAAATACCTTGAACATTTTGTACAAGGGTTAAGTTTACTATGCAAAATGTTATTTGTTTTGACTGTTCGGTGACATCACAATAGAATAAACAATAGAGGCCTGACTGGGGCTTTGGTATGACAATATCGATGATGTTTATTATATAAACAACAGCACTATTTTGATTAGACAGAGAAGCATTTTGATGGCTCTGAGAGGTTGACCCTTGCTGGAATTCCAGTCCAGCTGATTCCCGTTTACCTCATGTGAGGAATGTTGCCCAGCTCTCCACAAAGCCGGGCAGCCTGATGGCACTTACCCACAAGTAAGGGGGAGTTAGATCATCCTACAGGGATTTAGCAGATTCACTCACAGTAGTCATACTAGGTTAGGTAGCGTTAGGTAGGAGTACAATATATTACTTATATGCAAGCATACCCTCTCTGTAATAGCAAAAGGGTTGAACAGTTTATCTTCTTCACCATTCTCTCTAAGCTAATAACATTACTGTTTCCTTCAATTGATTATTGCAGCGCATGCATTTTACTCAAGAACCACAATGCTTCAATAAATATTGAAACTACATGCTGTGTATTTCTTGTGCATTTCTTTGGGTATGCATGAGTAACAAAAAAAAAGGTTCTAGATATTTTAAGATATCCTTGGGGAGTCAGGGTTGTCATGTTCCGAGGTTGCACAATCCATTTGTTACCTTGTCAGGTGTACAGATGGTGCACTATGAGCAAGCAGGACTAAAGCCAACATATCCGGATGGTGTGCGTGGAGTCGATCTCGCACAGTTCTGATTTTCATGCTGTCCAACAAACGCATAGTTTTTACTGAGAAAGTAGAAGTCGTACGACATGGCGCCACCAAAGTTCTAGCTTGGGTTCTTATTTAATGGATCACCCGAGTAGTTTTCTTTTGTGTACCCAAAGACCCCTACTCGCCCATCAACCAGAGACATCTGTGATGTTAAGGAAAAAACCACCTAGACAGAGTAGGTAAATCCTACCTATTGGCTGTAGGTTGTGCAAGCTTGAACCTTTCAAACGATCACCACATAGAGATACCCTCTCTGTATTCCACATATTCATATGGCTGATGAAGAGGCAACAACTAATATACAAGTGAACTGCAGACATGCGGTTACACAGATGCTGTTACAAAGTGGACTACCCCTTACGGGTGGGGACGTTACCTTCATGGTTGAGGCCCACGTAGAATTTAGGACAGAGAAATTCTATTTAAGGGGTAAATTCCCAGCAGAAGCATGAACATGACAGTTTCAGAATAACACTTAGAAAGCAAATACTACTAACATACCAAGAACATCAAAATTAATTTGAGGGCACCCTATCACATACACACAACAATGTTAGACTAAGTCCCCTTAGCAATGAGGGAGCAATATGGCCAGTCCTAGCCGGTTACATACCCTACCCAGACAGAGAAAATATGACCGCTCCAGACCTAGATACACCATATACAGATCTGGTTACAAGATATAGATGTTTAGCACACTTTGTCATGAGAACATTTACAATAAATTCTGCAAGGGCTGCTCAACCACACTTGGGTATGCCCGGAATTTGTCCAGTGACTTAATGCAGTCACGGATAAAATTTTCATCAGACGGCAGGAAATTCCCTTCTGGAATGCACAAAACACAAATCAGCTTGATGCAGTGTTTCCCCATATGGGACTTCAGGAAAACCACAGAACTCACAAAATGCCTGCCAAATGGGGATGGCTCCCCCAGTGGAAGACTATGCCACTTGGGGTACAGTCTTTGCTGCAGTATATAGCAGAATTCACAGTACGCCCTCATTAGTTGTTTTGCCCGAGGTGCTCAAACAGATCCAAAATGAGTATGGGGCAGCCCCTGCCCTGGATTAGAGGATGAAACTGATGGGCAACTTTGCCACAGTATCCGGCATAATCTTGAGTGACATTAAAGGGGAAGCAGTAGTGTTGGCTATACGCTAGCGACTCACAAATGTGGCTTTGGGAAAAAAGGAGCGCAAATTACCAAAAGTTATTGAGGAAACCTATTCATTAACAGGTATATATAATTTGGGAGCCAGACCTAGTAAACCACAAATTAAGAGTAATTCTGAAGAGGATTACTCGAAGCAGGCATCAGAGTCTGATACTAAGAAGAAGTGGGTTAATAAGAAAAATAGGAGTCTACTGAAAGAAACAATCTGCGTAACTGAAAATATTAGAACACCTGATGGGTATCAGGATACTGATACACGTTCCTCTTGCTCCTTTCAGAATTCATCCAAAAAAAGCTTGCCGAGAGGGGGACGATCAGGGCACAGATCAGACGAGTATGTGAAACCAAAGAAGGACTCACAACTTGGACTCACAACTTATCTGAATTAATAAAACAGGAAGACAAACCTAACAGTCCAAGCCTCAATCTAAAAAGAAGGTAGTGTCTGGCCTTAAAATACAAAAACAACAGTTGATGGACAGAATGCAGAACAATGTCATACATTCACCACAGTACAGAGATCTGGGCCTAAATCCATCGTTTTTTTGCTCACCATGCCATTCCAGTTTGAACCCAGCCATATGCAAATCAGTCTTGACCCTGTGCCTCATGGGAACAGGCCAGCCCGAACTGCCAAGCCAGGTCCTCCCTGGACTGGAAACAAGCATCCTAGGACCGGTTTGGGGGTTTCACCCCTCTTCAGCCAGGATAGCTTGATTCCAGTGGCATGGAGAGCACGGGACCCACGTCTGGGCATACCCGTCCCACTCGGGGTGACAAATGCAAAAACAACAGTTGATGGACAGAATGCAGAACAATGTCATACATTCACCCCAGTACAGAGATCTGGGCCTAAATCCATCGTTGGTATTGCTTTGTTTGCCCTAAGTTGGCAGGGTATGCCCAGACGTGGGTCCCTTGCTCACTTTGCCACTGGATTCAAGCTAGCCTGGCTGATGACGGCTGAATAGCCAGAAACCGGTCCCAGGATGCTGGTTTCCGGTCCAGGAAAGACATGGCTTGGCAGTTCGGGCTGGACTGTTCCCATGAGGCACAGGGTCAGACTGATTTGCATATGGCCATGTCTGAACTGGGGTGGTGGAGTGAGCTAAAGAATGATGATGGATTAAACCCAGATCAGTTGACTGGGGGTGAGTGTTTGATTAGCTCAAGCGCTCCGTCCATCATCCCCTTTGGTATTGCTTTGTTTGGCCTTAAAATACAGCATACCACGGGTATTGAGGACACTGCTTCCAAGAGGGAAGTGGGATCCGACCATGCTGGACAGCACAGCATAAGTAACGATAGTTCACCAGAATCGTATGGAGTGTCTGAAGACAGTAGCAACAAGTGACTATATCCAGGTGGTAACACCGGATAGGAGAGTGTCCCACATCAATTATATGAGATCTAACTCCAGATGGAGGGGGATATACAACGTCCAATAAAAGTTCTTTTGGGAGAACTTGTCATTCGGTAGACATTCTCTTGGCTGAAAAGGATTTGCCACCAGAGTTTGTTAATGACTGCCCCAATGGAGAAACGTTAATTTTACCAGCTTTTCCGACATCGTCCCAGAAGCAGTTACAATTTCATTCACCAAGGAGTGGGGGCCTTAGCGCAAGCTACTGCGTTATACTGCAACCATGTGGGGTGGGATGACTGTTTCCATTAGCACATCATACCAGTGAGGTCAACCCCACAACCTCAAAGACAATATCCCATTAAAAATTAGGCTAAAAAAAAGTTAGAGAAATACTCACACGACTAAAATACCAATGTGTAATAGAAAGTTGCACCTCCCCTATGAATAATCAATTGTTTCCAGTAATGAAACCTGACCATTCATATAGTTTAGTGTTAGGTTACAGACACTTGAACACCGCTACACGTGCAATTGCTGTACAAAACGCACACAGCGCGGCACTAATGAACAATATAGTGCGGAAAATAAACAAAACCACATTAGACCTTTCCAATGGATTTTTCTGCCAAAATAGAGCACTTGAAAGCAGGTACTTGACTGCACTCAGTGCGCTAGGTTCTCAAAGACAGTTCTCTTGATTGTCCCAATGGTATAAGAACAGCCTGGGTTGCAGAACTTTTGCAAGAATTTGATGCCCAAGCATTGTCCTATATCAATGACATATCTGACGGACGATGACATTTCAACTCACTTGGCTAGAGTAGATCACATAGTTTGGGGATTTGCTCACATTAGCTACATATTATATCAGGAAAAAAAAATAGTCCACCTCAGTGTCCTGTTCCTAGGATACTAGTCAAGTGAAGGCAGAAGCAGAGGCCTAGCTACACACTTCTTTGAGAAGTGTGCGCTTCTACAACCACCAAACACACTGAAGAAACTGCAATCAATATTGGGTTTCTTAAATGCTGGCAGTACTTACATTCCAGACTACGCAGAGAAGGCAAAACCATTCTAGGACTGGATTGGTCCAGAATTTTCAAGTTCACATTGGGCATCTGAACACACACAAATCCTACGTTCAGTACGAGCTGACATTCTAGCTTCAAAACATTTACACGTGTTAACACCACAAATTAGGATACACCTATGTCACATCCAATGATGTACCAATTGCATATAAATCACATTTATACACCAATGCAGAGATGCATTTTGCACAGAGAGAAAATATTCTGACAGCAGTACAGACTGCTGTAGTGAGAGAAAGATCTTCGGCTCAGGGGAAACGCATTATTGTCATGACTCCGGTCCCAACCTTAGAGGCTGGCAACAAAGGCCAGCGTTCCAAACGCAAAAGCTTTACATCCACAATGGATATAATGGGCCAACTCTTACAGCAACAGATGCAGATTACATATTTGATTCTACACTACAAACACAAGCATACCTGCAATATGAAAATGAATATCCTCTGCCCAATTAAGTTGTGCCTCTAGACCAGTATGACTACATCATCTATACCAACGGTTCAGCACAACCTGCCGTAGGGACAAAACACCAATACTCTTCAGCATGGGCCACTGTGAATGGTAGACTGGAGGATGGAGAATTCAGCCCTCACAAAACCTACATGCAGTCACTAGGTGATTGCCCAGCGCATCTGGCTGAACTAAAAGCTCTAATTCTGGCACTTGAGAATACGGATCCCGGAGTCCAAACACATGGTGTGTGTGATTCGTACTAGTATGTCCAGTCTTATGACGAGTACTTACACTATTGGAGCCAGAATGGATTCAGAGATTCCAAAGGGTACACTATAAAGCACAAGCTGCTTTGGGGCCAGGTGGCCAAACTCAAAGCGTGCTTGCCAAAGGCTCATGTAATGCACACACAGTCATCAGCATGTAGGAACACACATTGTAGGGAATTCCATGGCTGATGAAGCCGTAAAAGCAACAGTGCAAACTGCTGCAGTCGCTGCAATTACTTGTTCAAGCACGAGGATAGCTAAAGATGACATGACCGCTGTCAAAGCTGCATGTAATGGCACTCACTTGCGGAAAGGCTTACCAACAAAATACTCCTACCAGCTAAGTGCGCAAAACCTCCCATTTGCTCCGATTCCTGGAGTGAGGGATTGAGTAGTACTGAACTCAGATCACAGGTTAAGGTTAATCCTAGCAGCAAATGAGGGCCTAGCATCTTCACATGCATGGGTGTCCGCTACAATTTCATTATTGCAGAAACGCTATTGGTGGCCAGGTCTATACAACAGACTAAGGCTTTTGTCCTAAAATGCAACATCTGCCAGCAGAGGAAGGTTTCCACCACAGCACGTCCACCACAGACACCTCTACTGAGCTCAAACAAGCCTCTGGCTTGTGTTTATTTGGCCAGTGTAGCCCTTCACAATCCGATGGGGCTCACAAATATATCTTGGTAGCAGTGGATTCCTGCTTCTGATTCCTATGGGTTTTGCGACCGCGATCGGCTGACGCCCACAATGTTAGAAGCTGATGAAGGTATTATAATCATATACGCAGGGTGTTTCCTATTACTAAAGAAGCCCATGCCCTTTTTAGAGTACCCTCTCAAACTTTTTTTATCCCACTTACAGTGGTAGACAGCACGCCTATGCATGTAGGCCCCATTGCCAAAGTGTTTCTACGCTTGAAGAATATTTGCATGCACTTCCATTTCTACCCAGGTCATACGTGCCAATACACCTGTCTCAGCAGGGTGACTCACGATTTGTTAAACCACACACAGCTTTAGTTTTGCTGTCTCCTCCCTAAAATTGCCTCAAAATCAATGCAAGTAAAATAAATGCCTCTGATTTTTTAATTTTTGTAAATGTCCCTCTTTCTTGCTTCCAAATGTTGGCATTATGCCTTATATGGTGTTTTACTTCCCTGTGTTCAAGGAGAGAGCAGGCCTGTCTGGAAATGTGTAATGAAAGAAATGTGTACTGGAAGTACCTATGATTCAAGTACAAATGTCAATACTTAATAATACTTAGTGTGTTTAAGACAGGACAACTATACTTTCCTGATAACTTGCATTGGTGTAAAATGCATTTGGAAACAAATGAAACTATTAACAAGTCTAACAAAATAATTTAGGCATCCTCCGCTTACTTTATGAGTGTTGGAACGTGGGGATCCAGTGAAATATGGTGGTCATCTACCTCGACATGCCATCAATTAAGCACTACGTTTACAGCTTTAGGCATGTCACTTACAAATCATCAACATCAGGCGTTTAAGTCTAATTAGTTTAACTGAAGCCAAGAGACCCTTCAACATTAAATGCATTAAAGTGCTTGATGCGCGGCTCCACTGGCTAGGTTTGACGGCTCCACATGGTGCATAAGTGGCACTGCACAGAAATCATAATTAGGGACGATACCCCGGCCTAACACCAAATGCTCTGACCTCCCAAGGGCCACAGAACAGTATCGATATGTAAATAAGAGCGAGGATGTAAGGGAATTAGGTCTCCACAATAACCATCACAAAGGACACTAGTTATAAGATTGGATGCTTGGTCACATTCAGGATTCATTCTCAAAAGATTTGAGGTATGAGGAGTTTGTAAATATGTGTTGTATATATGTACTGTAGAAACTTATCCTCAGTCATTTTTAAGTCTTTGTAAAGGTAACATCTGTGCAAGTTAAAGTGTCACACGGTGTCTAAAATAATGTCACATACCAAATGTCTCGATTTGTCATGGTGTAGTATGCAAATAATACATGTATATGAGAAAAAGTGTATATAAATTAGAATAAGAAAAAAAGATAAATACAAAGTTGGAAAACTATCAGTAAAAGTGCATTCTTGAGAAATCAAAAAAAAGTACGGGGCATCATTGTTTAATGAAAAAAATTAAAAGACAAAAAAGTCCATTTTTGAACTTGAATAGGAAGACTCTTGTAGATTCTTATTCTAAAATGCATGTAAATCCATGGTCTGGGAGGCACATTGCTGTTGACATTACACATGGAGCCACGGTGCACAGTTTGGGAGCCACTGCAGTAGCCACATTTCATTCGGACCAATGCCCAGCATTTGCCTCTAGGGTTTACAGAGAAACCATGGGGAAATTGGGTGTGACTGTACCGGACTCCTCCCCCTACCATCCTGAGGGAAACGCAGTAGTGGAAAGGAAGAACCGGGACTTACAGCAGTCCTTAACAGCTAGGCCCTAGGTTCAAAAAGCAGTGGGGTCCATCACCTGTATGGGGTCCAGAAAGCCCTAAAAAATCTGCCTAGAAAATTCCTGGGTGATCGGACTCCTTATGAAAACCTGTTCAGGGTTAAGATGTGAGTTCCAGACTTCAACAGTCCCAGTACAGTGGAGGCACAAACACAATTTGACATCAATGAACATTTGGATGTTTTACAGGATCTGAACACCCTTTGAGAAGCTCAGAGCAATGTCCAGCAGAAACATTAAGGCACTGGTGAAGTTAAGCACGCACCGGCAACTCCTGGTTTGATTCCAAGCATCGGTGATCTAGTCTGTGAGAAGATAGTGGACAAAAAAAAGAATTCAGGCCACTCTACAGAGCACCTGTACGGATCCTGGCAATTGAAGGTACCAGAACTGTACTTTTACCGCCCCTTGCTGGCAGCCAAAATAAAAAGGTGTGAATAGACATCGCCAAACCACATCATGTGGCTGGTTCTACACAGTAGGTCGAGAGAGCTCCTGGGTAGTTACCCGTCTCCTTTCACTGCCCTACAGGAAGTCCTGATGCAAGCTTTGATTAGCGATGAAGCTTCTTCTCCCCAATTGGGGTCAGCTAACACTGAAATATCACTTCTTCCTGTTACATCAACAACCTCCTTACAAACATGTATGGAAATACAGATTTGAATTCTGCAGACAAAAGCATCTACTGAACGTATCACAATTAGAGTCAACTCCCAGTTCTACACAGCCTCAAGAGCTTCCTAAAATAGATCGACCAGCCTCTGGCTACTTCGTCTTTGACGACTTCATCTGACCTACCACCATTACTACCTCAAAGTAAATTGCGTGAATTTTACATCTGGTTGAAAAAAGACTTACTTTATCCCTCCATGGATATACATTTAGATTACAACTGCATCACTTTTCCTCTTAACCTGGATTGGTTTTGTGACTTGTCTTTTTTCTGCTTCCAAATGGACACTATCTCCCAGAATGCTCTGTTGTTGAACAGGTGAACTTTGTTTTAACCCCCCATTCTTCATCACACAAAGTGCAAAGAGACCTTTCCCTGGTGAACACTTCTGCTGTTCCGGTTCCTGATGGAATGGTTTGGGACAAGGTATCCTATGATATATTTGGACCAACTGAAACTATTCAAATACCATATGTATTCAAAATTTCTTTGCATGACGTCATCACTCCTGGTACGGTCTCTGATGAATGGGATATTGATACAGTACATGAAATGCCAGACAATCTACAGAACTCTACAGTTTTTAATTCTGAATAAATGTATGATGGTAGTTCCAATCATGATGAAATGTTCTGTTTTCACCATTATGGTCATCATTTTCTGCATAAAGCAAGTACTCTACATGCAGTATTTAACTACACACAATGGGAACAATACCCTACACCACCACGGGAAGCTAGCATTAGCACAGAAGTTTCCATATTTTTCTGGTCACAATTCAGCTGACCCGGAGTCTTATTATCATAAACTCACACCTTCACGGGTGAAGAAAACTATGCTCACTGACACCAAGCGGATTTATTCTGCATCTTTCATTTCCCAGCTGTCTGTACAAGAGTTTGACTTTTAGAAGGACAATGTTGATTTAAAATCCATTTGGAGAACAAGAGACTGGCAGGTTCAGGGGAACGGGGCTTTATATAGAGCATGCCTTATACCACACCAAATAATTTTCCTGGACAAAACTGTGCAGCAAACATCCTGTCTTGGCCTGGCCAAGATAAAAATAATTAAATGCACCAAACATTCCCACATTTGCACATTTTGCGAACTGGCAGCAATTCACAAACTACACAGAGGAAAATTTAGACAACGTGCTTCGCAACGGAACATAAAATTCTAAAAGAATCAATCAGGAGGGATGGTTAGTGTGGCCGTTAGATACTAACCGATGTCAGGCAAGTTTTCTTGATAACAAAGTGTTCAGGATCAATGAGCCAGACCCATGTTACGTGCAGACACAACACTCAGCGGTGGTAACAAATTACAGTGTTGGAAAGTTGTACCTTAATTGGCTTAAACAATCTATGTTGTCTCAGGTGAAAACACTTTCCCTTATTTCTGATGACATGTGATTTAATGACTTCTTATTGTGTCCACAAAGACCACATCAAAAGCGCTTTCAGTATGCAATATACAATGAAGTGTGGAAAATTTCACAACAGGAAGCTGTTGCAAGATTGTGTGAAATTGACAGGCCAAATCTAGAAAGAGCTGTTGCAGAAGTCGATAATGTAGGACTACTCTATCCACCAGGATTTAATCTCTGGGAAACATTGTGTCATCTGCAATAGACATCATACAGAGAGGCATTCCCCTTTAGAACATGGGCAGTCGCAGCTTAGGGCCATCATGTTTTTTAGTTGGACTCTACAGACACTTTGCGCTTGTCGCGTTCCATGGAAACACCTTAACGCTCTAGTTTGTTTTTACCATAAAATCTGAGTGAACAAGATACAATCATGGCAAAAAAGGATGCAACATACACTATGTTACACATTAGAGAAGTTAGAAAAACTACCATTCATTGTTGCAGGAATACCTTCCGCGGATTGGAAAATCCATGCGTTTATTTCTATGCCAATTTCAACTTTTCACTTCCAATACTGCTTACAACACCATCATGTGAGCAGATATGAAGAGCTAAGAAAAGGGTATGTATACGAGTCATGGATCTTACCTTTCAAATACTGATGTAGGAATGGGGAGACTGAGGTTTTTCTTAGCGGGACTGACTGCAAGAGTATTGTGGGACATTCCTTAGTTTGCAGGGAGGTTTTCCCTCCATGGTGCATATAATGCGGATAATGGTCTTTACAACGCAGGCTGAGCTATGCGTGCGGTTTCACCGCAAGTGTAGTAATGCATGTCTGAACCACGCATCTGCGTGGTTAAGGCAGATAGCGATCTAGTACCCGGAAGGGCGGGAAGAGGAACAGGTAGTGTCGGAACAGGAAGCTCCGGACGCGGACAGGTAAGTGGGGCTGGGGCCGGGTAGTTTTTAGTTGTGGGGTCAGTTTTAGGGCTCAGGGCAATGAGTCGGGGTATCCCTTAAGCAAACATGCCTTAACAAAATTGTTTGTAAAGGAATGCAAGGTAAAGGAATGCGTGGTTAAGACGCATTCGTTGTTGAGATCACATTGTAGAGGCACGTGTGGTTCAGCCATGTGTGCTTCTGTCATACAACCATGTAATGTGTCTAAGGCAAAGTTGTTGTGTTATCTGTAGGGTTCTCCTGCTGCTGTGATAAGTCCGGCTTTCAGATTACTCTCTAATGGGAGTTAGTTGACACTGAATGATCAAGGCCGCTGTGGGATCAGACCGGGAATTGCCTACCTGGTAACAGTTTATGTTGTGACCTGTTCTACACAAATTCTGTTTTCACCAGCCCGCACAGTTCTTTGGCCTTGGATTAAGCTTTCAAATGTGCACTTTGATGTTTTAAGCAGACTGAAAGCTGTATTGTTCCAGAAGGATGTGGCCTTAACATCTGCAAGGGAGACGTTTGATCTTCTAGTTGCAAGGTCTTCTTTTGAGATACAGTATCTACTACGCACTAATTTCCCACACCATTTCGGGGAGCTTGTGCACCACATTTTTAACGTGTCTAGTACTGTGGGGGTAGTGTACTTTTTCAAAATAATTGGCTCCGGGTTGGTTAGGGCCTTCCAGATGGTCTTTGGCGTTCGTCTATCATTCATACACTCCGTGCTCTGAAGCATTTTTGTAGGCTTACCGCTTGCCCTGTTCCCAATTGTCGCGACCATGCTATTATTTTTCTACTCCGCAATGGATGTCCCATGACGAGGCCAAATGGGGATGGCAGTACCACACATGCTCCTCTGTTGTGAATGGACGATACAGTCCTTTGGAGCACCTTCAAGTCAGGAACTAAATGACCACTGGTTTTTGTCCTTTTGGCCTGTCTGGCTACACTGTGTGCAGCCCGTTTTCTGCTGTTTGCTGTGCACTTTCGACTGTGTCCTGGACATACGCCTAAGAACGCAACTAGTTCAATCACCGGACATTGACCTGCTGGTGGATCCCCTAAAGGTCCACTTGTAGCATTGCCCTTAT
The DNA here is from genome assembly GCA_963921515.1 of Calotriton arnoldi. NCBI lineage: Eukaryota > Metazoa > Chordata > Amphibia > Caudata > Salamandridae > Calotriton > Calotriton arnoldi. Next base: position 2,951,296 of record CAWUFW010000874.1, on the reverse strand, counting down.
TACTTCCTGCTGCTTCTAAACGCATACCATGAGCCTTCCTTGGATGCTTCGGCTCCTGGTGATCTGGATCCTGGCTCGTCTTCTGCGCACTCAACACTGGCTAATCCTCCCTTGGCGGACACTGAGGGGGATGGATTGGAACATGTTTGCTCTATGGACTGAATGCCTTGGGCACCTCTGGGAACATTGTCCGCAGTTGTTGGGAACAGCAATGTTTCGTCTACTCATCGGAACACAAACAATGTGGCAGTTTCGAGTTGTGGGAACTTTTAATTAAACCATGTTTTTTGCATCCTAATTTGTTTTCACATTGCACCGGTTTTAACTTGCTTTTAAATTCACTTTTTGCATTCTTTTAATTATGGCTCTGTGAATGCTATTATTTTCAAAATACCACAATGCTTTTTATAATCTTAGAGTTTAATGCCTTTACCTATAATGTTGCTGCGGCAACAAATGACAGACGCAATGCTGAATAAATCAGACATTCACCCTCAGGCAAGAGATCTGGGTTAAATCCATTTTTCTTTTGTTCACTACTCGACCCCAGTTTAGACCCAGCCATATGCAAATCAGTCTTGACCCTGTTCCTCATGAGAAAAGCCCAGCCTGAACTGCCAAGTAGGGTCCACCCTGGACCGGAAACAAGCATCCTGGGACAGGTTTCGGGGCATCACCCTTCATCAGCCAGGCTAGCTTGAATCCAGTGACAGCGAGCAAGTAGCCCACGTCTGGGCATACCCAGCCTACTCAAGGCAAAAAATACTGCGGCAACAAATGGATTGGTATGCCCAGACGTGGATCCCGTGCTCGCCATGCCACTGGATTCAAGTTAGCATGACTGATACCCCGAAACCGGTCCCAGGATGCTGGTTTCCGGTTCAGGAAGGGCCTGGCAATTTCAGCTTGACTGTTCCAATGGGAAGCAAGGTCGACACTGATCTGCATACGCATAGGTTTAAACTGGAATGGCACGGTGGCCAAAAAAATGATGGATTTAGGCCCAGACCCCTCTACTGAGGGTGAATGTATGACATTGTTCCAGCATTCAGACTATCAACTGTTCTTTTTGCATTTACCTATATTGTTAGCATTGTTTTTTTAGGAAGCTTTTAGTTGTCTCATGTCCAAGAAGCAGGTGTTATGTTGTCACATTATAGGCCCGGGTAGACCACCATTTTACATGCTCACAATGATCAGCTGCCTTCTATCTTAAACATGATAACATTAGACACAAGTTTGTTTGCGTGCCTGTGCAGGATAATATTCTCTGAAACCAGATTTACTTACATTTCCACTTTGTAGGCACATTATCAATACCTTGAACATTCTGTACAAGGGTTACGTTTACTACGCATAATGTTGTTATTCGTTCTGACCGCTCGGCAACAGAGCTTTCACAATAGAATAAATAGCTGCCTGACTGGAGCTTCGGCAGGGCAACACGGTTGATCTTTATTATATAAACAACATCACTCCTTCGTTTATACAGAGGAATATTTTGCTGGCACCGAGAGGTCCACCCATGCCAGAATTCTAGCCCAACTGATTCCAGTTCACCTCATGCGAGGGATGCAGTCCAGCTCTCCACCAAGACAGGCAGCCTAATTACACTTAGCCACAAGTAATGGGAAGTTAGATCACCCTACAGAGATTTGGCAGATTCACTTATCCTAGGCATTCTAGGTTAGGTGTGATTGGTAGGAGTACAATACATTACAGTACTTCTATGCAAGCATATCTTCTCTGTAATAGCAAAATGCTTTAAGAGTTTATCTTTTTCACCATTCTTGTTATGCTAATAACATTATTCTGTTTCCTTCTATTGATTATCGCAACGCATGTATTTTACTCAATCGCAATGCTTCAATAAATATTGAAACTGCATGTTGTGTATTTCTTGTGTATCTCTTTGGGTCTGCATGAGTAACCAAACGAAAAGGTTCCCGATCTGTTACCACGATTTCCTTAGGGTGTCAGAGTTGTCATGCTCTAAGGTTGCACAATCCATTTGTTACCTTGTCAAGTTAGGGATACAGATGGTGCACTGTGAGCTAGCAGGACTAAGGCCAACATATCCAGATAGTGTGCGCATAGTCAGTCTCGCACAGTTCTGATGTTTATTTTGTCCATCAAACACGGTTTTTACTGAGAAAATATAAGCCGTACGACAGAACAAGGAAGGTTGGTGTGGCAACTGCAAGAATGACAAAATGCCACACAGATAACATTTAACAGTGCCCAGGGCAGAGCCCTGCTGGTAGTGCCCAAAGCAGAGCCCTGCTGGGTCAAAGAAAAAACAAATAGCAGAACATGGAATAAGGGTTCAGAAAAGGGGTTGATGTTTCTGGATGCACACCACACCACAAATTTGTCCCAATGGCATTCATACACCGTCTTGGTAGAGGGACGCCTGGCTTCCAGAATAACGTCACAGGCTTAGGGAGGAAGGTCGTAAGTTGTCAACTGTCGCAGCTCTATTTCCACACGTGAAGGTGGAGGGTGCGCAGATTCAGGTGCAGAACTATCCTGCTGCTGCAACCGAATAGGGGCAGCCTGATCAGAGGAACAACGCTCATTCAGAAGCTCGGGATACCAAACCCTCCATGCCCAATCCGGAGCCACAAGAAAGACTTGAGCCCGGTTGTTCCTGATCTTCTTGAGAACTCTGAGCAGGAGCAATATCAGCGGAAAGGCATAAAGGAGGCCAGAGTTCCACTCAAGACGAAAAGCGTCTGAGCGAGAACCACCTTGGAAACTCTAGTGTGCAAAACTGTTGACTTTGCATGTTTGACGCTGGTAAACAAATCTACCCAAGGCTTTCCCCACTCTTAAAAGAGACCGTGCACCACTTCTGGGTGGAAACACCATTTGTGATCCATCAGGCATCGACTGCTGAGTTAGTCTGCCCTGGTGTTTAAAGAGCCTGGCAGGCATTGAACCACCAGGGCAATGCCCTAATGTTCCAGCCATGTCTAGAGGCGCCGTACCTCTTGACAAAGGGTCCACGACCCCATATTGCTCTGTTTATTGCAGAAGCACATGGCAGTGGTGTTGTCAGTGAACACCTGCACTAGACTTTCCTTGATTGAAGGAAGAAAGGCTTTCAATATTAAACCAGATCTCCCAGAGCTCCAGCAGGTTTAAGTGAAGCCTGGACTCTGCCAGAGACCAGATCTCCACCGCTCTCAGAAGGCCACCTCAACACAGAAGTGAAGCTTCTGTAACTACTGTCAGCTCTGGGTGGTGAAGGGAGAGGGGTCTGCTGCTGACCCAATCGCGAATTGTCAGCTACCACTACAGGTCTTTTGCAGTTCCCTTCAGAATCAGGACCAGGTCAGATTCCCCTGATCCTGTACCCATTGGAACTTCAAGTCCCACTGCAGAGCCCTCTCATATGCTAACGCAGGGATCTCCAACCTTTTCTGTAATACGAGCTACTTATGATCACTGAAAATCATCCTGAGCTACTAATTTCATTAGTGTTGTAATAGTGACCTCATCAGCCAAGCCCACCCTATGCAGGTTTACTGGCAGTGATCACCACATAATATCAGGCAAGGTTGCCAGCAGTAATGTAAGAAAGGCTTTGTTATCTTTGAATGCCCTAACATGGGTAATACATAACCATAGCTTGAAAACCCCTGAAAATGTAATATTACTATTAAGTCTCCCTAGCATCACATGATTTTCAACTCATTTGTCAGCTTTAAATATATTTTTGAAATTCAACCATTTTTTCTGCAAATATCAGGATTATGAGTTCTAAAAATACACACAATATGGTCTCAAATAAACTTTTCAACTCCATTTTGGTGTGGATATATTAACTCAGCCAAGCAAAAGCGTCTAATTTAGTAGATTGGGCTACATACAGGAGCGCTACTTACAGGTGTCTGGAGAGCACGCTTCATGTTGGAGAACCCTGTGCTAATGTGCATGTCACAAGAACGATGCAGGAAGCCATGAAGTCAAACAGCCTCAGTCAGTCTCAGTGAAATCCCAGTTAGAGGATGAAACATCGGAATCATAGTCAGAATATCCTGCACTCCCTGACCGATGAAAGGGAACATCCGAGAGGGAGTCAGGTGCGAGTTCGGCATGTTGATTGTGAACCCCAGCGAATACAGGAGATCTGCCGTAGTCTGGAGGTAGGAGATGACTGCCTGGGGCGAGTCCGCTTTCAACAGCCAACTGCTGAGGTAGGGGACAATTGGAAACGCTGACCTCCGCAGATGTGATGCAACCACCGCCATCACTTTCACGAACACCTGAGGGCCACTTGTGAGGCCAAAGGTCACACAATTGATGGACGGAATGCAGAACAAATCAAAACATTCAAACCCAGTCAAGAGATCTGGGTTAATCCATCATTCTTTTGCTCACCATGCCACCCCAGTTTAGACCTGGCCATATGCAAATCAGTCTTGACCCTGTGCCTCATGGGAACAGTCCAGCCCGAACTGCCAAGCCAGGTCCTCCCTGGTTCGGAAACAAGCATCCTAGGACCGGTTTCGGGGTTTCACCCCTCATCAGCCAGGATAGCTTGATTCCAGTGGCACAGTGAGCCCGGGACCCACGTCTGGGCATACCCGGCGCACTTAGGGCAAGAAAGCAAAAGACACACAATTGATGGACGGAATGCAGAACAAATCAAAACATTCATGGGGTGGCGGAGTGAGCTAAAGAATGATGATGGATTAAACCCAGATCAGTTGACTGGGGGTGAGTGCTTGCAATGTTCAACACTCCGTCCATCATCCTCTTTGGTTTTGCTAAGTTCGCCCTAAGTTGGCAGGGTATGCCCAGACGTGGGTCCCTTGCTCACTTTGCCACTGGATTCAAGATAGCCTGGCTGATGAGGGTTATGAACCCGAAACTGGTTCCAGGATGCTTGTTTCCGGTCCAGGGTAGACATGGCTTGGCAGTTCGGGCTGGACTGTTCCCATGAGCCACAGGGTCAGACTGATTTGCATATGGCCATGTCTGAACTGGGGTGGCGGAGTGAGCTAAAGAATGATGATGGATTAAACCCAGGTCAGTTGACTGGGGGTGAGTGCTTGCAATGTTCAACACTCCGTCCATCATCCTCTTTGGTGAGGCCAAAGGTGAGCAAGCCAAACTTGAAGTGCTCTTGGCCCACTGTGAACCGCAGGTAACAACTGTGGGCCAGTTCAACAGGGATGTGAAAATATGCATCCTGCTAGTCCAACCCCACAATCCAGTCTCCAGGGCAACCAGGACCTGAGCTAAGGTGAGCATTTAGAACGTCTCTTTTTTCAGGAAGTAGTTGAGAAGGCACAAGTTTAGCACAGGACAAAGGCCTCCATCTCTTTTAGGCACCAGAAAATAGCAGGAATAGCAACCACAACCTACATCTGTTGCCGACACCCTCTCAATGGCTCTATTTGCCAAAAGAACTAACACTTCCTGAAGGATCAAGGAGAGATGGTCCTCTGTCAGCCTGTCATAAATGGGTGGGAGGGGTTTCCAGGAAAGGGATGGAGTAGTCCTTTTGGATGATTTGGAAAATCCACTTGTCGCATGTTATCAACTTCCAGTAGGGCAGGCAAATGCGGATCCTGCTGCCCACTGGGTGCCCATGTTTGTGAGAGAACAAACTCGAGGGGATTGAAGCCTGAAGTTGCCAGAAGAGTGGTGGACTGACCCTCTGGTTGTGGTCCCATGTGATCTGTGGGAACTGCGCTCAGGGCAATGAAAGGGCTGGAAACCCAGTTGACCTTGGGGGCAGGGCGGGAAATGACGCAGCTGGTAGCCCCTACCATAGCCATTAAAGGGGCGAAAGGCATAGTGGGGTTGGCGAAGGACCATGGATAGGCCAAAGCAACTGGCCATAGCACTGCTATCCTTGAAGAACTTCAGTGCTGAGTCTGCCTTCTCTCTAAAGAGGCAAGAGCCATCAAAAGACATGTACGTGAGCGAGACTTGGACATCCTCAGAGAAACCAGTGGTTCTAAGCCAGGAGTGACTTCGCATTGCCACTGAAGATGAAACTGCTCGGCCCAGTGCGTCAGTCGTGTCAAGTGCACATCTAATGGTGATCTTTGCAACATCTCGCCCATCAGCAATTGCTTGAAAGAGTATGGCTCGGTCCTCCACCGAGCAGCACTTGCGCAACCAAATCCGACGCAGTGTTGGTATCAGCCCAAAAGGCATGCAGTGTTCACCAACCAAAATGCTTGGCTGGCAGAAGAGAAAATCCTCTTACCAAAAGATATCTAGCCTTTTGGATTACTTATCTGGTGGAGTCGTAGGGAATGAGCCGGGATTGATCCTAGAAATAGAGGCGGGCAACGGCAGCAGGCAATTGTCCTGTGCACAGGAGCCCCTGTGCAGGGCCTGAACTAGGCCCCAAGGAGGTCATCTGCAAGAGCTTTATTGAATGGGAATTAAAGTTCTGAAAGGGCTGCTCCCATCCGAAGCACCTCTGTCAAAACGATCATCTTGACTGCCACTGAAGGTAGCTGAAGGTCCGGGACCTCAGCTGCCTTCTTCACCCCTACTGCAAATGAGGCACCTCCCTTCGTAGCCTCGGTAGGGTGAGAGACCAGGCCAGTGTCTGATGAGGTGTCCAAACCACTGGAATCTGCCAGTTCTCCGTACCAGTGGTCCTCTTTGTCATCAAGGGGATACTGGTGACCATAATGGTCCTCCGACCCCTCCCAATCATCACCCTCTCCAGGCTTGTCAAAGGAAAAGGTACTGGCTCAGATTCGGAAGGATGGTAACGGTCTGCGCAGAAACTGGCGTCGGGCGACGCCCATCCGGTTCTGTGTCAGAAGGTGAACCTGAAAGTGGATAACCAGTTGGGGCCCCCTGCTGTCCTTCTTGGTCACCAGAAAGTAGCGGGATTAGTAACCACGATATACTTCTGGCATTGGCACCTTCTCTATGGCTTCCTTGGCAAAGAGAGAGGTTACATCCTGGTGGAGCAATGAAAGATGGTTCTCTGTCAGCCTGTCGCAAGCATGGGTGGGTGGAAGGATAGTCAGGAAGGGGAGGGGTTATCTCCTCTGGACAATTTGCAGAACCCAAAAGTCTGATGCTATAGAACTCCATTGGGCAGGAAATGGCATATTCTGCCTACCACTGGGTGCCCATGATGGTAGAAGAGCAAACTTTAAGGGTTTGGAGGCTGCGGCTGCCAGGGGGTGGACTGGCCCAATCTCTGGCTGCTTGACACACGAGGCCACAAAAGGAGCGAAAGGTGGACTTGGGATGACATGAGGCCATGGAAGGGCCCATGGACCTGGACGTACCCCTACTGTCCTTTAAGTGCTCCACTGCTCAATCTGCCTGGTCTCAGAAGAGACAGGAGCCATCAAAGGGTTTGTCCATAAGTGTTGCTTGGACATCCCTGAAAAGTCAGTTCTCAGCAAGGCATGGCGCCATAAGGCCACTCTTGAGGAAACCGCACTGGCAAGAGAGTCTGCGGTATCCAGTCAACATCTGATCATGAACATACCTGCATCGCTCCCGTACGCAACAGCCTGGGAGAGAAAGACCTAAGCCTCCTCCAGAACCATGAGCAGCACCTTTGCCACCGATTCCCACAGAGCATGGGAATAATGACCCAGAAGGCACCTGGTGTTCGCGGACCACAGTGCCAGGCTGGTGGAAGAAACTATTCTTCTCTAAGGTGTTCAGCCTCTTGGATTCCCTATCCAGTGGAGCAGTAGGGAATGCACCGGGATTTACATGGGAGGTAGAGGCCTAGACTACCAAGCTCTCCAGGGTTGGGTGTTGTGGGAGGAAATTGAGGGTCCACTGAGGCAGAAGGCAATCATCCTGTTCACAGGAGCTCCTGTGCTGGGCTCGGACCATGTTCCAATCAGGACATCAGTAAGGGCTCCATTAAATAGGAGAAGCGGTTCCGAGGGGGTCACTCCAGGCTGAAGCATCTGTGTCAAGACGTTTGTCTCGACTGCCACAGAGGACAGGCTAAGGTTCAGTATCTAGGCTGCCCTCCTCCCCACCATTGCAAAGGACGCTCTCTCCTCTGTAGCCACCGCAGGGGTAGAAAGCATGCCAGTATCTGGAGAAGACCACTTCACTAGCCTCCGCCAAGTCCTCACACTAGTCCATGTTTGGACCTAAAGGCTGGCATTTTTCAAGGTCCAGTTACCCCTCTGAATCCTAGCTCATAGGAACAGGGCTCAGGCTGCGATCGTCCAATGCCCCACTGGAGTCGGGTATCCGAATGGGAACAGGCGCTTCGGCATCAGGATCGGTGCCGGTGAAGATCAAAGTGGTATGACCTGCGCTTATCCAGATCCATCTGTAGATCCAAGGGACCAGACTGGTGGCAGGGCTGGAGCCACTGAGATGGAACCAGTAGGGTCCCCTCCCAAGCCTGCAGGACCAAAGGCACGCCGGTGAGAAGGGGGCGCTCAAATATGAGGCACATGGCTTCATAAAACTCCTGGAGTCAAGCAGGAGTCGCTCAGGCTCTCAGAAACTCGGGGAAGTGCGAAGCCGACCCTGGCACTGGCTCAACTGCGGAGCCAGGCCTCGCATGCCGACGGTCCCTCGCCTCGTCAGCCGACAGGCTAGGAGAAGTCAAAGACCTCTTCTACTTCTTGCTTTTCTTCTTTTTGTGAGACTTAACAGAGTGGCCTGATGTCTTCAAATGTGAAGAGGATCTTGGACTCCGTGACAGACTGTGAGACCCTCCTCAGAACCGGGATCGAAAAGAAATGGTTACTTACCAGTATGAGTAGTTTTGCAGCTTGAAGAGTTTTCTGGATTCACATGCTGTGCATTATTCCGCCATCTAGTAGTTGGGTCTAGAATAGTCTGTTTTTTTTTTTTGCTGTTTGGGGCGTCGACCACCATTTGATGCTAGGTCCATCCCTTGTGTGACATCAGACGGCACCCCGGAAGTTCCTGTGCGTGTTAGCCATCTTCAGATTCTTTTTTCCCTTTTTTTCTTGTAGAGAATGTCTTAAATTCTGTTGTCTCTATATGTTAGTTCTTTGGTTTCCGTGATATCCTGTCCCACCTGTTAGTATTCCTCCTTATAGGTGAGGTGGGTGGGTCGCATGTGAATCCAGAAAACTCTTAAAGCTGCAAAACTACTCCTACTGGTAAGTAACCATTTTGTTTTGCAGCTTGAATCCTTTTCTGGATTCACATGCTGTGCATTGGATTATGTAGCGGTTTCTCCTTCTTTGGGGTTGCTGTTTTAAGATGAGGAAGACTTTGCGAACAGGTGTTGAAGTTCCCTTTGTCCTACTTGAGTTTCCTTACTCGCCTGTATATCCACGCAGTAAAGCTTGGTGAAAGTGTGTGGAGTTGCCCATGTTGCTGCAGGACATATGGTGTTTATTGCACATTGGCCATGAACACTAGGGTTGCTCCCTTATTTCTTTGTAAATGTGCCTTTGGCCGTGTGTTCAGGGTTTTCCCTGCTGAGGCATAGCATATTTGGATTGCTTCTACAATCCAACGAGCAGTTGTCCCTTTTGTCACGGGTGCTCCTTTTTTGGCATTGGAGTAAGAAACTAACAACTGATTGTTTTTATGGATTTTGTCTCTTGTAGATAGTACAGTAAAGTCCTCCTTATGTCCAAGGTATGGAGGCTTCTCTCTAGTCGTGTTTGTGGATCTTTGAAGAAAACTGCTAGCTGTATGGTTTGGTTTAAATGGAATCTGCTTACTACCTCGGGTAGGAATTGAGGGTTTGTCCTCAAGATAACTTTGTGCATTTGCATGTATGGTTCCTCAATAGTCAACGCTTGTAGTTCACTTACTCTTCGTAAAGATGTTATGGGTATTAAAAAGGCAGTTTTGATGGTGATTTATTTAAGTTCTGCTTTGTGCATGAGCTCGAATGGCTCTGTGATTAGTTGTGTTAGGACTGTGTTTAAGCTCCACATCAGTGCTGGAGACTTTCTTGAGGGTGCAATTCTTTTTGATCCTTCAAGGAATCTTTTGATGACTGGCGCTGTGAAGAAACGCTTGCATGATTTCCCCCTGGTATAAGCTACAATTGCCGCTAGGTGCACTTTGACGCTTGAATAGTTGATGTTACTGTCAAGCAGGTGTGTCAGATATATGTGCACCGTTTCCTGCGTGGAAATTGAGCTTAAGGTATTTTTTTGTGTACACCATGTGGTGTACAGTTACCACTTTGCTACATAGCATTGTCTTGTGGTTTGTTTTCTTGCTTCTTTTAGTATTTTCATTGTTCTTTGAGGTAAGTTCAAATGTCCGAACTCTATGTATTCAGGCGCCAGGCTGCTAGGCTGAGCGCTGCTGGTTCTGGGTGAAAATGTTGGCCCTCTTGCATAGTGAGGAGGTCTTTGTCTGCTTTGAGCTTGATCATTTGTCCTTTGGACAGTTCAAGCAGACTGGAGTACTAGGTTTGTCATGCCCATTGAGGGTCTATGAGTATTAGATTTGTTCCCGGTTCTCTGGCTTTCTCTAGGACTCTTTGTATTAGAGGAATTGGAGGAAAAGCGTATGCAAATGTCCCTGACCAGTTTACTGACAGGGCATTCCCTTTTGATAGGTGGTGATGTAACCTGGAGGCGAAGAATTGGCATTTCTTGTTCTCCATTTTTGCGAATAGGTCCATCTCTGGGGGCCCCCACAGGCTGAAGTTTTGTTGCAGGGTTCTCCGTTTCATTTCCCACTCGTGCAAGCTGTTGTTCTGTCTGCCGAGTTGATCCGCCTCCGTGTTGTCCTTTCCTGGAAGGTGAATTGTCTATAGGCTGATTTTCCTTGAATTGGCCGATTTCCGAATTTCCTATGCTAGTTTGCTTAGGGTGAATGACTTCGTACCTCCCGGTATGTTGAGGTACAACAGTCGTGGTGTTGTCCGTTTGAATTAATACTGTTTTCTTCACTATGTGGGCTTGGAATGCCTTCAGTGTCAGGAACACCGTCTTCATCTTTAGGAAGTTGATGTGCTTTATGGAGTCCGGGTCGTTCCATTGACCCCGTACACTCAGGTGCCCTCAATGTGTTCCCTAACCCTTGTGGGACGCATCTGTTGTGATGGTCACTGAAGGAGTTGGAGTCTTGAAAGGTCTGCCTAGTGTTATGTTCTTGGATGCCCACCATTGTATCTCCATCTGAACTTTTTGTGTTACAACCACTAGATCTTCCCAACTCCCCGTGGCTTGTGACCAACTGCTGCAAAGCCACTCCTGAAGAGGGCGCATGTGAAGGCGTGCATGAGTGATGAGGGAGATGCAGGATGCTATCATGCCCATGAGTTTCATGACAGTCCTCACTGTCATGAGACTGAACCTTCTGGTACAGGCGATTTTCTTGTTTGATAGCTTGTATTCTTTTTTGTGTCTGGTATGCCCGCGCAAGCCTGGAGTTTAGTTTTACCCCTAAGGTGGTTTTTTCTTGTTCTGGCACTGTGGATGATTTTTTGTGGTTTATTGAAAAACCCAACTCCTGGAGTGTGTTGATTACTTGATGGACATGTGCGTAACATGTTTGCTTTGATTTTGCCTTTATTAGCCAATCGTCTAAGTAGGGGTAGATGTGGACCCCTGTCCTTCTTAGGGATGCTGCAACTGCTGTTAGGCATTTTGTGAAAACTCTTGGTGCTGATTTTATCCCGAAAGGGAGGTCTTTGAATTGCTAGTGAGAGTTCTCGTGGAAGAACCTGAGGTATTTCTTGTGAGCTTGGTTCATGGGGATGTGAAGATAGGTGTCTTTTAGATCTATTGTTGCCATGAAGTCTCCTTTTTGCAGCTGTGGGATTATTTCCTGTAGTGTTGACATTTTGAAATGTTGCATGCAAATGAACTCGTTTATGAATCGGAGGTCTAAGATTGGTCTTAGTGTGAGATCTTGCTTCGGGACTAAGAAGTATGGCGAGTAGTTTCCTTTGTTGTGTTCTCTTTTTGGAACCTTTCCTATTGCTCGTTTCTGCAGGAGTTCCTTTATTTCTATTCGTAACTGTAAGAGTTCTGATTTTAGGAACTTTTTCTTCTTTGGAGGGTTTGCTTGTTAATTCTATACAAAAACTGTGTTGTACCAAATTAAAAAAACAACTGTCTGTGGTGATATCTTCCCATTGTCTCAGGTGTACTATCCTGCCTCCCACTGGTGTTGTGTGTGGGTCCTCTGTTGTGGGCAAGTCACTTTGAATTTGCTCTTCCACCTCTCAAGGGCTATCCCTTGCCTCTTCCTCTGCCTCAAAAGGGTTGCTTTGGCTGTTGTTGCCATGCTTGGTACCTGGGCTACTGGTTTGACTGCTGTCTGCCGCCTTGATTCTGTTGTTGTTGCTGGCCTGTTGAGAAGACTCCTCTTCCTGTGGGTCTTCTGGTGTTAAAACTTCCTCTTTTGAAGGTGCCCCTCTGTTGTAGGGCTCCATAGCTCTGGCCGTTTCTTTGTCTTTCTTTATCTGTTGTAATGACTCATCTACTTCCTTTACAAAGAGGGCGTCTCCTGTGAAAGGTCTGTTAATAATTGAGGTTTGAAGCCTGATATTCATAGCCAGGCGTGCCTTCGTAACATGGTACAAGTGCACATTTGTCTGCTGGCTGTATCGGCTGCGTCTAGGTCTGATTTCAAGCAGGTGTTAGCTATGTTTTTACCTTCTTGTATGATGGATTTAGCTATTTTCTTATCCTCCTCTGGGAGCATGCTCATCAGTTCCTCAATTTTATCCCATTGTTGGTGGCCATACCTGTTAAGAAGAGCATTGGAGTTTGTAATGCGCCATTGTGTTGCTGCTTCTTTTTCCATTTTTCTCCCCACCATGTCCATTCTCTTGCTTTCTCTTTCAGGAGGTGGGCCAGTGGAAGAGTGGGCATTGTCCCCCTTTCTTGCTGTGGTGACAATGATGGAGTCTGGCACAGTGTTTCCCTTACTGTATTTAGGGTTCTTTGTGGAGGATTTATATTTCTTCTCCATCTTTGCTGTTACCCTTTTAGCGGAGGCTGGTTCTTTGAAGGCCTCTTTTCCCTGGTCCAGAATGCATGGTAGCATCGGGAGATATTGTGTCCCATTGGTGGATGGTGTCAAAGTCTCTAGAAAGAAGCAGGAGTCTCCTTTTTCCTCTTCTAGGGGACCCCGAAAGTGTCAGCTGCTCTCTTGATGAGGATGTTGTATAAGGCTATGTCATCTAGTGGTGAAGCCTTCGAGGGATAACAATAGATCTCTTCTTCTTGACTTTCCTTGTCGAGGTGGTTCCATTCTTTCTCCAAAGTCGCCGAGGCTTCTTCCTCTTCTGGTGCATAGAGTTCTTCTTCGAAGTCTTCTTTGCGCTGTTCAGGGGTTGCCACCGATTTGAGGATCTCTTCCTTTTCTTCGGCGTCGACGGTGGGAATATGGAATTCCTTCAGCGCTTCGTCAAACTGCTTTTTTCTTTGAAGACGTGCCGCCATTTCCGCTTCGAGGCGTCTCTTCTTCTTTTCCACCTCGAGAGCCCTTTCGGCGTCTGAGGCTGGGGAGATCCTCTTCTTTGGTGTGGTGGTTTCTGTCTTCGAAGATGATGTCTTTCCCGTCGCGGCCTCTCATTCAGCATTTGCCTTAGGCGTTTGACGATCTTTCCTCGCTGGTATCCCTGGGGTGGGATCAATGGGGCTCTTTTGATCGCGGCTGACCCTCGATAGTCATTTTCTTCGACGCCTGGGCTGCCTTTTGTTGTGCCTTCTTTTCATGGCCCTTGGGTTCCTACGGTTGAGGGTTTCTTACCTTGCCGGTCTTTTTCTCGGTGTCCTTTGTCGCTTTCTACACGGTACGCCTCTTCTTGGCCTCCCCTTCGAGTATCTTGACGTCCGAGCCTCCGTGTGTTGATTTTGCGGGCAGACCCTGTTCGTCCTCATCGCCTGAGAGGCCCAAGTCCCTCAACGAAGGTTGTGTCTGGCTCTGTAGCATGGCTGTGCAGTGGTCTTCTCTCTGCTTTCGGCACACCTCGAGTGTCTTCGACACGAACACCGCACGGGCCTGCAGTCCTCATCCTGGTGATCCTCTGGTAGGCTGAGGTTACAGACGTCGTGTGGATCACGCTGTGCAAGTTTGTGGTGGCACTTAGGGCAGAATTTGAAAGGGGTATTTTCCATGGCCCTTAACTCGCACCCTGTCGATCCATGTACATCGTTACGGTGTTACTCGACGAATAAGTGGTATTCGGAGGTGCTTTCTATTCTCCAGTGTCTTTGTAGTCTATGATCGGTGGCATTTGTAGTCGAATTCTATGATTCTTTCGGGGATTTCGTCCAAATCTTCGGAGAGTCTCCCTTTGCTTCCAGACCAAACAGTGGAAAGAAGAATATGAACATGGCTACCTCGCACAGGAACTTCAGGGGCGCCATCTGACATCACACAAGGGATGGACCTAGCACCAAATGGTGGTAGATGACGCCCCAAACAGCAAACCAGAGGCAAACAAGATGTGGGTCTGTCAACTGTCAATGACAGGCGCCGCCGTGCTTGAAGCCAGACTTCCTACTGGACATCCTTGCCACACCAGAAGCACTCTAAAAAACTTTGACAAAATGTCAAAAAAAATATACAATAAAAAAGTGACCGACAGGGTAGCTCTATCCGGTTTTGCGTTGACTGACGGGGAAAGAAAAGATCTGACAACAGTGAACTGGGACGTCACTTATGTAGGCATTGCGCATGTCACTTCAGGTGCAGGCGATTCCACCCAGAGCCGATCGAAGCCACAGGGGTACTGCTCACGAAAAATTTCCAGATCCATTTTGATGCTAGGGGACAATTCTAAGGTAAGGCCTACACGGCTAGAAGTCTCCATCAGATAAGTCACACTACCTCGATGAAGGGTCTCGCTGTTGCAGATGTCCACGTCTGAAAAGAGAAGGATTCTGTTAATTGACAGCTTGTCTTTGCTGAAGATGGTGCTACTGCCACTGAGAGGTGTGAACCCTCTTATGATAGTACCATCTCTTGAGAGCAACAAGAGGACTATGAAATATTTTTCTTTTCATCAAGGTGATTGCTTCCAATATCTCCGATTCAGTCTTCAAATTGTTCTTATGTCAATGATGAAATTAACTAAGAGGAAATGTCCATTAAGGAAAGGCTTCAATAATTTTTGCTGACCAAGAGGCTTGAGACAAGTTAACCGGAGACCTGAATGTCTTCAAAGTGCATGGTGGCAGGAATGACTGAATCATACTGCCAAATCCAATAAATTTGCTCCACCACTTATCGCATACTTCAGCACCAGGAAGTCTCCATTTAAAACTTCCAAAAAGTGATCCAGCTGCATATTCTTTGGCAAGTCATCTGTAAACCTTTCAATAGTTTCACACACAAATACATATAGAGACAGACAGGCAGGGAGCATCACCAGCAGCCTTCATGAAATGGCCAATGATTCACATATTTCTCATCCTACACACTCCAACTTCATGTACTACTTGTCAGTACAAAGTGATGGGAGGGCACAGCATCTTACATACAAAGACTATGAGGACAGTGTCTTGATAAGTTTTTCCATTCAAAAATCCACGATAATGTGCTGGTGGTTTGTATTTCCTCGCCAGAAGAGTTATAGCTGCATTGGGGGCTGTAGGTGCAAACAAATGTTCCATGAGCCACTCAATTAGCCCTACATTCAATAGTGGAAGTTAGTTTTGAAATATATTCCTGGGTCTGAATTATAGAAGAATTAGGTGTAGGAAGCAGCATGATGACGCTATGCTTATCTGCATAGTTTGTCAAGGTTATACTGAGCATGCCTGCAACTCCGCCAAGACATCACAGAAAGTGGTGATGTGGTATACAGGAGATATACTTACAGCCTTGATAGCTTCAATGTAGGTTAAATATGAAAATATATATCCCAGCCTGTATCTCGGCTGGTTATGTTGTTTTGAGGAGTATAGTTCCATTGTTGTGTGTGTAATCGCATTAGTGTATGATCCTGTCAAGTTGTGAGCACTCTTTTTGGTGTGAGCATTTAGTATGGAATGTCATTTCTCGAGCTTCATCATGCCTTTGGGTACATAACCAACATGATTTGAGATGGGTCAGATGAAAAGTCAAGGTTTACTACAAAAAAAAGCCCACTTGCTCTGTGAATAGCAACTGTCTTAGTATTCAGATACAGATGTGGTTTCAATGTTGGTGCTTTAATGCTATAGCATGTCTCGATGCTGAAGATGACATGTTTTCTTGATGATGAATTATTACTCCATGTAGTTAAGGTTCACAATATGTTGCTGCTACACCTCTACTTGACATTGATCAAGTGGAAGAAGGCTGAAGTTGATATTCCTAATTTTCTTAGAACTGCCGTCTGAGGGCGAGGGCCTAGAAGGGGATAGGTGAATAAAGTTGGAGGGTGTACGGTTCCTTGCCTCCAGCGCTCTGATTACAAAGTTTCCTGGTATATTTGTTGCTCATTTGCTGGCTGATGTCCCCTGTGCCTTTGGGGGTTCTCCTCAGCGCATTTTTACAACACTCGCACTCCTTCATGGCATGGGTGTCCAAAGGTAGATTAAACACGTAAGTGGTTCTGATCGGTCTCGTTTGTCCTACAGGAAGGGCACTTCTCAAAAGGTGACGGCATTCCCATGATGAATGCTAAGAAAATGATTCACAATGATTTTGAATAATAGTATACAAAAAAAAAACATGGATATTAAACAATTTTGCTCTTTCAAAAATGTTAGAAGAGGCAGAGCTACGTTTTCAGAGATTAATACACAAAGGTGAAGCACATGCCATCCATTAAAGAGCAAAATAGGCTACTGAAGCTGCTGGATACCTTGGAGGTAAATTGTAAAATGTCAGTTATTAGAAACTAATGCCAATCTGGCTCTATTTCCAGAAGTTTCCTTCCTTTTCCACCTTTTACAAATGGTGTAGGAAATCCAATATCCCTCCCCTAGTTTTACACTAGTGAACTTGCTTTAAGTCTGACTTAATATCTTTTAAATGCAAAACAAATCAGTGAAGATTTGTGTATAAAAATACGCTAGTAACTCCTATAAAAGTTCCCCAGGATCCCATATGTGCTGGGATATTCAATGTATAAAGAAAGCGTCAATGGCTATCCCAAGATACCTTGATGGAGAACTCTTCTTCTTAGGAAAAACATTCCGAGAACTCTCAAAAGAAATTACAGGACAAATGGCAGGACTTCAGAAACAGAAACATTTATTGTTCACAGTGAACATGAGCATTTCAACTGCTTCTAAGCAAACGAGGTGGGTATGGAATAATGTGTGTTGTGGGTCTGTGTAATTCATCCGATCAACCAGCTGAAGTTGTAGGAAACTCTGGCAGTGCTGGTACACATTCTTTCTTTATCCATTTGTTGGCTGTTCTTCAGTCCAGAATGGGCCTCTTCTGTGTACCAAAAAGTAGGAGGAGTTAATGCCCGTGTTCTTATGTGAGAATGGTTTCCTTGTTTGATACATTGTTTCTGATGTATTGGGTAAACTTCGTAGAGATGCACCATTTGCAGGTATATTTGTTGCTCATTTGCTGGCTGATGTCCCCTGTGCCTTTGGGGGTTCTCCTCAGCGCATTTTTACAACACTCGCACTCCTTCATGGCATGGGTGTCCAAAGGTAGATTAAACACGTAAGTGGTTCTGATCGGTCTCGTTTGTCCTACAGGAAGGGCACTTCTCAAAAGGTGACGGCATTCCCATGATGAATGCTAAGAAAATGATTCACAATGATTTTGAATAATAGTATAAAAAAAAAAAACACATGGATATTAAACAATTTTGCTCTTTCAAAAATGTTAGAAGAGGCAGAGCTACGTTTTCAGAGATTAATACACAAAGGTGAAGCACATGCCATTAAAGAGCAAAATAGGCTACTGAAGCTGCTGGATACCTTGGAGGTAAATTGTAAAATGTCAGTTATTAGAAACTAATGCCAATCTGGCTCTATTTCCAGAAGTTTCCTTCCTTTTCCACCTTTTACAAATGGTGTAGGAAATCCAATATCCCTCCCCTAGTTTTACACTAGTGAACTTGCTTTAAGTCTGACTTAATATCTTTTAAATGCAAAACAAATCAGTGAAGATTTGTGTATAAAAATACGCTAGTAACTCCTATAAAAGTTCCCCAGGATCCCATATGTGCTGGGATATTCAATGTATAAAGAAAGCGTCAATGGCTATCCCAAGATACCTTGATGGAGAACTCTTCTTCTTAGGAAAAACATTCCGAGAACTCTCAAAAGAAATTACAGGACAAATGGCAGGACTTCAGAAACGAAACATTTATTGTTCACGGTGAACATGAGCATTTCAACTGCTTCTAAGCAAACGAGGTGGGTATGGAATAATGTGTGTTGTGGGTCTGTGTAATTCATCCGATCAACCAGCTGAAGTTGTAGGAAACTCTGGCAGTGCTGGTACACATTCTTTCTTTATCCATTTGTTGGCTGTTCTTCAGTCCACAATGGGCCTCTTCTGTGTACCAAAAAGTAGGAGGAGTTAATGCCCGTGTTCTTATGTGAGAATGGTTTCCTTGTTTGATACATTGTTTCTGATGTATTGGGTAAACTTCGTAGAGATGCACCATTTGCAATTTATTACATTTACTTCTCTTGCAAAGGCTAGTGGGCACCCTTTATAGCAGAGCAGGAAAGTCATCATTGTGTTTACCGTCTTAGGCTAATAGAGGTTAGCTTACCTTTTAAGCCAATGGTCTGCTCTTGATGGAAAAGTAGTTATTGGGGTTTCTGGTGCTGTGAGAATAGCTGCCTCATATCCCTCACACCATGTCATCAATTACTAAACTCAGGTGATGTTTAATACCACAAAAGGTTGTATGAAAGCTTGCGTCCTACCCTCTTATGCCTACAACCACTCCATCAGACAAGGACAGTCAGAACATAACTTTCAACCTCAAGTAGTTTTTTATTTTTTTTATTTGAGTTTTATATAGCGCTGGCTAGACCCGGAGGTATCAGAGCGCTTTACATAGGGTTCCACAAAGTTACAAAATTACATCAGTTACCAGTTACATCAGTTACTAGAAAAACATTTCAAGAGCGTAAAGACGAGATAAATGGAGCTTAGAAAGAAGAGGGGGTAGGGTAAAGGGGTAGGAGGGAAATAGGGTGGAGAGACGAGGGAGAGTCTGTCCAAAGTCCGGCTGGGTAGGTGGCGGCCGAGGGGGGAAGTCCACAGCCCATCTCCTCTATAGCTATCAGGTAGCTCCACCGGGCATCGGCCAAATATCTAGGTCTCAACGGAAAAACATTTAAAAAGCATAGGGGACGAAAAAATGGAGCACAGAGGGGGAAAGGGGGTAGGGTAAAGGGGTGGGAGGGAGAATGCGAAGGCGAGACGAAGGAAGGTCTGCCCAAAGTCCGGCTGGGTAGGTGACGGCCAAGGGGGCCATCTCCTCTATAGCTATCAGGTAGCTCCACCGGGCATCGTCCAAAAAACTAGGTCTAGCGCTTAACATAAGGAAACATTGTGTTACAAATTACAAAAATGATCACATTAATTACAGAGAGGTTACAAATTCAATACAGGAGTTATTAGCGACCATGAAAAACAAGATCCACAGAAAAGAGAGGGGAAAAAAAAAAGAAAAAAAAAGGCCAGGGAGAGCAGGGAGTCCACGGGAGGGAGTCAGCAGCGGAGAAAGATAAGAGACATAAGTCAGAGGTCCGGCTGTGTAGGTGACGGCCATCGCGGTGTGCCAAAGCCTGTCTCCCCTATAGCTGTCGGGGCAGCTCCACCAGGAATCGGTCATACATTTCGTACTCCGCCGGATAAAAATGAGAATCAGGAAGGGACCAAGAGTCAGCAGCGGAGAAAGAGACAAGACATAAGTCCGAGGGTCCGGCTGGGTAGGTGACGGTCATAGCGGTGTGCCAGAGCCTGTCTCCCCTATAGCTGTCAGGGCAGCTCCACCGGGAATCGGTCATACATTTCGGACTCCGCCGGATAAAGATGAGAATCAGGAAGGGACCAAAAGTCTAGAGTCCAGAGATGGGCTGGTGGAGCTGGCGAGGGTGGTAGGATAGGAAGGGGAGTGTAGCTTGGCAGCCATCTTAAGGTCAGGCAAATCGAGTCTGTTGATCTCCAAGACTCTGTAGGTGGTGTTGTCTCTAGATCTTAGGATTGTTTCCTCAAGATCGAACACGGGCGCCATCTTGGGGTCAGGCCACACTCAGTATAGTCAGTTATGCATTGCATTGTATGCCTCAGTAGATGTTTGTGCACACTGGGATGGCTCCTCGGGGGGGGGGGGGCGGTGCCCAGCGTTCCGCTTCTATGTTTGGTCGCTAGCGGTTGTCTCGTTGTGTGGCAGCCCTTTCCACCCAAGATGTAATGCACTCTGGCGCTGTGCCTCAGTGTGTTCCCGCTCTAGAGCCATCTGCAGAGTCCGGCGGGCGCCATGTTAAGGTCAGGCACCCCCAATAGAGCAGCTCCGCCGTGGTGTTTACAGTGAACGTATGGAGAATGGCCCCGTGCTCACTAACCTCTGCGACGCGCTGTAGGGTCGCTCCTCGTGTCTGGATCCCCAGGTGACGAGGGACCGGGCCATCGGTTGTCTCGGTGGCGTGGAGGGAGGAAGGGCCCCCGATCATCAGTCCGGCCCGAGCGCTCCCGCGGGCACCGTGCCAAATCTCGCTGTCCCTTGCGGGGTGCCAACTGTTACACCGTCACTCCGGGGGGGAGCACTCCGCTGTGTGGAATTCGTTGCAGGAACCCCACGGTCAGTCTCGGGCTCAGCCGCTCGGGAGCGGGCTCCGTTTCACCATTTTTTCCAAGAACAAAAGACCGCATTCACATAAAACATTAACCTTTCTTCTTTTTATCTGATCTCACTGACAGCAGGTAACTCCGGTGCTAGTCTACCCACTTCACCTCTCTGAACTCGTGTCAGGTCCATGGCTAGAAGCTCAGAATTCATCTCAGAACCACACATACCTCACAGTTGCTTCTCATGGAATTCTAGGTGGCAAGCTAACTGGCAATAACATAACATCTGAGTTGCTACATATAATTTTCACTGGAATCAGATGTACATCCCAACAAGAGCAAATAATGTCCAGTTTTCATTGTTTCCTCTCATGTTAGACAGTGTTATGGTCTCAGCTCGTGGCTCTGTCGTGGGATCTTCAGAGCGCCTTATGCTCCCACTGTTTGCTCTATACAACCTGGAAAAAAGGCTTGAGAGGCCATGTAGCCATACTGTGTTGCAAGAGTGCAACATTCTAGCATATGCTCGGTGAGATCAAACTAGGAACCTTATTGTGGTTTCTCTAGCTAGGACACTTTGAAACGTTATAAAACCTCCCACAAGCGAAACCATGGAGGGCAACTTTCTTAGAGAAGACCAGGAGTAACATCTTCGCAAAGACTCTAAGATCGTATTCCTTCCTACACTGTGATTTTCTTTCTGGCATAGTCACACAATTTCACATCCTTGGAGTACATCTTTCAGACTTGAAGTCCTTGTCAGGAGTTAGTATATGCATTTAGGAATCTGTAGAGGTGGAGCATTTCTTTAGAGACTACTTCTCATGAGTAGGGTCTGTGGGAATCTATTGATCCAGTACTTGCTTGCTAGGTGGGACTGACACAGGTAGTGCTTTGTTACGTGCATTCTAAGGACAGCTATCTCCCTACTCAAAACTGATACCCTTATTGGAATACCTTTTGCTGTTGAGTGTTTAAATGTATGAAGCTCTTCAATTACAATTCTCTTGCAAGGGAATGCTTAGTTATTGCCATCCATAAAGTTGAAGGTCTTGGATTTGTACGATTGTGTGTCAAATGTCATAGTAGGGTGTGACACGACGGCAACAATGAGTGTGAACTGAGAGTCAGTCTTAGCGTCTCCTGAGTTGTTGACAGAGGGGAACTACTGCTCTCTCCTGTTTTCTGCACCCACCTTCTGGGGTAGGTGGGTCAAAAGCAGTCTCAAGAACTGAGATGGAGTCAGCAGCTTGCCTAAAGTTTTCAGTAGGACAAGAACATGAAGCACACTTTGAAGAGGCTCTAGAATGCTTAATCCTCATCTCTGATCCAGATCACCTATTAGGGTTCCATTCGCTGTCAATTAACGTCTGTAGGTCAAATTTAGCAATATGGACACTTTCGGAATTAGGGCCATTTAGTAGATACAGGACCCAAGCGGCAATACGTAGCATGAAGGAAATTTCAAAAACAACAGAGAACCATAGTGACTGTGGACAATCCTACATGAAAACCAAAGACTGCCCACAAAAATTATAGAGTGAACACACACATAAAAGTATTTTGAATGCTCTGGTTTTCCAATGTAAAGCAGGCTTTTATTTAATCAAATCAGTCAGTGCGCAGAGCCTAGTTTTCAGAGATCCAAGGATGAGGCAAGTCAACAATCTCTCAACTACCAAATCAGTGATATTTGACCTGGACAGTCAGCTTGCATGACTTAAAGAAGCAATGACGTTTAGAACTCCAGGAAGCTGAGCAGTATTTTTATAAGTGTTTGAGGGTCCTACACACCAAAAAACCCATTTATTATCTCAATTAAGATTACATTGTATAGCACTGTTTTATTTCATTATGGGAGACTGTCATATTCTCTAGTACCAGTACTTATTTTTCCAGCACAATAACAATATAGGATTCTAGGTTTGGCTGTAAAATTGGGAGAAGTACATCAATAGTTATTTGGCAAGCTTAATGTAAGAGAAAAATGTAGTTTGCTCACCTGCAAAGTGCTAATATGGACTGGTGTTCCTGTCCCATTTACAGTGTTCTTTTTAGCTGCATTGCCTCCTTTCCCTTCTGCCTGTTCAGCTTTAGCTATCCTGGCCCTTTCAGCCTCCACTCGCTTTGGGCTGTTCAACAGTACCTGAACAACAGCATACTCAACCAGGGATGCAAACCCAAACAAAAGGCAAGCAATCAACCAAACGTCCAAGGCTTTCACATACGATACTTTCGGAAGTTCTTGAGCAAGAGTAGTACATTCAGAAGCCAAACTCAGAACCGAGAAGATACCTAAAGAGAAGTGATAAAAATTACAATTAGGAAAACAAGAACATTATGAACAAGTGTCAATAAAAATTAAAGAGATGATGAACCATTTCATTTGCTTTCCAATATTGTGTTATTAAACTCCCAATAAGGAATCTTATACATGAAAAATATGGCAGGACATGGAGCACACAAAGAATGCAACAGTGTAAAGTTGTAGGTCTACTGATTTATTTCTACTATCAATTTATCACTACCATAGAACACCAATCAAGAGTCGGAGCATACGGAAAGAGTGAATGCAGACCCCCACTGCATTTGCCTCTTCTACTGGTCATTCAAAGAGTCCTTGTTCAGGCATTTGTGAAGGGTTAAATGACAGAACTTGTGTTCAGCTTAGTTATGTGCCTGATCTTCCTTTCCCATCACACTATCACCAACCTCAGAGACACAACCAGATATTAAATATACATTCAGCATTCATGTACCACCAACGCTGGCAGAATCTTCCATATCCAAATCTCCACATCACACACACTTTGCCCCAATATAAATAAATCACATCTGTTAATGTTCACTCTGCCATAAGACATGCCTCTGTTATTGCACATACCATAACCATAAAATCCTGAGCCAATTTTCATTACCAAGCCCTAACTCACTCCACCACCTTAATGTTCTAGAAGAAACTGAATAAACTGTGAACTAAACACACCCACAAGACCGCTGGAGGCCACTACAGTCATAAGGACATACTCCTTGTAATCTTCACTTGAGTAACACATACTACAGCAGCAAAATAAATCATCACTGAAGAAACCACAGAACACAACAATGTCATGTCCACCAAATATTCGATTGACCCTCGCCTCAGACGTCAATCGTCTAACAGACCCAACCAGTAAAACAATAAAGAAATCTGTGTTCTCATTAGAAGATTAAATGCAATAAAAAGCACAGCAAACGCAACATCTATAACCATAAATTGGGGAGCCTCCTCATTATCCTTCCCCTGTTGGATTTGTCGGATTACATTTCCTTCCATTCAAAACATTGCACACTCCAACCAAAATCTCAAAGAACAATCTTGCTCCTTCCACGATTACACCAACAATCTACTCAAGCACAACTACATCACCTTAGCAAGCAGGTCAAGTGCAACACAGTGGAGAATATGCCCCTATAATGCCATCAGCAACAGAAAAAAATGGCATAAACACATGCCCTCAAAGGAGTTAACTTTCTGAAACATCTAGGTTTATCACCTAGAAGACAGCTCATGTCAGACTTAACAGCCTTAAAGTGGCCTTCCCCCAATCTTTTTGCCTGCTTGCCTTGTATTTTGCGGATTCCCTATTGTTGGCTTTAGGACTCTGAGTACTTTACCACAACTAAACAGTGCTAAAGTGCACATGCTGGCTCCCCTAAACATGGTTTAATTGGTGTATCCTAAATGGGACCATTTAATTAAATTCTAAGTCCCTAGTAAAGTGCACTAAATGTGCCTAGGGCCTGCAAATTAAATGCTACTAGTGGGATTGCAAAACTGTTTGCGCCACGCAGTCAAGTAGACCTTAAATATGTTTAAGGCCTGCTGGTGTGTGCAGTTTCCACAGCCATGCCGCCGTGGCATTGAAGCCCCTTTCCAAGCCTTATACTCCCCTTTTATTACATATATGTCACACCCATGGCAGGCTCTAGGTAGCCCATAGGGAAGGGTACTTTGTATATTTACGTTTTACATATCCTGGTAGTGAAAAACTCCCAAATTCGTGTTTCACTACTGGGAGGCCTACCCCGTTCATAAGATAACATTGGGGATTACTTATTACACTTAAGAAGCAGTAATTCCTGATTGGGAGGCAGTACACCCGTTATGTTTTACACCTACACATTTGCAATGATAAAGCCTCTTTAATGGCAACGTCAAATTTATCATTATTACTTTGAAAATGCTACTTTTAGAAAGTTGGCATTTTCCTGCTCTTAGCCCTTTGGGCCTGCAGCTTGTCTCTTATCAGTATGGGGGGGTGACAGCTGGACTTATTTATTCCCTCTAGACAACCACACACAAAGGGAACTTAGATGTGACTTGCTGGATCTTCCACGGACGATAGGACGGAGGAGCTGGGCACAGCCTCACACTTTCACCTGAATAGGCTGTGTCCTGCCCAAACACAAAGGGCTGAATACCCCCTTGTAGCAAGTCTGGAGCCAGGGCAGGACTGTCTTTGAAGTATCCCCCACTTCAAAGGTTCAACTGGGTATAAGTACTGGACCTCTGACAACACCACTTCAGTACACTGAAGACTGACAGGAAGAAAGACTGCTGTGCTGCTGAAGGACTATCACTCTGCTTGACTCCTGTCTTGCTGTGCTCACATGCTGCCTGCTGTTCCCCTGCCTGGGTGAGAAGGACTGGACCTGCATCACTTGAACCAAGAGTGACTTCAGTGGCTTGCCTCCTGATTAAAAGACATTAAAGACTTCCATCTAACCTGCTCCTACACCTGGACTCTGCAATCTAGGAGTCTGCCCTGCCAAGTGGTGCCACCCCAGTCCTAGACCATTGGAAGTGAGCCTAAAGTGTTAGCTCCAGCGTAACTGGCGCATCGCTGCTGTTGCAGGAACAGTGCCTGTCTTTGACATCTCCCCCACTTCAAAGGCACAACTGGGTGGAAGCACTGGACCTCTGGCACTACCAACTCAGTACACTTCTGGACCTGAAACCACTGCCAGGAAAAAGTACTGCTGTGCTAAAGGACTGCCACTCTGCTGGAATGCGGCTCTGCAAGGCTGATGTCTTGCTATTCTGCCCTGCTGCTCTCTCTGACTGGGTAAGGACTGGACCTATATCACCTGAACCCGGAGGCCACAGTTTTAGTAATTTTATCAAAACGCTCCAAAATCCGCTCTGCTGCAATATCAAGGGAGAGACAACAGGTAATGTCATCAGGAACCTTACTAATTAGGCTGCTTAAAAACGTTTCTGGTTCGATATATCTAATTTATTCCGACCCCTTTATTTACCAAATAATTAACTGGAAACTTGTTGGTTACACCCTTTCCAGCTGTCAAGCTAAGGTCAAAACGCACGGAAATAGGATTGGGATCACTGAAGGGGAGCAGACTCCTCGTAATGCAAAAGGTGTCGGGCTAGATCCGCTGTTAAAAGAACAAAGTCTATAGTGCTCCCCCTGCCTCTGAACGTTGGGTGGAATGTCTTCATTAGGTCAATAATCTGAGGCAAAACTCAGGTTATGGGTTTTGATTATCAGATTTAAAGATTCCCCATATGATGAATGTTTCAAATGGTTTATGTCATCCCCCAAAATGTTCGAAAATACACAAATATGGTTCCCACTATAGGGGCATTTAATACTAAAAATCTCCAGCCCACATGTTTGAGCTGTCACCATTTCTCTGTCTATCCACAGCAGATATCAGTAATCTTCCCAATTCATTAATAATCTCTACTGATTGCAGAGAAAAGAACTAAAAATAAAAATTTACTACAACCAAGTGTCAGAAGCACTTAAACACCGGGATACAAGGGGGAGAGGACAGGATGCTGACACAGAGTTTGAATTCTCAGGTGTGGGGGTGTCTGAAACGCCCTGTGGATGAGCCAACAAAGTAGGCATCCCTTCAGCCTGTGACCTTTGGTTGCTAAAACCCATAACAGGACCAGAGACAGAGCCATGGCCTTGAGAAAATTGTCCAGCAACAGTAGGTAGTAAATTAGGACCTTGAGCTTCAGTAGTAAATCGGTTGGCTAAGTCCTAAGTAAGCAAGGTCCCTCCGTTCTCTTGTAGGGGATTTATTCGGCTTTATTGTTTGACGATTTCCACCAAGGATGAAAGCTGTTCTTCTATCA
This sequence comes from Calotriton arnoldi, assembly GCA_963921515.1. Classification (NCBI taxonomy): domain Eukaryota; kingdom Metazoa; phylum Chordata; class Amphibia; order Caudata; family Salamandridae; genus Calotriton; species Calotriton arnoldi. The sequence goes on along the minus strand of CAWUFW010000874.1, from coordinate 2,924,499 downwards.
TTTCCAGACTGGACACAATAGGCTTTAGAGCATCAACCAGTAAATTTGTTACACTGGGATAAAGATCCTCCAAATAGGACTAAATCCTGTCTTTACCCAAATTAATTAGTGGAGGGGTATCCTGCTGATCAGTCCTTTGCGTGCGCCTTGTAGAGGGTGAGCATTTTTTTTTGGAAGATGTTACAGGCTCCAACCTTTTTCCTCCCTCTCCCCACCTCCCCCAGTTTTTAAACTTTCAACTCCCCTGTACCTTTTGCAATATCCTGCAAGTGGCTGGTAGGTTGAAGGCTGGTAGAATGGTTACAGGGAGCAATAAGAGACAGTGGAGCAACTAAGAAAACTGGTTGCATCACCGGCTGGGCCTCCCCCCCCCCCCCTCCCGTCGCCAATCCTTGGGCCTCAGCTATGTGGGGAGGTGAGGGTGATGAGAGAGATAATCTGCGTTCAGCCAGTTCAATCTCTTTATTTAGGGCTCCAACAGCCCGCTGCAAATAGCCATCTAAAGTAGTACCAGTTGCAGGATGTGTTGGATTTATCTTACGTTTCCCCATCTCAACTGGTTCTATGTCCAACACAAAATGTTATCCCAAGTGATGAAAATAGTGTATGCTGTAGCCACCATAAAGTTTGAACAGTCCCTTGATATCCTTCCAATGGCGAAGAGAAGGGGGCCCCAGCCTGACCTCGATCGGCCGCGGATGGGCCAGCCCTTGGCTCGCCCCGGGCATGCCCGCACGCTGCGGGAGTGCCACAGAGCCTTTAATGGTCAGAAAGGCTGGCCCTGCCTCCTGTGACGCCTGGAATGCTGGGGGACCAAGCCCCACCCCAGCCCGGCCAACAGATGCTGCAACGGGACCTTGGACGGCCCTAGACAAATTGTGTCTCGCAAACTGATGCTGTAGTGCCTGGTGAAAGAATGGAGAGTTGCTCACGAGGCTACCTAGCAGATGTCCAAAAAGAGGACACTCCGAGCTAGGGCTGTAGTTGTTGCCTATGTCCTAGTGGAATGAGCCCCAAGGCCTGAGTTCAGAAGGGTCTATTTTTAGCCAAGGCATACCACAGTTTCAGCAAAGAACAATTCACTGCAATAAGGTTATTTTAAACAGCTTTTAGTTTCTTTGCATTGATGAACACAATGAAGAGCTGATCATCAATCCGGTACTCCTTAGTGCTACCAATGTAGAAACTAAGGGACTGCTGCAGATCCAACCGCTGTAGCCTCTCCTACTCTTTGGAGGAATGCCGAAGAGAGAAGACGCAGAGCGTGAAGAACTGCCTCACATGGAGGGGTGAGACAGATTTCTGAAGCAAGGATACATGAGCCCTAAGCACCACCTGGTCATTTAATAAGGCAGTGTACAGAGGGTAGACTGACAGTGACAGCAGTTCACCAAGATGACATGCAGAAGTCACTGCAAAGAAAAACATGGTCTTCAGAGTAAGAAGCCGCAAGGTACAACCAAGCAGGGGCTCAAGAGGAGTACACATCATTAAAGTGAGGAATAAATTCTGATCCCAATTAGACAAAATGAAGAGAGCATGTGCAAAAATACGTGAAAGCCCTTAACAAAAAGAAAAGCATCACAATGGGTGATTTGAATAAAGAGAGCTGATCAAGCAAATGAAGAAAGCCAAAAGGGTTGACCAGTAATCTTTAATAGTGACCATAGCACAGTCTTGTTGGGTCAAAGATAATAGAAGAAAGCCAAAAGGGCTGACAAGTAATCTTTAATACTGACCATAGCACAGCCTTGTTGGGTCAAAGATAATAGAAATAAAAGGACATCAGACAACTTAGACTTAAGATGATCAATCTATTATTCTTTGCACCCAATTATCTTGGAGCAATGGCTTGAGTAGACTGACTTTATGGAAGGGCGAGGAGAAACCAGGATGACATCCATCTATGACAGCTAATCAAATATTCTCTGCTGGTTCTGCTCAATCTCCATGCATGGAGGTGTAGATTGGGGATATTCTGATGCAATTCTCTGCCCTCCTGCAAAGACAGAAGATTCTACTGACTCAATCTGTGGCCACCAGAATCGGCTGCTCTCGGTCCTGCCTGACTTTCTTCAGGATAGTCTGGATTAGCGGGAAAATGCATATAGGAGGCTGAAACCCCATCAAAGGCCGAATGCGTCTCCTAGAGACCATTGGGGAGGATTTTCTGTAGTGCAAAAGATGGTACATAAAGTGTTTTCAGAGGTAGAAAATTGACTGGCAGAAAGCATTACTTAGGTGAAAATATGCTGAGCAACCTCCAGGTGAAAACTACACTTGTATTTGCTAGAGGACGCCTGCTGAGATAGTCCGCCTAAAGTTGTGGGATCCTGCCAGGTGACTCACTGTCTGGGAGATCTTCCAAAAGTCTTGCAACTGGCTCCAGACAGAGCTCGATACCCCACTCTGTCCTACTTGTTGAAGTACAACAACGGTGGTGGCGTTGTCTGCCAATACTTGAATTTACCTGCTTTTGACCGAAGGAAGAAATGTCTTGAGCGCCAGGCAGATGGCACACAGCTCCAAAAGGCTGATGTAATGGTCTTGCACCAAGGGAGACCAGAGAACCCTCATCTCCAAGCTATCCAGGTGACGAGTCGACCCCAACCTAGATCCGACACATCCACCACCACCAATACCGGAGGACGAAGAAAGGAGAACACTCTTCTACATACCAGGTTGACATCAGACGCTGCCCAAAGAAGGTCTCCGGTTGCTACATCAGAAAGAAGAATCCTGTCTGTGAGCTATCCCCCAATGTATTGGCCTTTGCAGGGGACGATTTCACTGAAGAGCGCGCATGTGTCAGGTAGAGTGTAAGGAGGATGCAAGGCACGAGACCAAGCAGTCTCACAACCATCAAGGCTCGGGAAGTAATTCATACCTAAAGGATAAAGATCATAGTCCAAAGCCATACACTCTTTGTTGCCATGGGAACACCCTCATGGCAACCATGTACAGGATGGCACCGATAAAGGGACTTATGGGAAAGTCGAAAATGCAATTTGGGCTTGCTGAGGGACAACGGCAGGGTAATGCAGGAAAAACGCTGTTGTACGAAGGTGTCCCAAGACTAGCTGATGGTACAGGGATACATGGATCCCCGACAAGCGAAGATGAATCACCACTTCCAACATGACGTTTGTAACGACCTGAGGGTCAATTGGAAGTGGTCTGACCACACTGAAAATTAAAGATACTTTCTGTGAGCTTGCAGTATTAGTATATGAAAGTATGCGTCCTGCAGATCTAAGGACACCATGTAGTCCTCTGGATCCAAGGCCAGCGGCACGCAAGTGAATGTCAACATTTTGAACAACTTCTTCTTGAGAAAGGAGTTCTAGACTCAGAGGGCCAAGATTGGTCTTTAGCCCATGCACTTCTTAGCAACCAGGAAGAACTTGGAATAGCAAACAAATTCCCCCTCCGCCTCAGGTAGGATTTCGAGTGCTCCCTTGGCAAGCATCATCATCACATTATCACCTCTTTAGACAGAATAGTGCCTGATCCGCGGAAGTTTGGGTAAAGTCAAGAGAAATATGTGGTGGAGTGGAAAAAAACAGGGAAAGGCATAACCTTGCCAAGCAATCTGACAGATCCACTGGTCTGCGATACTAACCCTACTGGGACCACAACCACTGGAAACTGTCCTGGTGCTTAATTTGCATTCTCCTTTTGGCCCATTTCAAGCACATTAAATTTGACTATAATGATCTTTAATCTATTGTGACAAGCAGGCATAATTTACGGTTCATTGATCTTTAATTTAATTTGGCTACAGTCGTGGTGATAGCCCATCAACTAACGAGGGTCAAAACGTCGTCGACATATATGGCAAGAGGACCTCTGTTTGGATTTAATCGCCGAGTCACACAACATTTTGCATTGTCATTGTCACTCTGCATCAACTTATGTGGCACCACTGTCATGTTTTTATACTTACTATATTTTTCACTGCATCTTTCACTTTGTGAGCACTGCAGATAAAAGCTGTCAATAATAGTACATAACCGCAAAGAGTGCAATTTAGGTTTGATACAGAATAAGTTTTTAAGTATGGATTCATTCTACTTGACTTTTTAATTGTAGCTTTCACCACATGGTCTCCCAAATAACACATTCTAGACTCTTCCCTACTCTACACTTCCTTTGACTCGCCCCAAGCCTCATTTTACTACTATGATCTCCCAAATAACACTTTCTAGACTCTTCCTTTCTCTATCACTCCTTTATCCTATTCATTCCAACTAATAGACTCACAAGTCCACAGCTTGAATTAACAACTTATATTTCCCTATAGTAAACCACCACTAATTCACTTTGGGTTCCAGAGCAGCGTGCTACTCACTGAAAAGCGCTTCAACTTGTCGACAGCGGTAGTAAGCACAATATAAATACAATTAAATGGAATGACTGTTCTATATATGTTATTTGCCCCTGGTTCCAAGTGGTTTACAAAAGGGCTGCCCCCGTTTACTTCATAGCTAAAACAAGAATTAGAACAATGTTATATATTGAACACTGCTATAATCTTCGCTCCGCCATAATGAATAATTCTACTGTGATCGGTATGATGGCCTGAACAGAGTCCATTTGTAAACAAAGCCTCTACACACACACAGAACCTGAAGAGAGGTGTGGTGCAGCGGCCAGGGCAGCTGACTTCGGAGCACAGGGTTCACGGTTCGATCCCCGGCTCCGGCGGCAGCTCAGCTCAGCACCATGTGACTCTGGGCAATAGCTCACTTAATTTCCACTCCGGCCCCCAGCGCCTTGAGACCCGTAAGGGTGAGTAGCTGCGCTATATAAAAACGGACTTACATTTACAGAACCTATGAATATTGAAAGATCTGACATAAGCAGAGCTGTGGTATAGTCAGTCTGTAATAAAAAAAAGGTGGAATAATCAGAGTCTTGCTTGAATCCATATCTTGACTTAATAGAAACCATGAATTAATTTGAGCGGAAATTATCACAGTTCTGATAAGATAACAATGCTGCTATAATTTGGAACCTCAATGCATAGCATAAAATGGGGAAAGTACATTTTTTATACAGGGCAAATAGATTTCTGAAGAATTTTGTTCCTTGGAAAAGTAGATATTTTATAGAATTCCACACCCCTGCCATTGTCTCCATTTCCCTCGATTCTCTGATGGAGCAGTGGGAAACTTATTTGGACTGACATTGCTCATGAAGGCCTGAACTACTGGGCTCTCAGGAGAAGAATGCTGCATCACGAAAGTTGGATCACCTGGAGGGAGTCTGTGCGTCTACCATTAAGGCGATGCACTGTGGGAGTTGAGCAATGCTTGAACCATGTCACCATAAGGGTCTTAGACCAGGCTTAATTAAATGGCAGTAACAGCTCTGAAGAGGATGGCCTGAGCTGCAACATTTCGGTCAGAAGGTTGGCCTTACTCTACCACTATAGGGAGCTGTAAATCTAGTACCTCTGTGGCTCTACGTGCCACCAAGCAGAAGAACCCTTTCTTCTATAGGGCCTCTAAGAGCAAATTCAGCTCAGTCTCTGGCAAAGTGTCCAAGCCACTGGCATTTTTGTTGGTCAAGGTATTAGTCAGCAACAGTGTAATGAGAACAGACGAAATGGTCTGCCACCTCATTGTTTTCTTCAATGTGGGGAACATGCCCAAGACATTTAAGAGCATCAGACTCATCCAAAGAGTATCTCAATGCTCCGGAAATATTGCCTCCAAAGCGAACAGCATCAGCACCTTCCTCATACTGAGGGCGTGCCTTGCTTATGATGTAACATCATTTGGAGCACGCCACAGACTAAGCCTGTTCTGGGTCCAAAAACTGAGTATGTGGGAATCTGGTACTGGCTCCTCTGGAGTGGAGGGAAGAACCGCCAACTAAACAGCTGGCAGGGCCAAGGGAATTAAAGCACAGTTGGTGTCGGAGGAAGACCCACCTGCAGAAGCCCAATCAGAGGACCCACTGGCACTGTAAGCCGAAAAAGCAAAAAAGAGGGAACAAGGACTACCTTTGAAGAGGTGAAATAAGGCCTCCCTGAAGGCCATCATTCACTGCAGAGTAGAGAGCGGACAAGATAAATCCGCAGACAGCAGTCCGCAGCAGTCCCAGAAGTGGAATCGGAATCAAGTTGGACATCGGAGTCAGTCCTTTAGACCACTATGAGCATACTCACTGGAAGGGGTGCGTCGAGGTGGCAAAGAGCCCCATTTGGACATTTTGAGTTTTCTTTTCGACTCTCAATTTGTCTTTGATTTACCCTTAGATGGTGAATGGAGCAGCACCAGGAACGGCATAGTGACTTTTGGCGGGCTGGTCGCTTTTCTTATTCCTGGGGACATAGAGTTTACTTCTCACTCCCTGGCGACCATTGAATGCAGCAGGGAGGTTTTTGCAGATCTGGAGTAATTTGGTACCAAAATACCAAACACCGACATCATGCAGAAACTAGAAAATGCCAAAGAGTTTGAATATCGAAAGAGCTAAGCTCCGGACCTGCATTGAGCACCACAGAAAAACTGGATGGCACTAATGGACAAGTTACTTAGCTTCAGTAATGCCTTATCTGGTAGAAACAATATAGCCACAGATTCCTTACCGTAATATATTCCCAAGGCGTCAGACTGGATCCTGAAATTTCTGGTGAGCAGTACTCCTGAGCCCCGGTAGATGGCGTCATTCGGCTCTACATGGTGTCGTCCACATTCGAAGTGATATGCACGGTGCTTATATAGGCGGAAACCGAGCACGCTGAAGTCAGATTCTTTTTGCGACTTTCCCCGCCAGAAGCGAGGAGCCACGAAGAACACTGGCCACTGGAGCGTTAAGCTAGGCTCCTTAAATGAGGAACAATCCTTACTCTGAAATCTGTTCACAGAGTGGGGAATATAGGTGGCTCCGTAAAGAACCTGCGGCTAGATAGATTCTCTAACTGATAGGGCGTTACCGAAGATAAGTAACATTTTAATCTGATGGAGACAATTTAGCTGCACATATGTTACCTTAGAATAAATACCCAAGAAATACCTCCCCAGGTGTAGGAGCTGCGATACGGATTGGACTAAAAAGTCATGTGTGGCAAAAAAGGGCGAATTGCCTGTCACAACGGACTGGATTGTCCAGGCAGTAGTGCTTTGTAGACATGTGCTGGGAAGCCCACGTTGATGCCTCACAGATATCTAGGACGGAATCTGTGAACACCCACACCAGCATTACCCTGAATGAAGGAAGAAAGGCTTTCAATGCCAATCGGTTCACCCAAAGCCCAAGTAGTTTGATGTGGAGCCCAATTTCTGCCAGAGACCAGATTAATCGGATCTCCAGCTCTCCCATATGGCTGCCTTGGCCCAGGAGTGACACATATGACTACAGTGAGCTCTGGTTTGGCAAAGGGAGCGAGGTCTGCCACTGACCCAATCACAGTTCATTAGCCACCACTGCAGGTCTTTTGCAGTTCTCTCTGAGATTTGGAACATGCCGGAGAGATTTCTCTGATGCTGCACCCTCTGGAAATTCAGGTATCGCTCCAAACCCCTCACATGCCAACAGGCATGTATTACTAGCAGGATGCGGGAGGCCATGAGGCCCAGCAACCTCAGAGTCGGCCTCACCGAAAACCAGGATAGATGCTGAAACATTGGAATCATAGCCTGAATATACTAAACTCAACGCTAGGAAGAATAAACCCGAAACTGCACCATGTCCAGAACAGCTTTGATGAAAGGGAGTATTCAGTGAATGCAGAAGGTTCACTGTAGTCTGGAGGTGGGAGACAACCGTCTGTGGCGATCCCCCTTCAACTGCCAATCGTTGTGGTAGGGAAAAACTGAAATGCCTGCAACCACCGCTATTGCTTTCGTGAACACCAGAGGGGCACTGGTAAGGCCAAAGGGAAGCAAAGCAAACTGAAAGTGCTCCTGGCCGACCATAAACTGCAGGTAACGCCTGTGAGAATCCAGTACAGGGTATGAAAATATACATACTGCAAGTCCAGCGATACCATCCAGTCTCCTGGGACCAGCGCACATATGACTTGGGCGAGCATGTTGAATTTCTCCTTTTTCAAGAAGAGAATTAGAAGTGGGACGAAGGGCTCCATCCTTTTTGGGCACCAGAAAGTAGCGGGAAGAGCAACCACGACCTACTTTTGATGCAGTCACCTTCTCTATAGCTCCCTTGGCCAAGAGAGCCAACACTTCCTGAGCAAGGAGAGGTGGTCCTCTGTCAGTTTGTCGTAATTAGGTGGAATGGGTAGGTGAGGTGGTCACAAAGGGGAGGGAGTAGCTCCTTTGAACGAGCAACAAAACCCAATGGTCAGATGTTACTGATCTCCAGTGGTGCAGGTGATGACTAATCTTGCCCCCCACTTGATGCCCATGATGGTCGAATGGCAAATTAAAGTGGTTTGGAGGCTGAGGCTGCTGGGAGGTGATGAACTGGCTCGATTTCTGGCTACCTGCTCCACGTGGTCTGTGGGAACTGCGTCCATGGGCAAGAAAAGATTGTGCAATTCGTTGCCCGTGGTGGCTGGGTGTGTAAAAACTGTTGAAAGCACCTTCTGTGGCCAAGAAAGGAGCGGAAGGTGGACTAGGGTTGGTGAGGGGCAATGGAAAGGCCCAAGGACCCGACTGTAGCCCTTCTCTTCTTGAAGCGCTCCAGTGCTGAGTCCGCCTTCTCTCCGAACACACGGGAGCCATCAAATGGCATGTCCATGAGCGAAGCTTGGACATCCCCCGGAAAGCCAGTGGTTCTCAACCAGGTGTGGCGCCTAAGGGCCTCCGATGATCAAATGGCTCTTCCCAGTGAGTCTGCCATGTCTCGCCTACATCTTGCGGCCAAATGGACTGCATCCCTCCCATCAGCAATTGCGTGAGAGAATATGGCTCGGGCCTCCCCCGAGACCATTGGCATCACTTGCACAAGAGTCCCAGATCATATGTGAGTATCTGCCCAAGAGGCATGCGGTGTTCACTGACCGCAGTGCCAGGCTGGATGAAGAGAACATCCTCTCCCAAAAGGTTCCAGCCTTTTTGATTCCCTATCTGGTGGAGTGGTAGGGAATGTACCAGGGTTAACTTTGGCGGTGGAGGCCCACCTAGTTCTCCGAGGTGGTGTGCTGTGAGAGGAAACTGCGGTCGCTTGGGGTGGGGTGATGGCGGCAGACAATTGTCCTATGCACAGAAGCACATATGCAAGGTTTGGACCAGTCTCAGAGTAGGACAATGGTAACAGCTTCATTGAATGGGAGTAATAGTTTGGTAGGGGCAACTCCCATCTGAAGCACCTCCTTCAAGACATTTGTTTTGAATGCCACTGATGGTACTGAGGGCAGCGCAAGGTCCAGGACCTCTGCCACCTTCTGCACCACCATTGAAAATGAGGCACCCTCCTCGGTGGCCACAGTAGGGGGCAGAGCCGAAGCCGGTGTCTGGGGAGGTGTCCAGTTCACTGGCATTCACCAGATCCTCATACCAGTTGTTCTCAGGATCTTCTAAAGTCTGGTATAAATAAGGGTCAGCAGACCATCCCAATCATCACCTTATCCAGGACTGTCGTATAAATAAGGCACTGGCTCCGATATGGGGAGTCTCACCCCGGTTGGCGAAGGACGACACCCGTCCGGCTCCACATCAAAGTCGGGAATTATGATGATGTCAGTGCCACCACTAGACGACGGTGGTGGTGCTGGGGGTGTCAGCACTGGAGCAGGAACAATGGAAGGTCGAGGTCGCTTGTTCCGTGTCGCTTTGGATCCTTAGTTTCTGACTGGCGCTGAGGGGGACCCTGCCGGTGTAAGACCAGTAAGGGCCCTTCTTGCACACGTGGGGCCTGAGGGCGCCCGAGAGGGGCAGCCCACCGAAAAATTAGGTGCATGGCCTCTTAAAGTTCCTGAAGTTGGCTGTGGTTCACACCCAGAAATTCAGGGAGGCGCGGAGACGGACCAGACGCAGGTTCCACCACAGGGCTAGGCCTCGAGTGCTGACGTCCCACGACTTGTCTGAAGTCTTGCGCTGTGAAGTCGCAGACCTCTTCAATTTCGTTTTCTATTTGTGGGACTCCCCCGACGACTTGGAGTGGGACAATGATTGCCAGGTACGACTTCGCAAATGATTTCAGGACCTTCTTTGCGACTGAGACCAAGAACACTGCAGAGTCAATGGATGTCGGGCCGTAAGGAGCTTGAGGAGTAGTTCACTCAGCGCCTTAGGGTGCATGGCGCAGCAGTCCTTGCATGTCTTGGTCTCGCTCAAGACACCGGAGACAAATCAAATGCAGATCGGTCACTGACATCTGTCAGTGACAGGCCCTGCATGGCTTAAAACCGGCCTTTCTGGAGGACATCCTACACATCACGAGACAAAGCCTCAAAAAATCTTTGACAAAAGTTGGTAAAAGGTCAGTCAAAAAGTGACTGGGTGCAGTTCTTCTCTGGATCTGCGCTGACTGGCGCAGAAAGAAAATGGACGTCAGCGCGGCTGGAGTGGCGCCTATATAGGCACTGCACGCGTCAGTTCTGGCCTGGACAATGCCGACAACACCACACAAAGCCGGATGACGCTACTTACCGGCGCTGTAGTGTGGTTTGTGGCCTCATTGTCTACATTGCTAAGTTAGCTGAGGCCTGGCTGCCATGATGCCTTTTTGCACACGTTACTTTGTGACTTTGTTTTTCCTGCTTGTGCCCGGCTATATTAGAACTGTCTGCTTTTTTGACTTTCACCTTTTCTCCTGTTCCCTGTGGGTTTCGTCTGCACAACATGTACAAGGTCAAAAAACAACGTACCTTGTTCTTGCTGATCTGGCCAGCCCCTCGCACTTAGACATAACACTAGGTACAGCTGCACTGGAGAAATTCGTGTGCTTTTAATATTGTGATCTCGCTGTTTGTGGCACTCGGAGAAAAACCTTTCCAGAGAGAAGAGCTGTGCTTGTCTGATGATGTAAACCTTGCATCTAGAGATTGAGGTATGAGGGTCCGCCTGACAAAGCCCAGAGGTCTTCTATTTTTATAATAAACTAGTTAATAGCACGGGGAGGGTGGTAAGGCCATTTAGCCCTATATCCACTGCTTCATGAAATGCTTTCCCAGTTTGTGTTCTATGGAATTGTAACTATGCTTATTATTTTATCATTATGCATTATGCTGATAGTACTGGCACGTGTACTGTATCTTAGAGCACGATAGTCGAAATAAACATTTTAAACTATACAGTGTCTCTTATTACGCCCGTTGTGGACAAGTATGAGTGAGTTATGAAAGGGTGTTCTTGCTCCCGCGAGTCCTGAGAGAGAGAGAGAGAGAGAGAGAGAGAGATAGAGAGAGAGAGAGAGAGAGAGAGAGAGACCGTGTTCTGGGTTGTCTAATCATTGGTAGCTTCGCTGCTAATGAGACGCTAAAGCTAGTCGGATTGGGATTGTGGGTCCTAAGGTGCATGGTTGGTTCACCACTATACTCCGAGGTCCTATTATCCTGTCCATAGCTCTGTGTATGTGCAGAATCCCTACAACAGTGCGCAGGGGTACTCCTCACTAAAAAAAAATTTGGATCCAGTCTGACACTTGAGGAATATGCTATGGTAAGGAATCTGCAGCTAGAAATATTGATCAGATATGCGGCTCTGCGTGGTCATGTCCAGAGGTGGGATGGAGTCTGACACCACCTTCTGACATGCAAGATTACTTGCAAGAGTTTCCGGATCCACTGTGGCCCCTTTGGTAGATTTACATGGTAAGGAAGCTTTGGTTAGAAATATCGATCAGAAATGCCCCCTCCCACACACCTCTCCCCACTATGGTAACACAAATATGAAAGTAGCTGTTCTTTGGGACTGTCAGACAGACATATATTGCAACATTTGAACAGAGCTTGATCATCACTGTTTCAATTGATGTAGGTGCAATATGGGTCAACATGTTTTATTCTATTTAAGTATTATAAAAATACAGAGCATCCTCATTGGCTCATCTCCGACTGAAACAGATCTTGAATCCATTCCTTCTGTAATAAGGACCTCATGCAACAATACTTCAATGTAATCTTTATTAAAAGCTCTGCTCTCTTGTTTGAAGGTTTGGTTATAAATTCTACACAATGTCCCTTTTAGTACGGGTAAGGCTCCATGAGTTACTGTTTGTCCCAGACATTTGAAAGTAAGTCAGACATCCCTAAGCAGGTGGACATTCAGGGGAATGCACAGATTGTCACTTAGTCTCTGATTCTGCCCCTTCAACAAAAGGACTTTTATAGCTTCTTATTTTGTTGTTATGGAAGAAATGGCAGCTGATAACTGTTTTGTGGCTGTGCCTGATCCTACCCTTGCTGTTAAAGTATTAGTCTCCCATGTGGTTTTCTTTAACTTGTGGGACTACGATAAGAGCCTCTCTTTTGCAAACCCGGCACGGTCTCTGCAGTTTGTACATACCTCTTCATTTGCTATAACATTCCATCAACTGGGTGTCTTAATATATGAACTTCCTCCAATACAGTATTTATTGCTTGTGCATGTGCAACAGTTTTGAAGCCTCAACTGACCTTAGTGTCTAATTACAGACACTAGACTGAACGGGCAGCATGCCAGGTCTGCTCATCAAGTGCCAATTTTAAGCACATACCGACTACGGTCTTTCCTCTTTGGACTACCGTCTTATGTTCATCTGGAAAGCACTCCATGATTGCTTCTTTTTCCTTCCACTGATTGTCCGTAGCAGCTTAAAATGAAGTTGCCCTAGCAATTTGCCACTGTGTAGCTGCAGACATGGTTTCTCTACCACCTCCAACTTCTTACTTTCTTTGTCTGGAGGTGTACTAGGCATAACAAATAGGTTTAGAGGCCTCTTCCCTACAGTTGAGAGAGAGTATGAGCAATTTGGGCTGAGTACGAGAACAAATGTTACTTGTATTTCTGGATGGCTATTTGCATTCCTAGCGGAGGAAAATTGTCATAGCACTTGCTCGCATTTTAAAAGACTCCTTGCAGGAAAAACTTTGAAAGCACTGGGGGAAATTGGCTATGCCTCTGTAAATGGCTTAATTGACAATCACAAAACAATATTCTTCCTGCTCTTCCACAAGACATTGATTTAGAGATTGTGTCCCAACATCTTTCTAGGTCTTGGCTTCATCATCCACATCAATCTCATCACCTTCCTCTGCAAGAGAATCATGCGATTACTCTTTGTAAACCTCCTGCAACTGCATATTTAGAGATCATCTGGCCCACTAGACAATATTCCTATACACTCTCAGCCTCAGTTTATTTTCTAGGCCTCTTCTGTCAGTTCTCTGGGGTCACATATCATTTCATAAGCAATGAAAAAGCTTTCATCATTTTCTGTGAGTGTTTTTGATTTTTTTGAACTTGAAAATACTGTGTCTCTTTTTCAACAAGAACATGTTTTGTAATCTTATTAACCTAAATAGTGCGGGCAAGGACTGGGCGTGCATACAGTAATCTTTTGCTAATTGGTTCGATCGACTGGAAAATTAATTTGAAACGTGTATGCAAGTTTTGGGTGTTTTCATGTGTCTTCAACCCAATGAACACTAAACGACAACTATTATTCCTACATCTCATACCTCTTTATGGTTTCCAAGCTGAAATTTCAGAGTCACTGGCATTTGGCCAAGGCACTGCAGGTTTTGAAGCATTAGGCGCGGTCTTTGTTATTAAAGTAATGAGGTAACAAATTTTGCCACCTCGTTGTGTTTTGATTCAGACAATTCGGTCACTCCTCTGCACTCAACATCTGAGCCCCACCATTTCAGCTCCAAGGGTTTAAAAATGGGTTTCAGCCTGATAAAAACGAGTGTCACATCACCCAACAAAAGACAAATGGCACACCAGAAGCTTGTCATAACAGGCAGTGATGTACACACCCAGGGAAAAATCTAAACAGAGTCCTTTTCATAACTAAAAACGGTGAACCTTTTGAGCAAATGCAGTAGTAAAAATATTATTCAAACTACAAACATTCTCCATCAAACCTTAGAATTCCTATGGATAAGATTATTTTCGTTGCGCCTTTGGTACCATGTTTTCAGTCTTCAGTCTATGTCTTGGGCAAATTATCTCTTGATCGTGATCCACAATATGCCCGGGTACTAAACATTTTCTTTACATTACTTCATACTCACGCAAGTCTACGAACTCAATGGTAGAAAAAATAAATATGAAATGGTGTTCATATGGTAAGGAATTGTGAGCTTATGGTCGACATCATAAAGGAATCACAATGGCTGCTCCTACAGTCAACGCCAAAACATAAAAGATTTTTAAACAAGGTTTTTGCACCCTATCACCATTGGGAGAACAAGTCAACGCATAAATCTAGAATAGGCCATGCGGCAAAAGAAAAACTTTATGAAGGTATTTTACTATATTTCCAGTAGAACATGACAGATCCTGTAGACAGAGGCAGCTACTATTTTAAATTTTGTTTGATTGAGAGTGTTCTTGTAACTAAACAGACATATTTTTGATAAATAATTCCATGAAAAGAATGAGGATATTTATGAAGTCTGGCTTGAGTCTTCCTTTCTACCTTGTAATACAGAACAGCACATTTTTAATGAACAGTAACACAAAAAATAAATGTGCCACAGGAAAAACACAGAAATGATCAGAGATAAATGAAAACAATTGCATCATGTAAAAACGAGAACAGAAACAACAAACTCATTCTAACGTAAGTGATCACAAACCTTATTTTCAGATGTCATATTAGACTTGCTCACTCCAGCAGCAGGTATGACAAACAACGTGAAGATGAAGGAATGGTAATGAAAACAGGAGGGAGTTGGGTCAGATAGGTCTTCCATCCATGGGGACAATGTGGTGGCAAGGTTTTCTGGCATAATGATTGTTCCACACTTTACGAACTGAAATCAAACATATGGATGAAGACTGTGGCATGTAAGACAGTTTAACTTAAGTGTCTGATGAATGAATATGCATGACAACATATGAGATAAATGATTCGACTTTTGCATAAGTATATTCCTAAATGACTTTTGAAACCATCACAAATGTATTGTGAAAGTATTTAACTTTTGAAGTCAGGGGAAACCTGTATAAAGAAATGTGAGGTAACATTTTCTTATGGCTTCCCAACCAACATAGAATTAATTTGCAATGTAAAACGCCATAATTATGATTAACCGTTGACAATGAATATTGGCATTCTAATTTACACCAGGGCAGTAACATATCTACAAATGTATGAACTGCAATAAAGGAATGATTATTAAACCACACATAAAAATGTTCAGCTATCACGGTAGGACTGCAGGTGAAAAGCAGATTGGATTATAAAATGTGAAAGGCTTTCTAGTAGTGAAATATACAACCTGATGGTCTATAGCATATAACAATAAATGCAGCCAAATTGATTTAAGTTTAAATCTATTGAACCATATTAAATGATCTGAGATATGTATTACATTTCACTGTGGAAAGGTGTGTTAATCTGAGTTTGAACTGCTGCTTTGCTTTTCCTTTTTATTTATTTGATACGTGTAGCCATATTAGAAACCTGTGCTCCTTTGCTGATGTTGCGTTGTTTAAGACTCCTTCCTTTGAGTACATTGTAGCGATTCAAACACTTATATATTGCTGTCCTGCCTTCAATTTCTGAAAGGAAGGTTGTATTGTATGAAAGCGTGGATCTGCTGCTATTTATAAGGCAATCATCTTGTAATGGTTTTTGATCCTTGACTGTTCCATTTACCTTGTAATGTGTATCTGTATTCTTATTCCCAATTTAGGATTATTCAGCTAGTGTGGGTACAGTAAGGATGTCGTAGTTAATGCCCTGTTTGATTGCTTTTGTTAATAAGGATTTGTTGCAACTTCCATTTGCTTGTCGGAATACCAAAGCTGTGTTGATGTTTACGTTAACCAAACATCATTTTTAATAGAAATTTGTAAATCTGATTTAATGTATTCATTTGTTATTCATCTGCAGCTTCCTTTACAAAAATAAGTACAAGAGCACGTTAAAGTGTTAGTATAACGTGCATTAGCAGCAATTATAGAACCTGCAATGACACAGGATTAGAATCCATCATAACGTCACAAAACCGAATATGTTATGTTATGTTATCTGAGTTTATATAGCGCACAGCTGCCCCAGCAAAGAGGCGTCCCGGCGCTGCCAGCGTCAGAAGGAACAGGGCTAAGAACACAACAGGTAGGCGTAAGGAATATACAGAAGACAAAAAGGACTAAGCAGAAGGAAAAAGGAAAGTTTTAATTGCTTTCCTGAAGTCCACCATGCGATCCAAGCTGGGAATCTGAGGAGGCAAGGAATTCCATAGCTTGGCAGCTAAGTAACGGAAAGAACGACCTCCGACCCGAAGGCGCTTCACACGGGGACAATTACCAAATGCTGTCCCAGGGAGCGCAGCTGGCGAGTGGGGGCATACAGGGCTAGCAAGTTAGCCAGGAGACTTGGCGAGGCAAGTTTCAGGATCTTAAAAGATAAGCAAAGAGCCTTAAATTGGATCCGTTTGGCCACTGGAAGCCAATGTAACCTCCGGATGGCACCAGTAGAAGGACAGTTACGTGGGAGCCCTAACAGGGCTCTGGCGGCAGCGTTTTGAACACGCTGCAGTCGCAATATCTCAGCCTGATTAGCTCCCAACAGGAGCGAATTAGCATAATCTAGTCTGGATAGAATGGCTGATTGAACAATCAGTTGGCGAGTAGATGAATCAAAGAACTTCAGCAGGGGCCTAAGACCCCGCAGGAGGCCAAAACAGGTACCCGCAACTCTTTTGGTATGTTCTTGAAAGCTAAGGGTAGCATCCATCCATACCCCCAAGTTTTTACCACCAACTTAGGGGTGGGGGTACTACCAAGTACGTTAGGCCACCATTGTTCACTCCAGAGGCTCCTGTCCCTCCCCACCAACAGTAACTCTGTTTTAGTCGCATTCAACTGGAGACAATTTAAAGTCATCCACTCTGCCACAGCGGCCAGGCCGCTCCGAAACCTCGAAGCATCCTGAGTGGAGCCATCGGACAGGGCCACCACCAGCTGTGTATCATCTGCATACGAGACCATGGTGAGGCCCATATTCCTAGCCACCTTAGCAAGAGGTTGAACATAAAGATTAAACAATATGGGGCTCAATGCAGAGCCCTGTGGTACCCCCTGCCCGATGGAATGAGCCTGAGAAAGAAACGGGGGGGCCGAAACTCGAAAAGATCTCTTTCAGGAACGATCTAAACCATTCTAGTGCTAGGCCCACAACCCCGGCATCCTCCAAACGCTGTAACAGAATTTCATGTAAAACCGTGTCAAATGCGGCACTCAGATCAAGTAGAATCAGTGCCGCTGTATGACCGGAATCAAGAATGGTCCGCAGATGTTCTGTCACAGCCAGAAGAGCCGTCTCTGTACTGTGTCCAGGGCGGAAACCATTTTGAGAAGGATCCAAGATGTTATTGGTCGTAAGATATTTCATTAAAATATTGTTAACATGGGCCTCAGCAATCTTAGCTACCCAAGGAAGGAGCGATATTGGCCAAAAGTTTTCCAGCTTTGCTGGGTCAAGTGAGGGTTTTTTAAGAATAGGGGATACCCTCGCCTGTTTCCACGGCACAGGGACCACAGCAGTAGTAAAAGAAGTATTAACAACATGGCACAGAGGTGCCAGGAAGAGGGACAGTGAATCCCTAAAATGGGCAGGTTTTAAAGGATCGGCCGGAGAGCCAGATTTAATTTTCCTGCTCAGTAAAGAGAACTCTTCCAGCGTTATACTGGGAATAGCTGCCAAAGAATGTAAAGGAGGGGGCTCATGACGAGCGGCCGGAGGAGAAGACCCTTGTAAAAAAGGACCGATAGATGGTATCCACTTTATCAACAAAAAAAGGTTGCCAAGTCTTCACACTGTTGATCAGAAGTAATCATAGAAACAGAAGAGTTACTCCTTACTCTGAGGTCCTTAAGAATTTTAAAAATACATTTGGCCGGATTAGAGCTTAGCTTTATTTCGTTGGCATAGAAAGCTGCTCGGACCGTGCAAATGGTTCTACGATAGTTTTTTATAGCGGACAAATAGCATTTCTTTGCCACAGAGTCATAGTCTTTTCTCCATGCGCGCTCTAATTTGTTGCATGCTTTCCGAAGTGCAGCCAAAGTGTCATTGTACCATGGGCTAGGGTTCAAAGTGCGGCCTTTCAACCATTTCGCTGGAATGAGGGAATCCAGCACTTGGACAATCCAGTTACAAAAGGCTCTATAGCCCACATCTGCATCGTTATGTGGAGCCGGGATATTAGCAGCAAGAAGCGCATGAAAATCCTCCAATCTCAATTTACGCCAAGGGCGCCTAAAAACGGGGGGAAGAACAGTCTTATTAAGGGGCTCAGGGGCAGGGAAAGACAGATATCAAAGAGTGGTCAGACCAGCCTACAGGTTTAGGAGTCTCCACCATAGCAAGAGGAATGTTGGAAAAAAAGGGGTCCAACAGATGGCCGGCTGAATGGGTAGGGCCGGGGACCAATTAAATTAGTTGGCAGGCTGCCAAGTCCGCAAGCAGACTACTGACTGCGGTATCTTGCACAAGATCAAAATGCAAGTTAAGGTCACCGAGAATGCTAAAGTTAGCTGTACTCATTGCAAGCGTGCAGGTGTACTCCAGCAGGGCAGATGTAAATTTCGCAATAGGCCCCGGGGGACGGTATACTAACAGCCCTGAGATGGTCAGATGGGCACTGAAAGTAATACTAAAACGCGCACATTCACAGCCCTCCATAGCTTCTTTAACAAATAGGCACTAATAGCAAGATTTAAAAATAACCGCAATGCCGCCCCCCCTGGACTCTCTGTTGATGGTAAGAATGGAATAGCCAGAAGGCAGCGCTAAATTAGGTTCAGCTACTGTATCCTCATTGAGCCAGGTCTCAGTTAGAAAAAACACATCCGGTGATTCCTCCAGAACCAAGTCATAGACTTCTAGATAATGTTTGGCTAAAGACCGCACATTCAGGTGAAGCACTCTTACTGGTGGCCTAAACTGAGAAGGAAGAGGTAAAGGAGGCTCCGGCATAGGGGAGACGTACCTACAGCATGGACATCCAAAGGGCCCTTCCAGAGGCCCCAACCGAGGCCCACTACATCCTTCAACCATAGAGTTAACTGCCAATAACTCCGCATTAGAGTAAGTGTGCCGTCCCACAAAGCTCCGGCCAGCATTCCTGGCGAGAGGCGACGTACAGGGGCGGACGGGCGCAGACTGGCATAATTTCAAAGCCATACACCTGCAAATCGATCAATGTTATGCATCTCATACAATGTAGGAGAACGGAGAAGGGGCTGGCATGCAAGAAAGACTGATTGAGAACTTGGCAGAAGAATAAACCTACACTACATCTCACATTGCACTAAACAAACAATCACTTCTCACAGGAAACACACACGTTCAAGAGTGCCAGTCAGGGTATTACATTCTGCTTTTCCCAATACAGAGTGCTACTGAACTTAGGAACTATTACAGAATGGCGACTTAAGAAATAAATGGCCATTATCTCAAAAGAGGCTGATCACAGAGAAATGTCTACATTGCGCTAGGATGAACTTCCACGTTGCGCTGCAAAGGCATAATTTGCAATACGTTGCAAACCACCAATGGGACAACAAACGGCTTGCCACTCCTTGCTATCTGTTGCGAACACTAGGACAGAGGCCTGCATGGGACAGCAGACTTGCATTGCAGCATTCAAAACCGCAGTGTGCCAGTAGTATGATCCAAGTCAATGGCACAATGGGAACGATGCCACAACAGGGCAACAAATGGGTAGTCCCTGGGAACACCATCTGCACCTCTGGATGTCTGCAGCGTGCACATGCCAAGTGTAAGCTGTCAAATATGGGAACATTTCACCCTGGAAACGCTTAGCAAATGTCTTTGGCAGGCCATAACCATTCCATGCTTCACAACTGCAAAAACAGTCAGAATATATTTGCATACCTTCTCCAACCACAAGGAGGCATATCTGCCTCCCGCACTTCCCTGTGATTCGAAGCGGCAGAATGATGTTATTTGCAATTCTAATTCTGAATAAGAAAAGCATTGTTGTGCACTAATGTCAGATTGTGCATGTGGAAAATCCTTTTCATTAACTGTGAAATCAATGTCTTCTGAAAATCAGGTCCAAAGTTCCAACACTAAAGCAGGTTTCAAAACCCAGCCCAACTAATCTGTGAAGCCAGCACGATCATAAGGCTGAATCAATTAAGGAAGGAAAAACTGGTACAGGTGCATTCTACCAACATTTTTGGGACATTCCATCTTAGAAGCGTTGGCTAAAGGCATGTACCTCTTACTAAGTTTCATGGTATGGGAACCACAGCTGTGGCCTGGTATTTGGATTACGTGTAGTAATGCAGGAATTGTGTCTCTATGAATCTTGCGAATAGTTTTTTTTCTGAATTACTGCATAATTGCAAAGCAGATCAATCTTTTTAGGCATCCTTACAGAACTTAAAAACCAACAGGACAAAAAAAAACATCATTCGATTAAAGATATGCATTTACGGTTGATTCACAAAGATAACTTACAGTTTTGAGAAAGTTTACACGTTTGAGAAAGTTTACTACTTTTTGGTATTCACAAACTCCGGGTGCAAGCTACTACTTAAAAAAAAAAAAAACAGTAGTAAATCCTGCACTACACATGGGCAACCCCATTGGAATTTGTTTTTTAAATAAAACATTTAAAATAGTTAAATGAAACAGTCGCTAAATTGTTTCAGTACAACACTCAGCTTATTATCTTGGTCGACAGTGAGTTTAAAATGAAAATGGCAAAGGAATGCGAACAGTGGCACAGCCAAGATTTCTAGTCTTTTGGCTTGGTCAGTGCTTTTTGCCAATGCTATTCAGCATCACCACGCAAGTGGACCATTGTGTCAAAGCTACAGTGGCCATTTTCCTTTTAATTTATCAAAAACATTTTGCTTTAAATAAAGTCATGGCACAGCAGCAAATTGCACCTGCCGAGCCCTTCAACAAAGAAAATATAAAAAGAAGAATGTGACAGGGAGACGTGAGGGAGCAACACTGGAGTAGGCAGGGGGTGGATTAAAAGTAAACGCCACTGAGTGGTGGGAGGAACATGGAGCAGAACAAGGGAATTAATAGAGGAAGCATCATACAGAGTAAAGATCAAAATATAAGCACTGCTATGAGTGCTGAAAGTATAGGAAAAGGAAGATGCTACTTACCCAGTATGCATCTGTTCTTGGCATATAGAGCTGTAGAGCCATATGCTTTAGCATAGATCGCCATCTGGTGTTGGGTCCGGATGTTTGCACTTTGTTTTTGTTCTAAGAAGTCTTTGCAGTCACGAGGTAGGTGACTCCTCCTTTCGGTGATAGTGTGCATGGGCATTGACTCCATCCCCAGATTGTTTTGCCGTAAGGGTGATGGAGTTAGTAAGAGCAGAAAAAGATGTCCATGTATAGTGTATCTAAGTAAGATAATACTGCAACAGATAAAGGTACCAGGGGAGGCGGGTGGGCGCATATGGCTCTACAGCTCTATATGCCAAGAACAGATGCATACTGGGTAAGTAGCATTTTCCGTTCGAGGCATATGAGCTGTAGATCATATGCTTTAGCATAGACTGTACAGCAGTTACTCCCAAGCGGTGGCTAACCTGTATGTGTTGCAGTGGTCTGAAATAGTGTTAAAACAGCCTGGCCCACACTAGCTTGTTGTCTTGCTAACACATCTACACAGTAGTGTTATGTGAATGAGTGTGGTGTAGACCATGTTGCAGCTTTGCAAATATCATCTAAGGGTATGTTCCCTAAGAATGCCATGGAAGCCCCTAGTTTGCGTGTAGAGTGTGCTCTAGGGGGAATTGTTAATGTGCGTTTAGCTTTAATGTAGCATATTTGTATGCACTTAACTATCCACCGTGCAATACCTGCTTTTGATATAGGATTGCCTTTATGCGGTGAAAAAGCAACAAAGTTGTTTTGTATTCCTAAAAGATTTAGTTCTTTCAATGTAATAAAGTAATGCTCTTTTAACGTCTAATGTGTGAAGAGCACGTTCTGCCATGGAGTCTGGTTGGGGAAAAAACACGGGTAACTCAACAGACTGGTTGAGATGAAAGGCAGAAACGACTTTGGGTAAAAATTTGGGGTTAGTCCTAAGAACCACCTTATTTTGGTGAATTTGTAAAAATGGTTCTTGTATGGTTAGTGCCTGGAGCTCACCAATTCTCCTAAGAGATGTGATGGCTATGAGGAAGGCTACCTTCCACGTCAGAAATTGTAGTTCACATTTGTGCAACGGCTCAAATGGTGGGCCCATGAGTCTTGTAAGGACTATATTAAGATTCCACACAGGAGAAGGTGGAAGTCTAGGAGGAATGATTCTCTTGAATCCTTCCATAAAGGCTTTGATAGCGGGTACACGAAACAAGGACAAGTGTTGTCTGTTTTGTAGGTAAGCCGCTATTGCAGCAAGATGCAGTCTTATTGATGTATATGCTAAGTTAGCCCGCTGTAGGTGTAAAAGATAGCAAATGATGTTTTGAATTGAAGCATCAAGAGGATTGATTTGATTGTTATTACAATAGATTACAAATCATTTCCATTTTGCTGCATAGCATGCTCTTGTGGTAGGCGTTTAGCCTCTTTAATGACATTCATGCAGTCTGGCGGGAGATTAAGGTAGCCAAACTCTATGATTTCAGGTCCCACATCGCAAGGTTGAGTTGACGGGGATCTGGATGCCTTATCTCTCCATGGTTCTGAGTGAGAAGCTTGGGGGAGAGGTGTAGTTCTTGATGAGGAACTACTGATAGTTCCAACAGGGTTGTGAACCAGGGTTGTCGAGCCCATGTGGGAGCAACTAGGATCATTGTGAGGGAATGTTGCTTGAGCTTCCGAACCAGTAATGGAATTAGTGGGAGAGGTGGAAAAGCGTAAGCAAATATCCCCGACTAATCAATCCATAGTGCATTGCCTTTGGACAATGGGTGTGGATACCTGGGCGCGAAGTTTGGGCATTTTGCGTTGAGGTGTGTGGCAAACAGATCTATGTCTGGGTAGCCCCACATTTGAAAAAATGGTAGAAGAACTTGAGGGTGTAGTTCCCATTCGTGGATCTGTTGTCTTTGACGACTGAGCAGACATGCAATTTGATTGTTTACTCCTGGGAGATGTTCTGCAAGGAAATATATTTGAGGTATGGCCCATCTCCATAGGCTTTGAGCTAGGTGTGAAAGCTGTAGAGAGTGTGTGTCCCCCGTTTTTGTATGTAGTACATTGCGGTCATGTTGTTTGTACGAACTAGGACAGCTTTGCCTACTAGATGTATTTGAAAAGCTTTTAATGCTAGAAAAATTGCTAGAAGCTCCAGATGGTTTATGTGGAGTAGTTTTTGTTGTAGTGTCCACATGCCCTGAATGGTATGTTTTTGAAGATGAGCTCCCCAACCAGTAAGGGATGCGTCTGCTGTGAGCACTATCCGTGGAACCGGGTCGATGAATGGCCGCCCTTTGGAAAGGTTGTGTGTATTCCACCACTGCAGAGAGCGATGAGTGCGGCCGTCCACCAACACCAGATCGGTTAACTGACCTTGAGCCTGGTTCCACTGACGTGCTAAGCATTCTTGTAGGGGACGCATTTGGAGTCTTGCGTAAGGAACAATTAGAATGCAAGACGCCATCATTCCAATCAACTGCATAAACACTCGGGCTGGTAGTGAGTGTTGCGGTTGAAATTGTGATATTAGGGTTTGCATGTTGCGTATTCTGACTGGGTTGGGGTACGCTAGAGCTTTGCAAGTGTCTATTGTGGCTCCTAGGTACGCTTGCGTGTTGGAGGGTTGAAGATGAGACTTGGTGAGATTGACAGTGAATCCCAAGTCGTGAAGCAGCTGACCTGTTTTGCGAGTGTGGTGTATGCAGCTGTGTTGCGACTTGGCTTTTATTAGCCAGTCGTCCAAGTAAGGGAAGACGTGAATGTGTGGTCTTCGTGAATGTGTGGTCTTCTTAAATGAGCTGCGACTACTGCTAGACACTTGGTAAAGACTCTTGGTGCTGTAGTTACGCCGAATGGGAGGACTTTGAATTGGTAATGTTGTCTGTCCACCATAAACCTGAGATATTTCCTGTGAGCTGGGTGAATGGGAATATGGAAGTAGGCTTCTTTTAAATCTAGAATGGAAAGAAAGTCGCCTTGCTGAAGCAATGTGGGCACCTGTTCAAGGGTGATCATGTGGAAGTGGTGCGATTGAATGTAGAGATTTAGCTGTCTGAGGTCCAGTATGGGCCTGAGGGAGACGTCTTTTTTTTTTTTTTTTTTTAATCAAAAAGTGTAGGGAGTACACTCCCGTCCCTTGATGACGTAATGGGAACGGTTCTATTGCATGTTTGTCTAACCGAGAGAGAACCTCTTGTTTAACAGGGTGAGATATTCTTGTGACATTGCATGCTGTCTCGGAAGGATTGGTGGAGTGCTGGTAAGTTCCAGGCAATAACCATGTTGGATAATTTGTATTACCCACTTGTCTGAGGTGATTGACTCCCAGACAGGTAGGAACTGTGAGAGACGTCCCCCAACAGGAGTGGAATGATCGGAGGGGGTAGTGGAGGGAAGTCACTGTTTATTGGCAGGGGAAGTGCGGGTGGAGTTACCTCTGCCTCTTCCCTTGTTATCATTTCCTCTGTAACCTCCTCGAAAATAGCCTCTGGAGGAGTTAGATTGGTTGTTCCCTTTGTAAGAGGAGGAGGGATTTTCTGACAGTGTTTTTGAGCCACCCCTGTAAAAGGAGCTACGAAAAGAACCCTTGCTAGAAGGTAATTGTAGGGCTCCCATGGATTTTACAGTTTCGGTGTCTTTCTTCATTTTCTCTTATGAAGTATCTACTGTTGGCCCGAAAAGATGCTCTTTATCAAAGGGTTGATTAAGTATGGAGGATTGTACCTCTTGCTTGAATCCAGAGATTCGAAGCCAAGCGTGTCTCCGCAACAGTATGCTAGTGTTGATAGCAAGAGAAGCTGTGTCCGCTGCATCTAGGGCGCATTTTATGGAAGTGTTGGTGATGAGCTTCCCTTCCTGAATGAGGTCGTTAGCTTTAGTTTTATACTCTTCTGGCAAATGTTGCATGAGTTTTTCCAACTCATCATAGTGGGCCCTGTCGTAGCGTGATAAGAGAGCCTGAGCATTGGCAATACGCCAATAATTAGCGGCCTGCGAAGCTACTCTGTTGGCAGAGGCATCAAGAAGTTTAGACTCCTTATCAGGAGGAGGGGCGTCGCCTGTAGTTTGAGAGTTAGCTCTCTTGCGGGCGTTAGATACAACAAGAGAGTCTAAAGGTAACTGACCTTTTATGTATACAGGGTCTGTAGCAGCAGGCTTGTATTTTTTAATCCACCCTAGGTGTTAGTATCCTGGCTCTAACTGGGTCATTGAACACCTCGTCGGTATGTTTTAACATGCCCTTTAACATGAGTAAAGTGTTAGTAGACCTTTGTGAGTGTTTGAATGTTTCTACAAGGAAATCCTCTTCCAGAGGGTCTGAATGTAGCTCCACCCCGTGATATTGGGCAGCCCTGTTGATAAGTTGTGCAAAGCCAATGTTGTCATCAGGTGGGGAAGGTCTGGAGGGATACAGGTCAGGGTCATTAGGTTGATCTGGGGCCTTATTATAATCATCCCAGGGATCAGTGTCATGTGGTATGTCCGGATCTTGTGGGGTATGATCTTAATCCCCATTCCCATCCCCATTCCCAAAATAGTCATCCTGTGAGTCAGGTGACATTGGAGGTGGTGTAATGTGTATAGGAGGAGGAGAGGGAGGTATGTAAGGGGGAGAAGGGTTAGTACCAATATCTCTTTTTTCCTTCAGAGGTATAGGGGGCATCTCCGGAGAGGTCTAACTTCCGTTTTTTAGGAAGAGTAGCCGTAAGGTGTCCAGTTTACGGATCAATACTAAGTGTATTTTGTTTTGGATCCAGAGGTGTGTCTTCCGATGGAAGTTCTTTGGAAGGAGTATCTTTCCCTCTAGGAGTGGATTTCGGCATTGAAGATTTGGGCTCAATGTCTTTGGGTGCCGAGTGTTTGGAATCCGAATGCTTAGTTTTAGCCGGTTTTGGCTGTGGAGTTTTCGGAGTGGCATGTTTCGGCTCCGAACTTTTCGGCGCGGAGGGTGTTGACTCCGAGCTTTTAGGTGTGGAGCGTTTCGGCTCCGAGGATTTAGGCTTGGACGATTTCGGTTCCGAGTCTTTTGTTTTGGATGGTTTCGGCTCCGAGATTTTCGGTGTCGAAGGTGTCTTCGGTGCCGACGGCGTGGGAAGTGGCACGTGTTTCTCCTTATGTTTCGGTGCCGAAGGTGTCGGTTCGGCATCGGAATGGGGCCGGCTTGAGCCCGAGCCGGTAGGCTTGTGTTTATGTTTCATAACCGGGATCGAGGGTGGGGCGTCTGAAACTTTTTTTCGGTGTCGACCCATGGGCGAGGGTGATACCGGAGCCTTATCCTTTGTTTGAGTGGGCACATGGGGATCTGTACTCACGGTACGTTGACCCGGAGTGACGCTCAAGTCTTCCTCCATGTCGGAGTCGGCTTCTGACATGGAGACCAGTTCTTCTTCGGCTTCTGCGGCAGGACGGTGGTGTTCTAGGTCTTCGCCGAAGATGTCCGGTACGGAGCCGCTGCCGCGTTGCATCTCGTGGCGTCGAGCCTGACGATCACGGATGTTTTTCTTTGATCGGAACGATCAACACGCTAAGCAGGATTTTTCTTCGTGTTCCAGGGATAAATACAGGTTACAGACCTCGTGCAAGTAGGTGCGTGGAAACTTAGCACGACACCCGGGACATAGTTTAAACGGAGTCCTTTCCATGGACTGCTGGCGTGGTCGGCACGGGTAGGCCCGACGGCCCGCCTCGAAGTTCCCGATCAAAGGTTTTACAGTGTACACGATACGCGTCGAATGGGAAACAGCGATCGAAAGACACTACCGTCGAGGGTAGAGGATTGCGCGTCGAAGGGGTTCGAAAACGATACCGAACCGGAACGCAGCAATACACATCCGAACCCGATGGCGGAAAAAAACAACCTGGGGATGGAGTCGATGCTCATGCGCACTATCACCGAAAGGAGGAGTCACCTACCTTGTGACTGCACAGACTTCTTCGAACAAAAACAAAGTGCAAACATTCGGACCCAACACCAGATGGCGATCTATGCTAAAGCATATGATCTACAGCTCATATGCCTCGAACACATAGTTCCCTGCTGTGGAAGGATACAAGACAAATAATCAAAAGGATACTAATGAAGCGGGAGGGGACAAGCACAGAAAGAGGAAGAAAGCCATAGAATAAGAAGCATGCAAAAAAGATGGAGAAAAAAGTAAAATGGTAAGCAATGGGCTGGCTCAAGGCCTGTTCCAAGTTATTATACACAAGCGGTCTCTGACAGACAGTTAAAAGCAGACTGTAGGCGAGACCTAAAAAGCTAGCCAATGAGGCACAATGTTCGAGAAGATTACCTAGTGGCACTCTTGCAGCACTCGCATCAGGATTGATCCAAAAGGACAGCCAGGAAAGAACAACAATGAGCAAAGTAGGAGCATAGACACCCATCATGTAAAATCCAACCTGTCTTCTTAAAGTGAAGATGACTTCCACGCATGTGTAGTAACCTTTAGGAGAAAAGAGCAATTTTATGACACAAAAGGAAGTAAGTTGAAAACATATCTGGTTCCTTAATTAAATTTTTTCCGATTTGTGGCAACAATACCTACCAAAATAGGTTACACACTTCTTACATTTAATACAATATCGCTGGTAAAAATAATTACTGAAGAAACCAATTTTAAAATCAGTTGAGGTTACACAAAGGTACTTCAACACTTATTTTGGATAAATATTTAGCTAAATCAAAACCACTCTCTGGTCTTACTGATTCCTAGAAGGACTGATTACTATTCTGAACTGTTTAAGTGACCTTTCAGATATGCGCTTGCGCAGTCTTTATGTGGCACGGTAGAACATCCACCGCATGCCGCTGTAGATCAATAATCACATGCCTCAATCTTCAAGTAATAAAACACTTTGTTTATTTGGTGCCGATCTTGTGGCTAGTGAACAGATGTTTCTAATTAAGACCTGGCAACAATATCAAACTAAAAATACAAAAACAAACTAAGAAAATAATCTGATCAACGGCTTGGGCATTTTAATGCTCAGTACATGGAACGAGTTAAGGTAGATGGGCAGCTAATACATGACATTATTCCCGGCAAAGGCATTCAGTCAGTCCAAATAAGTCTATGACAACTTTATTTAGGAGTACTGCCAATGTCAGATGTTTGCCAACTGCCAAGTATCCGCCACCTAGCGGTGCACAATGCAGACCCACGCTTGCTCAATAAATTTCAATATGCCTATCTCTGTACACAAATTTAGTAGGTACTAACATATTGCTCATGTTAATGGTTTAAAAGTGTCTAAAATACTGAGTGCAGCAAAAAATATATATATCATGGACAGATTTAATTAGAAAAGGTACATTGCAAGGACAAAATTGCTTGAAAAAGACTTAAAATGCCTAACAATCAGTTTTACTTCATGATAAAGACTCAGCCATCTCGTAATTTACGCTTCATTTTACAAACCAACATCCAACAAGATTAGTTCTTTAGAATTCAAGTGTCCAATGCAGCGAGTTAATCACTTCAAGCTGCAAAGAAGGTTACCAAACCTTAAAGTCATCAAGTTGATAAATAAAAAAATAAGAGAGCAATAAAACTAATCGTGCAACGGTAACAATGAACACCTAGAAAGGATGCAAAGTCACCATATAGACGAAAATTAAACAGCACTACTGCAAATGGGCAAGCTGGACAGCAGCCCCTCCAACTGGAAATGGCTCCATAATAGGGCCCATCACAGAAAACTATACATATCCTGCACTTAATGCATCAGAGGTGTTGAGAACCTGGGCTGGCAAAGTGGTTTCTTGGAGACTTCCCCTCAATTTCAGGCCCCACTACAATCCCATACTGAGAAACTGCCTGCTGGAGGTGTGCACCAGATCCTTCCAAGCAAGAGCGCTGAACCTGGCAGTTCAGTGATCATGCTGAGAACCTCTGGGATGGTGACTTGCGACTAGCAGTGAGGTGATTCTTGAACAACTGACACTCGGATGCAACTTAACTGAGAACTGCCCCAGTGACTGCAAAGAAACCTGTTTGACTGATCCCTGGAGACACATGATCTAAGGCACAGTGTGCCTGTGGTTAGTGTACAGCAAGGAGCTGCCTATGCCTAGCACATCAGCAGACAGTGGCGTTTGTAAGGACCACCACTCGGGGAAGAACACATGTTGAATGATGGAAGACATGCCTGCCGAATGCAGCAAGATTTCCAATTCAGGAGCTGACTGGGAGGAGGTGATGCAATTAATAATAAAAATAATAACTTGTCTTTTATATAGCACATCACGTCGGTCTTCTAATAACTATAAATATCAGATGTGCAGCATCCAGATTTTACAAAAAAATCGGAGACGGGTTGGTGTGATGGAGCTTGGCCTGAATGAAGGTGTGATTGGGGTAATAAAGCCAAGACTATCCCACCGAGGAAGAGAGGACACCTAAGGGCACTCTACAAGCAACACTGTATGTACACTTACATGGTGTACTCAAACAGACAAAGTGTCGAAAAGGAGCTATTCACCGAGGAATGGATGAAAATGGTAAGCAAACCAAATGTATTTTTCGCAGTCTAAGGCAACATTACTTGTGGTACTCCTGAACACTACAGGTTTGTCAGTAATGCTTTAGTATCTTTTACCACAATGGTCTACCTTTTGTGGAAAAAGGTGCTTTGTTAAGGCTAAAATAACTTTAGGAACAAACTACGACATGGGACTCTGGCTTTGTTTCCTCATCAGGGACTGCGAACTGGTTTAAACCAAAATGTTCTGCAGGACCGAGTGGACAAAATGGCAACCTTGAAGGACTGGAATGGCCAGACAATAGTGCTTTATGAACTTAGGGATCGAGGCCCATGCAGGCGCCTGGCAGATGTTGAAGATAGGTACCCCATGCGCAAACACAGTAGTTGCAGTCTTTGCTCTGGTGGAGTGAGCCCACAATCCTTCTGTAGGCTGCTTTTTCGCTAATGCACAGCAGATCTTTATTCAGAGTATGATCCATCAAGAGATTCATCTGCACTGCCTTGCCTTTGCTCCGTTGAATCCAATAAAAAGCTGATCGTCCAGTCGGTGGTCCTTGGTAAAACTATTATAAAAATGAAGTGCTCTCTGGAGTCATTCTTCCTCCTTAGAGGGGTGAGGGGGGAGCAAAGAACGTCAGAAAGGTGATCATCTCACAGACGTAAAAGGTGGTCACCAGCTTAGGTAGAAAGAAAGCATGCATTTGAAGAACCAGTTGGTGGATGAAAGGAGGGGGCCTGAAGCTCGCTCATTCCCCGGACCAATGTCAGAAGCGTTACAGGGCAGCTGTGCATGGGTTCGAAGGGAGAACACATCAGAAAGATCAAACCTTTCAAGAAACGAGTCACAACAGGCGACTTAAACAGGAATGGCTGATCCAGGAAGTGGATTATATGCTAGTCTGACACCAAGCCACAAAACTATCCCAACAGCAGTCATACACAGATTGGGTTAAGGGACGCCTGGCATCCAGAATAACATCCAAAACTTGGGAAGGAAGATCAAAGACACTAAGCTGCCGCCGTTCCATCTCCAAGTACGAAGATGGAGCTAGTGCAGGATCAGGTGCAGGATCCTTACATGCTGCGCGACAAGAGATCCTCTCGAAGAGGCAGCATGATCAGAGCACGGATGCTCATGCCCAGAAGTTCGGGATATCATACCCTCCGTGCCCAGTCCGAAACCACTAGGATGACTTGGGACCGGTTGTCCCTGATCTTCTTGAGGACTTGGGGCAGAAGTGAAAAGGCGTACAGAAGTCCAGAGTGCCACTCCAAGTGGAATGTGTCTCCTAGCAACATGAGCTTTGGGAACTGCAAGACGTTTAAGCCAAGGTTCACCCCATTTGCGGAAGAGACCTTGCACCACCTTTGGGTATAGACGCCATGCGTGGTCTGCAAGGCGTCGACGGCTGCATGAGTCTGTCCTGGCATACAGAGATCCCACCAGGTGTTCCATGACCAGGAAGATGTCCTGACATTACACCCACGTCCAGAGGTGCAGGGCCTCTTGGCACAATGTCACCAAAACCTTCCCTCCATGTTTATTGCAGTACTACATAGACGTGGCGTCCTTGAACGCCTGCACTGGCCTCCCTTTGATGGAGAGCAGGAAGGCCTTCAATGCCAACAGGTTGAAGTGGGGCAGAGTCTTTGCCGGAGACCAGAGTGCTCCGATTTCCATTTCTCCTGGGAAGCCCCCCAGAAGTGATGCATCAGTCACCACTGTGGGCTCTAGGAGGGGAATGGAGAGGGTCTGCCAATAATGAGATCGCAATTCAGTTACCACTACAGCAGATCTCTTGCAATATCCTCAGAATGCTGAACACGATCGGAGAGATTCCCCTGATGCTGGACGTCAGATCCCACTGCAGAGTCTGCATGTGCTATCTGGTGTGCTTCACAAGAAGGATGCACAAGGATATCAGACCCAGCAGCCTCACAACTCACCAAAGTATAGAACCAAGGCTGAAATATCGAGATCATAGGACAAATGTCCTGGACTCAACATCAGAGGGTAGGCATGAAACCTCACTGTATCCAGAATGGCTCAGATGAAAGGGAGCATTTCAGAAGGAGTCAGGTGTGACTTCGACATGACATGTTGAGAGTGAACCCTAACAAATGAAGATGGATTGCCATAATCTGAAGGTGGGTGATGATTGCCTGGGGCAAGCCCGCCTTCAGCAGCCAGTCATCAAGGTAGGGGGAAGATTGGAAGCCCCAATCTCTGAAGATGAGCAGCAACCACTGCCATCACTTTTGAGAACACCTGAGGCGCACTGGTGAGGCCAAAGGGGAGCACAGCAAACGGTTAATGTTCCGAGACCTCTGTGAACCACATATAACATCTGTGGGCCTACAAGGCCAGGACAAGAAAATATGCATCCTGCAGATCCAACATTACCATCCAGTCTCCAAGGTCCAGGGCATATAGGGGCTGGGAAAGGGTGAGCATTTTGAATGGGTCTTTTTTTAGGAAACCATTGAGAGGGTGAAAGTCCAGATTAGGCCAGAGACATGAGTCAATTTTTGCACCAGAAAGTAGCAGAAGTAGCACCACAACCTACTTCTGGTGTCAAAACTCTCCTTTAACCAAAAGTGCCTGCACCACCTGGTGCAACAAAGAGAGGAGGTCCTCACATAGCTGTTGTACGGACAGTGGCATGGGAGAATGGGGTTTCAAGGAATGGGAGGGCATAATCCTGCTGAAAAAGCTTCACCATCCACTTGTCTGAGGTGACAGTCTGCCACTAAGTCCCCTTGAATCCCGAGGGTCCTTGGGGGGCCAACTAGCCCACCAGGTACGTCCAGTAAGCGCCACAGAGTTGCGTTGTAGAGAGGTGTAAAAAGGGGCGTAGCCTCGGACCACCTCTCTGCAACGCAGCTCTGTGGCGCTTACTGGAGGTACCTGGTGGGCTAGTTGGCCCCCAGGGACCCTCAGGATTCAAGGGGAATTAATCCTCCAACTTAAAACCCGCCAGGGGGCGCGTTTGCACAGTGGTGAAGGGAGGGGGTGGGGCCTGATGTGACATGTGTGCACTTATCCAATCACTCCGCCAAAACCCAAGCACTTATAAATTCACTGTGCACTCTCCGTGCAGCACTTTAATCATCCAATCAGTACCCATGTACTCACGCAATGACCCAGGCACTAACACATGCACTGCTACAATCCCCTGAGCACTACCCATGCAGTCCAGCCATCGCCCTGTCAGTACCCATGCACTCCTTCAATCACCAAGCCAGCACCATGTACTTATCCAATCATTTCGCCAAAACCTAAGCACTTATAAATTCACCATGCACTCTCCTTGCAGTACTCTAATCATCCAGTCACTACCCATGTACTCATGCAATGACCCAGGCACTAACACATGCACTGCTACAATCCCCTGAGCACTACTGATGCAGTCCAGCCATCTCCTTGTCACTACCCATGCACTTCTCCAATCACCCAGCCAGCACCATGTACTTATCCAATCACTCTGCCAAAATCCAAACACTTATAAAATCACCATGCACTCTCCTTGTAGCACTCTAATCATCCAGTCACTACTCATGTACTCATGCAATGACCCAGGCATTAACTCATGGCAAATACAGAGGAGGTCATGCTAATCACAGGGGTACCCCAACGCATATTGTTCCCTAGTGTATGTAGGTGTTTTCACTGTATTCGAAGTGTCTTTTAGCATAGCACTGGCTCTAGGCCTGGTTAGTCAGAGTCAGTACCAGTCAGCAAAAAGTTGGGGGCACAGGAGGAATTTCTGCTCCTCTGTTGGTTCTTTCTGCACATCTCTTGCTTCTTCCTGCACTTTTCTTCGTTTTTCTGGACTTCTGTTGCCTCTTTCTGCATTTGTCTTGCTTCTTTCTGCGCTTTTCTTCCTCTTTCTTCACATGTCCTACCTTTGTAGGCATAGTTAGAAATTAGCATTTTAAAAACCTTTGAAATTCACTGAAAAAACCATAGATTTCAGGGACGTTCTAGTTAGAAATTAGCATTTAAAAAACCTTAGAAATACACCGAAAAACCACAGGTTTCAGGGACGTTATAGTTAGTTGGACATTTCACTCGTACAAAACCAGAGAAATTCGGTCGTTATAGTTAGTTCAGCTAACTATAACTCGCGCCCCCGCAATGCACTGCTGATGACGTCACATATTACATCATTCATGACATGGTCAGTGGCATCACTGATGACATCATCCACGTGATAATCTGATGCACCTCCTCATACCCTAATATAACCTTTGATACACCCACTCTAAAATACAGACTACCATTTTCGAAACCATAGACACACCAATACCAGTTAGTACATACCCACTCACTAATTCCTAGGTCTACACACACATCCAGTCATTCACCCATCCAGTCATTCACCCATACAGTCAACCATCAATACGGCACTATCATATGCACTCACATACCTATTCAGACACTCACACACCGCCACTCATCCATAGTTACTCACACACCTAGTCAGTCATGCAAAGAATCAATCACACTCCCATTTACTCACCTATACAGTTATACACACACCACCTCACTTATTCATACAGATACTAACA
Organism: Calotriton arnoldi; assembly: GCA_963921515.1. Lineage (NCBI taxonomy): Eukaryota > Metazoa > Chordata > Amphibia > Caudata > Salamandridae > Calotriton > Calotriton arnoldi. The sequence continues at coordinate 2,890,213 of CAWUFW010000874.1, read as the reverse complement.
CATACTTACACTCTTATACAATAACTAATACAAGCACACACTGATCCATACAGCCACTCTCACAATCACTCACTCTCACATAGTCATTTATACACTCCAACACTCACATATACTGCCTTTCACATATGCAGTTACTCACACATGTACCACTGAGTCATCCATTCACTCACCAACACACCCATACACACACTCACCCACCCATACAGCCCTTCACAGATGCACTCTTGAACCCATACACCCAGTGAATCATCCACTCACACATCTATGCACAGAGTCACACCCCCACCCACATAGACACTCAGGAACCCATACAGATACTCAGACAACCAATCAATAACCCATATAGATCCTCATTTAGCTACTCACCAACCCATGCAACCGCTTAAACACCAACTGACAAACTAAACTGTGTGAATGTCTGTATCAGTCACTAAACCATGCATTCAGTAAGACACATTTAATCACTCACTTATACAGTCAGTCACGCACCTACTAAATCATCCATCCAGACACTTATACACCCACTCATTCTTCAATACACCTTGGCATATATATATAAAACATATTTAAACATTACAGAAACACACAGTCACTGGATGATGTCATCAGTGATGTCATCAGTGAGGTCGCTGACCATGTCATGAATGATGTAATATGTGACGTCATCAGCAGTGCATTGCGGGGGCGCAAGTTATAGTTAACTGAACTAACTATAACGGACGAATTTCTCTGGTTTTGTACTAGTGAAATGTCCAACTAACTAGAACGTCCCTGAAACCTGTAGTTTTTTCAGGGAATATAATATATATATATATATATATATATATAAAAAAATGTAAGCAGGACAAAGGTTAGTGGCATGTTTTTGATGTCTTTAGGTTTTCTTTTTCCCCACTGCACATTTACTCTTTTACCCAGTGGAGGAAAATAGAATCAGAAGGTGGTGGAAATATTATGGGGCACTGTGAGCTTCGGGTCAACATTGCAACATCTAGATTCTGCATATTGGCCATACCAAAAGAAAATAGAATAAAGAACATGATGCTTCTTCGAGCCAGCCCACTAGAACAGGGTCATGCGGCAAAAGTGCTGTGTTGCTGTGTTTAGGATTCAAAGGAAATAAAGCATCTTTTTGTCACTGGTGGGACACAGTCTGCAGTATGAAGAGCAGTAATGCCGGGTGCAGTATTACCCCTGGCATAGGTCTCTGCGACAATGTTGACATGCTGGTAATGACAAAGAATTTGTAATCTTTCTTTAGGGTATGGCTTTGGGTCTACTGGTTGTGGATGCTGTTATGAGAAGTTGAATCATCCAAACTGGTAAGTGTTCTTGGTTAGTGTGATACGTAAATAAATGAAGCTAAAGTGGTTTGAGCTCTTACATACATTCTGAGAATATCTGTCAGAGGGAATTTGGCCACAACTTACAGTCCCTGAAGACTAGCTTTGTTTTCAGTCCAACTGTGTAGATGAAAATGAACGAGCCTTTACTACCAGGCGGTTTGTTGCAGAGGAGCAAGTGGATGATTTTGTTTGGGTTTGTTTGGAATTATAAGTTGAGAGTTGCCAGCATATGTAGTCAGGCATCCTCCTGTGACAAGTCTTCGCTCTGGCAGGTTGGAGTCGTTCTCTGGCACAAGGTAGACTGCAATGGGCTACTATTCAGGTTCAATCATCATTCTGCAACAAGATTAACTTGGGATGTTGTCAGAATATGAAACTGTGATGAGCTTTTCTGATCTAGTGTTCAGAAGGATCCCTGAAAGTTATGTGCCCATGACCAGGTTGTGCTTGCGTTTAGTTATCCATTACTTTTAATATGGGTGCTTACACACACAGGTATAATTAGGAATGTACGCTGGAGTCAGTTTACCCTGTCAATTGCAAACGCCAATTGTGCTTCACTTTCAATGTGCTTTCCATTTCTACAATACCCCCCCCCCCAAAAAGAAAATTTTGAACAGAAAACAAGCAGATCCTGCTTAAACAGGGGTAATATAGTTTTTTTCTGCATGAAAGTCTATAAAGGTATAAACTGTTGTAGCCAAATCTGAGGTACTTTCAAAAAAGAAACTGGTAAAAAGGTGCAACATAAAAGCAAAAGTAAATAAGATTCATAATGCCTCATAACTCATTAAATTAGAGCTCAAGAGCAGGAATGTAATTGTCAGGAACATGGCAAAGAAAAGAAATGTAGGTGTTTATTTTCTGAGAAAAATATGAATGAAATAATAAGTACAATCGGGTCTCCTTGCTAAAGATTGAAACACAACTTTGTTCTTAAGTCTGAATAAAGCACAGTAATGTTTCAAGAACAGTTAACACTAAGTCTACTTCATACTTACCAGTGCCTTTATAGTACTTGGTGCAGTTACCATATTCAATATCCTCAGTCTTAATGTCAAACTGAGGTAAAGCAATTTTCTCCATCTGAACAGGGTCACCAGACTGCCAGATAAACCGCAGATCATCTGTTGTATAACCAACTGTGCAAGGAAAATCAAAGTCGGTGAGCATGCAAATGACAAGCAGAGAGCAACTGTAATTCGAATTTAGCTTTCAAACCTATGAGATATCCTATTTTAAAAGGGTGCATGCTTGATAAAAGAGGACTGCAAAGAGTGAATAAGAACCAGCAGCACAACATTTGTGAAAACTCATAAGTAGCAATGTTTAAGAGTATTCAGAAAGGTTTTAAATGCACTTGATACTACTATAGAAAATAAACGCGCCAGACGAGTTGAAGCACAACAATTAATCTGAAATTCACAAGATGTTTGCAGAGGGGTTTGAATGCTTGGGGAAATGTTTTATTGAAGAAAAGATGGATATGACAAATACATTTTATTTTCCACCTATAGGCATAAGTAGGAAAAGTATAAGGTACAAATGACAACATATTTTATCTAACTTTTCATGTGGGTTCAAAGTAATGCCTAATATACATTTGGAAATGGAACTGTTTGTTCTGCATTGTAGGATCTTCATCGATGGTCATAAAATTTAGAGTAATTTGCCGCTGCCTGATGATAGACCCAACACTTGATCTTCAATATCTGTCCTTAGAATTAGGTACGCAGGGTACCATACGCCCATATGAGCAACACTCTTCAGAAGCCTATCGATGGTAAAAAAATTATGAAACGTCATCTGATCTGTTTCCAGAAGAAGCTAATTTAAAAATACATTACAGCATCTGAAATGTAAAAGGACAAAATGGGTCTATCATTTAGGGAAAAGTGCATCCAAACAGCATTTCATTAAGGATTCAGGAAGTTCCACTATCCATGTTGCATGAGCCACAGGGAGAAGTGTGGCTCAATGGTTAGAGCGGCAGACCCTGATGCAGAGATCTGGCCCGGGACCAGGGTTCAATTCCCGCCTCGGCGGGTCTTGGGCTCAATTTCCTCGGACCTGATAATTCTCGCCTCGGTGCCTATTCTAATCATGGGTCCCACTCTGCAACTCTGGGCAATAGCTTGCTTAATCTCCACAACGGCCCCAACAGCGCTGGGATGCCTGGCTTCACCCTGGGGGTGCCCAGGAGTGGACATTTCACAGGGAAAAGCCAGGAAGGGTTCCACAGCGGTATGCGTACAGCGCCTGGACACCCCTTTGGGGGTATGGGTGCGCTTTACAAGTACAAATTTCATTTCATTTCATTGTATTGACAATTGCCTCCCACATTCAGTTATTTTCCACCAACTCGTGTGAGAAGAATCCCAGAACACATGGAGGGTTTACCCACCTGTTTTTCAAGCAATTTTTTGTCTGAAATTTGATTTTTAAATCTTCATTTGACATCACCAGCTAACGTCACTGATTGAGCCATTTTTCTTCAATTTCCAGCATTATTTCTTGTCAAAACATCTTCACTATTTGTGAAATGCCCTTCATGTGGCAAGACAAAGGCAGCCTCAGAACTACACAAAGTGTGTGTAGGGTTTCTACCATTGTGCGAAAGTACCTTTGCGTGGTCAACTGTGGTTTTTGAGGTATGATGCTACTTGTTTCTAGACCCTGTGCACTGGGAGACTGCTAATCAGGCCACAGTGCATGTGCTCTGATCCCTAAAACATGTTGAAATTGGCTAATCCATAAATGGCATATTTACCTTTCCAATAAGGCTATAGTACATGGTACCTAAAGTACACCCATAGCATGGAAAGGTAAATAGTATCTATGGACTAAAGCAGTACTGTGCCGTTCTTTAGTGTGACCAGACAAACATGACTCTAGGCCTACCATTGTAGCCTGGCTGCTGCACTGTAAGAATGCAACCAGACCTATCGGGAGAAAACCTCCCTTTAAATACTAATAAGTCACCTCTATGTAGGCCTTCTGGACCACAAGGCAGAGTGCATGGTATTTGAAATTAGGACATGTAGAAATTTAAAGTTAACATGTCCTTACAATGATTAGGCACCAAAAGCTATTTTTACTGTTGGAAGACTACCTGGCCCCTTGAGAAACACTGGAGAGCAATATTACATCTTAGTTCTACTATCTCAAGCTGGGGAACAGCTAGTAAATAACTCAATGATTATTTTCAATATTTAATAAAAGCCCAACTTGATGGTGAAGTCAGATTTTTCATAAATATTAAGGAAAGGGGTCGTTTAGGAAGTTACATTTTCAATGCCTGAAGCTCCTAGAGGTTAATTTGCATTAGCCTCTGTCCCCCAGCTGCTGAATGGCCTGATGAGTTTTAAAAGCTGCTCCCAGAGCAGAGACAATGGTGTGGGTGAAGGGATGTAGTTTGTTCCTCTGGCTGGTAGACCACTTAGGCAGTGCCCAGAAACTTAATTTTCTTCAAAGGGGCCTCCCCGTCAGAGGCAGATGTCAAATGACACTTTCACATGCCCCTGCCTGTGTCCTACCAGTCAGGCAGGCACCAAACCTAGTGGGAGGGAAAGCAGCCCTCCAGAACTTGTTTGGACTTACTAATGAGGAGAGGAGTGCTCATTACCCTGGCCACATCTCTGCGTGGGCACACAGGCTCTGCACAAGGAGAGAACGGTGTCTTCATCTTTAATTTAGTGACTTAGCGGCACTGTGGGATGGTTTACAGTAGGGCACACAGGAAACTGCAAAAAAAGTAGGTAGGGTAAACCCTGGGAACCTTTACTCTGTTGGTTAGGGAGGAGCCAGGAGTCACCTCCACCCACAAGCAAGTGCCTGCCATAAATTTGGCGCCCTAAGACACCCTCCTGGGAACACAATTAGCGTTGATCAAGAACAGAAGGATTGCACCTGCTGTTTGAGACCAGTGAGGAGACATGAAGGGTTGGATCTACTCCCACTTGAACTCAGGACAAAGAAGTAGACTCCAAGGGTAAACTGGCTGATCTCCTGTGTAAGCCACAGGGTCACAACAAGCTGCATGAGGACTTTTCCTGAAGTGCCCAGCTGACTAGTAGCAAATGGACTTGAAGTGGACGCTGCTGGAAGCCTCTGCTAGAGTGATTCTTCACTCCCAAGTTCTGTTCCTGATGTCCTGGGACACTTGCTGTGTTCAACTGGATTTCTCCTAACATACCTGAAAAAGTGGAACTTAACATTTTGGACCCGAAGACCTTCAGAAGAGCAGGACAAACCTGCCAAGCTGATCTAACAAAACGCTTTACTGCTGGACTGAAGAAACACTTTCCCCAAATCAGAGCTTCTCCACAGCAGCAAATTCGCTTTAGCAGAACCTCTTCGGGAAGGTATCCAGCCTCATAGAGCCCACATCAGACAGCCCACAGCCTTGTGCCGCTGGAGTATTTTGAGCTTCGAAAACGAGTTTAAGTACAAAGGTAAAAATCTTGACCGGACAAAGGTGCCAAAAGTATCTAGCCGGTGAAAGGACTTTCCTAGGTGCGAAATTTCAATTTTAGAACTTTTCTGCCAGAATCAACAGCTTCACCGGCACCTCATCCAGTACCTATCCAACGTCTTGGAGCCCTACTCCGATACAGCCTACTACCTTGTCCCACTGAAGGATTTGGACTTCCAGAAAAAAAAAATTGTCCCAAGGTAAAATCTCCATATCTGTCGAGCCCGGTTGGTGTATACATTCCGAGGAGTAAGAGAGTGGTGGGAAGGGCGCTAGCACCGCTTGGATTTTGTGTGTTTTTTTTTTTTTCGACTCACCTGAAGACTCGGAGCACAATGATAACTACCTCGGGATCGACTCCTGGTTCGTTTGGACTGGGAACAGAACCAAGATCAATAATTGGACCATCCTTGTTGAGGAGTCTTCTGGTGGCAACGTAGAGTTTTGCCTCTTTTGGTCTTCGGGTTTATCAACGCATTAACTGCAGGCCTTAATCTTTGTGATTTGACCCCAGGCACCATAAGGGAACTGTCACAAACATTCACTTGTGACAGTCCTTACAGGGTTTAAAACCAGTCGACGTGGGAGGTGACCTTTGCCTTGCACACAGTGATTTTTGTTAAGGTAAAAGAGATCTCAAAGAGAAACGAGGTAGTTTCAGATCGAAGTCAGGTGACGCAGAAAGAAAGTAGCTGATGCCAGCCCATGGAGTGGGTCCCACCGAAGCTTGGCGGTACTTCTGGAAAGGTTTCCAGATCCAATATGACGCCTGGGGAATATTCAAAAGGTGAGGAATCGGAGGTCAAAAGTCTTTATCAGAAAAGCTTCATTAGCAGATATCTTCAAGGCATCCACTTGGAGATAATCGTATGTAATCACAAGGCACTATTGTCTAGATTCAGACATGCAAGCTAACGCTACAGTAGGTCAAGCTACTTTAAATAAATCTGTTTGGGCCATTAACAGACCGACTCTAGATTTCTTATATTCTGTTTCATATGCCCGAGACCTGCATTAAGAAGTTTGCTCTTGGCCTGCTAATATTATCAAAAGGTTTATGACTATAAATGAAGACTCTACAAAGCAAACAAAATGGCTATTTTCTTGAAGTTCTGATTCGACATCGTAGAAATCTTCATTGGTATTATAAATGACCCACTGTTTTCCAGGCTGGGCTGTCTTGGACATCTGTCTCGGACATTCGAAACTTCAATTACTACACTGTCAAGGCATCTTTTCTCTAATATCTCACCATAAAAAAGCACTGAGTCAACTGCCAGTGCAACGCATCATGGTAGTAGGAGCGTCTAAAGCCTTAAACAGACAGCAGTCTAATTTCACAGCTTTACAATGTAAGCCTATCATGCTACACTTCTGACTCAATGATAGACAGATATGTTTTTTGTTTAGATTTAATATAATGCAATATAGTTTTAAAATAGCTTTTTTTAAAACTACATCGGTCTACATCTAGCTTTGGATAAGCTTCCAAAGGTTGCAGTTCATCACGTGGACATATGGACAATGGCACCCGGTGTACATAATTCTATGGACACATACTGAAGATGAAGTGTTCCGGGTCCACGAATAGAGTGGGGAATTATTCTAATGTTCAAGAATGTAATGAAGATTCCTATGATGCAGAATCAGGAAAATAAGTAAGTAACCATTTCTTATCAAAAAGCTGGAACTTCCTCACTGGGAGTTGGAAAACATACCAAGTCAGTTACATATTGCCAATAACTTCAGGAATCAGGCCACTGAAAGGTAGAAACAGGCTGAACAATCAACTTCATTTCTGACTAATACAATGTTTAAAGTACTAGTGTGCCACAATTTTTCCATCACATTATTGAAGCAACATAACAGATGCTTACAACGAAAACCTACATACTTGCACCTCCTACTTGGCCAGTACTTTGGGGTGACTAAACTTGAAAAAGTGCTGCAAAAAGAATGTGGATGCATTTTTCTTTGCATTTTTCTTGGCAATAATTTTTCTTACAATGACAATCTTGGAATTACCTAATAATGGCTAATTCAGTGACACAAGAGTGATTAATATACGAGTCTCTGTTAGAGGTATAACTACAACTGGTGTAGAGTCATGTACTTACAGCTCTCCAGTTGCATTTTGCAACGCTGTGTATCCATAGGAAACAATGTCAAATCCAGTGGACATGACAGGGTGATTGATAACCTGAAAACCAAAAATTTTGCACGGATGATTAAGCCATGTACAAAAAAAAACCTTCATAACTACAATAATCAGATTAAATCAGTACCTCATACTGACTAACACATCGCCATCACGGAAAATGAACAAGAGGATATTTTCTTGGGTCACATCATGAAAATTGGCACTCTTTTCATTTGCAAAAAACAAGTCAGGTTTCCACAAGCATTTGAACATCGAAGGATCGACAGTCAATGAATCCGAGCCTCGAAAATCATTAGGAAGTTTAAGTCTTGGATCATTCCACCTCTGTCTCAAGAAGATGTTAACTCGATAATCCTGAAAAGAGTATTATAAATTTGAGTTAAAGTCTTAATTTTCAACACAGACGTCAGATCTGTTGAAGCAATTCTTTAACAGTAACTTGGGAGGCATATACTAAATACAAGAACCAGTTCTTTGAATCTTCTGGTATTAAACAGGACTAGCTTGTGGAACAGACTGGATGGTATAATTTAATTCCGTTTATAGAAACTGGAAATAGGCATTTGTAACCATTTTACACAGTTCTAAGTATGAAACCCTTTTTCAAAAAAAGATATTTTTATACGCAGATTATACAGTCAGTCAAGCGATCTATAGACTAAACACACTGATGATCAATAGACAAGACAGTGTCAAGGTAGCGCCATTTTATATTAACACAATCAAGGAGTATCACAACTTATTCACACAATACCAATACCAAATGACAAAACCAGGGCCACCAACTGAATGTCCCGCTATACACAACCTCTACTTTCAAGGCCGTCGCATGGACCAGGATAGGAAAATACGGGCCGTCGTACCCTCTGTGTACAGATAAAAGCTCTTCCATGCTACCAACATCATCTGCTGGATTGGCAGGGCTACCCCCTGGGTGCATATGCATGAACCTCCAGTTGAGGATGGAGGGGGGGGGGCTTGGAGCATGGTGGAAGGACTTGGAGTTTCCTCTGTGGTGGGCTCTCCTCCTTGTTTATTGCCACTTTTAATGTGAGCCTGAAAATGTTCAATAAGCTTGTTCCATCTGCTAAGTATATAAACTTAACTCTACACAATGTGCTCTCTTAAATAATAGTCTGGATGTATTAAACACTTTGAACCAAAAACGTGTAGACATTGGATTATTATTAGAACCAACACTCCATAAATGTAATACTATCTTCAGCAATGAAATGCTGTAAAATATGTATTTATTTTCATCTTCTAACCTGAATGGACAGGTGACATTGTTTTCTTGTCCGGAGCAAAGGGACACAGATTAGTAGTCATGAGTAAATTAGTGAGGCTATTCCAAGAGTGAAGTTTAGTGCTCATCACCATTTTCACCAACTGGTTATTGACAATTGATATTTCAGAACATTCCAGATATACTTTACTAAAATCACAAAAAACTGTTTCATAAGGGATCCATATTGCCCTAAACAATAAAAAACTTGAACTGAAATTTGCCAGTCTTGTTAAGCTATTCTCTTGACCTCGCACGTCAGACATAACACAAATGGCATCAATATCTCTGAAATTGGTAACTAACCTATCTGTTGATTGTCCGTGTAAGCAAACCTTTTTTAGGTCGAGCCTGGGCAGCGCATGCGCTGCTCTGCGAGCCATGCTGTAGCAGAGTATGTACTTGAAGCCCCGCCCACTCTCCGCCCATATTTGTCATTGGCTTGTGTCATTATCCTTGTAAATGCTGGCTTCTGATTAGTTATTAGGCCTGTTAGTCCCTCCTTAGTACCGCCTTGTCTTCATTTGTAACCTCACATGAGGACTGGCCCTTTTACTTTGGCTGTTACACAGTACATCTTCTTTAATCTGTATGCAATATTTTCTTTAATGAGTTTCTCTTACTGCAGGAGGGTCTCTCTTGCGCAGTTGTGACCACCGGCTTGTTTATTTAACTCGTAGCAAACGGGGAGCTCTTCAGGGGCCATGGGAGACAGAAGGGAGCAACAACTCAGCCATGCCTTCGAGCATTTGGAATGCAATAGGTCTCGCATTTGCGAGAGTTTAAGCTATTGGCATTATAAATGACAATGCCTTTTATTTATGTTTTAAAAGCCAAAACATAAATAAAAGGCATTGTCATTAACAGTGCCAGTAGCTCAAACATGCGTAAATACGAGACCTATTGCATTGCATATGCTTGTTCTGAAAGGAAATGGATGGAGGCCATGATGTAACAGTCTTTTCATATTGTTTTTGATCTTTTAAATCCTTCTTCAGACCTTAGACGGAAAAAACAGCATTTTTCCTCTATGCTGTCCTTTTCAATGTCATATTGATGTGGGAAGAGTAAAACTGAAGGTTATAGGCAGGGGCAACAAGTCAAAGGTCTGCTTAAAGGCTGTGTCCTGCAGGCAGTAGGGACAAGTAGCCATTAGTTGCAGTGGTGAGGAATGGGTGTTTGGGGTGCCAAGCACTGGGCCTAGCCTAAACACAGACCTTGCGCCCAGAGATCGCTGGTCATAATCAAAGGAATAGACTGTGTTAAATATGCCATGGACTCTACTCGAGTCACACAGATTTTCACAGCTAACCAACTGAACTGAAGGAAGAACTTTTTGATAAGGGGAGAAGGGAGAGTTAACTGCAAAACCATGAACAATACCAATAGTGGACAACTGTAGCTGCAGGTAACTAACGTTTTATTCTCCAGTATTGGATCCTTCATAGATTCACATGCTTAAATTAAGACTCACAAAGTAGTACTGCCCGAGCACAAATGGGAAATGAGTAAGGCTCACCATATTCTGGGAGGTTAGCTGGCAAGGCCTGTCCAATGACTGTCTCTTAACTCGACTGGGAATGCAAACATTAGAGGCTCATGAGGGATTGTGTTCTGCACATTGCTGCTTTAGATATATCCATGAATGGGTTGCAGTGAATAGTGAATGACATGCCTCAGTTGTATAGGGCTCTTACTTGCCCTGCAATGGCCTGTCAGACTTGAGTGGCTTAGAGCAAGGCATGCCAATATCCATCTTGCACGAACTTTTGTTGCTTCTACTAAATGAACCAGAGTTGTTCCAAATGCTTTACATTTTTTGCTCTGTCTAGGTGGAATTCCAGGCATATTTTGGCAACCAGTGTATAAAAATGTCTCCCGTTCCCAGGGGGCCCCGAGTAAAGAATTTGGGAAGAATAGTTTTAATGCACAGAAGTTGCACTTTTGGTATAAAAACAAATGCTAGACTTGATAGAAATTTGTCCTTAAACTTAGTTAAGTAAGCCAGTAGCTCACCCACACGCCTTGTGGAGATGAATTCCAACAGTCCTCCTAGTCGCTGCTTTGTGAATAAGTTCTGACAGTACTCCGGAAGGCTGTCAGAACAAGAAGCAGAGACCAGCTACTGGCGGAGGATGGTTTGTGTGGTTGTTTTGAATTCCCGACCTAGACGATCTGCTCCTTACTGTGTTGTTTACGTAGGACAGCATGAGAGGAAAACATGCCTGCACGTAGCAAAAATGCTGTACGCTTCACCGGTACAATGCTAATACTCTGATTTTGCCTTCACAGAGACCAAGGATAGAAAAGATATGCCCCATGCCAGACAGCCATTATGCGGCAGAGCCATTTTGAAAGGCATGTGAGCTCCACACTCCTCAGCACCCATGTGGAAGGTTTGAGTGCTGGGGGACATTGGTAGCAGCAGAAACTAAAATGTTCAACATGCCGGATGGACAGCAAGATGCTACTCTATTACACCAGTTAAAAACAAAGGAACTACCCTACCACCACCCCATTTCAAACATGCAGACCACCGAGTGTGGAACTCACAGAAACAACCTAAATGAGCCAATCCTTGTTGAGCCGTGGCGTTGGAAACCAACATAAACATGGCTCACACCCTGGAGTGATAGAGCAGCACCCTCCTGATGCAATGCCGATTTTCTTCAGTCAGCCCAAATCGTCTGACGTAGTGGCAGTTTTGAAACCATGCAATAATCGTGACGTCTGGGAACAGCCCATGTGCCACCTGGTATGATATGGTAAAATGCTTTGCCAACAGTACATGGGGAGCACATTACCTTTGCTGTGAAACAGTCACCCGCTTTCAATAGGACTTTGTCATGACTTATCCCATAAATTGCAGCACCATTGAAACAGGTCACATAAGTCCACTCAGAGTCGTTGCATATCTGTCCTTGCAGCAGAGCCAACTTTAGCTAAACTTGCATTTGCCTCCCCATACGTGCCCCAGTAATAAGACTGCTAAATGCTACTAAGCAGCAACTTCACTGTCTAAAATCTTGGCTTGGACTGTTCCAACCAACCAGAGAGCAGACCATTACAAGAATTCTATGGCCATGCTTTGCTATTGGCCACTTAACTCCTCGGTCCCTCAGCACCACAATAGATAAAGCTGTACATGACACCTTGGTGGAGATACTGCCCACAACACCGAGTGGCCATGAAGGGAGCATATTATTTAAGCTGGACTGGACCTGGGGCGCATAAGCAACTGGTGAACCCTCAAACCATGATAGCCATTTGAACATGGCCTAACATTACATAATTTACATTTAAAATCTGCCCCAGTGTTTTTCTGAGACTGCATACTATACAGACCAACTGGCTTGTTTTAGAATTCACTGCACCCTCAGAAATTGATGTGTATAAGGGACCTTCACAATGATCTGGCTGGGGAGCAAAAGTTTGACCAAGCAGTTGACTTGAACAATAATCTACAAATGACCCACAAGAACGCTCAAGAACAGGATTCTTACTAGTAACAGAGACAAGTCATGATGCCCCTGGACTTTTAGTGGCGCGATACCCTGTATTAATCTCCTCCATAGTCTTTACCTTTTCTGTGTGCAGTGAATTCTCAGATGGGAATACCACGTATCAAAAGCATCTTTCTGTCTAGTTGCTAGCATGTAGGGGATCTAACAACTCTCAAAGTTTATGAGCTGCATACTACATTACGATAGCTTTTACCAGATGTGTCTTATCAGAGTCACGCCAAACACCTATTCTCTAATGACCATTTCCATCCCAAACCCTATCACCCTATGGCACTGGTTTGTTTCATTAATTCAACAGGGCTGAGATATTTTTTTCTCATTTCCACTCCACATTAGACTAAATTAGAGTACATGTCCAGTTTGTTTTAGGATATCACATAGGTATTACGTCTTAACTATCATTACTTAACCCTTTCTTACTATATCCTCAAAAGTGCACATGCAACAGCTGAAAGATACAAGAACAGTAACAAAGCCACCACAGTAGCTCACAGCACATCCAGTATCTGAAATAAGACATCTCTCGACTCCTCACTTGTAATAGATGACCATAAATAAATATCAATCACACAATCTTGACCTGCACTGCCACTCCAAGCCCTGTATTTCCAATCCCGGTCTTCCTTTCTATTGAATAGATTATATCCTAGGGGCTTTACATTATAAAAATAATACAAAAGAAAAAAAATATAGAAGGCTAACATTAGCACTGGTTCAATCATGATTGAATATCGAAAAAGATGCTCCCTAAATAACATCTTGAAATGAAAATCTTGAGCGTGGGCTAATCTCAGAAGAAAGCAAGCTTAAAACAGTTCTTTAGCAAGCAAAACAAAGGAACAAAAAAGAGAAGATGCACAGAGAGGGCATGGCACCAAAAGGAGACACAGAAAAGCAGAACAGAAAGGCCTTGAGGAAATGCAGGGAGATTTTAGAAAGAATAGAAAAGGGAGAGTCACAGAATAACACCTAAATGCTACACACAACAAATGTGATTCACAGTAGAAGTGCAATATTCCCCATAATAATACTTAAAATGATAACGATAAGGAGAAATCTGGGAACGAGGAGGCAAAGAATTCAGTAAGGGGAATATACGCTTTTTGGATAGACTGAAAAACCTCAGATAGGTATTTAGGAAGGCTACCATAAAGTGATGAACAGTAGCTGAAATAAGAAAGAAGCAGTGTTTGGAGAATATGTAAATAAAAATAGAGGGTGCTTGCCAAAGAGGAAAACTGGTAATCAAAATCAAGTGACTGCTCAAACAAAAATCCACAATTCAGGATAGAAGAAGAAACTGGAAGTAACACTGAAGGAAAAAACCTCGAGCGGGTATGGAATGGTGAGGGGGCAGAAGCAACAGAGTTGGACCCTCATTCTTTAGGATTAATTTGTGAAAATAAGAAAGATTTTACAACCCAAAAAATAAGTTGAGACATGTTAATGTAAAGAAGAGGAGAACAAGAAGAAAAAAAAAATCAGAGGCTCTTAAACATGAAACAGCGAGTGGAGACCAAATGTAGAAATAATAGTGAATGGTGGAATACTATATAAGGAAAAGAGCAAAGGACCCAAAACTGAGCCCTAAGGAACCACAAACTTAACCAGACAGGTAGCAGAAAAGGAGTCCTTCTTGGAAACTGTTTGAAAGGGACTCCGTACCCATCTTATTGAACTCTCTTAGAGTGGGACATGCTCAAAGAAGAAAGAACATAATGTAAAATATAATAATTCACCATATCAAAAGCTGCAAGAGAAACAGTAAAGAGTGCTTGTGACAGAAAGTGAAGAAGAGATTTAGATAGAGTAATGCAGATTAGGTAAAGTAACCACTACATAAATCGGAAAAGGATTGGCGATTGACCCCCAACGGCTGCACTACAGATCTCGCCTGGGACCACCGACTTGTGTCCCGAGCCAGTTGCAGGTAGGAGCGTCTTGTGCTCCGATACCAGTCGGATGGCACCTCGGATCTGAGGTTGCGGCTGAGCCCTCTGTGACCGCGCCGTCTCCCACCGCAGGCTCCCCCTGTTCATCAGGAGCTGCCGGAGGATGCCCGCTGTGCCGTGTACATCGCGGCTTGCCTTGATGCTTAGGCCCTGCGCGATCGCTGGCTGGAACCCTGCAGGAAGCCGGAGTTGAGGGCCCCCGTGAAGCGCAAGGGATCGACGGCAGATTCCCCCTAGGCCCCAGGAGCGGGTGGAGAACGCCCGTAGCCTGCCTTCCTTCTCCACGAGCCTACAGACCGGCTGGTCTCCCACTTGAGTCCCGAGGAGGGGGGGGCCCTTTTGTTCCTGAAGAGTACCCCCTCCGATCTGCTTCTCGTGTTCTGTCATTGGCTGGAGGCGCAACGTGGGGTCTCTATGTCCTGAGACCTGTTGAGCCCTTTCATCTGTCCAGTTGGGGCTCTGTGTTCATGGCTCTCCATTTTGTTGGTACCTTCCCCCCCCTGTCATCGGTAGAAATCTTTTCCAAAATGGTCTCCCCTATCCAACCATGTAAATAAAGGATGGATACCCAACCATGAAAATAAAAGATGGATTTCCACGAGCCTCCTCACTGGCGGCCATCTTGGAACGGTATTGGATTGCCTTTGGGTTTGGACTTCTCTGCTTTGCTTGCCCGCAGGATCACTTCTTGTGGCCAATTGAGCCTCCGTTTTGGTCCGGATTCTTTTTTGGACTTCACTGGATGAGCAAATACGGGGGCCATCGACTGTGGAGACCTAGCTTTTTGGCCGATGCCCGGTGGAGCTACTTGATAGCTATAGAGGAGATGGGCTGTGGACTACCCCTTCGGCCGTCACCTACCCAGCCGGACATTGGGCAGACCTTACTTCGTCTCTCCGTCATACTCTCCCTCCTACCCCTTTACTCCACCCACTTTCTCCTTTACGCTCCATTTATCCCTCCTCTTTGCTTTCTAATTGTTTTCTTATTGAGACCTAGCCGCTTGACTGATGCCCCGTGGAGCTACCCGATAGCTATAGAGGAGATGGGCTGTGGACTTCCCCCTCGGCCGTCACCTACCCAGCCGGACTTTGGGCAGACTCTCCTTCGTCTCTCCATCCTTCGTCTCTCCATCCATCGTCTCTCCATCCATCCCATCTCCATCCTTTCTCCCTCCTACACCTTTACCCCACCCCCTTACCCTTCTAAGCTCCATTTATTTCGTCTTCCGACGCTCTTGAAATGTTTTCCTGTAACTGTTGTAACTTGTAACTGATGTAATTTTGTAATTCTGTGGAACCTTATGTAAAGCGCTCTGATACCTCCGGGTCTAGCCAGCGCTATATAAAACTCAAATAAACATAAACATGTTACTTACCCAGTAAGCATCTGTTCTTGGCATGTAGAGCTGTAGATTCACATGCTTTGCATACTCCTGCCATCTAGTGTTGGGTCCGGAAGTTTGCAAGTTGTTTTTCTTCGAAGAAGTCTTTTCCCAGTCACGAGGTAAGGAGACGCCTCCTTTCGGTGATAGTGCGCATGGGCATCGACTCCATTGTTAAGATTGTTTTCCAGCAAGAGGGTGAGAATGGAGTAAGTAAGTGTAGTATAGAGATATCCATGCGCATGAATATATAATGAAGAACTGCAACAACTATAGGTGCCCGGGGAGGCGGGTGGGCACATGTGAATCTACAGCTCCACATGACAAGAACAGATGCTTACTGGGTAACATAATCCGTTCAAGGCATGTGTGCTGTAGATACACGCTTTGCATAGACACCAAAGCAGTATACTCCTAAAGCGGTGGCTAACCTGTAGATGTTGCAGTTGTTTGAAACAGTTTTTTTTAAGTACTAGTTGGCCTATATTAGTTTGTTGGCATGCTAACACATCTACATAATAGTGTTTGGTAAATGTGTGTGGTATAGACCATGTAGCTGCCTTACATATGTCAGCAAGAGGAATGTTACCTAAAAAGGCCAAACTAGACCCTATTTTGCAAGTGGAATGCGCTCTAGGGGGTATGGATAAAGTTCTTTTAGCTTTTGCATAGCATGTTTCAATGCATTTAACAATCCATCTTGAAATGCCGGATTTAGAGATGGGATTGCCTTTGTGAGGTGGAGCAAGCGCAACAAACAGTTGTTTTGCGAAAATCTTTGGTTCTAATCTATGTAGTACAATAAAGCTCTTTTTGACATCAAGCGTGTGAAGAGCTCGTTCTGCTACAGAATCAGGTTGAGGAAAAATACACAGGTAACTGAACTGATTGGTTTATATGAAAAGCAGAACCTACTTTGGGAAGGAATTTAGGGTTAGTGCGAAGAACTACCCTGCCCTTGTGGAGCTGAAAGAGGGGGTTCTTCATAGGTTAATGCCTGTAGCTCACCAACTCTCCTTATTGCAACGTGGAAAGTAACTTTCCATGAAAGAAACTGCAAAGGACAATTGTGCAATGGTTCAAAAGGTGGACCCATAAGCCTTGTAAGGACAATGTTAAGATTCCATACTGGCGCGGGGGAAATTCTTGGTGGTATTACCCTTTTCAAGCCTTCCATAAAGGCTTTGGTCACTGGAACTTTAAATAGTGATAAATGCTGCCTGTTTGCAAATACGCAGCTACCGCTGCAAGGTGCAAACAAATAGATGTATAAGCCAGTCCAGTTTGTTGTAAGTGTAACACGTAACAGATAATATTTTGTATTGAAGCATATAGAGGATTGATTTTATTATTACAGCTGACAACAAATCTTTTCTACTTTGCTGCATAGCAAGCTCTGGTAGTAGGCTTTCTTGCTTCTTTTAGAATAGTCATATAGTCTGGTGGTAGATTTAAATAACCAAACCCTATGACTTCAGGAGCCAGATCGCTAAGTTTAGTTCTTTGGGATTTGGATGTCTGATTTCTCAATGGGTCTGCGCAAGGAGCCTGGAACTACTGACAGCTCCAACATGGTGTACCATGGTTGACGGGCCCATGTGGGAGCTACTAGGATTAGTGTGAGGGATGTTTGCCTGAGCTTCCGAACCAAACATGGGAAGAGTGGGAGAGGCGGAAAAGCATAGGCAAATATTCCTCCATCCATAGGGCATTGCCCTTTGAGAGCGGGTGTGGGAACCTGGAGCCGAAGTTTGGGCATTTTACGTTGTCGACTGTGGCAAACAAGTCTAATTGTGGGCATCCCCATTGTTGGAAATATGGAAGGAGAACTTGGGAATGAAGTTCCCACTCGTGAATTTGCTGCCTCTTTCTGCGGAGGAGGTCGGCAATCTGATTGATTACCCCTGGAAGGTGTTCTGCCAGAAGATAAATCCTGTGATGAATTGCCCAATTCCAAATGGCTTGAGAGAGCCGTGACAGTTGGAAAGAGTGTCACCCCCTGTTTTTGTACATAGTACATTGCTGTCATATTGTCTGTTCGGACTAGGACAGCTTTGCCCATAGGTGAGATTGAAAAGCTTTGAGCGCTAGAAACACTGCTAGAAGCTCTAGATAGTTGATGTGGAGGCTTTTGTGCTTGTTGCTCTACAGGCCCTGTATTGTGTAATTTTGAAGAGGGGCACCACAACCTCTCAGAGATGTGCCTGCTGTGAGCATGATCTGTGGAATAGGGTCGATGAAAGGCCGTCCTCTTGATAAATTTTGTAGGTTTCACCACTGAAGAGATCAATGGGTGCGGCCTTCTACCAACACTAGATCGGTTAACTGACCCTGCGATTGATTCCACTGACGTGCTAAGAGCTCTTGTAGAGGACGCATGTGGAGTCTTGCATGGGGTACAATTGCGATGCAAGATGCCATCATTCCCAGCAGTTGCATGAACACTCTGGCTGGTAATGTTTGGTTGGATTGAAACTGTAGTATCATAGCTTTAATGCTGTGAATTCTGGCTACATTGGGAGAGACTAGAGGTTTGATAGTGTCTAGAGTGGCTCCTAGGTAAAATTGCATCTGTGAAGAATGCAGGTGAGATTTCTGTGCATTGACCGTAAAGCCCAGTTGATGAAGGAGGTCTATTGTGGTCTGAGTGTTTCGCAGACAGTTTTGATAAGTGCTGCTTTGATGAGCCAGTCGTCTAGGTAAGGGAAGACGTGAATATGTTGTCTTCTGAGATGAGCTGCAACTACTGCCAGGCATTTGGTGAATACTCTGGGAGCAATAGTCACTCCAAACGGGAGTACTTTGAATTGGTAATGTTTGCCTGCTATCACAAACCTCAGGTATGTGCGATGAGCTGGATGAATTGGAACATGAAAATGTCCTTTAAGTCTAGAGTAGACATAAAATCTCCCTTCTGTAAAAGTGGAAGTACTTGTTAAAGGGTTACCATGTGGAAGTGCTCCAATAGTATGTATTGGTTTAACTCCCTGAGATCTAGAATAGGTCTTAAGGAGCTGTCCTTTTTGGGAATCAGAAAATAGAGAGAGTAAACCCCTGAACCCTGGTACAGTAATGGAACTGGTTCTATGGCTACTTTTAATAAGAGAGAATGCACTTCCTGTTAGAGCAACTGCAAGTGGTCTGGAGACAATTTGTGAGAGCGAGGCGGAATGTTTGGAGGATTGGTGGTAAGCTCCAGGCAATAACCATGTTGGATAATTCCGATCACCCATTTGTCGGTTGTTATAGATTGCCAAATGGGGAGAAACTGTTGAAGTCTTCCTCCGACGCACAAGTTACTTACCTTCGGTAACGATATATCTGTAAGAAACATTAGTTAGTGATAGATTCCTTACCTTAGAATTACCCCCAGGCGTCAGACTGGATCCGGAAAGTTTTCGTCAGCAGTACCCCTGCGCGTCGGAAGGTGGCGTCGTGCGGCTCAGCGTCCGTCGTTGGCGTCGTGGTGGCCGAGATGACGTCGCGGCAGCTACTTAGACGCCGCCCTCGCGCGCCGACGTCAGTTCTGTACACGACTTTCCGCGCCAGGAACGCAGAGCCATGCAAGATACTGACCACTGGTGCATAGAAACTAGGGCCCTAGAAGGGATGACCTTATCCCTAGAAATCAGTTCGCAGAACGGGGAGGATGGGTGGGGCGGTAAGGAATCTATCACCAACTAATGTTTCTTACAGATATATCGTTACCGAAGGTAAGTAACTTGTGCATCTGAAAGAAACACGTTAGTGATAGATTCCTTACCTTAGAATAGATACCCCAGCAATACCAACTCCGGTGGTGGGTCTGCGAACCAAAATCACACCAGGAAGTCCCGGAGAACAGAACAGCCAAAGAAGCCGTCTCTCCGGACTTGGCTGTCCAGGCAAAAATGCTTAGTAAAAGTGTGCAACGAGGCCCACGTACCTGCCTGACATCTGTCTTGTAAGGGGACACCACATCCCAATGCAGTAGTGGCAGCCGTCGCCCTGGTGGAATGGGCGCGCAGCCCCACCGGAGGCTCCTTTTTCACCAGAGAATAACAGGCTTTAATACACAAGACGACCCATCGGGAGATAGTCCGCTTGTGTACGGCCCGACCTTTCTTGGCACCCATGTAGCCAACAAAGAGCTGGTCATCCACCCGGAACTGTTGTGTGCGATTCAGGTAAAATGAGAGCACACGTTTTGGGTCTCTTCCTCTCTGGAAGGATGCGGAGGCGGAAAGAAGGTGGGCAAAGTGATGGTCTGCCCGATGTGAAAGGCAGTGACAACCTTTGGCAGAAAAGATGGATGTGTTCTGAGCACAACCTTGTCCGGATGGACAGACAGAAAAGGAGGTTTGCAAGAAAGAGCCTGGAGCTCACTCACTCTCCTAGCAGAGGTGATGGCAACCAGGAAAGCAGTCTTCAAAGTTAACAGACGAAGAGGACAGTTGTGAAGAGGCTCAAAGGGAGCGCACATTAAATATGTGAGAACTAGGTTCAAGTCCCACTGAGGCATTACGAAGGGAATAGGAGGGAAAAGATGAGTAATGCCCTTGAGGAATCTATTGACAACAGGGGACTTGAAAAGAGAGGGCTGATCAGGAAGCCTAAGAAAGGCTGAAATAGCAGAAAGGTAGCCCTTGATAGTGCCCAGAGCAGAACCCTGCTGGGCCAAAGAAAGGAGGAACAGTAGGACTTCTGAAAGAGGGGCAGAAAGGGGATCCACAGCCTTTGCTGTGCACCATGCCACAAACTTTTTCCACCTGCAGGCGTATACCAACTTAGTGGAGGGACGCCTGGCTGCCAGAATGACATCACAGACTTCAGGAGGCAAGTCGAAAGGAATCAACTGCCGCCGCTCAATCTCCACGCAAAGAGGTGGAGACTGGACAGGTTCGGGTGGAGGACCGTCCCCTGCTGCTGCGACAGAAGATCCTCCCGAAGAGGCAGTCGGATCGGGGGAATCGATGGTCATACTGAGTAGCTCGGGATACCAAACCCTTCGAGCCCAGTCCGGAGCCACAGGAATGACTTGGGCCCGGTCGCGCCTGATCTTCAGCACTCTGGGCAGAAGTGGTATAGGCAGAAAGGCGTACAACAGACCGCAACTCCACTCGCGACGAAAAGCGTCGCCTAGCAAGTGCCGCCTTGGAAATTCCAATGCGCAGAACTGCCGACATTGCGCGTTCTCTTCGGTGGCGAATAGATCGAACCAAGGCTCTCCCCACTGCTGAATGACCTTGCGCCACCTCCGAGTGAAGACGCTATTCGTGATCCATCATGCACCTGCGGCTGAGTTAGTCTGCCCTGGCGTTCAGGGAACCTGACAGGTGTTGAACCACCAGGGAAATGCCCTGACGTTCCAGCCATGTCCAGAGGCGCAGGGACTCCTGACATAGGGTCCACGACCCCACCCCGCCCCGTTTGTTGCAGTACCACATGGCGGTGGTGTTGTCTGTGAACACCTGCACTACTCTCCCCTTGACAGAGGGAAGGAATGCCTTCAGTGCAAGTCGGATCGCCCGGAGCTCCAGAAGGTTGATATGGAGCCTGGACTCCGCCGGAGACCAGAGGCCTCTGATCTCCGCCTCTCCCATGTGGCCGTCCCATCCCAGGAGGGACGCATTCGTCACCACTGTGTGCTCCGGTTGGGGAAGGGAGAGCGTTCTGCCATTGACCCAATGCCGGTTCGTGAGCCACCACTGCAATTGTTGAGCAGTGCCCTCCGAGATCTGGACGTAATCGGACAGGTTCCCCTGATGCTGCGCCCACTGGAACTTCAGGTCCCACTGCAGAGCCCGCATATGCCATCTGGCATGATCGACCAGGAGGATGCAGGAGGCCATGAGGCCCAGCAGCCTCAGGGTCATCCTGACTGAAACCCAGGATAGAGGCTGAAAGATCGGAATCAGAGCCTGAATATCCTGGACTCGCCATTCAGGAGGATAGACCCGAAAGTGTGTCGGATCCAGAACCGCTCCGATGAAGAGGAGCTTCTGAGAGGGAATCAGGTGCGACTTCGGCACATTGATGGAGAACTCCAGCAAATGCAGGAGGTCGGCCGTAGACTAGAGGTGGGAGACGACTGTCCGGGGCGAGCCCGCCTTCAACAGCCAGTCGTCGAGATAGGGGGAAGACTGGAACCCCTGATCTGCGCAGATGAGCTGCGACCACCACCATCACTTTCGTAAACACCCGAGGGGCGCTGGGAAGGCCAAAGAGGAGCACGGTGAACAAAGTGCTCGTGGCCTACCGTAAACCGCAGGTAATGCCGGTGGGCCGGCAGGGCAGGAATGTGGAAATATGCGTCCTGCAGGTCCAACGCTACCATCCAGTCTCCAGGGTCGAGGGCAGACAAGACCTGAGCTAGAGTTAACATCTTGAACTTCTCCTTCCGGAGGAAGCGATTGACGTCCCTGAGGTCCAAGATAGGACGCAGGCCCTTGTCCTTCTTGGGCACCAGAAAGTAGTGGGAGTAACAACCATGTCCTACTTCTGGCGCAAGAACGCGCTCGATGGCCCCCTTGGCCAAGAGGGCAGCGACTTCCTGTTGAAGTACCAAGTGATCCCCCGACATGCGGTGGTACTGGGGTGGCATGGCTGGAGGGGTAGTCTCGAAGGGGAGGGAGTAGCCCCTGCGGACTATTTGTAAAACCCACCTGTCCGAAGTGATGGTGCGCCAGTGGGGGAGGTGATGGCGAATCCTGCCGCCCACTGGCGTTTGATGGGCCTGAAAAACCGGACTAGGAAGGTTTGGAGGCAGTGGTGGCTGGGGTGGAGGTGGACTGACCCGCCCGCTGGCCCCCTGACCCGGCTCGGCGGGTCCCAAGTCCGCGCTGAGACTGTTGCTGCTCAGGACTGTGGCTCTGAATTGAACGTGTCGGGGCGCCCCTTCCGTGGCCACGAAAGGAGAGAAAAGCAGAAGGCGGAGGAGGGCGCATGGCGGAAAGGCCCAAGGACTTGGCCGTAGCCAGAGAGTCCTTAAAGCGCTCCAAAGCACTATCTGCTTTGTTGCCGAAAAGGTGGTAGCCATCAAAGGGCATGTCCATCAAAGTGTTCTGGACATCCCCAGAAAAACCAGTTGTCCTCAGCCAGGTGTGGCGATGGAGCGCCACCGTCGTGGAAATCGCCCTGCCCAGCGAGTCGGCGGTGTCAAGGCCACAACGAATAGTGAACTTGGCTGCATCCCTCCCTTCAGCAATAGCTTGAGAGAGCACTGTCCGGGCCTCCTCCGGATATTGAGGCAGCACGCGCGCTACCGTATCCCACACAGAGTGGGAATAACGGCCCAAGAGGCATGCGGTGTTCACAGACCGCAGCCCTGAACTGGCAGAAGAAAAATTCTTACCGCAATGCTCCAGTTTCTTGGATTCCCTGTCCGGTGGTGCGGTAGGGAATGCGCTCGGGGACGCAGAGGCTTGGACAACCAAGCTCAGGGGTGGGGTGTTGGGAAAGGAAAGGGTGGGGGGGGGGGGTCGCCCGGGGCCGGGCGATGGCATCGGGCCACGTTCCTATCCACAGGAGCCCCTGTGTGGGGCCTGGACCAGGTGTCCAAAAGAACGTCCGAAAGTGCATCGTTAAAAGGCAGCAGTGGCTGAAGCACTTCTGTCAGGAGGTTAGTCCTGACGGCCGCTGTAGGGAGCTCGAGGTGGAGGGCCTCGGCCGCCCTACGCAACACCACTGCGTAACTTGCACCCTCCTCCGTAGCCAGGGTAGGAGGAGACAGCATGCCAAGGTCAGGAGAGGCATCAAGACCACTGGCATCCCCCAACTCCTCTGCCCAGTCCGGGTCAAACTCACATTGTGCTGTGAGAGGGTCCTCCGACCCCTCCCAGTTCTCCCCTTCCTTCGAAGGCTGATAAACAGGCCGAAAACAAGGAGGACGGACATAGGGATAGAAATACCCCCATCAGCGTCGGAATCTGCGTCGAGCGACGCCGGTCCGGCGCCGTATCCACATCAGGGCTGAAACCGGGGGCGACGTCGTCCGGTGGGCCGGGCGACGTCGGAGGTGGTGCCGGTGAGGTCGACGTCGGTGGAGGTGTCACAAGGTCAACCGGCGTCGACCGGGATCCAGGCCCGAATCCATGGGGGTCCTGCGGCGCCGGAGCCGCCGGCAGTAAAGGGCTAGAACCCCCAGTCGGGCCCACAGGGCCCGAAGGCGCACCAGCGTGGCCCGACGGCCCCAAGAGGCGAGCCATGGCTGACAGAAATTCCTGCAGCTGGGCCGGAGTAGCAGACTGACCCGGGAAGGGCGGGTAGGCCGGCGGCGACTGCGTAGGCTCCGCCGGAGCCGCGGGGGAGGCACCAGCCGCACCCTCAGCCGCGACGGGGGAGGGGAAGTCGGAGAGCGATGGCGCTTCTTCGACTTCTTTGAGCGCTTCATCTTACCTGACCCAGAGTGCGAAGACTTCGATCCCGATGAACGGTGGTGGCAGCTCCGCGACCGGTCCCTCGACCTCCCGCAGGACCGGGACCTTGAGTGGCGCGGAGCCGACTGCCGGACTTCTAGCAACTTTCGGGACCGCTCCTGCAAAGTCTTCGGCACCATGGCCCGGCAGTCGGAGCACGACTTGGGGTCGTGGTCGCGCACCAGGCAGTAAAGACACGCGGTGCGGGTCTGTCACCGACATCATGCGATGACAGTCCCCTCAGGTCTTGAAGCTGGGCATCCCTACTGCACCAGGAGTCGATCGACTCAAAAAATAGAGACAAAAGCCTCTAAATAAAACGCAGTCAAAAAGTGACTGGGGGTACCGCTCTCTCCGGATCTGCACTTGCTGGCGCGGAAAAAGAAATAACTGACGTCAGCGCGCGAGGGCGGCGTCTAAGTAGCTGCCGCAACGTCATCTCGGTGACCACGACGCCAACGACTGATACGGAGCCGCACGACGCCACCTTCCGACACGCAGGGGTACTGCTGACGAAAACTTTCCGGATCCAGTCTGACGCCTGGGGGTAATTCTAAGGTAAGGAATCTATCACTTCTTTCAGATAGGTGTGGTATGGTCGGAGGGAAGCGTGGGTAAGTCACTGCTTATTAGGGGAAGGGGAGTTACGGGGTGTGGTGCCCTTACCCCCGACTTTCGAGTTGTTTCCTCTATGTCCTCCTCAGAAAAAGCTGCTTGAGAAAGAGGATTGGTTATTCCCTTCGTAAGAGGAGGTGTGAGGGTGTGGTCTTGGATCCTGCTTGGTAAGATAAGCGACGAAAGGAGCCTCTGTTTGAAGGAGACTGGTGCGCTCCCATGGACTTAGCGACTTTAGTGTCCTTTTTAATTTTTTCAAGCGCCTGGTCGACCGAAGAGATTTTTTTATCAAATGGAGTAATTAAAATAAATTGTTGGACTTCGGGTTTAAACCTGGAAATCCTTAACCAAGCATGTCTTCTGAGAAAGATGCTAGTGTTGACCTCTCTAGCTGCGGTATCAGCACATCTTATTGACGAATTGGAAATTAGCTTTCCCTCATTTACCAAATCATGCGCTTTTGCCTTATGCTCATCTGGGAGATACTGGAGCAATTGTTCCATTTCATCCAAGTGTGCCCTGTCATATCTGGCCAAAAGGCCCTGCGTGTTTGCAATGCGCCAGTGATTGGCAGCTTGAGCAGCTATGAGTTTGCCAGAAGCGTATATTAGCTTGTATTTTTTGTCTGGGGGAGGAGCGTCCCCTGTGGTTTGGGAATCAGCTCGTTTGCGAGCATTGGACACTACCAGTGAGTCTAGCGGCAACTGGCCCTTAATAAATATTGGATCTGTTGGGGAGGCTTTATATTTTGTGTCAACTCTAGGAGTCAAGATACGTGCACGCACAGGATCTTTAAATTTGTGTCAGCATGTCTCATCATACCCTTAAGCATAGGGAGGCTTTGTGTAGTATCACCCCATGGCATTCTGCAGCCCATACAATACGTTCCTGATAAGATACATTGTCATCTGGGGGAGATGGCTTGGCAGGGTAAAGGTCTGAGTCGTTGTCTAATGGAGGGTCAATTGTGTAATCCTTCCATGGGTCTACTGGTAAATGTGTGTCCCCCTCATCAATATCGTTCCCGTCATGGTGGGATTGTGGAGAATACTGAGGTGTGATGTGCAAAGGATTTAAAGTCGGAGAAGAGGGTGGTGAAGGGGATGCTGGTGGTAGATGAAAAGGGCTGGTACCAACAGACTTCTTTTTTAAAGGGATCTTTTAATGAGTGTCCTCATCAGGAAGCTTGTGTTTACGAGGTAGTTTGGTATGAATATGACCCCTTTCAGGGTTAATATAAAGTTTCTTTTGTTTGGGATCCATTTTCGGTGGAACAATGTCCAAATTCGGATACACAGGGTCATCTTTTGGTTTCGGTGCCAGTGTTTTCGGTGCAGATATGGCCTGGCCTTTGGGTACGGAATATTTCGGCTCCGAAGGCGGTTTATTTTTGGGCATGGGGGATTTCGACTCCGAGCCGGATTTGGACTTGGAACTGGAGTGTTTAGGTTTCGAAGAGGGTTTGTATCAACTCGGTCCCGAGCCGGAAGGCTTGACTGTGTGTTTCGGAACAGAGCCGGAAGGCATGGCGTCGGAAACATCTCGGTGCCGACCTTGGCCAGAAGGCAGAGGTGGTGCCGAAGCCTTCGGTTTTTTGTGAGCGAGTTGATGGGGCAAGGGGTTTTCTGTACTCACGTCACCTTGTCCCTGCGGAAGTTCTGAGGCATCGAGGTCTATCTGGAGCTCTGAATCCGACACGGAGAAGGACTCTTCCTCCTCCGCCGCTGACATACCGATATCTTCTTGCTCGGACTCTTCGCCAAAGCTATTTGGTGTGTCTTCAATGCTTTGACGCTGCATATCTCGACATCAAGCCTGACAATCACGAAGAGTTTTCTTCGACCGAAACGATCTGCAAGCGTCCCAGTTTTCTTCTTTGTGCTCCGGAGACAAGCACAAGTTACACACCTTGTGTGAGTCAGTGCGCTGATACTTAGCATGGCACTGAGGACAGAATTTAAACGGTGTCTGTTCCATCGACGAAGGCCCAAAGGCCGTCCACAAAGCTTTCCGATCGAAAGGTAGATTTCGTTGACCGAAACGATACGCGGAGAGGTGGGAAAGACGTACGAAACAATACCGTTGAGGGTAGAGAGTATTGCGCATCGAGGGGAGCCCGAAGAACGGTTTCGAACCGGAGCGCAGCAATACACGTCCGAACCAGATGGCGGGAAACAAAAAATATAACAATGAAGTCGATGCCCATGCGCACTATCACCGAAAGGAGGCGTCACCTTACCTCGTGACTAGGAAAAGACTTCTTCGAAGAAAAACAACTTGCAAACATCAGGACCTAGATGGCAGGAGTATGCCATGTGTATCTACAGCACACATGCCTCGAACATGTAATTATCTAAGTTGGCACATCTTGGGTTCAGAAACTGAGCACGTTAAGAGATACAGACAGGAACATTCATGCTACAACAAAAGGAGTTTAAAAAAAATAGAAGAGCAAACAATTACCCATAACTGTGTCAAGAAATGAATAAGATTAATCGTTATGGACAGAATAACTGTCCATCCAGGATCATCCTGGATCACACAGGATATCAACCCCAATCTTGTCCACCATTGGCAAGAAGTCCTGAGAAGATTAAATAAATAGGGTTGATAGATTCCTTAGCACATCCGGAGACGGAACCTGGGCTACAGTGACTCAGGGGAGCATTCACGAACCATGCAACCAGAGAAGAGTTCATAGTCAAGCCCTGATGCTGGTATGGCTCCCACACAGAGTAAAGGAACAGAATGGTACGTGACAAAAGACAAATCAGTCTCAGAAGAGGCCCTTTTTCTAAAAGTGCCAGGCAGAAGCCAAGCTGAACCTCCATCAATTTATCTAAATACTTGCTGCTCCAAAGCGCCTTTCTGCTTCACACCCTGTACACAGAATGGTTACTATTTCAGTATGTCCAAGCCTGTTAAACAAACATACGGTCACTGAATATCAATGGCATATTGGCAATCTATTTGACATAAGTCTACCAACACAGCATTTGTACAAGAGACACAACTAGCCACAGCAGAATATGAAAAATTGAGGAAACACTGGGGCAGGAACATTGTCAGAAGCAGCTGATCATCATCATCCATTGGAACGATTTCAGCTAAGCATCTAGATACAAGACTTGTGGAGTTAATGCTTTCAAGATAGTCAATGCCTGTAAACCTGGACTGATCCATATGCTCCATTAATCTTTGCAAAAATTAAACTGCAACACCCTTGGTTGGAACAAGATTAAATCCAAGTCAAAAAAGGACTAGCTCCGAGTTTTTTGCAGAAATGTCAAGAATATTCAAAGAAATTAGCAGATGTATCAAGTGGCTGGAGGAGATTGTAAACAGACACTAAAGCACACTTTGGATTGATCAAGGAAATCAGGTACAGCTAGCTGAATGATGACTCATGGCTCGGATCTGGCGATGAGAGAAAACTGCGATATAAAAAAAATTGTTCAACTATGGCGCTTTGCCCTGAATTCCTTGGCACCTTCTGCTACTTGTATCGAATCTGTATTTGGAATTCTATAAAGTATCAAATAGATCCTACATCAGTTTACAATTGCAAAGAGACAACTACCTGCAATTTGACTGGAGAGTTCATGATCAAATTTTTATGGTATGGATGCACCATTATTCTCAAGTGTCGCAGATGGTTCAATGCAGGTGCCATGCATTTTCTTATGAAATGAGGACTTGACTCAAGACTGAACAGCAAACTGGAAATGGTGGCAGCTGATCATGAACTGCAGAAACTGCCTTTGCAATCGGTGGATAAGAATATGAACGTATGCGTCCTCTAGATACATAGAGATGCCAGAAAGTAACCCTTGTCTATGAATGGCACGATACACTGCAAAGTGACCATAACAAAACCATAATTCTTGAGGAACTTATTTGGCTTTCGAAGGTAAATGATGGAGTACCAGTTTCATGACATTTTAAGCAGCAGAAAAGTCTGAAGTAAAACACTTGTTTATTATGGCTTCAAGAATCTCACCATGGCATATTTTAAAGAGCAACTTTAGAATACGCTCCTACATTTTTTGCAGAGATTGGTGGAGTTCTTTCTTACATATCCTGGGATGTGGTCTGTGGATTAACTCCACTGAATAGTCAAACAAAATGGAACACTGCTCACCACGAAACACCTTTGGATACTACTTGAAGAATGGACTTCTAACTGTATTGGAATATGTCACGTATTTCAGAGGAAGGCCGGCATATGGGGCCTTACTTTTCTCCATTATTCACAGCTTTTCTAAAAGGGGCCCCCTTACCCCCCACATGGGCTGGGGCCAAAATTAAAGCCATCTACAAGAAAGGGCCCCGCAGTGAACCACCAAATTATAGACCCATAAGTCTTATTGACAGCTCGTAAAAGCTGTTTTGTAGGGTCATTCTCGGTAGACAGCAGGAGTGAATGGCTGGGAAGGACATTCTGTGCCCCCTACAGGCGGGCCTTTAGAGAGGCCGCAAGCACGATTGACCAGGGGTTCAGGCTCCTGGTGTACTGGAAGGTGGTCACCCTGAGGGGGTGGGCGCCTGTATGTCGTGTTTGTCGACCTTCCTTCTGCTTTTGATCTGGTCCCCAGACCCACCTGGTGGCAGGCATTACAAGGGATGGGAATTCCCAGCGATTTACTCGACATCATTGGGAAGCCGCTCCTGAACAATTAAGCGCAGGTGAGGTGTGGCCATGCTGGTGACCAGGTGTTCAGACTCCTGATGGTGTACTGGAAGGTGGTCACCCCGGGGGGTGGGCGCCTGTATGTCGTGTTTGTCGACCTTCCTTCTGCTTTTGATCTGGTCCCCAGACCCACCTGGTGGCGGGTATTACAAGGGATGGGAGTTCCCAGCGATTTACTCGACATCATTGGGAGGCTGCACATGAACAATTAAGTGCAGGTGAGGTGTGGCCATGCTGGTGAGCTGTCAGAGCCCTTCCCCGTAAGTAGAGGGGTAAGACATGGCTGTGTACTTGCCCCAACTCTTTTCCCTTTACATCAATGGTCTCATAGATTATCTGGGGTTGATTGACAAGATGCCCCCAGACTGCAAACATGATGATTCCTGCCCTCATGTTTGCTGACGACTCCCTCTTGCTGTCAAAATCCCCCACGGCTTGCAAAAGCTCCTAGATCGTTTTGAACAATTTTGCAGGGATCGGGGCCTGTAAATCAATATAGGCAACACGAAGTATAGGATTGTAAACCCAGGCACTCGACCAGGGCCATTCCAGTTTTAGCAGAGTCTCCCCTTGAAAGGCTACAATCTTTCACGTACTTTGGAATCACAGTCACAGAACACATGGGGTGGGCAGGCATACATCACCCAGTGTATGCTCAAACTACAGCAAATTGCAGGGGGCATTTCTAAGATGGCATTTAGATCGCTGGTCCGACCAACAAGCCCAGCCGTTCAAGTTTACCAATCACAGGCTCTGGGGTCAGCTTCGTATGGTGCAGAGCTGTGGGGCCAAGTGGATGAGACTACGCTGGATTTAGTTGAAAATCAGTTTATCAGACAACTGGTAGGTGTTCTCATTAGTACCCCTTTGCTTCCCCATAGACTCGACCTTGGGATGAGACCCTTCTCTGCTAAAATTGGCGTACGCCCGATCTTATACGGGAAAAGGTTCTGGACTACTCCAGACCTTCGACAGTACTAGGAAGGCCTAGTGGAGATCCTCAGCATTAGCAGGCTCTAGTAAAATTCCCTGGGTCAGGTATGTGATATCCCTCCTGGGGGAAATTGGGTTTGTAACTCTGTGGAGCACCCCATATGAGTCAGCAGGGATTTCCAAGAACAACATCAGAAAAGCTATTGGCAGCAATAGATATTGCAGCAAGCAGAGGCTCTCTGACTGATGCATTCCTTGTAGTCAAGGATGTCTACAGCAGAGAAAATTTAATGGATGATATCAAACCTCCTATGGCTAGGCACCTGTTTTTGCAGTTACGCTACGGGACGCTTCCCCTCTGGTCTTTCACAGTCAGATGGGTCAAAGTACCCAGAGTGGATGAGAGGAGGTGCACGGCATATGGTACTCCCAAGGAGGCCCTAGATCATGTCCTGTTTTTTCTGCCTGGCATACGAGAGCAGCAGGAGATGCTGGATATCACTGCTGTGCCGGTCCCTAGGCACTACAGAAAACAAGGTTGCCCTAAGGATACTAAGAACTGATCTTAGTAAGGCATTAATTTTTGCACTAACACGTTATCTATTGGCTATGTGGAAAGTTAGGGCAAAGCTCTGCATATTAACTGGAAACTCACCCATTATTGATATAGTAGTGTGACATACTGCATTTCCTATACTCAGTCTTGGATCCTAATGCTTGACCCTCCTGGTACTCTTCCACATTCTTTACTATAGTGCGCCTATTAATTAACAGTCCTTAAATATTTAAAGCCTGTCGTTTTTATAACCTTCAGAACTGTAATGAATTGAATTTTAACCATATTTGTGTTTTATATTGAATAATGTCTTATGTGCATTTATGGCCTTTTGAGCCGAAATAAAGCTGAATTGAATTGGTCATGTCATGTTGGATCCAATTGTACAATATGTCATTTTAAATGCGTGAACACAATTTTGGTTAGTACAATTGGTGGAATGGGTTTATTTTTAGACTAAAAGAAGTAATAGTGCAAATCAAATGTATTTCATTATACAAATAAATAACTTGGAGTATGCTTATTTGAACAGTGTTAGTTTTACTGACAGAACCCTTTTCAGAGGGCCGTGGAGCACACAGGGGCTACTGGGCCCAACCGTGGTGGTTGAGGCCTTTTTCTCCTGATATCCCGGGGCCCAAACTACTATGGATCCTGAACAACTGAGAAAAGTACCCCTTCTGCACTTGAATCTTGGTGGTAGCTGAGGTCGAGCAGTCAAGACTCCCTTTAGGGAGGTGGTGTAGATACAGGTCAGTGAACACAACTCATAACTTAAAGTGCAAACAGTACGAACAACAAATCATTGTCCAGTCAAATACTTGCTTTTATAGGAAAAAGTATTTTATTTCTAAATCTATACATTCAAAGGAATAACGATATGCACAAGCACTAACAGTCCCCTTGAGGTCAGGCCTCTAGTAGTTGTAAGATATATCCCTGTCACACACTCTTCCTCAGAACATGTTAGGGGTTACTCACAATTCACTTGTGGTCACATCTGGGGAATGCTCACTATTAGGCTGGACTCAAGAGTTCACTTTTGACTCTTCAGGAAGTAGCCAAAAGTGTCTATGGTCTTAGCATTTGTAGCAGCGAGTCCCCGAGAGCACAACAGGTCCAGTTCACATCTTACTCGCTCCTACAGCACAGAATGTTCGAAGTTGCAGCAGGTGTCCTCAGTGCGGGCATCCGCAGGTTCTGATCCTGCTCAGAGAAGTCAGGCTGCTCATGGCTCACTGGGTGGCACAGGCTCTCCCTCTTGGGCAGCACGGTCGGCTTCTCCAGTTATCGGAGCAGCGCATGAAGACACACTAAGTCAGCCTTCCCAGAAAGGTGAGTGATCATTTTTTCAGTTCCTTTCTTCAAACCTAGCGAGGGTGCTGCATTGTTCATGGTATCCTCTGCTGTCCTCTGGAGTCAGTTAGGGATAGGTCTGCCAGTGTGCGGGCTAGACCAGCTAAAAGCAAGCCCAAGTCCTTTCCTCTGGGGACGGCCCCAAACTTCTTGCCAATGTAGGTATGGGCAGCCCTCCTAGCATATGGGGTTGCAGAGATACTTGGTAAATCGGGTGCAGGCTCCCCTGGTGTAAAAGCCCCCACCATGGTGGTTAAGAGTCTCAATGCTTCTTCAGCAGCAGCTTTATTGGTGGCCCCTCTTGGCATACAGGGTCCCCGCCTAGTGGCGATACGGGTTTAGCAAAACCCGCAGAGCGCTCCACACATGGCTCAGTACACAGCAGCCCTCTCCTGGCATACGGGATCACCGAACCAACACAGCACGGGCAACAACCCGATCGGTGCACAGCTGGGCAAAAACCCAATCGGTGCACAGCTGTTCCTGCACATCTCGCTCAGGGAGTCCTCAAGGCCGTGCTCACCAGTGGACCTCGCCCCCTCCAATGCTCGACTCTCTCACATGGCACACTGGTCTTGGCAAGCAGACAACCACTGATGTTCCAAGGCAGGTCTTGGTTTTACTGGGTGAAGGGACATCACCCAGTTAACATTTTGCAAAGCTTCCTCTTCTCATGCAGCTCATCTGGCTGCTTTGCAGATGACAAAGTTTGGGGTCTCAACCTCCCTTTCTTATAGTCCATTTCGAGACACCAACATGTAATTTAGAGCATGAGTCTTTGACGTTTAATATGTTGGGATTCTGCTTATTTTGAAGTGGACACTTGCCTTTTGATTCTTTCCCCTTGAAAGTATGTCCGTCACAGCAAGCATGACTACTAAGCTGTTTGACCCATAACACAATCCATGGGAGTGACCAGAGTTCACATCTGCCAGCCACAGTGATATGTGCATCAAAAGGTTAATCCCAGGCTACCAGCCCTACTCTTTATGATTACCTTATCAGCCCTATCTCCTTTCCTGAGATGTGCCCATGCCCCTTCCTTGTGATCTTTCACTGAGTCAAAAAGCACCCTTTTGAAGTGTAAGGGAGGGTCCCTTCCTACATTGTGTCCCACCCACTTCACAGGAATGCAGCAATACACAAATCTGTAAGGGGGGGTTCCTCTACTCCTCATGTCTTCACCAGGCAGGCCTGGGCTTCCCAAAATGGAAGCTAAGGTCCACCATGCAATGTAACACAGCAGGCACACTTGAACTCCGTGCACTTTCACAGCACAGTTCTTGTTCAGCACTGTTACCTCCATGTATTCTACCATTACAAGTACAAATACATTCAGCACACACATTCAGTCTCCACACACTATTCAGCACTGAAACTTTTCTATACTGTACTAGGGAGAGCTATTTGCAAATACACTCTCAGCACACACACACACACACACACTTTCCCTATGCACGCTGCACAACACTTGACCCTTCATGTATTGTACTTAACCCCTTCCATGCTTATGACGAGCTGGACTCGTCATGGCACACAGTGCTCGTGTGCTCATGACGAGTCCAGCTCGTCATAAGACCACCCACGGGGGAAGCGCTGGCGCTCCCCCGTGGGAATCCGATCGTCGTTTTTTTTTAGGAGGCAGGGGAAGGACTTCCCCTGCCTCCCCGCCCCCCCGCCCCCCATCAATGACGCCAGCGCGCGAGGCGCGCTGACATCATTGAGGGTTTCCTTCTTCCCGACGCGCTGGAAGCCATTTGCTTCCAGCGCGTCGGGGAAATAAGGTGAGTTTTGGCTCGGGAGGGGGGTTTGATTCAAAGAGACATCGAGGGAAAGGAAAGGGTTTTCCTTTCCCCGATGCTCTTTTGTGCATTCCTGCTGCACGATCATGTGATCGTGCAGCAGGAATGCCCACTAGGGCGGGATTGTGAGCGTGGAGATGTGCCTTCTCTCCATTGCCACCCTGTAAAGTTAGCTGTAATCCTTGATGGAGGTCTCTGCACCCTTGATTTTCTTGAGCGCAATCCTTCTCCTCGTCTGCCGCTGCGATCCTGCAATTCTTCTGGTCCTTTACGCAGCTGTAGTGTAGGAAAGGCATTATACATTTACCCAACGAGGTAGCACTTACTGATTAGCCAGTAGAAAGTACTCCAGTTGAGTAGAGGTATTGCACAAAACGGTGGCATCTTCGTGAGCGTGGAGATGTACCTTCTCTCCATTGCCACCCTGTAAAGTTAGTTGTAATCCTTGATGGAGGTCTCTGCACTTGATTTTCTCGAGCGCAATCCTCGTGTAGTTCCTGTGACCAGGAGGTTCCTTCTCCTCGTCTGCCGCTGCGATCCTGCTCTGACCCTTTATAAACAAGAGGCATGTGAACGGGCCTAGAAGCCCCGCCACACATACACTAGCGGTATGCAACGTATGCCCGCCCTTTCCCTACTATGACGGACAGCTTACTCAAAGGATCCCGGCGCTTTCGGCGCGGTGGCAAAGTTACAGACACACAGGTCACTGGAGACAATCCTTGATGGAGGTCTCTGCACCCTTGATTTTCTCGAGCGCAATCCTCGTGTAGTTCCTGTGACCAGGAGGTTCCTTCTCCTCGTCTGCCGCTGCGATCCTGCTCTGACCCTTTATAAACAAGAGGCATGTGAACGGGCCTAGAAGCCCCGCTCGTTTGGCCCCGCCACACATACACTAGCGGTATGCAACGTATGCCCGCACTTTCCCTACTATGATGGACAGCTTACTCAAAGGATCCCGGCGCTTTCGGCGCGGTGGCAAAGTTACAGACACACAGGTCACTGGAGACAATCCTTGATGGAGGTCTCTGCACCCTTGATTTTCTTGAGCGCAATCCTTCTCCTCGTCTGCCGCTGCGATCCTGCAATTATTCTGGTCCTTTACGCAGCTGTAGTGTAGGAAAGGCATTATACATTTACCCAACGAGGTAGCACTTACTGATTAGCCAGTAGAAAGTACTCCAGTTGAGTAGAGGTATTGCACAAAACGGTGGCATCTTCGTGAGCGTGGAGATGTACCTTCTCTCCATTGCCACCCTGTAAAGTTAGCTGTAATCCTTGATGGAGGTCTCTGCACCCTTGATTTTCTCGAGCGCAATCCTCGTGTAGTTCCTGTGACCAGGAGGTTCCTTCTCCTCGTCTGCCGCTGCGATCCTGCTCTGACCCTTTATAAACAAGAGGCATGTGAACGGGCCTAGAAGCCCCGCTCGTTTGGCCCCGCCACACATACACTAGCGGTATGCAACGTATGCCCGCCCTTTCCCTACTATGACGGACAGCTTACTCAAAGGATCCCGGCGCTTTCGGCGCGGTGGCAAAGTTACAGACACACAGGTCACTGGAGACAATCCTTGATGGAGGTCTCTGCACCCTTGATTTTCTCGAGCGCAATCCTCGTGTAGTTCCTGTGACCAGGAGGTTCCTTCTCCTCGTCTGCCGCTGCGATCCTGCTCTGACCCTTTATAAACAAGAGGCATGTGAACGGGCCTAGAAGCCCCGCTCGTTTGGCCCCGCCACACATACACTAGCGGTATGCAACGTATGCCCGCCCTTTCCCTACTATGATGGACAGCTTACTCAAAGGATCCCGGCGCTTTCGGCGCGGTGGCAAAGTTACAGACACACAGGTCACTGGAGACAATTCTTCTGGTCCTTTACGCAGCTGTAGTGTAGGAAAGGCACTATACATTTACCCAACGAGGTAGCACTTACTGATTAGCCAGTAGAAAGCACTCCAGTTGAGTAGAGGTATTGCACAAAACGGTGGCATCTTCGTGGATAAATATGCAGGGCAGATGTGCCTTCTCTCCATTTACACCCTGAAAAGTTAGCTGTAATCCTTGATGGAGGTCTTTGCATCCTTGAATTTCTCGAGCGCAATGCTCGTGTAGTTCCTGTGACCAGGAGATTCCTTCTCCTCGTCTGCCGCTGAGATCCTGCTCTGACCCTTTATCCCCTTCGGTGCTAATGACGAGCTGGACTCGTCATGGCACACAGTGCTCGTGACGAGTCCAGCTCGTCATAAGACCACCCACGGGGAAGCGCTGGCGCTCCCCCGTGAGAATCTGATCGTTAGGTTTTTTTGGGGGGAGGCAGGGGAAGGGCTTCCCCTGCCTCCCTCGCCCCATCAATGACGTCAGCGCGCTGACATCATTGAGGGTTTCCTTTCTTCCGCGACGCGCTGGAAGCCATTTGCTTCCAGCGCGTCGGGGAAATCAGGTGAGGTTTGGCTCGGGGAGGGGGGGGGTTTGTATCAAAAGAGGCATCGAGGGAAAGGAAATGGTTTTCCTTTCCCCCGATGCCTCTTTGTGCATTCCTGCTGCACGATCATGTGATTGTGCAGCAGGAATGCCCACTAGGCACCAGGGTTTTTTTTAATTTTTGTGTTGGGGAGTGGCCAAAAGGGCAAGGGTTGCTCCCCTTTTACGGGTGTGAATATTTTATTTATACTGTTAGGCCCAACTACCCCTTAGCTTGGCTGGTGGATTGTGTGTGGACTGGTGCATTATTTGCATATGTGATTGTAAAGTTTTTTTTCCTCCTTTTTATTCTAGTGTAAAGCTTTTGATTCCTGTTTGCGGTTTCGGCAGTTGTGGTTCTGCAGTTTTGCGTAATTGCATTTATTTGGTAAGAAAAATATTTTTGTTGTGTGTACTCCAAATGAGTATTATTGTCATGCATGAATGAATTTTTTTGTAAGTGGTGCCATAATGGCAGCATATTTGTTAGTGTTCAGAGCATGAAATTCTTTGCGATGTTTTGCATTGTCTTATGTGTAATTTTTTTTCTTCTTTTTTAGTGGGATATTGTTGATCCTTACTGTGTCTGTGCAGAGTAGGTGGTGGTGAGTCTAGCTGCTTCTGTCACGTGAGTGGTATAGTGTTGGAGTATATAGGTCTTTGTGATAAAGCTACATTTTGTTTATTTCTTTTTTTTTTTACAAAGGGTTTGTTGTTGTTGACTTGTTTGACAAGTAACCTTTATTAGTAAGCATTATGGCTAGCCGTAGAATTACTGCTCAGCAGGTGGTTGGTTTGCTTCTTGAATCTTCCTCTGAGCAGGATTATGAGACTGACAGTGCGTCTGAGGGAGAGGAGGGAGGGGAAGATTCAGGCAGTGAGTTTTCTCTCCACATGGAATCATCGGATGATGAAGGTACTCTCAGTGCAGATGAAGTGCCTGATTTAGAGGAGGATACTAATGTGCCGATGGTGCAAGAGGCATCTGGATTGCAGCCTGGGGCTGCTAGGCTTCCTACTGGAAGTGCTGGACTCTGGGTTGATCCAAACATGGTGCAGCCGGTGTTGCCTGCCTTTAGTGGTTATGCAGGGTGTAGAGTGGATTGTGAACATTATTTGCCTATACAGTATTTTCAGTTGTTTATGGATGATGTATTTTTGGGTGAGATTGTTGAGCAGACTAATTTGTATGCTGAACAGTTTTTGAGGGACAACAGTGCCAGACTTGGGCCCCATTCTAGAGCTACCCGGTGGAGTCCCACAAATCTGGAAGAGATGAAGAAGTTTTTGGGTTTGACTTTTTTGATGGGTTTGATAAGGAAGCCGTCCATGAGTTCATATTGGTCTACCAGTCCCTTGATGGCAACGGCCATATTTCCTGCAGTTATGACTCGTGATCGGTATTTACTTTTGCTTCGGATGCTGCATTTTGTTGATAATGGTTTGGCGTTGCCACGAGATCACCCTGAATGTGACCGTCTTTTTAAGATTCGGCCTGTTCTTGATCACTTTGTAGATCGATTTTCAGAGATCTATACTCCAGGGAAAGAAATATCTATTGATGAGTCTTTGGTGCTGTTCAAGGGCCGTTTGGTTTTTAGGCAGTACATTCCTAGCAAGAGGGCACGCTATGGAATTAAGCTGTATATGTTGTCTGAGAGTAGGACAGGATATGTTTTTAATTTGCGTGTGTACACTGGTAGGGATTCCACTATTGACCCCCTGGTTGTCCGTCCACTTTAGTAGGAGTTTCAGAGAAAATTGTGTGGGAACTTGCTAGAGGACTGTTTAACAGAGGCCACCATTTGTACATTGATAACTTCTACACTGCTGTGCAATTGTTTAAGGAATTGTTCAAAGTGGACACTTTTGCTTGTGGCACAATCCGCTCTAACCGTAAAGGTTATCCAAAAGAGCTTGTTTGCAAAAAACTTCAGAGGGGACAGTGCAGTGCCTTGCGTAGTGAGGAACTGCTAGCTGTGAAATTTGTGGACAGGAGGGATGTGTACATGCTGACTACCATCCATGATGAGAGTACTTCACCTGTGGCTGTTTGGGGTCAGATTGCTGAAGTGCGCAAACCTGTGTGCATTTTAGACTACAATAAGCACATGGGTGGTGTTGATAGAGTAGATCAGAGGTTGGAACCTTACACTGCTATTCGTAAGTCTTACATTTGGTATAAGAAGTTGGCCATCCATCTCTTCAATTTAGCAACTTTCAATGCTTTTGTTGTGTTCAAGGAGTGTTCTCCTGCGTCAAAGTTGACTTTTGTTCAGTTTCAGGAGTCTGTCATAGGCAGCCTTGTTGTTGTGGAACAGGCAAGTGTTCCTAGAGTTGGAGTGGTGGAGGATGTGGCTCGATTGAAAGATCGCCACTTTCCTGATCACATTCCTCCTACATCCTCAAAAGACTTTCCCACTAGGAGATGTAGAGTCTGTTGGCGAAGAGGTACGCGGAAGGAGACTCGTATGTACTGCCCTGAGTGTCCTTCTAACCCTGGGCTGTGTGCCTGCTTGTTATAGAGCGTACCACAAGCAAAAGAATTATTGGGAGCAACCATGAGTGGTAAAGTGAACTGCCTGGTCTGTAATGTTTAAGAATTGTTGTTCTGTTTCAAGGTTGGCATTAGTGCAATGTTTCTGATTTTGTGTTAGTAGATTTGTATCTATTTGCAATTTGTTTGTGTTTTCTTTTTTGTATAAAAAAATCCTAAATGTGATGGTGGTGTGTGTAGGCTGGTGCTTGGCTGGCGGTGTGCGTGGAGTGGCGCTCGGCTGGCAGTGTGTGAGTAGTGACTTGCTGCTGGTCACTACACACACTGCTAGCCGAGCGACACTCCACGCAATCCATCAGGTTGTGTTGTTGCTGTGTTAGGAATGTGGGCGTGTGGAAAGTGATGGGCCCTTGAATGGCGCTGTCTGCTGGTGTGAGTGTTGTAATGTGATGGGCCCGCGGCTGGTGGTGTGAATGGTTTTGTATTTGTCACACGTATGAAAGGTGTATGAATGGCCTGTAAAGAGGTTGGTGCCTTGTCGTGGCTTTACAGCTCACGAGCTGTGAGTCAATGGTTCAGTTTCTCGTCCTTTCAATTATTAACAGTGCATTTCATTTTTGTGAAATCACTTGTTAATACAATTGTATATACTGAACCATCACTCACCCTCGTGCCAAATCCAACCAGTATGTGTGTGTGTGCTTGAGGATTAGATGGTTGTGCAGTAATATTTTTTTTTGTCTTTCTCAAGCAGGGTGTACCTTGTCCCTTTTTGTGAATGTTGTAATGTGTTTGTTTCGTGCCTGGGGGTGTGAATGGTCTTGTGTGTATCACGTATGAAAGGTGTGTGAATGGCCTGTAAAGCGGTTGGGGCCTTGACGTGGCTTTACAGCTCACGAGCTGCGAGTCACTGGTTCCGTTTTTGTCCTTTCAATTATTGACAGTGTATTTCATTTTTGTGAAATCTCTTGTTAATAAAATTGTATATACTGAACCATCACTTGCCCTCGTGCCAAATCCAACCAGTATGTGTGTGTGTGCTTGAGGAATAGATGGCTGTGCAGTAATCTTTGTCTTTTTAGTCTGTCTGCCAAGGTGTACATTCCGTCTAAGAATAACCTACCAACTGTAGATATTGTCGTAAACGAAACACCCATGGGAGTACATGGTGATATCTCTCTTGTGGATCCCAACAAGTTA
Organism: Calotriton arnoldi; assembly: GCA_963921515.1. NCBI lineage: Eukaryota > Metazoa > Chordata > Amphibia > Caudata > Salamandridae > Calotriton > Calotriton arnoldi. The sequence continues at coordinate 2,849,583 of CAWUFW010000874.1, read as the reverse complement.
TGGTACCCACAATGTCCTGCAAACCTCAAAATGTCTGTCACATTTTCCTTGCAATATTGTGCCAACATTTTCACGCTGCAGAAATAAACAACACATTATCTCATTATGACTTGGTTTTGCAAGGGGGGTCACCTGGGTTTTTGGCCCGGGGCTCGGCGGCCACATAGGGAAACCTACCAAACCCACACATTTCTGAAAAGTAGACACCCGGGGGCTTCCAGGGAGGTATGGCTTGCGTGGATCCCCCAACGTTTCCTTACCCAGAATCCCCTGCAAACCTCACTTTTAGCTGAAAAAATCACTTTTTTCACACATTTGTGTGTGGGAAAGTGTGGCATCACTGGCCTCACACAAATTTCCTACCACCCAGCGTTCCCCCAGGTCTCCCGATAAAAATGGTGCCTCACTTGTGTGGGAGGCCCAAGTACCCGCGACAGGCAAGGGCCCACAACGTATTGAGGCGACCTCAAAATGGCCTTTCACAAAACCACCTGGTTTTGCAAGGGGGTCACCTGGGTTTTTGGCCCCGTGCTCGGCGGCCATCTAGGGAAACCTACCAAACCCACACATTTCTGAAAAGTAGACACCCGGGGGCTTCCAGGGAGGTATGGCTTGCGTGGATTCCCCAACGTTTCCTTACCCAGAATCCCCTGCAAACCTCACTTTTAGCTGAAAAAATCACTTTTTTCACACATTTGTGTGTGGGAAAGTGTGGCATCACTGGCCTCACACAAATTTCCTACCACCCAGCGTTCCCCCAGGTCTCCCGATAAAAATGGTGCCTCACTTGTGTGGGAGGCCCAAGTACCCGCGACAGGCAAGGGCCCACAACGTATTGAGGAGACCTCAAAATGGCCTTTCACAAAACCACCTGGTTTTGCAAGGGGGGTCACCTGGGTTTTTGGCCCCGTGCTCGGCGGCCATCTAGGGAAACCTACCAAACCCACACATTTCTGAAAAGTAGACACCCGGGGGCTTCCAGGGAGGTATGGCTTGCGTGGATCCCCCAACGTTTCCTTACCCAGAATCCCCTGCAAACCTCACTTTTAGCTGAAAAAATCACTTTTTTCACACATTTGTGTGTGGGAAAGTGTGGCATCACTGGCCTCACACAAATTTCCTACCACCCAGCGTTCCCCCAGGTCTCCCGATAAAAATGGTGCCTCACTTGTGTGGGAGGCCCAAGTACCCGCGACAGGCAAGGGCCCACAACGTATTGAGGCGACCTCAAAATGGCCTTTCACAAAACCACCTGGTTTTGCAAGGGAGTCACCAGGGTTTTTGGCCCCGTGCTCGGCGGCCATCTAGGGAAACCTACCAAACCCACACATTTCTGAAAAGTAGACACTCGGGGCTTCCAGGGAGGTATGGCTTGCGTGGATCCCCCAACGTTTCCTTACCCAGAATCCCTGCAAACCTCACTTTTAGCTGAAAAAATCACTTTTTCACACATTTGTCTGTGGGAAAGTGTGGCATCACTGGCCTCACACAAATTTCCTACCACCCAGCGTTCCCCCAGGTCTCCCGATAAAATGGTGCCTCACTTGTGTGGGAGGCCCAAGTACCAGCGACAGGCAAGGACACAAAACGTTTTGAGGCAACATCAACATTGCCTATCAAAAAATGTTTTGGGCCCTTGCCTGTCGCGGGTACTTGGGCCTCCCACACAAGTGAGGCACCATTTTTATCGGGAGACCTGGGGAACGCTGGGTGGTAGGAAATTTGTGTGAGGCCAGTGATGCCACACTTTCCCACACACAAATGTGTGAAAAAAGTGATTTTTTCAGCTAAAATTGAGGTTTGCAAGGGATTTTGGGTAAGGAAACGTTGGGGGATCCACGCAAGCCATACCTCCCTGGAAGCCCCCGGGTGTCTACTTTTCAGAAATGTGTGGGTTTGGTAGGTTTCCCTAGGTGCCGGCAGAGCTAGGGTTCATAAACTACAGCTAGGCACTTTGCCAAAAAAGGGTCATTTTTCACTGCGAAATTGAGGTGTGACCACGTTGCGTTTTGCGCCGTTTCCTGTCGCAGGCACTAGGCCGACCCACACAAGTGAGGTACCATTTTTCTCGTAAGACTTTGGGGAACGCGGGGTGGGTGGAAATTTGTGGATCCACGCAGATTCCAGAACTTTCCACCACAGAAATGTGGGGAAAATGTGTTTTTTTGGACAATTTTTTATGTTTGCAAGGGATTCTGGGTAACAGAACCTGGTGGGAGGCAGTCAAGTCACCCCATCCTGGATTCCCCTGGGTGTCTAGTTTTCAAAAATGTATAGGTTTGCTAGGTTTCCCTAGGTGCCGGCAGAGGTAGGGTTCAAAAACTACAGCTAGGCACTTTGCCAAAAAGGGTCATTTTTCACTGCGAAATTGAGGTGTGACCACGTTGCGTTTTGCGCCGTTTCCTGTCGCAGGCACTAGGCCGACCCACACAAGTGAGGTACCATTTTTCTCGTAAGACTTTGGGGAACGCGGGGTGGGTGGAAATTTGTGGATCCACGCAGATTCCAGAACTTTCCACCACAGAAATGTGGGGAAAATGTGTTTTTTTGGACAATTTTTTATGTTTGCAAGGGATTCTGGGTAACAGAACCTGGTGGGAGGCAGTCAAGTCACCCCATCCTGGATTCCCCTGGGTGTCTAGTTTTCAAAAATGTATAGGTTTGCTAGGTTTCCCTAGGTGCCGGCAGAGGTAGGGTTCAAAAACTACAGCTAGGCACTTTGCCAAAAAGGGTCATTTTTCACTGCGAAATTGAGATGTGACCACGTTGCGTTTTGCGCCGTTTCCTGTCGCAGGCACTAGGCCGACCCACACAAGTGAGGTACCATTTTTCTCGTAAGACTTTGGGGAACGCGGGGTGGGTGGAAATTTGTGGATCCACGCAGATTCCAGAACTTTCCACCACAGAAATGTGGGGAAAATGTGTTTTTTTGGACAATTCTTTATGTTTGCAAGGGATTCTGGGTAACAGAACCTGGTGGGAGGCAGTCAAGTCACCCCATCCTGGATTCCCCTGGGTGTCTAGTTTTCAAAAATGTATAGGTTTGCTAGGTTTCCCTAGGTGCCGGCAGAGGTAGGGTTCAAAAACTACAGCTAGGCACTTTGCCAAAAAAGGGTCATTTTTCACTGCGAAATTGAGGTGTGACCACGTTGCGTTTTGCGCCGTTTCCTGTCGCAGGCACTAGGCCGACCCACACAAGTGAGGTACCATTTTTCTCGTAAGACTTTGGGGAACGCGGGGTGGGTGGAAATTTGTGGATCCACGCAGATTCCAGAACTTTCCACCACAGAAATGTGGGGAAAATGTGTTTTTTGGACAATTTTTTATGTTTGCAAGGGATTCTGGGTAACAGAACCTGGTGGGAGGCAGTCAAGTCACCCCATCCTGGATTCCCCTGGGTGTCTAGTTTTCAAAAATGTATAGGCTTGCTAGGTTTCCCTAGGTGCCGGCAGAGGTAGGGTTCAAAAACTACAGCTAGGCACTTTGCCAAAAAAGGGTCATTTTTCACTGCGAAATTGAGGTGGGACCGCATTGCGTTTTGCGCCGTTTCCTGTCGCAGGCACTAGGCCGACCCACACAAGTGAGGTACCATTTTTCTCGTAAGACTTTGGGGAACGCGGGGTGGGTGGAAATTTGTGGATCCACGCAGATTCCAGAACTTTCCACCACAGAAATGTGGGGAAAATGTGGTTTTTTTGACAATTTTTTATGTTTGCAAGGGATTCTGGGTAACAGAACCTGGTGGGAGGCAGTCAAGTCACCCCATCCTGGATTCCCCTGGGTGTCTAGTTTTCAAAAATGTATAGGTTTGCTAGGTTTCCCTAGGTGCCGGCAGAGCTAGGGTTCAAAAACTACAGCTAGGCACTTTGCCAAAAAAGGGTCATTTTTCACTGCGAAATTGAGGTGTGACCACGTTGCGTTTTGCGCAGTTTCCTGTCGCAGGCACTAGGCCGACCCACACAAGTGAGGTACCATTTTTCTCGTAAGACTTTGGGGAACGCGGGGTGGGTGGAAATTCGTGGATCCACGCAGATTCCAGAACTTTCCACCACAGAAATGTGGGGAAAATGTGGTTTTTTTGACAATTTTTTATGTTTGCAAGGGATTCTGGGTAACAGAACCTGGTGGGAGGCAGTCAAGTCACCCCATCCTGGATTCCCCTGGGTGTCTAGTTTTCAAAAATGTATAGGTTTGCTAGGTTTCCCTAGGTGCCGGCAGAGCTAGGGTTCAAAAACTACAGCTAGGCAACTTTGCAAAAAAGGGTAATTTTTCATTGTGAAAATGTGGTACGTCCACGTTGCATTTTGAGCCATTTCCTGTTGTGGGCACAAGGGCTACCCACACAAGTGAGGTACCATTTTTATCGGGAGACTTAGGGTAACACAGAATTGTAGAGCAACTGTTATTACCTATTGACTTTCGATGCATTTCTGCCTTCCAAATGAAAGACAATGTGTAAAAAATAAGTCATTTTGAAAAATGACCTATAATTCTCATGCTAGTATGGGTACTCCCAATTTCGGAAATGTGCAAATATCTACTGTTTCTAAAATCTACATTTTGTTCCCATTTCAGAAATACATAGGTGTCTTTCATAACAATTTTTCCATGTATACATTTTCCCAAAATAATTGCTATATACCCGGTACTTAAAAAAAAATCATTGCAAGATGTTGCTCAATTATTGGCTCTGGGTTCGTCGGGTTCTTGGTGAACCTACAAGTCCTATATATCCCCACAACCAGAAAGGTCCAGCGGATATAACGGTATATTGCCTTCAAATAGCTGTCATAATTAGAAGAAGTTACGGGTGAAAACGTTGACACAAATGGCTGTTTTTTTCAACTAATTTTCAATTTTTCCTTTATTTAACTGTTAGTTTCTATAAGGAAAACTTTAAGGATCTACACAAATGACCCCTTGCTGAATTCAGAATTTTGTCTACTTTTCATAAATGTATGGCTTTCCAGGATCCATTATTGGTTTCATACCCATTTCTACCATTAACTGGAAGGAGGTTGAAAGCACAAAAAATAGCAAAAATAGGCTATGTCCCAGAAAAATGCCAAAACTGTGTAAAAAAGTTGGTTTTCTGACAAAAGTCTGCTTGTCCCTGAAAGCTGGGAAGATGGTGATTTCATCCCCACAACCCCTTTTTGATGCCATTTGCAGGGAAAATCAAGACGCTTTCATCTGTAGCCCTTTTTTGCCTTTTTCCAAATAAAACCAAAATTTAGCAGTATTTTGACTAATTTCTGGGTCCCCTCCAGGGGAACCCACAAACCCTGGGTACCTTTACAATCCCCATGATGTTAGAAAAAAAGGACGCAAATTTGGCATGGATACCTTATGTGGTCAAAAAGTTACAGGGGACTAAGCGCGCACTACCCCAAATAGCCAAAAAAAGGCTTAGCACAGGAGGGGAAAAGGCCTAGCAGCGAAGGGGTTAATGCAAGCACACATACACCCACCACATACTTTCACTGCACATGCACTGCTTACATCTCTAATGTGATGTATTCCTTGCAGGAACATATACACCCAGTACATACACTAATAACACATACTGCACAGAACTGCTCTATCCCTGTACTGTACCCTTCCCAGGCACACATACATCCAGCACAGAGTCACTACTTCTGCACTGTGTAGCCCTCCACATCTACCTGAGGTAGGCCTGGGGTGATTTAAGCTTTTCAAAGAACTTTTAAAAAGGTGGGTGAGCCTATAGGCCTCACTTCAGCTGCTGCACAGCCTTGCATTTTTTCAAACCCAACAAAGGATTGATCGTCCACTCGGTCTTTGGTGCAATCGATGTAAAAGCGGAGTGCCCTCTCAGGGTCCAAGTGATGGAGCCTCTCCTCCTCCTCCACAGAGGGAAAAGTTGGAGCATAGAATGCCGGCATGGTGATTGTTTGGATAACGTGAAACAACATCAAAGCTTTTAAGAGAAAGGATGCCCTTGTATGCAGAACCAGCTTGTCAGGGAAGAAGGTGGCATATGATGAACACACAGAGCCTGGAGCTCACTCACACACCATGCCGTTGGCAATGAAGAATACAGTTTTGATTGTAAGGAGCTGTAAGGGAAAACTGTGTAGCGGTTCAAATGGGGTACACATCAGACAGGTATGTATGAGACGGAGATCCCATTAGGGCATTACAAAAAACGAAGGGGGAAACACATGCTAAAGCCCTTTAAAAAACATGTTATAACAGGAGATTTAAATAAAGATGGCTTATCAGCCAACCTAAGAAGGTTAAGATGGCAAAAAGATGACCCATAAGTGTGCTCACAGCAAGGCCTTGTCATGCAAAAGACAGAACAAAGAATATAACATGTTTGGCCTGGAGGGGGCCAATCTGATGAGTGCTGCACCAAATCAAATATTTGTACCAATGACAGGCGTTCACACTTTGTCGAGGGGCGCATGGCTACTAAGAGGACATCAACTACCTCCAAAGGAAGGTCAAAGGTGTTCAGCAGCCGTCGCTCAAACTTCATACATGCAGGTGGAGATTGGAGAGGAAAGCGTGCCGAACCGAACCTTCCTGCTGTGAAGCAGATCTTTCAGGAGGGGCAGCCAGATCGGAGGAGATATACTCAAGCCCAGGAGTCCTGGATACCATACTCTGTGCCCAGCCCAGAGCGAAAATGATGACTTGGTCCCGGTCCGTCCTGATCTTTTTGAGAACTCAGGGCAGGAGTGATCTTGGCAGTAAGTCCCAAGTTCCACTCGAGGAAGAACGGGTTTCCGAGCAAGAGATGCCTTTGAAACTCCAACACACAGACGTGCCGACATTGCGCATTCTTGGCAGTGGGGAACAGATCGAGGCAAGGTTCTCCCCATTCGTGGAAGAGACCTTGCGCCAACTTCGGATTTAGAAGTCATTAGTGATTCGGTAGGTGCTGGCAGCTGAGCTCATCCAGCATGGCATTCAACAATCTTGCCAGGTGGTTAGCCACCAGGAAACTTCCTTGGTGGTCCAGCTATTTCCAGAGGCGCAAGGCCTCCTGGCAAAGGGCCTTAGTCCCCATGCCACCCTGTTTATTGCAGTGCCACATAGCAATCTGCCTCAGCTCCTGAAGGTTGACATGGAGACTCCACGGGAGACCAGAGGCCTCTGATCTCCTCTTCCAGATGGCCACCCCAACCCAGAAGCAATGCATCAGTCACAACTGTCCGATCTGGAAGGGAGAAGTGAGAGGGGTCAGCCACTAACCCAATAGCGGTCCAGCAGCCACCACTGCAGATCTTTCTCAGTCTCCTACGAACTCTGGACCTGGTCGGAGATGTCCCCTTCATGTTGGGCCCACTGGACTTCGGATCTCACTGTGGAGCCCACATATGCCACCTAGCATGCTCACTGGCAGAATGCAGGAGGCCGTTAGTCCCAGCAGCCTCAGAGTCAACCTCACTAAAATCCAGGACTGCGGGTGAAAGATCAGGATCATAGAATAATCATCCTGGACTCTTTTTCCTGGGGAAAAGGCACAAAACCGAACCGTTTCCAGATGAAGGGTGGTGTTTAGGAAGGAGTCAGGTGTGACTTTGTGTACGTTTATAGTGAACCCCCCCCAAGATAAAAGGTTCGCCCTAGTCTGGAGGTGGTTGACGACTGTCTGAGGTAAGCCTGCCTTCAACAGCCAATCATCGAGGTACAGGAAGACAGGCACCCCGAGCTCCGAAGGTTTGCTAACACCATCCCTTTTGTGAATACCCGAGGGGTGCTGATGAGTCCAGCACAGCGAACTTGAAATGCTCCTCTCTCACCACGAACTGCAGGTACTGCCGATAGTCCGGCAGGATCAGAATATGGAATAGGCCTCCTGCAGGTCCAAAGCCACCATCCAGTCTCCAGGGTCCAAGGCAGACCAGGCCTCTCTAGCGAAACTGCTGGGCTCCCCGCTGGAATGGGATAGGCCAGGGGCACCTTGTCCGAAGCCACAACAAGAACAGTGGAATTGCTGCTGCTGGTGAGGCTAGGTAGAAAGGCCTAGAGAACAAGCATTAGCGCTACTTTCCTTGAAGCACTCAAGAACAGAGTCAGCCTTGTCCCCAAACAAGGGAGTCCCATCGAATGGCATGAGCATCAGTGAGGACTGCACGTCCCCAGAGAACCCAGAGGACCATAGTCACATGTGGCAAATAATGGCGACACTTGTACTTATGGCCCGCCCAGTCGGTGGTGTTCAAGTCACAATAAATTGTGAACTTGGCCGCATCACAACCATCCCAAATTGCCTGTAAAAGGACAGGACAAAGGTCTTCTGGAACACCAGGGAGGACTTGTCCCACAGAGTCATAAAGGGCATGGGTGTAAGCAGCCAGCAAACAGGAGGCATTAACTGAATGGAAGGCCAAGCTGGCTGAGGAGAATAACCTCTTCCCGAATGTCTTCTCTCTCTTGGATTCTCTATCCGGACGAGTGGTTGGGAAATTGTTGGGGTTGGTCCGGCTAGCGGAAGCCTTCATCACAAGACTCTCTTCGGAGAGGGGTGATGGGACAAAAAGAGTGGGTCATCCAGAGTAGTATGGTGGCACCTGAGAGTCTGTTGGTTAACCGGAGGAAAGGAAAAAGGCTTAGCCCAAGCCCATAGGAGGGTATCTGTCAAGGCCTTATTAAATGGGAAGAGGCTCAGAAGCCGACTAGCCAGGCTGCAGGACGTTGAGCAGTACATTTGAGTTTGCTTTTATGGTGGGAAGGTGGTCAATAACTTCTGCCGCCCAATGCATAACCATGGCGTAGGAGGCAGATTCAACCAGGGCTGACCCTAGAGGAGAGAAAAGGACCGTTTCAGTGAGGCTATCCAGCTCACCAGCATCTTGAAATTCCTCAGACCAATTATCGTCTGTATAGGGCTAAGTGAACTCATCACCCTGGTCGCCATCATTATTAGAATCCATCCTAAAAAGGGAGTGCAGTGAATATGGTTTGCCTTGTGGTAAAGCTAATGCCGAGACCTCGGTCAGAGTCTGTTGCAACGTCAGTCGAAGTCAGAGAGGCGTAGAGTCGGCGTTGGAAAAGACAATGGAAGTCACCTGTTCTTTCTGGTAGCGAAGTTGGCATTGGCCTCAACATATCCAGACCTGGCATGGTAGCTGGCGCTGGGGGAGGTGGCGGAACTGGAGCCGAGGGCAGATGTGGCCTGGAAGGTCCTGGTGGCGCTGAGACCAAACCCGGCAGCAGCAATTCAGGAAGAAGAACTCTCGGCTCCATGGGGGCTCGAAGGCGCTACAGAGGGAGTAGGCAGAGATCCGAAGAACCGGAGCATAGCTGCGCAGATCTCATCGATCTGAAAAACGGTTGTGCCATAATCAGCTGCGGAATCAACTTAGAAGTCGTGCAACTTCAGGAGTGGGAATGGGATTGTTGGTGCCACCCACACGTTTCGTTAGGTCAGAGTCATTACCAGTCTCCTGAGGATTTGCAGATCGATGAAGACTGTCCTCTAGAGCAGCTCTGTCAGCTCTAGGAACAGGAGCTGGTACGAAATCAAGCCTTGGACTTGAAGTGGTCCGGATGCTACGTCTTTTTATGCTTGGCGACGTTAGTTTCGCCTAGCGCTCATTGATGGCCTTCAGGTTCATCGACACACAGTCTCCGCAGGTCTTGGAGTCGTGGCTCGACCACAGGCACACCTGGTGGGGACCTGGGACATACATCTGTTTACAACAGTCCTTACAGGGATTAAAACCTGTCATTTTAGAAGTTGACATCCCTTTTCAATTGAACATTTGTCAGAAATCTAAGTAAAAGTGTCTCTGAGAGATGACCAAGCTCAGGATCTGCGTCTGGTGGCGTGGAAAGAAAGGAACGGACGTCAGCGTGTGAGTGGCTCGCCTCTATAGGCCCCACTAGTCATTTCCAGAGTGGAATGGCATGTGCGCTGAGCCGCAAGGTGCCACCTCCGGCACGCAGTGTTACGGTGCAAAACTTTCAGAGGTCAGTGTGACACCAGGGGATCATCAAAAGGTGCGGAATTTGCACCTAGAAGTCTAACAGAAATCAGTTAGCATTTGGACCAATGACGGAGGATAAAATTACCTGTTTTCTTAACAAAGTATTCCTTATGCGTGTGGTGGTATACAGGGTCTTCCTTTTCTGCACTATTCTCTTCAACAAGGCAATATAGATAGAGTTAATGCAATCAGGTCCCTCCTGCCCTTTCAACATCTTTCTACTCATCCAACTTGCAAAAGGCTGCTTATTCTCGACACTCATCCTAATCTTCTTAGTGGCTGTCGCTCTCTTGATATATATGGGGGGTCTCCAATATGTGGAAACATCTGGCTTTCCTTCTCCAGGATGCTGCTCTGCTTAAGTTGACCCTTTTTTTATGTAGCTCAAATGTGAGTCCAGTGCTCACTGTGCCACTGGAATCAAGCTACACCCGACTGACGAGACCCAATCAGGGTGAAACTGGTCTTAGATTGCTTGTGTTCCAGTTCAGAGGGTTTTAGCAGTTCAGGCTGAACTTTTCTTATTGGAGTAGGGTCAAGACCAATATGTATATGGCTAGGGTCCAAATGAAGATGGAACGATGTGCACAATAAGGATGGACTGGGATGTTGCCCAAAGTTATTACTAGTGGCTGAGATTAATTCAACCATTCCATCCATCACTTTTTTTTTTAATAAAAGTCAGTGCCAAGCCTTAAGTGTGATAAGTACTCGCAGAGTTAAATGAAATCCTTGCTAAGCCCTTGTAAGCTCACCCAAGGTCAATATACTAAGCAGGACTCAAATTAAGAAGGCATGTTCAGAGAGGCAAACAATCCTTCTTACTTATAACAGGCTGGTGATTTGTCCCTTAAAAAAGAAATTTAAAAAAAAATACAAATCATTGAAGGTTTGCTTAGGTCAACTTGAAATAAAAAAATTAGTCTTACCATAGTTGTCTCTTGGATAGATCCAAAGCTGTTAATGAAAATGTTGACCACTACATCTACAGGAATGCCTGAGGATGGAAATAAATACATTATTAAAGAGAGTATGTAAAACACAATCATGAAAATAATTGCGTAGCATATGACAAAGTATGAAGCACATCAACCAGAGTCTGCTAAAATATGTCACTCTAATTAACTGATGGTAATGACAGCAGTTTTCAGAAATATACCACAGAAAACAGGGAGAAGTCGTCATTGTTTTACATGGGACAGACTCAACCAGAATGGGTTTCAGGTAGAAAAAAATAATCGAAATTGTTTACACGGCAGTGTGTGTATACTGTAGCAGCAACCGAGGTGTACACAGAATAGAATCCTGCCCCAGTTGCTTCCCTATTTTCATGTTATTTACAGGCCTTAATTTTGCACGTAGCCTATTAATTATTTTTAACTTGGTTGGTTAAAATGATCAAACCAAGCCAACCATTTAGTTACTTGGCATTAACCTCTTAGTAGTTGCTTTGAAAAGATAGCTTTCTTTCAGAGAGAGGAGAAGGAAAAATTTCTTCGCTATCGTAACGGAAAGTTTCAATTCCATTAAGGACTCGGAGGCAAGGATTATGCTTTCTTTCTCTGCTTTATTTGTACAGCAGCCACTTTAAAAACAACACAATAAAACTCTTTCCCAAGAAACCTAAGGAAAAACAGCACATTATCCAATCAACACAAGGCAAGCCCCATTAGTACTTCCTTTATCTTCACACACCCTCTTTCTTCGCACAACCAAGGTCCAGTCCTGCTCTGTAGTTAATCCTGCTTGTTCGATTCATTCCCTGAAGAAAAACCAAAATATCCAGAAATATGACTCTGGAGGTCTTATAATGTTTAGGTACACTAATATTGACCATAACATCTCCATAAACAATATTATTCAGAATACATTATAAAATCGTAATTATTCACCATCGTTCGAAAAACTTTACTTACTACCATGCGTTGATCTGGAATATTTGTCCTCCATCCCGGGCTGGACCTGGAGTAAATCTTAGGTGGGATAATCCTTTCGTTCGAGTCCTTAATAGAATTGAAACTTTCCATTAGGATAGCTAGGAAATTTTTCATTCTATGTCAGGACCGGAGGCGAGGATTAAGCTTGTTCAAAGCGTATTGACCACAATTGATGCCACATCTACCACCGGTTTAAAGTAAAAACGCTTGAAGGTAGAATCTGAGGACCAATCTGCAGAATTCAAAAGGTCCTCCAATCTAGCCCTCAATGAGATGGCTTATGATGCCATGGCACCTCTAGCGGAATGTGCACCAAACTTAAATATGCCAATTCCAGCTTCCTGCATCAGCCATCTAATCCATCTAGTGGTGGTCGGGGAGGAGACCGCATGGAAAGGTTTCCGCAAAGCAATGAGAAGTTGGCGTTCCCATGAGGCCTGAATTCCTCCATAGGCTTTTATGCACCTCACCACACAACTTAGGATGGTCATCAAATGCCAGAAAAGAGACCAGTCTTGCACTTCATACAGCTAGACACATGGAAAGAAACCCCTTCTGGGGTAAATGCTCTACATGTAATGTCCAGTGCTTAAACATCTGAAACCCTTCTGCAGGAGAGAAGGATTAGTAGCATAGCCAATTTCCCCAAAAGCTCTGTCCTAGAAAGGTATTTATTACTTTTCCAAGAGATGAAAAGGTTGAGGACAACTGTCACTTCCCAAAGAATTGAATATCTTGGTTCTGGAGGAAGGGAGAGACGTATGCCCCTCATCAGTCTGCATACTAGGAGATGTTTCCCAACTTGGTAGTTGTCAATAGGGGGATGTCCTGCAGAGATAGCTGAATGGAATGCGTTCACCTACGTATAGGCCATACCTTTGGAGACCAGAGAGATTTTATACTGAAACGATCAAAGACCCTATGGAATCCAAGTCCCTCAGGAGACACTAACCCAACCATTTCGACCACGTTGAGCAATATCTCTTGATGGTACCTTCTGCCCACACCTTTGATAAGAAGCGCTGAGCCTCTTGCAAAAGTCCCGGGACCTGCCATCGTCCACCTGCCTCAAAGAGGTCCGTTCTTTTGCAGGTGTCTTGCTGAGCTCCCGTCTGATTTTCGCCACCTTCCTTTGTTGGAAGGCTCAGGGTAGCCTGGCAGGAATCTATGACAAACCCTAGAATTTTTTTTTATGTGATGGCGTCAACAACAACTTTTTTGCGTTGATGACAAAGCTCAGACTTTCCAGCAGCTGCACCATCTGAAGCTGTGCCTGAAGCTTTCTCTGACATCGATCCATAATGAGGATATCGTCCAGCTAGTCCATCAGCTGTATCCCTTAGGATTGCAAATGTTCCATGGATGGCCTCAAAACCTTGGTGAAGCATCAAGACATGGATAACAGACCGAAAGGCAGGGATGCAAACTCATATGTTTGACCTGCCCATATTAAATTGGAAAAACCGCCTGTGTGGTGGAAAAGAACAGGACTGAGAGATACGCATCCTTCAGGTCCAGCCGGCTCATCCAGTCCGAGGGGCAGAGAATATCTTACAGGAAATGGATTTCCTCCATTTTTAAGTGGCAGTAGACCAGCCACTAAAACTCCCATAGGTTGATATTCGGGCGCTGGCCCCCGTCCCTCTAGTCCACTAGGAAGAGGTTGCTTACAAATCCCCTGGGATGGAGAGAGGCGAGGGCGATAGCCCCTTTGGACAGCAGTTTTTCCACCTCCTGAGATATCAGGAGAGAGTCTCGTTCTGACAAAGCGAAGGGCCGAGGGAGTTGTCTTTGCACAGGAGTGCCGTGATATTCGATATTGGACCCAGAAGTCTGGAGGAACCATGCATTGGACAGGAGGCATCCCCAAAGTCCTGCAAATTGAGCCAAGCGCCCTCCCAAAAGGGGAGAACACTTACTGGAGCCATTGTTGACGTTTCCACAGGATCCTCCTCTACCACCTCTGTGGTGAGGTCCTCTGCAAGAGTAGAACAATCCGAATTTAGATTGGTCTTCCCACTGACCAAGTCGAGAACCTTGACCCCTGGAGGGGTGAGATAAAGTGGTACGGCTGGCCACCCTCTTCCATGACTGGCCCCTTAGAAAAACCGTGGGTGGAAAATACACTTCATTGATACTTGGTCTTTTTCTCCAGGTAAGTAAAGGTTGCAATGAACCTGCCCAATTCTTTCACTAAGGGATCTCCCAACAGTCCCCCCTGCGCGACAGGGCCCGTTTCAGATGAAGCAATATCACGGAGCTTGGGATCCACATTTATCAGGAGTGATCTCCTTTGCTCTGTGAACAGAGCACAATTAGCGTTGCCCAGGAAAATTATTGTGCGTTGCGCTCAGAGAGAATGTAGGGGCATATGAGAACCAGACTGTTTTGCTTTCTCAGCCATGTCGAGGATTTTTGTGAGGGGTCCTGCTATGTCCATCAACTTGTCTTGGCAGGACCCCCAAGAGAGGTCTATACCTTTCTTAGGGTCTCTAATATATTGCCCCAAGAAGGTTGCCATCCTAGCATCTATTTCAGGAGTTAAGGCTATATTGCACTCCAGAGAAGGGCAGGGGCACTCCTCCGGTAGGCGAGGCAGGGTTTCTTTTTCCAGCGGCTTTCTCATCTGACCCACAATGTACATTACTACTTTGGTTGGCCGAGACCATTCGGAGGAGCAGAGATGCATCAGCTCGTCCGGGTCCTGCACGTTTGAGGTGTCCGTGGGGTGGGATTTTGAGATGGGCGTATCCAGGTCTGGGGACAGACACCGTGGCCGGGAAGGACCTTGGTCTCTATCTGAATCCCTATGAGAAACCTCTGCTTGGGATTCACCCCATTCGAGGGGAGGCGATTATCACCCGGAAAAGCCCCAGGAAGGGTCATGGAATGGGACTCTGGAAAGTCTGAGAGTAAGGGCTGGGACAGAAAAGCCCTGTTGAAGCAGTCAAACGTATCCATGTCCAGGCCCTAGACATGCTTCCTTTTTCCGCTACCTTTTAGGGATTTTTAACAAGTAGGGCCACCTGCTGCGGGGGTTCTTGTGTAAGGGATGGGGTATCCATCAGATTAGAAGGTGCAGACTGATGGAACGTCATTATCAAAAGTTTGCACTCTAGCAGCACTATGGCCGAGGCAACTGCCTGATGTTTAGACTTGCTTACTGTATCTCAATTCATCAACGACTGGGAAATAGCGAGGATTGCCCTCTTGGTTCCCATATTCAGCCCCAGATTGGTGCATTTTTGTGGCCAGGGAAGGCTCAGTTATAGTTATGGCAGCTGGAGGCTGTGTGGGTTGTGGCGCAGCTATAGAAGCTTCTAGGCTCCAGAAAGGGTTTAACCCAGGGACCAACACACCCTTGACCTACATGCGCAAAATTGCCTAGAATGTCACAGCGGTGTGCATGCAGGTTCTGGACCTGATAACTTAATACAGACCCCTCAGAGTGTCACAGTAATCAGCAACCGGGCTGGAGAGCCCTACAATTAATACAGACCACAATGGGGCGTCCACACCACAAATATGCTGGAATTACCAGCGTTACAGACCCCCTGAGGGCGTTCTTCTCCAGGCGCTGCGGGCAAGGCTTTCGAGGCAGCAGAGTCTCCAATTTGAATGGAGTTGCGCTGTCAGTGTGGCACGCAAATGGGACTCTATGAACCAATGCGGCAGACAGCGGCCTCTAGTATGATGAGGTCACACTCGCACATGAATAAGCCTGCATTCAAATTACTGACTCAGTGCCACGTGAGGAACGCTGATATGCAATCCCGCTGCGCCCTCTGTCAAGCGAGGGAGGCAAAAGTTAATCACAGTATACCACTGTTAGACTTGGCCCTTTTTGCAGGGTAATCCCAGAACATTTTGCCTTCCTCCTGGTATTTTTTCTGACCTGGTGTTGGTAGTTTTAGGACTCTGGGTACTTTATCACTGCTGTTCAGTGTTAAAGTGCATGTGCTCTCTATGGTAAACTTGGTAAGATTGGTCTACACCTGTTTGGCGTATTTAATTTACCCATCAGTCCCTTGTAAAGTGGTATCTCATATACCCAGGGCCAGTACATTAAATGCTATTGGTGGAATTGCAGCGCTGCTTGCGCCATCCATCAAAGTAGCCTTTCAAACCGGTCTCAGGCCTCTGCCATTGCAGGGCCTGCGTGCGCAGTTTACTGCCGCTGTGACGTGGCACGCAAAGTGGTTGCCACGTCTGTGACTCCCCTTTTACTACATATCAGTCACCCCTAAGGTAGGCCCTTGCTAGCCCTATGGACAGGGTGCGCTGTACGTAAAAGGTAGGACATGTGCCTTAACTGTGTGGCATGTCCAGGCAGTGACAAATAGCCTATTTGGTTTCTCACTACTGTGAGGCTGCCCTCTCATAGGAATGCATTGGGGATTCCCCGATATGTTTCTCAGTGGTAATTCCTGATATGAGAGGGGTGGCGTGATCAAGTTTGGTATGTTTGGAATAGTGGTGATAAATGCTGCGTAATGGTGTTCACAAATTTATTATCACTATTTTAGAAATGCCACTTTTAGAAGTGGGCATTTCTGTGTGCTATGTGCCTTTGTGCCTGCCTGTTTGTATTGCATGTCTGGCTCTGGATGACAGGGGCTGGGGAGGTGCAGTGGCTCCAGAGGGCCTGGGTGAGTCAGCGCTAGGCTGAATGGGCCTGATCTGCATTTGGAGAAGTGGGAGGAGTAGCACCTGGACCTGAATAGGACTGTGCCTGCCTCCCACAATGCTGGCTCCGGCCCCCTGTGGTGTGTCTGGGGCCAGAGCCTACACTAACAATGGGGACTGTTGTGCACTTGATAAGTGTCCCCCAGAACTGGTTTGGACTAGGTCCAAGGCCCTGTGCCAGGGCAGAACAAAGACTATGTGATATAAATATTGGGGCTGTGACCCCATGAAAAGGTGTGCATACTTGGGACCCGCTGGAGACTAAGACACTGCGTGGACTGCAGTGTGCGAGGAGGAACCGCCACATGGACTGACCTGCTGCCTGCTGGGGGAGCTGGAAGGACTCCCCCTCTGCTGGAAAGCCCTGTGTGCTGGCCTACCTTGTGGGACTCTGGAGACTTAGCACCGGGTTGAGCGCTGTGTTCTATACATTGCCCTGGACCTGGGCTTGGAGCGCTGCAAAATTCCTCTATGTGGAGCCCCTGGCGTGGGCTCGTGTCGCAGCAGCGCGTGGTGAGCGATTTTAATTTTACTGCCTGAGCCCGAGGAAGGGGGCTTCTATCTTGAGTGCAGAGGGCGCCGTCGTGCCGTGAAGAGAGCCGCATGAGAGGCCGGAAGCCAGGCAGAGTCCAGGCCTGGTTGTGGGCGGGGCTCCAGAGAGAAAGGGGAAGTCTTGGAGCTAGCACGTGCAGCGCTGCTCGTGCCTGGTGTGTGCCGGGGAAGAGAGGGGGGAGCCGAGGCAAGACGTGCTCTCCCTCTCTCTATCGCCTTCCTGGGATACTCTTGCCTGTTGCCAGCCGCCCTGCATTGTGCCGAAGTCCCGGCCAGGAAGCGGGACACTGAGCCGCCGGAAGTCAGGCAAAGTCTGTGCCTGGTTGTGGGCGGGGCCGGCAGGAGAGAGAGCCAGAGCCTCGCGGGCGTCTGTTGCCTCACAAGAAGGAAGTCAGGCAGGAACGAAGCCTGGTTGAGAGGCGGAGCCAATGAGTAAGGCCGTGCCTAAATCCAGCGAAGACAAGGGAGCAGCCATACCGGGTGAGGGAGATCGCTCCAGGAGGCCTGCAGCTCTGCAGGGGAGCCAGCTGGGGTCAGAGGGCTCCCACCTTGCCCGAGTGTGTGGGGGGGGGAGCGGCTTTGCGGCATGATTGGCAGCTGCACCGCACATGGGGGACGCAGCAAGGTCTCTCGCAGGTAACTGGGATTGATGCCTCTTCCCTAAGTTTACGGAGGCAGCCGGTGAGAAGTGTCCAGCTTTGGCCGCATTAAGGGAAACGCGGGCAGCTGCGTGTCTCCTGATGTTTGGGGGCATGATTGTTGTTGCCCTGCCTGGGCCCCACGTCCTTCCTTAAAAAAGTGCTGCAGTTCCTGTAAAAGGCGGGCCGGGGGCCCTGAAGCCTACGTGGTAGGGGTGTACAGCCAATGCTTGGAATTCACTGACATGTTTACCGTCTTTCTGATGTGGCTGTAATATGTGTCATACTGTTGCAGATGTTTAGGCATGATGTGTTATGCACTGACGTTATGAGGTGGGTTGATCTGCAGCACCTCAGGAAGTTGCATCCATATGTTCTGTTATGGTGGTAGGCATATTTGATGGCATGGGATTTCCCTAATACGTGTACGCTACAAGTGTTTACTCTGGTGCACAGGGGATGATGTGTTTACATAAGATTTTATGCCAAGTGTACCCTTACCAGTAGTTACTGGTTGTCTTCACTAACTGTGTTGTGATGCTAAGACAGTGGCCCGATTGGCCCTGTAGTGTATATAATCCCTGTAAAGTCATACCAAGTGCCAGGTGGCACAGTGTATATATGCGATTACGTTCCAATGTGTTTTATGGATAATACAAAGGCTATTTTTACATAACCTTGTGTGGAGTTTCTTTTGTGGTGTGACTAGTGTGTCGCTGCTGTGCGAGTGTGTTGCGCAAACGCTTTACACATTGCCTCTGGGATAAGCCCGACTGTTGTGCCAAGCTACCAAGGGGGTGAGCAGGTGTTATCTTCGGTGTGTAACTCCCTTGCCCCGACTAGAGTGGTGGTTTCTGCCTGGCTTAGGCACAAGCCCTAGCCAACCAGAAATCCCATTTATAACAACCACAATCACCAAAAACTTTAAAATCAGTCACAACATGCACAGAGTGAGGAGACACTTATCTCAGGGCTGCAGAGCAGCGAAGAAAGAGGGGGTGTGAAGATAAAGGAAGGACTAATATGGGAATTGCCTTGTGCCGATTGGATAATGTGCTGTTGTTCTCTTTCCCTAGGTTTCATGGGAAAGAACGTTTTACTGTGATGTTTTAAAGTGGCTGCTGTACAAATAAAGCAAAGAAAGAAAGCACAATCCTCGCCTCGGGTCTGGACATAGAATATAGGCTGCAGTTTACTTATATGTTCCCATCACTTTTCAATTTCATTTGCTTTGGCAACACCATTCCTGCCCTGTTGAATAGCGGACTTTTAAGACCATTACAAGCGTGGCTCAATAGGATTACTTGGCCGTGAAGCGAGCGTCATTGTGTAGCGTTCTGATGCTCCTCTTGCTTGCCCAGTTTCGGTTCCTTGTATTTGAAAATCTCAGCTTCAGCTCTCTTTTTTTCAATGCATTTGTTTCAACTTTGCGCTATAGCCCATTTATTATTTTAAGTATTAGTTTAACTATTCGCATCTTTACATTAGTTTGTATTAATTTCACAGTACCCGCATTGGAAAGCTAGTTTTCCTTAAGCAACGGGAGGGTCTGGGTTCCAGTTCGTTTTTATAAACCCACCCCTCTTTTATTTACTTCCTTTACCCCTTTCCATGGCAACTCGCTCAGTTCTCACCCTCTGGGCTTTGGAATATTTCCGAAATCTATGAACACAGATGTTGCCTCAACTCGGCCTAAGGTAAGCCCATACGCACTTGTCCGCGCCTAGTGTCAGAGACAATGCCCCTGTGACTTCCTACCTCCAGGCTTCACTATTAAAATTAAGACAAACTGATATGGTAAATTTGATTATTCCTTCTACCATTTCCGGCTCTACTGGCATTGCAACTTGTACAACTAGTACCAGTAGATCCTCACATGCTCCCATCCAACAGGATATCCTCCCACCTTCGATGAATCCTACTCAATTTCCATTCAATCGGGGCTCATAAGGTTGAGCTCTCTCTCACAATCACCTCTATGAAATATGAAATTTAATTCTTAAGCGAAAATTGGAGTCATAAATAAGTAGCGGTGGCAGTGCCCATATGCCCAACAATTATTTAACAAGAACACCTCCATAAAATCGGCAGCACCCTTAAAATCAATCAAAGGGACACTTTCAGTGTCATGAGTAGCTTCTAGTACCTTCCCATCAGTGAAATCTCTTGTATTTAATTTATGTTCACTTCTAATGCGATCAGCTCCTTCTCTGGTGTTCTTTAGCACTGGGCCCTGGACTACTTTATTAAATTCAACTTCTGACTATCAAACTACTTTTTTTAGCCTAGACTTGTTCCCCAACATGTCCACTCCTAACCTAACTCAAAAATCCTCCAAGTCTTACAATTAACACCTGTCCTTTCTTGCTCAACACGGATACTGAATCTTACACACATTTATAAATCTGCTCTTAACTCCACTGCCACTCTTTAAAGGTTTCATTCAAGGCACTTACAGTCTCGTCCCGTGATTCTATACTGAACTTGTTAAGATGAAGCCCAGGTGCAAACCCTTAGAGAGAATCTGGCAAGACGACTACAGCCTGCATTTAACATTAATTATCTTATGATCATGAAAAGCTATAAGAAAGCAATAAAAAAAGTTGGATTGCAAATATTCCTTACCGGGTTGGCTCTGGCACAAATTCTTCACAAAAAATGTTTTCTAGTGTTTGTAATGAGAAACATTATCAAAAATACATCTTCCTTACTATATACTACTGTTGACTTAGTGGCCTCTTTGAAGATTTCTGAAACCTGAATAGTTCATGAATATTTTTGAGTCTTCACTCTAGATATCACTATCATGCTAGCATCTAAGATCAAACAAAGGTCTGCCCAGTGAAGGATGCGGCTCCAGAGGTGCCCATGATAGCAAGTGTATGGCAGACATAAAGGATGGGCATAACCGAGTTCAACATAGTCTACTAGGGGTATATGGGAACTAGACTGAGCGGTCAATGAGCTGATTACTGAAATTTGAGAGGAGCATAGGAGTGTGGCAGGTATGAAAAGGGGCAAGGTTCCTGCTAGGAGGTATACTGGCGCCCACAGGACTACGCAGCAATCTCAAACCGGAGATCATCCCTGGTCCTAATGGGTAATGTTTAGGTAGCTAGTGGCACTGACATGGAGCACCCTCTTACCAGAATAGAGGTACATACGACTGTCAAGAAGGCTATGACTGACGTGGATGTGAGAAAAACATGGTGCTGGGTGCTTCCTGGGAATGATCTTGTTGAAACCATGTTAGTACCAAAGTCTATGTGGCCTGAAGTTCATCAGTTGTGCTCAGCTGGGCACAGACTGTAAACGAGGTTTCTAGTGAGGCCGGGACCACTCCAGAGAAAGAGACCAGAGAGGAGTAGATCCAAACCAGAATCAAGGGCAGATTCTGAGAAGGCACCTGTCCTGGTCCCTGTATACCATGCTCCAGATGGAGAGGAGGGCCAGCACCCAGAAGCAGGTAATGTGTTGTAGTTTGAGTCCCTGAAAGAGTCTCAGGAGCAGCTTGAAGACATAGGATGTTACGAGAGAAGTTTTGTAAGGTACAGTCTGAGCGCCCAACTCTTGTGTGTCTGCAGAAGGTTGCCCAGGAACAGGTCCCCACTGGAGCAGTCGGGAAACACAAAGTGGCTTGCTGAGATGGACTCCTTCACATTGATTATAAACCAAGAGGACTGGGTAACAACAGATCTGTGAAAATCATTCAGACAAATATGCTGAAAGAAAGAAAACAGAGCTTGCCTGAATAGCAACATCTATGTTTTTTTTTTTATGGCATGCTTCATAACAAGACCCTTCACCTAGAAATTTACTACTTCTGGGTGGGTTCAACCAGAGTTTAGGGACCTCTAAGATATTGTAGGAAAAAGTTAAATTATCGACAGTGTAACCCAAACAAAAGATATTTTATTGTCCGCCACCATGACAAGTTTAACAGAAGGAGTACTACACTAGTACTGCTGTGGGAAGCCTCAGGCTAATTGTGACCTGTGAGTGTCTTGTCTACATGTTACGGCCTGTATATCGCCCAAAAGGGTTGGATGGCCTTTGTCCTTTACATTGAGCTCGCTGACCCTGAGCAAGCAGCCAGCAAAAGGCGGGTGGATCCTCAGGTGCACATGAATTTAGAACATGTGGTACCCTTAGGTGGGCACCAGGCCATTAAAAAGACCAAAGACAGGCTAGCACATCTGTTTTACTGGCCACAGGGCAGTCAGGATGTGGAGAGGTTTTGCCGGACTTGCCTGGCTTGTGAGGCCAGCAGCAAGTCTGGAGGCCAGACCAATGCACTTTTGGTGACCATACCAGTGGTGGGAGTACTCTTTGAGCTGGTTTGGACTGGCAAATTGATCTTTTGATGCTCCCTCATCCTCAGGCAACAAGTACATTTCCCGGTGTGGTGGATCACCCCATCACCAGGTACCCTGAGGAGGTGTCCTTCAGGAGTACTAGTACCAAGGTGGCAGCTGTAGCTCTCCTTGGGATCTTTTCAAGGGTGGATTTCCCCCCCAGACCATTGTTTCAATCACAGTAACAAATGCTATCTCCTTTTATATGAAGGCAATGGGGCAAGATTTAAGTGTGACCTACTACACAGAATACCACCCCCAGATCAACTGATTGGTGGAAAGCTTCAGTAAGACCCTAAAGTGCATGATGGGGACTCGATCTGATCCCCCTTAAGAGGAGTAGCTTCTCTTGCCATGCAGGTTTGCTTACAGCAACAAAATGCAGATAGGAGTAGGGTACAGTATCTCTGAACTACTTTTTTGACAACCTGTCCGAGGTTGGTCAAGGAGGAGGGGTGGGAGGGCAACCCTAAGCCATGCAATGTGGTGGATTATGTCCAAAGCCTCAGGAGGCTGATGGCCTAGCTCATGGGTAAAGTGAAGGACAATCTTCAGGCCAGACAGGGGCTGAAGGAGTGGTATGGCCGGAAGGTTATGCTGATTAGGTACCAGGAGGACCAGAAAGTTTGAGTTCTAAAGCCAGTCAGTCCCCGGGCTATGGAGGATAAGTGGTGAGGTCCCTGCAAAGCTATCAAAATAATCTTTGATGTCGATTATTTGACACTGGTGTCACACTGGAAATGCATAGGGTGTTTCAAGGCAATCAGGTGAAGCCTCGTCTATGCAGGGATGACACGCTTCCATACTTGCAATGGCCTAAGAACTCGAGAAGAGGGATCCACTCCCTGACTTGACAAGACAATGAGAACTATGGTTCAGTGAGGAAGTTAAGGTTGCCTCTTAATACAAAACTGAGTCGCAAACAGAGTGTAAAGCAGTGTTGGGCCTATTTTTCCCACTCCTCTTGCTTCCCCCAGGGCTGATGCCGCTTTGCGTTTGAAACAAATACAGAAGACACAAAGACCCTGTTAAAAGTAAGACAGACAGAATGTCAGTTTGGGTCCAACAGTGCATTAAGAATGAAGTGGACAAGATGCTAGATGTGGGTGTTATTGAACCCTTCCGTAATCCATGGGCCAGCTCAGTCATGTTGCTGCCCAAGCAGGGATCAGATGATCAGGGTTTCTGTGTGGACTATCACAGTCTGAAAACGGAGACCAAAACAGATGCCCATTCTATCCCCTAAGCCATTGACCTGGGGTATAAGCTGGGCTCAGCAAAATGCCTTAGTACTTTTGAACTGACCAGTGGCTAATGGGAGATTGCCTTGACACTGATTGCATTTTCAACCAGGAGTGTCTCTATCAATTTAAGGTAATAGCTTTTGCATTGAAGAATGCTCCTGCCATTTTCCAGTGACTGTCAACCATGTGTTGTCAGGCTTGGAAGGGTTCTCTGTGGCTTACCTGGATGACACTACTGTGATCAGCAACTCATAGAAAGACCATTTGCACCTTTTGGAGCAGGCGCTAGTGAGGATGCAGGGGGCCGAACTGACCATCAAGGAAGCCAAGTACTAAGTTGGTCAGTCGTCGGTTGTTTATCTTGGGCATCAGGTGGCTAATGAGAAGATTAAACCCCCTTCAGGCAAAAGTTCAGGCAGTCCTAGAGTGGGAGGTTCTCACGACCCACATCCAGATAAGAGCTTTATTGGTTACTACCTAAACTCTGTGTCAAACTATGAAACAGTAGTTGCCCCTGTGACAGCCCTGCTGACCTCTAAGAAATAGCCCAGGAAGGTCATCTGTACAGAAGAGTGTCAGAAGGCCTTTGCTAACTTGAAGACCCCACTATGCAATGCACTTGTGTCGAAGGCCCATGATTATGGTCAGACCCTCATTATGCAGATAGATGCTTTAGAAAAGGGAGTAGAAGCAGTTCTCACACAGCTTATGAAGACATTGAGGGATCATTCATTGGGCTTTATCAGCCACAAACCACTCTAGGTATCGGAACTGATCTGGTGTTGAAATAAGAATGCATTCACATAATGTAGGTCTTTTGAAGATTCATGCCATACTTAGGACGAAGTCTGTGGTACAAACGAATCACAAACTCCTCAAGTAGCTGATGGCAATAAAGGGGGAGAAATCAAAGTTGCCCTGCGTTTCAATCTCTCTGCAGAGACTTGATTTCACCATACAGCATAAGGTGGGATTACAGTATGCAAATACAGATGGCTTTTCGCACTCATTTACCCAATCAAATGATCACACACTTCCTCCTGGAGAGTCGGAACCGTCGAGTGACTTGGTTGGGAGGTGGGCTGTGAGTGGGTGGGGATAGATTGACGGCATTGTAGTTTATTGTATTGTTTTGGTATTTGTGCGAAAGTGGTTCATTGAATGAGATGGCTGGGTGGCCATCTCAAGTAATAAAGTAACTATTGTATGAGGTACATTCAAACATCGCAGTAATTTAAACAGGAGCTCAACCCCTGGTAGCTGTGGCACAGAGCAGATAGGTTTGACTTACAGAAAATGTGTAAATCAGCTACAAGTATAAAAACAGTTAAAAAGCCAAAAACACAACAAAATAAAAACACTGCTCCAATTTAAAAAATAAAGAAAAAATTATTAAGCAACATAACACTAAAAAAGACAAACACCGAATAAACAGAACTTGAAATATGGATTTTTAATGATTTAAGTGAAAGCAGCACCAAAAAACAAAGCGCCAATGGTAGCTAATGGTCACAGTAGATCGGGACATAGGCGTGATTTGAAGCAGATCACCATGGAGCAAGGGTTGGCTACATAAAATGTATTGTGCCGGTGAAAGTCTGGGAGTCAAAAAGTTGTTAAAAGTTTCAACGTCCCACTGATCTGGAAGAAAGCTTTCAAAAGTTTCCAGACTTTGGTCTGGTGCCCAAACAACCACAGGAGTACGCATCCAAGGACCCTAGGAGGAGCACATAGAGACTCCTAGGTTATCAAGCTAAGGGCAACAGCAAAGTACAATCCAGGACCTGTTGCCACTGGTCAGCAGGAATTCTTCAGGGGAACGCCCTCTTCAGCTTTAAGTTCCTTAAGCCACCCAGAGGATCAGCTGTTTGATCCTTGTAGAACTTTCTGTCCTTGGATTTCAAATGAAAAGGGGTCCAATCTCTTCAGGTCCTTCTCACAGGTAACAGATGCAAAGTGAAGGAGTTTCAGTCTGCCTGGTATCCTTTGGCAAGTCCAGCAGTGTTCTGTTGGGGTGCCACATTTATGCCTGCAATAGCTAGTGGGCAGGATGACTCCTCTGCACTCCCTAAACAATGGGGTAAAAGTTCCAAAGGGCAACCTACCCATGTTTTAAGTAGTTCCTGTTTGCCTTACTGCAATCAGGGCCAAAATACCGTGTGTTAGGGCATTTACAAGAGTGTTCTTAAGTGGGTGTCTAGAAATGCCACATTTATGCCCGGCATGAGCAAGTGGGTGGAAATGAGCCTTGGGGATGCCCTAACCAATGGGGTAAAGGTTCCCGGGGCTAACTCAACCCTTTCGGGTATTGTCTTTGGCTACATTAAACTTGGGCTCTGAAGGCAGAGAGGTGTTTGTGGGAGTGTCATGAGGACATCACCAGGGTCCTACCATATCGAACACTAAATTCCAGCTTGAAGCAGGCACTGTATGCACAACAAACCCAGAGACCGACATCTGGTAGGACAAAAGCAGGGTAATTCAGCAAACAGAGAGGGCATACACAGGTATCCTGTTCTCTCCCTTTCAAGCGTGCTTAATTTTTACATGTGGCTCAAAAAAACGGTTAAGCAGGATTTGATAGTGCGGTGTCAACAGGATGCCCAAGGACACCGCTCTGAATATTCTGTGCAGTTCAAGTGTGTCATCTTTGCCCATTCAGGTCAGCCTGTTTGTTCCTGGGAAGCATTTCACCCCGACTTCTGGTCTTCAGCACAGGTTGGGGACTGGCAGAGGCTTATGCTAATTAACATTCTGATAGTTCAGGCAAGTAAATGGCAACTTTCTAAAAGTTACTTTTCTTTAAGAGTCAACAAAAATCGGACCACCAATTAATTGGATTTTTAATATCTATTAAAACTATCTGAGATAGCAGTACTAGCATTAAATCTGTACTCTGTTTTTCTATACAGAACAGCTAGTCTGCCACAGTGCAAATAGCTTTTAGGACCTAGTCACTGTACAGGCATGGTTACATACATTTTCTACATGCCCCAGTCTTAAATACCATGCAACCTACCTTGTGGGCTACAAGGCTTACATAGGGGTGACTTTATAATATTTTAAAGGGAGTTTTTTTACCTCTCAAAAAGGGTTATTTTAACAGGTCGCACTGCAGGCTTGACACCGCAGCAGTCAGCCTACAATGGCAGGCCTAAAGCCAAATTTTCCTGGTCACACTAGTGGAAGGCACAATAGGCACTACAGTCCACAGTCTGTGTTTAACTTTTCATGTCATGGGTGTATTTCTGCACCATATACTATGGCTTTATAAAAAAGTTAAATAACACATTCACAGATTAGCCAATGTCCATGTGTTTTAGGGGTCAGAGCACATACACGGAGCACTTGACAGCAGTGCTGCAGTGTACAGCCAGTAAAACCAGCAAAACAATTCAGTACAAAATTGAGGTTACCATGCAAAGAGGGGCATTTTCTCCCAGGTTTTGAATAGCACTCCCCATTCACAATGAATATAGGCTGGCGAAATCAAGAGAAACCGATGGTCTTAAAGAAGTGCTATTTAAACATTGTATCAAGCAGCAACTCATACAATTTTGTGTCGCCTTGTTTGGATTCATTTTACCCTCCATTTACTTCAATCATTCTGCGACATTTTGCATTAAACATGTGATGTGTATTTGAATTTTTTTTATGTGACTGCAGTTTTACAAATTATATGTAATGCTCATTTTAACTGCACGTTTGCTAAATTTATGTCATTTTGACTGTGTTAATGACAACAAAATAAGTATACTGAGGGAGCGTCTCAATAGCGCATCATTGGCCAAATGTGCACTACACAAATACCTATAACACACCAGAACAACAAGCTTTCTTGTGTGATCATATGAGATTTACAGATTGTGTGCATCCACGACCTGAACAGTGTACATCAAGAGCACAATGATTCCAATGACAATATAAAGTCTAGCAGTGAACATAATTTTATATTTACATGCATCAGAATCTCTCGCTTCGCTATCTCAAATATCTCAAAAAGCAAGCAGAATAAAAAGCAGGGCTTCTGTGCTCCATGGCCAGGAGTTGAATAAAAGCCCCTACATGAAAATTACTGTTTGGACTTTCCCACATAAAATGAATTTCCACCGCACTTTTGTGTATTTGTGCGCATGTGAGAGTACGCTTGTGTCTTTATGAGTAAGTGTATGCAAGTAAATAATCAAACTTGTCTTACCATGCTACTACCTCTGTAGGTATGAGGTTTGGGTGGATGAGTTATATGGAGGCGCTATCTTTGGCATCCGGTGGTGCTTACTAGCAAAATGGTGACTTAACCAAACAAAAGTGCTGCTAAATCCTAGCCTGGGAGCGTTTGTGCTTGGCAAATGAACATGTTTGTTGGGAACCTAAATAGAGTTAAACGGACTCCAGAAAAATGTAGTAACAGGCTTGGAAACTATATGTTCTATGTGTTTTCTCGGTGTGCCAAAACCTGAAAAGGTCAAGGTCTGCTCTTGTACCCCGAAAAACCCCAACTACACAAACTCACCAAGCCACCAGAACTTACATCATTTCAATTAATGAAGTGTGAAAAACAGAATGTTTAATTAAATATAATTGATGACATTTAACAAAAACACTGCCAAACATTTTCGTATTTTAAAAATTATGTTCTTCTCCATATTGCAGCGTAACCTCTTACAGTTCAGTGCCACCCATTGCTGTACAGCTGATGCAATGCCAGTTCCTTCAGCAGAATGGCACTGCATCAGCTCAAAGCATCCCCAGTACAAACACACGACCTCAGAGAAGAATATTTTAAGACAATTGAGACACAGGAGTGTATTGGGGTGGTGGACAGAATTGTAAAGAGATTTTAGATGCACAGAGTCGAGAGAAGGCTCGGCCATAAATACTTGTATGTATGTTTGGAGACCGTCAGGCAAACTCCAATATTATGAAAAACAGAGAAGGGAAGCTAGAACCGTTTAAACAATTGAAAACAATCATATGAACACGGTTCTCTACAGGAGAATAGCCAAAGCTACAGCAATTTTTCCACTAAAAGAGCACTGGTCAAATTAAATCACAGGCGTTGACAAGCAATGTACATATAGAGCAAGCAGACACTTTTGCAACCTTTGTGATTCAATTAAACCATATACAACTTCTGGTGGCATCACTGCACGCACATCTTTAAGTTAGTTCACTTCTGGTGATGTCACAGAGGTTGAAGGACATGCCTAATAACGAGTAGCCCCGTCAGGAAACGTTAAGAGCTGCTCCTCTGCTTCTGCATATTTTTTGTCTCATGGCATAGTTCATGTATTCTCGCATAGGTTTCTTGCATTCAAATCAGATGGCATCTGAAATAATCAAGACGTCCCAGGATGGACTAGTGGAGCTTTCTCCATCGGTCTCATCCTACTGAGTTGAAATATGTCATTATTAATGAAATAATAAAATCAAACAGCCGTGTAGTAGGCAGAGAGAACCAATTTTCGGGTTGCCTGCTACTAATACAGTTTGGGCAAACAATTACGACCTCTGAAAGAGTACAGTTTACACAGACAGTATGTTTTTTTTCACCACCAACCTTTGAAATTAGGTCGAATTCTAGGGTCATAAGTCAGCAGCAATTTATTCAGGATAGTGCTTGTAGAATTAACAGTTACTCTTGCAAGATCCTCTGCCGTCTGTTGTCTGTAAGAAAAAACAGAATAACTTGTGTGACGAACTTGTGGTACTGAAGGTTTTAGTGATTTTCTCTTAAAAAGGAAAGGTTCATTAATCATGATTATACACAACTCACAGCCCTTTCGAGAAAATTATTAAAACAATGCAAGAAAAATCACAAGATTGTTACAATTTCGAAAACAGGTGTCCGAATTAAAACATGTTTTTCTTGCTTTGAAGGGAAATTACGGAGAACAATAAACTAAACTTATTACATTCATTTACTATTAACAAATATACACAATGAGCGCTGTCATTATTCAAAGTCAAAAATGGTTGAGGAAGCAGTAACTAAACATTGCGTTCTTAGTAAGAGACTCTTTAAAAGGATAAGTTTATGGCAAACAACTTTTAATAAACTAATACGTAATAAATAATATAAGGCTAACTAACCACTTTCTAGTGGTTCGTCACATTTTATGGTGGGATAAATCACCAGGGACTAGATTGCTGCAGAGACGTCTAGTGGCTGAACTACGAAATAACAGCAAGAGGCACGTGGGGAAGCATTAAAAAGAAAATACTAATTTACAAATAATGTTCATGTGCAAAACTAGTGAGACTTAACACTCAACATTTCATGCAAAATTGCACTAGACAATCATACTTAAACGTGCTATGCCTAATATGCTGAGATGCTGCCATAGTAAAGTTAAAAGAGCTAAGAAACTAAATTCAGCATTCAAATATTGACCTTTTCAACTAATTTTTTTCAATAGTTGCAGTGCAAAAAAAAAAAAAAATTCTTCTCGTTTATACAGATGTTTCAGCTTCTAAAAAGACATTGTTAGCTAATGAATAAGCATGTTATTTAGAAGGTTAGGGATGCGTTTCACACATGGGAATTGTGAGAAGCTGGCTTGGTATCTGGTGCACACTTATGTAAGTGGGCACCCTGCACCAATCCAGACAACCCTTATGGTAATTTTAGTGGTCTTAGACAACCTTAGAAAGCTCTCTAAGTGGTAGCTGTGGAGAGCAGCCTTCAGGCTTAGTCTAGAAGGAGTGTAAAGCAGCTTGTTTTCCCAGAGCATAATCTTACTGGCTTAGATTAAGTGAAAAAGAACCACACAGTGTATTTATAAAACGATGTATTTATTATAAGGCACTCACCAACACCTACAAATATCTCCTACCCGGAGATTTACCCAATGCACACAATACTTTGCAAATAAAACAGGTAAGGAGCACGAATACACAGTGGTCGCCAGGGGGAGACCAAACCATATACTAAAATAGTTGTATGCGAACCACGACTCAAGTCAAGACTATACCCAGAAGACGTAGAAGTGCCAGGGGCCCAAGGAACCACCCGAGGTAAGTAACCAGGAACCCCACAGAGGCCGTGTGCAGAGGGGCAACACGACTGTGGGCTCAATACAAGTCAATGGGTATGTCGCGGTGGCAATTTTAAAGAAGAAGGACCCTTCCCAGTGGACCCTGAAGAAACCCTGTGGAAGACAGAAGGTTGGAGAGCCACCCCCCCATGGATATGCTAGGAATCAGGATACCTACATCAGGGAAGCTGGGTGCATAGGTGTGAAGTGGCGTCGGAAGCAGTCGTCAAACTCAATGGAGGACTTCAGGAAGATGCCGCAGCTGGAGAAGGTGACAGTGTCTGGTGTCAAGGTGGATTCAAGATGAGAAATACCTGCAAACAGAGGGAACAGAGTCTATGCCACTCGGGAGTGACCAGGAGGCACGGAAGACGAATGCCCACCGATGTCGGGTGCTGCAGGAGAGTTGACGGTGACCTTGGAGCTGCAGCTGTGCGGACCAGGTGACGCTGTGGAAGACCAGGAGCTTTTCATGAGCTGTCCCACGTCGGATGTCGAGAGTTGAGGAGTCGGTGTCCGTCGGCAGCCCCAACAAGCCTTGGCAACTGCAAACAGCGTGGAAAGTGAAAAAGGTGCAGTGTCGGGACCAGCAAGGTCCAGGTGACTCACCATGAGCAGGCCCGAGCAGTCAGGGGAGCACGCTAAAGTCAAAGAAGACACTCAAGAGGACCCACAGGCCGGAGGCACTGGAGTCACAAGAGCACCTCGAGCAGCTCATCAAAGATGCAGGCCCACGGTGCGAGTGATGTGGTGAGGACGAAGATCTTGGTCGCAGGAGATGCTTGAGGCTGGGGCTACTTAGAGCCCGAAGGTCTTGGGGGAAGGAAGCCAATAAGCTTTTGCAACAGCTAGTTGACGCGGTGCATAGGGGTTCGGTTCCTGCGGCTCCGACGAGGGATACTGGCCTCAAACTTGGTGAGAGGACAGGGAAGGCCTCGAGGGATGTGAAGAACCACCACCTGTGTTGCTGAACCTTTCGGAGTCCATGGGAGCCCAGGATCAGCAGACCAGTCAGCTTTGTTGCGGTGCCTGCAGATGCAGGAAGTGACTCCTTCACTTCAAGGGAGATTCCTTCAGGTGTCTTGGGTGTCCATAGGCCTTTAAAGGTTCCTGTATGGAGCACAGGCACAGACGTTGCAGCAGACTTGCAGGACGACGAGACCAGGAGCAGCAGGAGTCTTCCCAGTTGCAGTCTGAGCCCAGAGCAAGGTCAAGCGAAGTCCAGAGTGCCCAGACGGTCAAAGAAGAAGTGGCGTCTTTATTTTTTAAATGTTTTTATTTTATTGAGATCTATTAAAAAATTACAAATTCATACATATATCACCATAGAAATGTCCGATAATAATGCGCTTCCAAACGGAAAGTACAGCATACATATTCAAGAGTAAAAAAAGAAGAGTAAATGATCAGAATAAAATCCAGAATAACATTGGACTAAAAAACATCAATAACTAAAGTGCCCACTGTGCATTAAAGTGCGAATCCGAATAAAGCATCGAGATATAGCAGAAGATAAGGCTTCTGATATAATTTCGCCATAAAAGACCAAGTAAAATGTCAACTGCCTGTTTTAAGAGGAACTAAAGTGTCTATAGTGCAATAAGTACAATAAAGTATACAAAAATGTCGACATACGAGACATCGGATAGTGTTTCATCGTATTAAAACGACATCAACTGCCTGTTTGAAAAGGCATTAAAGTGTCTATAGTGCAATAAAGTATACAAATATATCAACATATGAGACATCAGATAATATTTCGTCGTATTAACAGTGCCTTTAAAATTTTAAGCTCTATTTAGTATTTAGTAGAAATATGCCTCACAGACTTTTTCAAATTTCCTAATCCCCGCACTTCGTATTGCAAACAATTGTTCACTATTTCTAACCCTCTTCATTTTCCGAGGATACTCATATTTTGTTGGTACCAGACCTGATCGCCGTCTTTGAAGCAGCAGCGACCTAGAGACCGCCATTGCAATATATAATAGTTTAACCAATTTATGAGATAAGTGAAGGGAGGGATTGTAACCCAGGACTTTCAGCCAACTGTTCGAATCCAATTTAATTAGACATTCGGCCTCCAAATGTCGGAAAAGATCATCCCAAAACCCCGGAATTGAAGGGCACTGTGAAATGATATGCATCCAGTTGGCAGTCGACTGATTTGAGCAACGAAAACACTGATCAGATTGACTAGAATCAACCTTCGATAGAAAGCGTGGGGTTCTATATAGGAGCCATTTGCTAAAAAAATAGCATCCGGCGCCAATTAGCCCCCCGTAATGTACTGAAATTAAGTTTATTTACTTCGGTCCACATACTCGCTGTTACATCCAATCCTTCATGTTTTTCCCATTTTGTTATTGCTTTCTGAGCGAGACCCGGACCTTTGATAGGGGCTAAATGTTTTTTCCACTCCCCGGGTTTCCCAACTACACTTTCTTCAAATAGATTTTTACGCTCATAAATCTGCATCAGATCCAGATTACTAAGGAACTTGATCAGCATGTTACAGGACCCGAGAAGAAGAAAATCATTTGGAATTAGATCATACATTTCGGAAATATTTAGCCACCTATCAATCGTAATAAAGTCTGAGATTTATCGGAATCCGGCCTTGGCCCATTTTTGAGTAATTTCAGACGATTCTCTAATGCCGAATGCCGAAGTGAGTTCGGATAAAGGGGTTGAAGTATTTATTGCTGGGATTGTATATCTTCTATAAAAGTCCTGACGTTTGCAAAAGAATCACTGCATACACTTATAGCGCACTAATTTTGGTGATTACGTGATTTTTAATGAACAACGTATCTGGTGCGCTTTACAGATTAAACTCATGAAATAGTTTACAAATACTCCTGAATGTAATTTTGACTTAAACCTAGACATATATTGTGCAAAATGATAATCCCTGAGATTAGGGAGGGCTAACCCACTCTTCTCCAACTCCTCGTATAAAGTGCTAAGTGCAATTCGGGGCTTTTTTCCCCCCCCAGAGGAAAGACGTAAACATGGACTCTAACTTACCGAAGAAAAGTGCTGTTAAAACACACGGAATTACAGAAAATAAGAAGTTAAACAACGGGAGAACAGACATCTTAATCAATTAAACCCTCCCCATGATAGTGAACGGGAGCGAGTTCCAACGGAGCAATAAATCCTTTACTTTCAACAGAAGCGGAGCATAATTTAAATCGTACAGGTCAGAGATTTGTGACGATAAACTAATTCCCATGTCTTTTTTTGGTTTGGAATTTACGCATGACAAGATATCAGTATGTAAGACATCAGGCTTGCATCGGCACTGGATTATTTCCGTTTTCTTTTTATTAATTTTATACCCGCCGAACGATTCAAACTGTTCAAAGATCTCAAAAACTTTTGCTTGAACCCCATTATCGCAATCGATAAAGAACATGATATCGTCAGCAAATAATTTTTGTTTCCCCATAGTAGGTAGAGGGGGACGAATATCTACATTATCTCAGATGGCAATAGCCAAAGGCTCAATAAAAAAAGCGAATAAAACAGGGGACAGGGGACAGTGGACAACCTTGTCTGGTCCCACGTTTAACACCAATTTGTCCTACCTCTGAGGCATTGACAAGAATATTGGATTCTGCATTGTGATACATTCTCTGAATCAACCCCGTGATCTGGGGGGGTATACCGAACCTAGAGAGGATACGGAATAAATTCTCCTAGACCACGAGGTGGAACTCCTTCTCGGCATCTAACAGAAGGACTAGGGCAGGTATTTTCTTGGTCTCGAAGTAATCCAGTGCTTCTGCTAAATAACGCGTGTTTGTCCCAAGCTGTCTCCCTGCAATAAAACCATTTTGATCAGAATGGATCAGGTTTGAAGCCATTATATTAAATTTATTGGCTCAAAGTTTTGTAATAATTTGATAGTCCGAATTCAAAAGTGTGATTGGGCGATATGAATTAGGGTCTTTGCAGTCCTTCCCCTTTTTTAAATAGCCGACTACATTTCCTTTTTGGAATGATACTGGTATCGGACCTCCTTCCAGGACTGAGTTGGCAATCAATAAAAAATATTCTGAAACAACCCCTGAAAATGTCTTTAAAAATTCCGCCGGAAGACCATCCGGTCCACAGGCTTTACCATTCGGGAGGTTTTTTTTTATAACATCCCCCAGTTCTTCTTTAGAGAAGAGGTGCATCATATTAATTTTATCGGTCTCGGAGAGTACCATAATTTTCTGTTGCCGAAGGAACATTTGCAGGGACGCATTATCAATTGTTTGTTTTTGACCATAAATACGCCTGTAATGTTCCAGCATTATGTCCCCTATGTTAGCCGGGTCCTCGCTTCGGGTACCAGTTGCGGGACATCACAATATGCTGATCCGGTTACTTGAGGCCTGCTCCCGAGCCTGCCATGAGAGAAACCTCCCTGTAAAATTACTTTCTTCATATACCTTTTGCCTATAGTTACGATTGGAGGTATCATATTTTAAATAATGAGCCTCGCTTAGAGCCCGTTTAGCCTGGTCAAGTTTCTGTTGATTGGGAGCCGAAGGGCTTCTAAGTAAGGTATTGTAGCACCGCTGAACCTTATGCTCTAGGATTGTTTTTTTCTTTCTCTTTTTTAAAACTTTCTGCGTCTTTACCAATGGCCAGATCACGAATATATGCCTTAAGGGAGTCCCAGACAATGTGAGGAGGGGCCGTCCCATGATTTCTTGCGCTAAATTCCTTTATCTCTGTTTTACAGAGTGGCACCCAACTTTCTTTCAGTAAGTATTGCCTATTAAAAGTCCATCTCTTGGGGCGAACCAGGATTTTACCTAACAACCTCTAAAATGATCATGGCATGATCCGAGAATCCATTAGGGAGGAATCTCGGATTACTAAAATTCAGGGCATTGGATACAAGAAAAAAATCAATACGTGAAGAAGTGCGGAATCTGCCCGAAAAACAGATATATGCGATGTTAGTCGGAAATGCCTCTCTCCAGGGGTCAATTATCTCCAAAGTCTTGCTATAATTTTGCATAATTTTAAAAGTTTTAGGTTTTAATTGCTTCTTGGAAATGACTGAGGAGTCAATCTTTGGGTTTAATAAAATAAAAAAAAATAAAAAAAATAAATAAAAAAATCGAAATTGCCCCCTAGGATTATCTCACCGGGAATATGCATTAAGGATTGAAATAACTCTTCGTATGGTTCAGCATTATCTTCCACTGGGGCATAAATACTAGCAAAGGTTAGGCATCTACTCCCCAGTTTACAAATGGCACAACACCACCTTTCTCTCTTATCACTTACGAAACTCACCACCTCTGCTTGACATTTTTTACCCAGAAAATTCGCCGTGCCCCGATGTGTTGCGGGGGAAGAGGAGAAGCCCCGATATGCTGCCCAGGATCTAAACATAGAGAAATTCCTAACTTCCCAACCGGTATATGGGTCTCTTGAATTAAAATTACAGCTGGATTTTCCGTCTTAATCCAGGATTCAATGGCCCGCATTTTCTTTTTATTATTGAGGCCGTTAACATTAAAGGAGACCACCTTTAGGATTTCCTCTTTATCCATTAGCCCGCAATACTATTTTAGCCCTAGAGGTGTCTCAAATATAAACTGAAATTTTAAGACCGATAAATCCTCCGATATACCTGGCCACCCCCAAAGATCTATCATTGATACAGCACCGACACTCACAGGGTATAAATTTACAAATAGAGTTGGGATAGCGCATTTTACATTTGACTTTGAATTTTAGAAATGGATCTCTTACTTCCCATTCCTGTACACCCCCTCCACCCTACCCCACCCTTGTCCCGCCCACCCCCCCTGCCAAAAAGCCACAGGGCCAGAAGCTATCGGCCTACCCACCCCACCCCTCCACACCCCAGGACGTGAAGAAAAAAAAAGAGAAGGAAGCCCCAGAAAACTATCTGAAAACAGATTCAAAAAGGGAAAGAAAAAGACAAAAAGATATGCAGACCGTCATGGCATCCGCCCAAGAGCCCCGAACTAAGAAATTAGGATTTGTTGCAATAGTTCCTGGGCTTCGGGGACATTGCAGAATACATGAAATCTTCCTTTTACAAGCACTTTTAGTTTACTTTGTTGTGCGATCATTGCCGGTGCCCCCTGTTCTTTGAACAAATGCAACTTAACAAATTCTTTCCGCCTTTTAGCTGCGGAGGCAGACATATCAGGGAAAATACAACATAATGATACTTCTGATGAGGTGAACTGATGCTGCTTCACCTCTTTGGATAGAATTTGTTCATTCACCCTGTAGTCTCCAAAGTTGACAAAGGTCGTTCGTGGGAATTTGGCGTTGGGAGAAAGATACGCAGGCACGCGATGGGCCCTCGTGAGAGTCAAATACCCATTGTATTCCGAGAGGACATTTGTTTAATAAAAGAATCGACCCATTGTAGTGTCTGCTGACCCTCAAGGCCTTCGGGATACCGAGGATACGAAGATTAGAGCGTCTAGAGTGATTCTCCAATTCCTCCAATTTATATTCCATTGCGTAAGCAGCTACCTTATCTTTCATAATGGAAACCTGATCCTCCAGCTGAGATATCCTAGTTTCTGCCTCATTAAGTCACGCCGGGACCAGGGCCATATTGTCTTCGATTTTAGTAAGCCGGGCATGTATAGCAGCGATCTCCATAGTTTGAGAGGCTTTGAGCTCCCTAATCTCCTCCAAAATTAGGTTGAGCAGGCTTTTGGCATCCCATTGCAGAGTGAAGGGTATATCGCCCTGAGAGGGACCTTCCTGAATTGATTCAAGCCCGGATTTCGTTTGTGCTGCTGACGCTTCAGTGTTTTCGGGTACTGCCTGCCCTGTGATTTCCAGCACGGTTAATCCCCATGAGGGAGACAGCAGAGATTACGGTGGAAGTTGTGATAAAACATTACTGTCACCTCTGGGAGATATAGCCTCTGTTGAGCCAGGAGACTGACCAGTTACTTGTGGAACACTCTCTGGCACATCTGCGCCGGGCGTTGACCCAGATTTACCTTTAAAAAATAGAGGGTATTTTTTAAGTTCCTTGGATTTTCCAACCTCTGATTCCTCTACAGATATTTGTGCAGTTGGGCCCCCCCCTGCAAAGTCAGCAAGGACGGGGCTCAAACTCATATGAAAATCAGCTGAGGCACCCCCCCCACCCCCCGACAGTCTTTCTGAGAGAGCTCTGTGGCAGCTATCTCTGAATCTTCTGTAGGCAATACCAGGTCTTTCCGTGAGGACGCGGCGCGATTTGCCCAGGCTGCTACTTGCCCTACTCGCTTTTTGACCCTCTGGACCAAGCCAAGGCTGGAGAATCAAGATGGGTTGCGGCAGAACTTTTAGAGAAGTTTCGCATGTTTGGAGTTACCCCAAAAGTTTTTTTTTCCTTTTTATTTTTTCCCCTTTGCTCTCTCAATTCTTCCTCGCCTCTACTCCGCCTCCCCTCAAAGACTGCTGAAATTATATGCTGCTTTACAATGCTGAGCTTGCGGGGATTACAGGAGCTTCAAAAGCAAATAATTAAAACTTGTTGCCCGTAGAAGCCCCCGCCCCCCCCCCCAGCGACCCTCTACCAGGTAGTACGAATGCCCTATGCCTGAACTGGCAGCAGAGCACATGCCCTTACCCCCAGGTGAGAAACCTGGTGGTCCATGAAGGCACGAAAAACATCACCCGTAAGCAGATGACCTGCTCGGATTATAGGAGGTAGCACTGCCAATTGCTGAGCGTTTCTCAGCAATCACCTCGGATTGTTCCAACAAAGTCAATTGAGGAGATTTTTCAGCTTGCTGCAGCTCCTGTCTGAGGTCTTGTGGGTCTAGAGGGCGCAAAAAAAAGTAGGTCCTATAATTAACTCCTCACCAAAGACCCCAGTCGCCGAGAAAAATGAAGCAACCCAACCGGCAGAAACGAAAATGAGGAACCGGGAGCTCAAACTGTCCTTAAAGGGCCCCTGCCAGCTTCCAAGCAGCACGCCCACTTTCCTTCCGTTTGCAGTTTGGAGGGCGCAGCAAGACTTCCCCAGGCTGCAACTCCAGGCAGTAACCCCCACGCAGCAAACACCGCAGTCTCCCGGGCTCCGGCTCGAAAACTAAGCCGCGGCCACTGCCGGCCACGCACTGATCGTCCTGATATGGAGAGGGGAAGTGGCCTATGGCGCGCTCAGCCGACAGCCCGCATCTGTCCCATGGAAAACCCTCAAGAAGTCGTGTCTTGATATGAATCTAGTGGCACAACAAACCTAGGGACCCACCTACAGGCAAGCCCTTAAGTACCCTAAGGAAAGGGTTGGGACGATTTAGGGTTATCTCCCAGGCGAGGGGTCGGACAGTGGGGCGGATACTCCCATGTCCTTTGTCCAATTTCGCGCCAGAGCGGGAGCCAACGGCTCCCTGAGCTGGTTTGAACTGGACTATGCAAGGAGGACACCAAGTGTGCCCTTCAAGCAGACTGAGTGGCGCTGGCAAGCTCTCCCACCCAGCCCCAATACACTAAACCCTGTCTGAGAGGTGGTCACACCTCCCTGTGACAGGATACCTATTGTTCTACCTTCCCCTGCTCGAGCTTGGCTCAGCAACAGGAGGGCAGAATCGTGACTCTGGTCGGCAGCAGCCATGTTGTGCTGTCTGGGTCTAGAAGACTGGTACCGGGAGCACTGAGGGCCTCCTGGAGGAGCTTTACAGTGCATGGAATAATACTTTTCACACCGTCTACGGTGCGAGGGTATGATTCCAACATGTTTGATACCAAACATGACCGAGTCCATAACAGCCAGTTTAGAGATGGTCATCGCGTAATGACGCATGGCCACTAGGTATTGTAATGGCTAATGCACTTACAACCCGGAAGAATGGACTCTGAAGGCTGTAGGGGTGTACTGCTCATGCAGGGGCACCCCACACTTGGAACTGAGCACCCTGCCTTCAGGTTTGAAAGGCATGTCTTAGGGGTGACTTATAGGTTTTAAGTGTAGTGACCTCTGATTTAGGGAAACCTATATCGGTCATAAGTGGTGCTAGCACCAGCTTACACAAGCTGCAATGGCAGGCCTGTAGTTGCAGTTTGAGTGATTTCCCATGGGTGGCATAATACATACTTCAGCCCATGGGGGACCCCTGGTGAACCTATGCCATGGGTACCTCAGTACCATATACTAGGGACTTATAACGGTACACCAGTATCCAATCTGGGATGTACCCAAGTACTTACCAAAACCAATTTAGGGAGACTGGGATTCTGGTTAGCAGGATTTCAGTCAGACTAGTCAGAAACAGCATAGCACCAGGCAAAATGTGGGGGTAACCATAAAAGCAGATCCTACTTTCCTACAGGAATATAGACTTGAACGGAAGGATAAATTATGAGAAAGATTAGGAACAATATGACATAGTAGCAACCTTAGAAGTTGCTGTCTGAGAAATGTTGCGTTGCTGTGAGTAGACGGGGAGTGAAAGCATTCCCATGAAGCTTATTGGCAAACTGAAGAAAGAAGCTACATGAATACTGAAACAAAATAATGTGTCTGTGAAATAACGTAAGAATGAGGGTAGGCAGAGATGATGGTGAATCCAAAAAGGTAGTTCAGATTAAAGTAGGGGTCCTAGGTTACAGGAATAGTAGGTTTAAGGTAGTAGAAGTAGCAGCCCCACTAGGAGCAGCATCCCAGCTGCTCAGTCCACACACTCCAACTGACATTTCACTCAACCAGGCACACATGAACATTCTATGACATCACTCACACTGACTGAGCAGCAGGGCACAGAACACAAAGGAAGGAATAAATATAAAGAAGAGCAGGATACCACACACCTTCCTCCTTTAGGGAGACAACTCACAACAATACAAATAAGATGGAAACACTCGTAGTAAAAACAAATAAGTAAAGAAAGGAAATACAGAGAGAAATAACACGCACAGCACTTTCTCCCCTTCAGCAAATGGAAATAAATGTGCTCTAAAGGATGCAACACACATGTCCTAGGAGAGAATGGTACAAGATAGATACACATACCAACACACACAACCTCTCATTTCACAAATAGAAATAAATGTGCTCCAAAGGATGCAACAAACATGCCCATGTAAAGGATGATGCAAACCCAGGGTGCCAAAGGTGCACCCACTAAAAGGTAACTGAAGTATAGTTTGGGTGCAAATCCCCATCAC
Organism: Calotriton arnoldi; assembly: GCA_963921515.1. NCBI lineage: Eukaryota > Metazoa > Chordata > Amphibia > Caudata > Salamandridae > Calotriton > Calotriton arnoldi. Next base: position 2,809,002 of record CAWUFW010000874.1, on the reverse strand, counting down.
CAGTAAATGCAAAGAGGTCGGAAAATAACCCCACAAAACAGTTTGAGCCCACAAAAGTGACCCCTCACCAAGAACAGCAAGTAAGAATTGTGCAACAAACTGCCCATCAACAGAAATGCACTTAAAGATTGGGGAACCAAAATGCCCCCTCGATATAGTTTGAGCAAAGCATTATGTCCCACCACCATAAAATATAAGTAAAGTTTGAGCAAACCAAAATGCCTACCAACACACACACGCAAAGCTAGAAGCACAATAAATGGTTTGAGCTCAAAACATGCCTACCACCAGTAAATTCCAGAAAAGATTGGGGTCCAAAACATACACCCATAAAAACCTTGAGTTAAACATGCTCACTACCAGACAAGTAAAGCTTGGGGTCGCAATACACCCCATAAAAAAATTAATGGTCTGAGCTCAAAATCACGCTCATCACCCATCACAAAACGTTTGAGCTCAACATCCTGCCCATCACCCTAAAATTCAAGTAAAGCTTCAAATTCAATCAAGAATAGATTGGGAAAAAGTCAGTAATCCCAGCACTAGTAAATGTATGTAACGTAAGGGAGAAAACAATACCCTCACTATAAGTGACCTCAAGAAACAATAGAACAAGGTACAAAATGTCATAGAAAAATCACATCTAAGCCAATAAATACATGGAGACTACCTCCATGACATTAATGCTTTCAAATATAAGCAGGAACAAATTCAGCCTGGCAAAAACACTTACAAGCAAGCAGCAGAACTTGTATAAAACATACATAATCATGCGGTTAAAATTCAGTATGGGTAACATATGGCTCAATACCCTCAAATTATTGCTATTTGCAAATGCAGAAAAATAATTAATGCAATTAATCAGGCATGATAAGAAAGGTGTGTAAGAAAATTGGTGAGATACAACACTGGTACTTGAACCTAGTACCCAAATTTCCACCTGCTGGGAAGAAAAAAAAAGTGAAACCAGCTCCAAAGTTAGTGCACAATCCTTGAGTATAAATGAAAATATTCCAAAATCTCAAAACTGAGCTGGAATTTCTGCTCTTGTGGGCGCAGTGCGCATTAGGGTATTAAAGTCAGAATCATCTGTGCTAGAACGCAGTGATGAAAATAAAAATTGAGTGCAACGGCGGCATAAGTAGAAACGTCGCGCTCCCTGTATAAGACCACATAATCCATCCCAATCCAGCAAAATGGCCCCTAAAACATCGCTCTATGTAGTTTTCTTGAGGTGATAGAAGTTGTTACAAGCAATCCATAAAATAGACTGACGTCAGCCTCAGAGTGCAGACATCACGCACCAGCAGTTCAATACGGAGATACCGACATCTGAGGAATACTCCATGGAAGTCATTGCAGTCTCACAAAATGAATGCCTAGAAATGTTCCACCTCCTATGCTGCCTCAAGGCAAGCTGCTGGTGCAGAGAATGAAGAGTAGAGAGCACGCTCAGCATTTTAAAAGACGCCGCTCACAAGTAAGCACTTTCAAGTAGAGCGCATGACAGTCCACGTGCCATTGTTTTAAAAAAAACGCAACATCTGCAGTGTTACAAAAGTAAGGGGACACACGCATATAATGCGGGCCCCATTTTAAATAAAAAATAAATAATGTTGCAGCTCACCAGTAACGCTCACACAACGGGGGCTAAAATTGAGGAAACCAAACAAACCATATTCCCAGTGGCAGCAAGCGTCCACAAAACTGGACCTTTTCCACTCACTAGCGATACGATGAAACCAGTTCAGTTCAAGTGTTCAGTTCCACATGCTGACAGCCAGTGCACAGTAGGTTTGCAAGTTATGTAAAGACAGCAGCTGCAGTTTCAATTTGCAAATTGTTAGAAGTTCATCAGCAAGCTCAATCAATTGTCAGCGCTACCAATGCCCTCCATAATAACATTAATCCAGCAGCACCTGTCACAATGCCCTGGGATGAGACAGTCTGAAGGAAACAGACACCGGTGAGGCTACCAGGTGCATTGATTATTTGCAGGCTTACCAAATTTCTTAGAAGAACTCTCAATTATATTTCAGTGTCAATCTGATCTCGCCTCCCATTGTAGCAATTCTCTCTCCTCCCTGGTCTCAGTAGTGGCCTTTCCTACACAGTAGGTCCGTTTCCGCTCGTCGCCAGTGAAATAACGTAAGAATGAGGGTAGGCAGAAATGATAGTGAATCCAAAAGTTAGTTTATTCTTCAGATCAAAGTAGGCGTCTTAGGTTACAGAAATAGTAGGTTTAGGGTAGTAGAAGTAGCAGTCCCGCTGGGAGCAGCATCCCAGCTGCTCAGTCCACACACTCCAACTGACATTTCACTCAACCAGGCACACATCAACATTCTATGACAAGACTCACACTGGCTGAGCCGCAGGGCACAGAACACAAAGTAAGGAATAAATATAAAGAAGAGCAGGATACCACAGTCTGCTTATAATAATGAGTGTTCCTAGAGTAGGTCAGCGCACACCCTATAGCACTATCACATGCACATCGTTGTTCCATGCTGATCTGAGACCGAGTTTCTTAAACCTCTCTTTATGAGAAGTTTTGCTATGATTGATTCTTGATCTATTGAGATAAATTTGATACTGAAGCTTTATGCTTTAGGATTTCTCTAAATACGAGAACTCTTTACGAGTCTCAGCATTTTTCAGTTCTCATTCCTAGAACATGTATATTTCTTTTATGGAACACACTTAATGTATTTTATTAGGATTTATTGATTGACTAATATCAACTTGTTAATATCCGATGACAGATTAATGAGAATTAACTTGCGACTTTTAAATAAATGCGATTTACAAAATATCTTTATTGACGGAGAAAGCTTAGAACTGTAATAATTTAATGTGATATACAGCTCCTGATCTGCTCTAAAACAAGGCCAAAGATCCATTGGCCTAAGATAGCGGGGATTTGCCCAGATGATCGTAAACTAAGACTGATTGATACAATCCCTGCTCCAGCCAACTTGGTAGCAGAGGGATGGTTTACGTTATGAGCAGGGGAGCTGCAAGTCATTACCCCAAGTTAGAGTAATGCCCAGGTCCCAAAGGCAGAATTTTGAAGATTGACGAAGTGCAGTTTTGAAGGCGGTTGCAGTATTGGAGGTGTGAGTATCAATTGGGTTATGCATCACAATTGTTGATTTCTGTTTGTGAGTTGTAGAGTGTGTCAGATGAATTGGTGATGCTTAATTGTTTTGTTTAAAAAGTTGAAGAGTTTATCGGGCTAGACTCAGCCTATGATACCAGGATAGAGAAAAGTTGATTTTGTGTTTTTTCTTTTCTTGCCTGTGGTGCAGATGAGGTACTGTCAATTGCACAATTGACATATGGACTCTTATATGATGTTGTGAATGTATTAATATTGATTGAAGTTAGTGAAATCTAGTGCGCAAAAATTTAAGCTACATCGATTAAGGTGCTTTCCCGCTGTTTGAGATTTCATTTGCGTGTGTGAAACTCTTTTTACGTGGTAATGTCAGAGGGCGTCAAAACCTTAATATTCCGATTGTTGAATTATCTTGGTTTTCTTTAGGGAAGCAGACAAAGTATTCGTCGTAATTTGCGCATGTTTGTTTTGAGTTGTGAAAGTGTTGCGTATGAGGAGGGTCAAATGATGCAAGAAGAGATAAAATACATCGTAGTGTGCCGCGCTGAGATTGGTTGGCTGGTGTACTGTTGCGCTGTTATTGGTTGATGGCAACATAATAGCACACTGGCATCGGTCGATTGTTGGGCAAGTTCTGCATTCAGATTGGCTATCGAATCTTCAAGTATTAAAACTATAACTGGATTGAGGAAAGAAGTTTGACATACACGGAATTAAGAATCCGAAACAAAACACTGAATTAAATTGAATCGCTGAACACTTATTGTTTATTTATAGCAAAAATTAAATACTTTAAAACTTTTAAGAGTCTTGTAAGAGAAGATGTCAGGATTCCAGTACGAGAGGGTGAGGAGGCAGTACCCGAGGATTCACCAGCACACTACATGTTGACAAATGTGGGGTTACACATGTTTATAGCTTCACCAATAGTGCAAGATCACTGAAAATGAGGGTACACTTAAATTTCCACAACACGGTACTTACGATTGAAGGATTATTGAACACTTGAGGGAAAAATTATATGAGATGAAACCACCCCTTAAAACCTGTAGACCCACAGAGCATGCCACATTAAACCTGTGGGAGAAAACAGCATGTGTTAAGTAGAGAGAGAAATCCCATAATGGAACCAATAGAGCAGTGCAAAATTACACAGATCCTCAATGGGACGAATGAAAACAAAGGTGGAGAAAATGTACAGTCGAGGGAGCAAGAATGAATCCAACGATAACCACAGAGAAGACTAAAAATGATAAGACACAGGGAAATGATGAGGGAGCTGTAAAGAAATCCGATACGGATAGTGATTCAGGGGATGATATTTTGGATGTATTATTGGCTGCATGTCCACCACCACATGGGGCCTTTGCTACAATTACTGAAAGTGCTTCGACTTCTGGCACTACAGTGGCTACAGTCTCCGTTGATCCGACTGGAATTCAAATTCAGAGACCACTGCAGGTAACAGAGCCTGTTGTATCTAATGTTGTGCCTGCACGAAATGAGACTGTTCCCACAGTAATTCCTCCAAGTGTTACTGCTTCTATTGTGACAATGCCAGTACTAGTTACTAGAGTAATAGCTGTTCAACCTTTAAAGATTCGAACAACAGCTGCACCAATAAATATTGTGCCAAATCTTGAGGTTCTCCTCCAACAGGGTATATCCCTACATCGTAGTATTCACAGATTGTTGCCTGGACACCGCCACAAACAGTCCAATCATTGAGAGAAGGAAGAAGGATTATCTTTACGACACAAGTAGCACAGGGAGAGACAAATTTATTTGAAGATGGAATTTTTCCACCATGGTTTGAAGAACCCACGGACAATAAAAAGACGAGACGTGAACATCAAGCGGTCCCAGATCCTGAAAGAGAGACCACTAAATGCTCCAAAGTTAAAGGTTAAATTAGAAGAAATCATTAGGGGTTGTTTAGATATTGGAAATGTGAATCAGTATCAAGAGAAGGAATTGATTTATCAGAGTAAAGAAATTACAAGGCGTGCAAAAGCTGGACATAATAAATTAACTGATTTGGCACGGAAATATGAGGTTGATTTTTCAAAGAGTGTCCCATTATAAAGAAGTTTCAGGGTATAGTTAGATGACGAAGCAATTGAAACAATGCGTTCTTCTGGAATGCGATTACACATTAATGAGCCTGTGAAATGGATCCGTAAATTGAGTGAATTTGAGAGCAAGAGGGGAAAGGAACAGGAAAAGAAAAGGAAGCTATCAGATGTGGTTGAAGCAAATGGTAAGCCACCGCCAGATCCCCTGATGGAGGGGAAGTTTTGACTTTTTAGAGGAGAGAGATGCCAGGTGGAGGGTATGTACATAAACTGAAGTAGAGGAAATCTTGCAACATTTACAAACAATGTTCCTAAATTGAGGGAAACTCCTATGCAGTGGTACACACAAGTTGACAGGTTTGTGAATATTTCAAAAGTACAGTGCACGGATTTAAATACCTACTTCGATATGGTGGTACCCAGTGATTTGTGGACAGAGTGTAAAATAGCTGTACGCTGGCCAAATACGGAGCATCCAAGAGATGCGCGTACCCGTGCACAATCTCCTGTAGTGATGACCAAGTATGATGAGGTGATTACTTACTTGAAGGGCAAAGTTATGTCCAAAGATATTGACTGGCTGAAGATCAATCGGACTTCACAAGAAGCAAAAGAGTTAGTGCATGCCTATTATGAGTGTTTGCTACAGGTGTTCAAACAGCATAGTGGACAAAAAAATCCTGTGAAAAGTGATATGGGGTTGTGTGTCAATTTGTGCTTGGGCTGAGACCAGAGATTAGTATGCACATACAGCAGAATGTGATTTTCTGGATGACACACCCTTCAGATCAAAACCTAAGGTTTTCAAAATATTGTAGCAATGAATAAGAGATGAAGCAGAAAAAGCATCAGGAGAAGTTCATGCTTGCCCAGATGAGGTTGGCTCAAAGGTTTTCAGAATCAGTAGTTTGCAGGAAAACACAGTGGGATTCAAGGTAATGGTTTGCAAAACTGAGTTCAAGGTGCTCAAGGAGGAGATGGTGTTTCACAGGGTAGAGACCGTGGTGTTACGATTGATCAGAATTCTGCTATAGATGAGTCAACGTTGAAGAGGTTGGCCCCTTTTCATTTTTGTAATAAAATTGGGTATTGGAAGAGGGAGTGTATGCTGAATCCAAATAGAATGTGCAGAGATGGCCAAATGCAACAAGGAAACCTAGTGAAATTGCAGAATGTACCAGTTCGGCAAACACAAGTGCCACTGCAGACAGGTTCTATTCATACAGGTTCCACAAGCCCCGATGGTCCCACAGAATATAGGAACCCCTAGATTTGACATGAATCAGATGCCAAGAGCAAATCCAGCTGCATTTCAAAATCTGAACCAGAACCTATTTCAACTTTACCCCATGCTAGATAATGACCGTTTCAGCTCCGATAATTCTCAATGACAGTGCCTGAGGGAGAAGGGGGGGGGGGGGAGAGAATTTTTCATGCTTGGCGCAGTTTTGGAGTTAGACCAGAGTGGACCATTTGTAGAAGGAGAAGTTAACGGTCACCAAGTGTCATTTCTGATTGGCACCGGAGCTACCCGTTCCACTGCTAGAAGAGCAGAAGTCCAAGACTAAAGCTTCTAGGGAAAGAAGATCCAGATTGTAGGAGTTACTAATAAACAGATAACCAACCCAGTTTCAGAAAAAGTCCCTGTAAAAATAGCTTCAATTGAGGAAAACCATCAATTCATTGTTTGTGATTCCAGTTCTGTAAATCTGTTAGGAAGAGATCTATTGTGCAAGTTAAATTCAACCATTTACTGTACAACGGAGGGTGTTGAATTCCAAACACATGATGAAGATGTTGAATTTAAAATGGTCGGACAAGAAACGGCTGTAGGACTGTATCTAATAAGAACAGTAGATGACTTGCCTCCTGATTTAAAAGAAACCATTAACCCAGAAGTATGGAGCTTTTGAAGGAAAGATAACGGACTAATTAAAGATGTGGAACTAGTCCGAATCACAGTAACACCCAATGCAGTACATCAGAGAATACTACCATATAATTTGACCCCACAGCGTTGACGGAATAACGCCTGTAATTGAAGACATGCTGATAAAAGGGATTTTAAAAGAAATTATTGGAAGCCCTTGCAACTCTCCGATAATGGTTTTACCGAAGTCCAATGATAAATAACGGATTGTGCAAAAGATTGAAAGGATCAGGAAGCTTGAAATGAGAGGTCTGAGCTCAACTGAGGATGAGAGTGAACTCTAAAGATTCATTTATGAAGACAAATATGATGGCTAGATAACCATCAAAGGGGGAAATTGTGGAACCATTTAATAATATAGTAAAATAATGTTAATTAATCTGAAAAACTAAGGAGACATAAAAGGCAACATTTCATGCAAAATTGCAATAGATAATCATGCTTAAATGTGCTAGGCCTACAATGCTGAGATCCTGCCATATTAAAGTAAACAGAGCTAAGAAACTGTAAATTCAGCATTTAAATCTTGACTTTTTCAACTAACTTCTTTTCCAATAAATTGTTGCTGTGCAAAAAAAAAATTCTCCTCATTTATACAGATGTTTGAACTTCTAAAAAGACATTGTTAGTGTGGGGTTTGGGTTGCGTGGCTCAGCTTGAGCCTCACGCTGGAATGCAGGAATGTAGAATGCCATGTAGGGTTCTCAGGTCGGCAGTTGTTACCTGAGGCTCTGTGTTGCCAGATGGACTATTAAACTAGTGTTCCCTTACCAGTGTAGTCTTCCTTTCATTGGCGACGAGCGGCAACATCGAGAAACCCACGAGTGACAGGGCCACACTAGACTGCTGTGTTGTGTTCCTGTGCAACCGGGCGTTTTGGCGTTGCAGGCGACTTGTGAGCGTTGACAGATCGTCTCATTGGACTGTGTCCAACTACCAGCCAGGTCGGTACCTCTGTGTGCGATGTGGAGAAGATTTTGAGTTATGAGGGGGTTGGGGGGGAGGGCGGAATTTAGCCTTTGCCCAATGTTCCGGTCGCGAGCGCAGTCCTACTTAGCTTCAGATACTTCGGTGTGAACGTAGCGCATTACGTCATCACTCTGACCTCCACCGCCATCTTGGATCGGGCAGAATCAGAAACAGTTGAGAGCGCCGTCCTACTTGCCCGCGGATACTTCAGTGTGAGCGTAGCGTGTGAAGCCATCACGCCGACGTCCACCTCCATCTTGGATCGGGCAGAATCGGAAACACCTCTTTGAGTTTAGCCATTTAGCCTGTCCCAGCAAGACGGTGGGTACGGTGACGGGCACACCCTGCGTCATATTTCAGCATTTTGTGGAGGAGAACAGCACGCAGAACAACGTACTACACAGCAAAAGATATATCTTGAAGTGCTGTGATTTAACAAGCAGCTAATATAGCAGTCACAGAAAACCAGCCTGTCCAGGGTAAGGTAAATGGTGTCATGCACACCTTGTGAGTGGTTACTTGTGCGTTACATTGCATGATTTCTTGGAGAATTCCATACTGGGCCACAGTATTTAGCAGCAACTCCAAAGGAAACTCATTTTTATCAGTTCGGGGTACCCCAACATTGAGTTGGGAACGTTGGTAAATGACTCATGGGGTCTTTCTCCCCATCCACTCACTGTCCAACCGGGTACACGCCCCCCTGCCCCTCAACGATGAAAACTGCGGAGTCATTCTAATGGCCCACAACATATCTTGGATAACTTTCTTCCAATCCAATCCATTAATCAAACCTAGCTGCAGCTGATCCTGGATTACACCATTCACCCTTTCCACAAGGCCATTACTGGAAGGGTGATATAAAGTGGTCCTCACATGTTTAATGTCATTAGACTTGAGGAAATCACCAATTGCTCTGGACACTAATAGGAAACCATTGTCTGTCACCGATTCCTCAGGAAAACCCTCCCTGACAAACCCCTCCTAAAAGAAACGAGTTATCATACTTGAATACACACCATTAACAAATTTCACCTCAGTCCACTTAGACATGTAGTCTACAAACACTAGAGCATACTTGGGCTAACTCCAAAGGGACCAGATATGTCAAAAGATAACTTGTGCCACGGCACCCCACTACTGTCCACAGCCTGTACAGGTGACGGCACAGTAACTTGTGACTTGTCACTCAAAACACAAGCATTGCATTCCCTCACATAGTGTTCCACATTCTTCTCGAAACCTGGACATCAAAAATCTTCCAGAACTCTCCATTTCATTGCCCGCATGCCCATGAGTCCCTCGTACGCAAATTCCCAAATCCTCGGCCTCATGGCACTGGCACCACTAACCTGTCACATTTCAAAACACTATCACCAACCAGAGTCAATTCATTGGCAGACCTCCAAAAAGGAATTACCGCTTTTTCCATGTCACGTGCATATGGCCACTGCCCTACCACATACTTAATCACCTTCTGTAACACCTCATTGTTGTAAGTAGCAGACCACCATTTCTCTTCAGATAGCACCACATCAGTGATGGTAGTCACAGAACACGCAAACTCCAAATCATCCTCATTATGCACATCCTTATCAGTCTCCTCTTCGATTGGCAGCCCGACAAAAAATGTGCAGCAAAATTACGGACGCCAGGAACAAACTGTAATTTATAATGATAACCCTGCATGTGATATTGCCACTTCGCAATGCGAGGAGTAACTTTCCCGCCACTGCCAGCCTTGAAAAGCTCAACTAACAGCTTGTGATCTGTGCGGAGAATGAACTGATTGCCCCACACAAAATTCCTAAAGTAATGGACCCCCCCACCACAGCCCAAAGCTTCTTTTTCTATGGTGAAATAGGTTTATTCAGCACAATGAAGTGCCCTAGAAGTAAAAGCAATAATCTTTTCTTTTCCATCCTCTCTTCTCTGCATCAAAACCACACCCAACCCGTGGTGCTGGTATGAGTAGTGACAAAACATGTATCATGGGTGTCAAAAGGTTTGAGAGGTTGGGCAGATGCAATCTCCTTTTTTTATCAAGTCAAAAACACTTTGACACTCGGCACTCCATTCATATGGCACACCTTTTTTCAACAGTTCACGTAAACACACAGTCTTGCTAGCAAAATTTCCCACAAATTTGACATAATACTCAATCAAACCTAGAAATGACCTACATTAATCATTATTATTAGGCACAGGTGCATCCTCAAGAGCCCTCAAAAGTTTTAACTTTGGCTCAATTCCCTTACTTGAAACATGATGTCCCGGATAATCCACCCCATCACAGCAAAAGGTGCACTTATCTTTCTTCAAAGTCAAACCAGACGCATTCAAGACTTCCAACACCTTCTCCAATCGGTCATCATGCTCACAATTATTCCTTCCATAGATTCAAATATCATCTTGGAAGCATAACACCCCACACATGTCCTTGAACAGATTGTTCATGGAAGACAAAGCAGAGGCTAAACCAAATGGCATCCGTCTGTAACAAAAGGCTGCTTCAGGAGTTACAAAGGAAGTCAGATGTCTCGACTCCTCGCACAACTCCACCTAGTGGTAAGCTGTCAACATACCCAATGTTGTAAATACCGCAGCACTCTTTAATGTGGACAATCGTGGATATTAGGGAGGGGTTGTCGATCAACCCAGATGTTAGCATTCAAGTTGCGCAAGTCCACACACAATCTTAAAGTTTTGTTAGATTTGCGCGCTAAAACTGCTGGAGCCAACCATTCAGACCCTTTAATTAGTTCAATGATGCCTAATTTTCACAATTTCACTAACTCTGACTTGAGTTCATTCCTCATACGGAGAGGAACACACCTCACCTTGTGTACCTTGGGTAACGCATTATCCTTTAAGATAATGTGGTGTTTGAACCCTCACAGTTTACCAAGGGAATCTGTAAAGACACCAGGATACTTGGCAAACCATTTGTACTCATCCACATTACACACTGCGTTGTTACATATTTCCAATAACCGTTGTCTAGATAGGACCAATTCCGGATGACTGGGGTCCAGGAGTATATCCAAGTTTACTTTCTCATTCCACCCCAATAAGTTAGACCCGCCCTTAACTACAAACACTGTACAACAGGACGTTTTGTTGTCAAACCCCATAGTAGCTTCAAATTGGCCTAAAACCTCCACCTTCTTTCCACCATACGCAAACGTTTTGACATGAGACTTGTTTAAGCACGGAACATTAAATCTATTAAAATCAGACTCTCCAATCAATGTGAATGGTGCAACTGAATCAGCCATTACTGGCACTTTGACATCTTTTATAACGATATCACGCATCAGAGATCTCCTTCTGACCACATGATGTACGAGGGTTGGTACAAGGGCAAGGAAGAAGTTGCATTGGTTCTCCAAGGTGGAAATGTGTACCCAAGAGATTTGATGAATTTATTATGTACTAATAAATACCTCATTCAGTGATGATCATCCTTGCATGCAATTTAGACAGTACGTACCCATCGCTTCCTGTTAGGAATTTGTGTTTCATTACTTTGGTTTTGTTCGTATTTTTCCTTCTTGTTTTTCTTTTGTAGGTTTTCCAATTGTGCTCACCACCATTATGTTCTTAGTTTTATTTTATTGTAAGGGAAGGGAATTTGTGGGGTTTGGGTTGCGTGGCTCCGCTTGAGCATCACACTGAATGCAAGAATGCCATGCAGGGTTCTCAGGTCAGCAGTTGCTGCCGGAGGCTTGGTGCTGCCAGATGGACTATTAAACTAGTGTTCCCTTACTGGTGTCATCTGCCTTTCAGTTAGCTAATGAATAAACTTGCTATCTAGAAGTTTAAGGATGAGTTTCACACATGGGAATCTAGACTTAAATGGAAGAATAAATTATGAGAAAGTCTAGGAACAATATGACATAGTAGCAGGCTTAGAAGTCTGAAAAAATGTTGTGTTCCTGTGAGAAGACAGGGAGTGAACATGCTCCCATGAGAGCATCAGTAGTTTGGCCGACTGAAGAAAGAAGCTACATGAGGACTAAAATAAAATATTTTTTCTGTTTATAATGATGCATTTTTCTAGAGTAGGTCAGCACACACTCTTCAGCACTACCACATGCACATCATTTTTCCACGCTGCTCGGAGACTCTGAATTTCTTGAACCTCTCTTTATGCGAAGTTCTACTTTGATTGATTATTGAGCTAATTTTGATATAGACTTTTTAGGATTTCTCTCGATTCCAGAACTCTTTGCGTCTCTGGTCTGACACCATTTTTCCCTCATCATTCCTAGAATAGGTTATTTCCTTTATAGAATGCGCTTAATGCATTTCATTATGGTTTATTGATTGACTAATATTGATAATCAATTTCTATGAATATTTGATGACAGATTAATAAGAATTAACGTGGGACTTTTGAATAAAGATGATTTACTAAATATTGAATAATAAAACCCTTTAACTCAAACTCTTTATTGACTGAGATAGTTTAGAACTATAATAATTTAAAGCAATGTACAGCTCTTGATCTCTAAAACAACAGCAAAGACCTATTGGCCTAAGCAGGTTTTAGCCCTGATGATTGCAAACCAAGAATCTCCGCAACAACTCCAGGTTTCTGATTTTTATAGAAAAAGAAGGAATTGTAAATTTTGGGTGTTCCACAGACCGAATGCCATGTAGGAAAGAGTGAAAAAGAGAGAGCAGACTGTGCATTTGTTAACAGAAGCAGAGTTCCGTACGTAGTAAAGATGGCCCGAGAGGACAAGACCGAAAACAATATGGAGAGCCTCCAACTTGGTGTGCCTTCACAACAGCATCCAATGGAAATGCCTGCGACCAGTAGAAATGCGTACTCTCAGCTGAATACACGTTAGCAGTATGATCGAAGTATTCAGGGGAAGCTTTTTCTTTTCAGCAAAAGATGAATAATCGAGTACTTGCGCATGCATGCATAACACTAAGAAAATACGGGTTTCCAGTCTAAGAGGAAGACCCGGTAAGGGAAACAAAATTGAAAATGAGATTTTAGGTGGGAAAAACATCTTTACGGTTTGTGCTACCCAGATAGACATGTGGAGTAATGATTCTTTAATAACTCAGTTGGGGTCGGCCATGGGTTCAGGTTGGATGACCACTGATGTAGAAAACATATTAGAACCAGTTAGTATAGAAGGAAATTTAAAAATCCCACCAGTGGATAACAGGAAATAAGTTTGAGTTCTTTTTGTGCAATATGAAGCACCCATTTGCCTTTCTTTATTCCATGCAACTTGGTTTCTCCAGCAGGTTGGGATGAAGACTTCATAGATGATCGACCAGCGCTCAACAATTTCCTAGGTTACTCACCAAGATGTAAAGCATTCAAGTGTTTTTCTGGAGGAAACAATTGTACCCTACTGCAGTAGTGTGGTACTCCAAAATCAAAACAAGCCAGGCATCGAACGCACCTAGGGAACTCTTTAAAATTGTGAAATCCCTGACCACTCCAAAAACCAGAAACACTCAACCCACACCCTCAACAAAACGCTGCAATGAATTGGCAGCATTCTTTCAGAACAAAATAGCCGATATCTATTGGTCTCTACAAAAGAAAATAATTTGAAATGCCCTCACATCAGATAAGTGTATGCCCAACACATCCCACACTGGCCTGTCTTCCTTCCAGATCCCTCATCACCAAGAATGGACTCTCTATTCTACTCAGAAATGCCAAATCAGGGTCCCCACTTGACCCTGCAGCCCCACACATACTGTCACAAGGAGCACTAGCCACCTTCTCCATTATACTGGAAGTGCGCAACGTGTCCCTATCCACTGGAATAGTGCCATCTAAGTGGAAACAACATGCAGTGGTTAACTTTACTAGAAAAAAACAACAAATAAAAACCGACAAAAACAACCAATCTCGGCCCAACATATCCAGGGAACTATAGGCCAATCTCCCCACTCCCAGTTATAGGCAAGGTGCTGGAGAAACATGTCAATCAAACTTTGTCCACATTCTTTGCAGAAAATAACCTTCTGCACACTTTCCAGATGGGATTCCGTGCACAACACAGTAAGGAAACCACCCTCCTCGTAGTAACAAAGGAATTAAAAATGCTGCTCGACCAGGGAGGAACAGTTGCTATCATCCACCTGGACCCAAGTGCAGCATTCAATATGGTTGACCATGAGACACATACGCACAGAATGGGTGAAGCCGGAATTATGAACGCAGCTCTTAATCGGCTTACCTCCTTTTTGAAGTACAGATCATTCCAGATTTGTGAGAATTCATGCTACTCTGATGTCCTTCCCTTAAAGTGAGGGGTCCTGCGGGGCTCGGCCCTCAGCCCCACACTTTTTAACCTGTACATGCGCCCATTGGCAGATATTGTTCAGGAGTTCAGGCTGTCAATAGTCTCATATGCCGACGAGACAACAGGTCGTCTCCCTCGCTCATGGAAAAGGTACACAGTCCCATCAGCTGCCTCCCTGCTTGGAAAAAGTATCCAAGTTGATGTGAACTGCTGCTCAAAACTGAATGGGGAAAACCCTGAGCTGATGTTTCTGGGTAACAAACCTGACCCCCAACCACCTATATATTGGTCATAATGTCTGGGCAATCGACCCATCCTGTCCTCCCCCATCAAAAGCCTCGGGATGTGGCTGGACAAGTCCCAGTCCATGGATGCACAGGCCAAAAAACTTGGGTCTACTTGGTTTGGCACCCTCGATGATATCCCTGTGTCCAGAAGTGAATACAGGAACTCTCTATGCATAGGCTCCCGCAAAAAGGTCATCAAAAGGCTCCAGGTTGTCCGAAATACGGCAGACTGACATATTGATGACAGTAAATGGATTGCTGACAATACTCTATAGGCTTAGATTGTAAGGGGGGGGAGGGGGGTTCGCTAAAAAGCATTTTGATGCAGTACATTCACCAGGGACTAGAAAGAATGAACCATGTGTGGTGGTGTTAAGCTTATAAATGTCATCAGATGTAGTTTTAGTTTAATAAAGTGTATTAACATACAAGAGTACAGTATTAAATAAATAACTACTTATTATTGATATATTTACAGGATTGTGTGTGTTACAGAATTAAAATGCTTTGAAGGTAAAAATTGCTAAGCGAGCATGGCTTTGGGCCATAAGCTTACAGTGGAGACATTTAACACTAACTTGTGTAACGATATATCTGTAAGAGACAGTAGTTAGTGACAGATTCCTTACCTTGGAATATCCCCAGGCGTCAGGCTGGATCCGGAAAGTTTTTTGCGTAGCAGTACCCTTGCGCGTCGGTAGGCGGCGTCGTGCGGCTCCGCGTCCGTCGTCGGCGTCGTGATCGCCGGGATGACGTCGCGGGCAGTACTTAGGCGCCGCCCCTGCGCGCTGACGTCAGTTCTGTACACGACTTTCCGCGCCAGGAACGCAGAGCCATGCAAGAAGCTGACATAGGTGTCTGAAAAATACTAGGGCCCTGAAAGGGATGTCCTTAACCCTAGAAATCAGTTCGAAGAACGGGGAGGATGGGTGGGGCGGTAAGGAATCTGTCACTAACTACTGTCTCTTACAGATATATCGTTACACAAGTTAGTAACTTGTGCATCTGAAAGAGACACGTTAGTGACAGATTCCTTACCTTAGAATAGATACCCCAGCAATACCAACCCCGGTGGTGGGTCTGCGAACAAAGATCAGACAAGGAAGTCCTGGAGGACACAACGGCCAAAGAAGCCGTCCCTCCGGACCTGACTGTCAAGGCAGTAATGCTTTGTAAACGTGTGCAGCGAGGCCCACGTAGCTGCCTGACAGATAACCGGCAGCGGAACACCATGGCCCAAGGCCGTGGTAGCAGCCGTTGCCCTGGTGGAATGGGCACGCAGCCCAACAGGAGGCTCCTTCTTAGCCAAAGAATAGCAGATCTTGATGCACAAGGTAACCCAGCGGGAGATGGTCCTCTTGTGCACCGCCCGACCTTTTTTGGCGCCCACGTAGCCAACAAAGAGCTGGTCATCCACCCGGAAGTGTTTTGTGCGGTCAATATAGAAGGAGAGCGCACGTTTTGGGTCCAGACTGTGGAGCCTCTCTTCCTCTCTGGAAGGATGCGGAGGCGGAAAGAAGGTGGGCAAAGTGATGGTCTGCCCAATGTGGAAAGCAGTAACCACCTTTGGCAAGAAGGACGGACGCGTTCGAAGAACAACCTTGTCTGGATGAACAGACAGAAAGGGAGGTTTGCAAGATAGAGCCTGGAGCTCACTCACCCGCCGAGCGGAGGTGATGGCCACCAGAAAGGCTGTCTTCAGAGTCAGAAGACGAAGAGGACAGTTATGTAGAGGCTCAAAGGGAGCGCACATTAAATATGTGAGAACTAGGTTCAAGTCCCACTGAGGCATTACGAAGGGAATAGGAGGGAAAAGATGAGTAATGCCCTTGAGGAATCTATTGACAACAGGGGACTTGAAAAGGGAGGGCTGATCAGGGAGCCTGAGGAAGGCCGAGATAGCACAAAGATAACCCTTGATGGTACCCAGGGCAGAACCCTGTTGGGCCAGAGAGAGAAGGAACAGAAGGACCTCAGAAAGAGGGGCAGAAAGGGGATTCACAGCCTTTGCTGTGCACCATGCCACAAATTTGTTCCACCTGCAGGCGTATACCACCTTAGTGGAGGGACGCCTGGCTGCCAGAATCACATCACAAACTTCGGGAGGCAAGTCGAAAGGAATCAACTGCCGCTGCTCAATCTCCACGCAAGCAGGTGTAGACTGGACAGGTTCGGGTGGAGGACCGTCCCCTGCTGCTGCGACAGAAGATCCTCCCGAAGAGGCAGACGGATCGGGGATCTACGCTCATATTGAGTAGCTCGGGATACCAAACTCTTCGAGCCCAGTCCGGAGCCACAAGAATGACTTGGGCCCGGTCGTGCCGAATCTTCTTCAACACTCTGGGTAGAAGTGGTATAGGCGGAAAGGCGTACAATAGACCGTAACTCCACTCGTGACGAAAGCGTCGCCGAGCGAGTGCCGCCTTGGAAATTCCAACGCGCAGAACTGATGACATTGCGCGTTCTCTTCGGTGGCGAATAGATCTAACCAAGGCTCTCCCCACTGTAGAAAGAGTCCTTGCGCCACTTCCGAGTGAAGACGCCATTCGTGATCCATCATGCACCTGCGGCTGAGTTCGTCCGCCCTGGCGTTCAGCGAACCTGCCAGGTGTTGAACCATCAGGAACATGCCCTGATGTTCCAGCCATGTCCAGAGGCGCAGAGCCTCCTGACAAAGGGTCCACGACCCCACCCCAGCTTGTTTGTTGCAGTACCACATGGCGGTGGTGTTGTCTGTGAACACCTGCACTACCTTCCCTTTGACAGAGGGAAGGAATGCCTTGAGTGCAAGCCGGATCGCCCGGAGCTCCAGAAGGTTGATATGGAGCCGGGACTCCGCCGGAGACCAGAGGCCTCTGATCTCCGCCTCTCCCATGTGACCGCCCCATCCCAGAAGGGACGCGTCCGTCACAACTGTGTGCTCTGGCTGGGGAAGGGAGAGGGATCTGCCCATGACCCATTGCCGGTTCGAGAGCCACCACTGCAACTGTTTTGCAGTCCCCTCCGAGATCTGGACGTGATCGGACAGGTTGCCCTGGTGCTGCGCCCACTGGAACTTCAGGTCCCACTGCAGAGCCCGCATATGCCATCTGGCATGATTGACCAGCAGGATGCAGGAGGCCATGAGGCCCAGCAGCCTCAGGGTCATCCGTACCGAAACCCAGGCTGAAGGATCGGAATCATAGCCTGAATATCCCGGACTCGCCGTTCGGGAGGATAGGCCCGAAACTGCGTCGTGTCCAGAACTGCTCCGATGAAAAGGAGCTGTGGAGAAGGAATCAGATGCGACTTCGGCACATTGATGGAGAACCCCAGCGAGTGCAGGAGTTCTGCCGTAGTCTGGAGGTGGGAGACGACTGCCTGGGACGAGCCCGCCTTCAGCAGCCAGTCGTCGAGGTAGGGGAAGACTGAAACCCCTGCCCGGCGCAGATGAGCTGCGACCACCGCCATCACTTTCGTGAACACCCGAGGGGCACTGGTAAGGCCAAAGGGGAGCACAGTGAACTGAAAATGCTCGAGGCCTACCGTGAACCGAAGGTAACGCCGGTGGGCCGGCAGGACGAGGATGTGGAAATATGCGTCCTGCAAGTCCAACGCTACCAACCAGTCTCCAGGGTCGAGGGCAGTCAAGACCTGAGCTAGGGTGAGCATCTTGAACTTCTCCTTCCGGAGGAAGCGATTGACGTTCCGGAGGTCCAAGATAGGACGCATGTCCTCCTTGTCCTTTTGGGCACCAGGAAGGAGTGGGAGTAGCAACCACGCCCTACTTCTGGGGTCGGAACATGCTCGATGGCCCTCTTGGCCAAGAGGGCCGTGACTTCCTTCTGCAGAAGTACCAAGTGATCCCCTGACATGCGGTGGAATTGAGGTGGCATGGCTGGGGGGTGGACTCGAAGGGGAGGGAGTAGCCCCTTCGGACAATGTCCAAGACCCACCTGTCCGAGGTGATGGTACACCAGTGGGGAAGGTGATGGCGGACCCTGCCCCCTACTGGCGTGCTGTGCACCTGAAAGGAGGGACTAGGAGGGTTTGGAGGCCGCGGACGGGTTGGAGGTGGTGGCCTGACCCGCACGCTGGTTGCCCGATCCGCCACGGCGGAATCCACGTCCTCGGCCACGCGAAGACGCCTGCTGCGCGGGCCGGTGGCTGGGCTGCTGACGTGAAGGGGCACCCCTACCGTGGCCACGATAGGGGCGAAAAGCAGAAGTCAGCGGAGGGCGTGTAGCAGAAAGGCCCAGGGACTTTGCAGTAGCCCGTGAGTCCTTAAAGCGCTCCAACGCATGGTCTGCTTTGGACCCAAAAAGACCGACTCCATCAAAGGGCATGTCCATGAGAGTATTCTGGACATCCCCTGAAAAACCAGTGGTTCTCAGCCAGGCGTGGCATCGTAGCGCCACCGTCGTTGCAATAGACCTGCCCAGCGAGTCGGCGGTATCAAGGCCACATCGGATTGTGTATTTGGCCGCATCCCTTCCTTCCGCAATGGCGCGGGAAAGCAGTGTCTGGACCTCCTCAGAACACTGGGGCAAAACATTCGCCACCGAATCCCACAAGGAGTGGGTATATCGGCCCAAAAGGCAAGCGGTGATGGACCGCAAGCCAGCACTGGAGGAAGAAAAACCCTTCTTCCCAAATTGATCCATGCGTTTGGATTCCCTATCCGGAGGGGCGGTAGGGAAGGCGGTTTGGGAAGCGGAGGCTTGGACAACCAAGCTCTCAGGGGTGGGGTGGACAGAGAGAAACAGGGGGTCGCCCGGAGCTGGGCGATGGCGTCGGGACACGTTCCTATCCACAGGAGCCCCTGTGTTGGGCTTGGACCAGGCGCCCAAAAGAACGTCAGTGAGGGCGTCGTTAAACGGCAGCACAGTCTCCGTAGAGGAGGCTGCCGGCTGAAGCACCTCTGTCAAGAGATTAACCTTGACCGCCACAGCAGGGAGTTGGAGATGTAAGGCTCCAGCCGCCCTACGCAACACCGTTGCAAAATTGGCTCCCTCCTCCGTAGCCACGGGAGGAGACAGCATGCCAGTGTCAGGGGAAGTATCTAGACCACTGGCATCCCCTAGACCCTCTGTCCAGTCCTCATCGTACTGACACTGTTGTGTCAGAGGGTCATCAGACCCCTCCCAGTCCTCCTGGTCCTCCTCAGGTTCAAAATAAGGGGGAGGAGGGACATTTGGGACCCAAGGTCTCATCGGCGCCGGAACCGGCGTCGAGCGACGTCGGTCCGGGTCCATGTCCGGAGCCGGAAGGAACTGGGGAACGACGCCGCCCGGAGCCCCAGGCGGCGTCGAGAACGGCACCGGAGACATCGGCGCCGGCGGAGGTGTCGTTAGGTCGACCGGCGTCGATGGGGGTTGCGGAGCCGGGATCGGGGCCGGAGCCGGGATCGAGGCTGGAGGCACGGGCGACGCCGGGGCCGGAGCCGTCGGCGACGCCGGAGCAACCCCATCGGGGCCCGAAGGCGCACCGGAGGGACCTGGAGGCCCGAAGAGGCGGGCCATGGCCGACAGGAATTCCTGCACTTTGGCCGGATCCGCCCCCGAACCCGGGAAGGGCGGGTATTGCGGGGGCGACTCCACAGGCATGTCCGGGGCCGCGGGGACGGTGCCGGGAGGGGCCTCAGCCGAGTCGCGAGACCGGCGAGGCGAAGTCCTAGAGCGATGATGCTTTTTGGACTTTTTATATTTCGACTTACCGGACGAAGAAGACTTCGATGCCGACGACCGGTGTGGACTCCGCGATCGACCCCTGGACCTCTCACGCGACCGGGGCTTCCGCGGAGCCGAATGCCGGGCCTCGAGGAGCATTCAAGACCGCTCTCGCAAAGCTTTCGGGTTGAGGGCCTGGCAGTCGGTACAAGACTCCGTGTCGTAGCCTCGGCCGAGGCAGAAGAGACACTCCCAATGCGGGTCGGTGACGGACATCATCCGAGCACAGGCGCCGCAACGTTTGAAACCGGGCATCCCTACGACACCTTGAAGAGAAAAACAGTGAAAAAATTCACCAAAAAGTATGGTCAAAAAATGACCAGGGCACTGCTCTTCCCGGATCTGCGCTTGCTGGCGCGGAAAAAGAAGAACTGACGTCAGCGCGCAGGGGCGGCGCCCAAGTACTGCCCGCGACGTCATCCCGGCGATCACGACGCCGACGACGGACGCGGAGCCGCACGACGCCGCCTACCGACGCGCAAGGGTACTGCTACGCAAAAAACTTTCCAGATCCAGCCTGACGCCTGGGGATATTCCAAGGTAAGGAATCTGTCACTAACGTGTCTCTTTCAGATAAGGTCTTTCGACATGATGCTGACACCTTTCTTGCATCCCTGATTTAATAGGGTTTTTCCCGATTTTTAATCTAAGCGTAGAGCTTGGAGAGGTTGCGAATATTTTCCAGGTGTGGGGCGAAGGATTGAAACAGTTAATCCACTAAGGGAATTCTTTTCCTTACAATCTGCGTTGCTGTTTCGGGAATTCTTATATGTTCCTTGGTGTTGAGGACCAATATTGTACACCGTTTTGGTCTTCCTTTGACTACGGGACTGAGAAATTAAGGAACAGTGGTGAAAGTGATGCAGTTATAACAAGAGGAGGGAGCCTCATCCCATCACAACAGTGGTTTACTTGATTCAGACATAATTTACATGAATATGCTCCGGGATCTACTTCCGTCCCCTCACGCACAGTTTTGGGTCCTCATAAAGGAAGTGTTCAATGAATAGTGATGTTCGATGTTCAATACTTCAATGATTACACTGGTTTTACTAGGAGTTAGACCACACGTAGTTCAATGGGCTGTGGATCAGGCGTGCACAAAAGGAAGGGGTTATAGAACTAATTTCTCTCATATGATAAGGAGATGTTTTTATCGAGGTATGGAATTTTTCTGCCCTCATGAGAGACTTATTAACCCATTGGATTAGGATTTGTTTCCATAATTCTGATGCTATTACAATGAACTAGAAACATATTTTGCACTCGTCAGTGCTAACCCCCACAGCCGTACACAATGCACAGCAACGACGGACGGGAGAGTGAACCACAGAGTCTCCTTGCTGCATGCTCGTGCCCCTCCACAGCCACAGAAGTTCCAGGAGGCATTGCAGCACAGTCCAGGCAACTTAGAACTACTAATACAAGACATTACGCCTACAGGTCAGAGAAAGGCCAAGAAATAAATAAGTATTGTGGACACAGGCCAAAAGTGCAACATCCTTGGGGATGGTGACACGGAAACAGCTAATGTGCAAAGAGGACTTGAGGGGCACACAGGAATTACAATGTGCATATCACCCACCAGCAGCAGAGGCCGTTGACAGAAGAAAGGGTGGGTTGAAGAACAAAATAGGGAGTATTTGTGCATCCACTGAACTATCCTGCTCTGACGCACTGCTATTAGTCTTGTTGTCCATGAGAAGTACTCCTGACGACGTTACACAATACAGCCCTCATCATCCAGTA
Source organism: Calotriton arnoldi (assembly GCA_963921515.1). NCBI lineage: Eukaryota > Metazoa > Chordata > Amphibia > Caudata > Salamandridae > Calotriton > Calotriton arnoldi. The sequence goes on along the minus strand of CAWUFW010000874.1, from coordinate 2,786,879 downwards.
CTGCAGGCCCTTCCTGTCTGAACAAAACCAGCTGGATATGAACTGAGAGCCTGGACCCTTGCCAATGCCCACATCAGACGATGCTGCCTTCCCAGCTGTTCCTCTGCACAACTGCCACAGCCGTCAAGTCCGAGGGGCTGAACTGGATGCTCGGCCCTCACACTAAGTAGGTCCCCCACTACTGAAGCACCAACAAGGACCGGGGGGCACGGACCTCATCGTCTGCAGGTCCAGCTGAAATATGTTGCTGGAACAATGTTCTAGAGCACCTCACCTTCATTCTAGAGTATCTATTGCTCAAGTGCTGGCAACCTCTGATGTAATAAATAAGGTACAGGAGATTGATCATCTTTGCATTTTCCTTTGCAATACATTGAGACAACAACGACTAACAACCTCTACAAAGCCCATTATCTGTGCTACGGTATTGCTCATGGTGCCTGCGGGTTCCACACACAAGTTCTACTTTAATTAGAAACGTTGAATGACATTGAGGCTTTGATCATTTACCAGATTCGAGAATACAACGAAAAATGAAGAGGAAAATGTACAAGATGATATGAAGGAAAAGTACTATATTGAATGAGAAGTGAAATATGATGCACAATTACATGCATTGTAAAATGTAGTATTTGCGCAAACCTGCTCCAACAGTGCCTAGTAGACAATGACTTAAAGAGTAACAGGGAACATCGCATTTTACCATCTACAGCTGCGAAGTTAATACACCTACATGAAAGTTGCATTACCTGTCTAATGAGAAGTTGACATCAATAACAAGAGGGTTAAAAAACTCTGAGTTTAGGGACAGTTTAGGAGTCGTCCATCTTGGGTCTCAACATAAACCAGTAAGTAGTCCCAGAGGCATACCGAAATCCCAGGTGCATGGAAAAGAAAGATTTCTTCCCCAAGGTTCACACCCAACAGGTAGGTAATGAATGACTAGATTTCGTATGACCCAAATATCCCAAGTGTAATAGTTGTCAACACAACTTACCACAGATAGAGATATATTGTGTATCCACGGAAGACAGACAAAGAGGTACCAAAGACACAGCAACTGTAATGGTTAACCGAGGTTGAACAGCCCCATATGCCAGACATAACATTTACAACCAAACACCGATGGAAGGTACACACACACATGCCTGCCAATAGGTGCCGAGGACAACTTGAGCTATAATGTAATACCAATGACTAACTATGTGAGTTGCACTATGGTCAGGACAATACTCTTCACTGAGCACAACATAGCAATACAAATAGAGCGCCCAAGGACGAGTGGGACTTCTTTATTTGGGAGGTTTGACTCACATGGACCTGAGCACGCTGCACTAAAGATACCCTCCATGCATGGACCCGACTCCAGCAGCAAGGGAAAGTGAATTACTGAAAATGACCCCAAAACTTTGCACTGATCAGGGGGCAAGAGGTCGGAGGACCTAGAGGCAGAAAGTCCAAGGGTGCAGGACATAATGACCGCACCATGGGGCATGCGGAACACCGGAGGCGACACACTTGTTTGCAAAATTATCTGGGAGTACCTCTATGCACAGTGCACACCATACAACACCTCCACCACATGCAGGGAAGGAAGAAGGAGGAATAGGCATGGATGAAAGGAGATAGGAAGTGTAGGATGCATCATTGAATATCAGAAGGAGGGAATGTGTAATTTATTTCGATTAGGCTACAGTCTGTTTTGCTTTCACCAGCTCTGTGAACAACTACACCCTTTCCTAGTAAACAGCTTGTAATGCAAGGCTTGCTCAAGGACACTACTTGCAACATGCATTACTTTGCCCTCCCAGCAACAGACACCGTTAGCATACCATACATAGATGAGACGAAGTGTCGGTCTCTGATTGGTTACATCATTTCTTATAGTTGGAAAATCGCCACTGTTCCAACCACTGGACATGAGAGCACCACCATGCTGTACCATGCAGGTGGCACACACTATTAGCTTCTTCTGATTGGTCCTGCATCTAATAATTGTGCAACCCTGTACTGTTTGATGATGAACACGTGATTTATTGGTTCATAATTCTTAAGAAATTCTAATATACTTGTGATTTTACTGGACATGCACCAAAACGTCTTTTGTGGTTTGCAGAAATAAAAGACTGTGCTGAACTTCTGCAAACTGGACACTTGGTTACCAAACACCTGTCCACATGTTCACGTATAGTAAAAGTTCTTCATGTGAGCCTGACTAAGTCTGTTTTTATTTTATTATTTAGACGTCTACACTATATAAGGTCCTAAAATTTACCTCGGCAAACAGTGCCCTGGAGTCTCTGCACTGGCTCCCCATTGAGGCAAAGATAGAATTGAAAACACTGGTACATAGAAGGCTTAACTCCAAAGGAAACAGATTTGATAAGGGCACTCTTGACCCCCTAGTCTCCCAGAAGGGCCCCAAGATCTTCTACGGGTCAACTCTTGGAAGGAACCTAGAAATCAAAAGGCCAGATGGGGCGGTAGGTCCTTTTCTGATCTCAACCCCAAACTTTGGAACACTCTCCCCATAGAATTAAGATGCTTAAACAATGAAACACAGTTCAGAGAAATGCTACAGGAATTGCTAGATCCACACTACAAGCCCTCCTGTGTTCCTCCACCTGTCTCGAAGAAACGCTAGGTCTCTAAGCCAGCACTGGGAAGCCTATGGATACACACGCTTTAGAAATCCACATAGCATTACACAGCATAAAGGGACAGATAATTCCAGGGGGACTAACATGGTTAGTTATAAATGTGAAGATGGTAATGTCTTCTCAAACTGGCAAAAGAGCATGCCCTATCTAGGGTAGAAGCACAATGGCACTCGTACAGGAGCAGATGGATTCCAGAGACTGCTGAAATGACAGGGATACCATTTTTTCCACTATATTAAATGTTTGTTTACTTAATATCTTATCACCATCTCTTCAAATTTCCTAACTAAATGTTTCTGCATTGGAGATTCACCACTTTTTAGGTTTAGAGGAAAGGGCACTTAAGTTGTGTGCTGAAATTCATGCAATTATCAAAACTAGATTTAACGCAGTATTGCGAGAGTGGCTTCCCTATGCCTCCTTTAAACTTGGTTACAGGCTATTTATTGTTCGGCAATTGTGTTATTCCATCTACAAAGCAGCCGTATTGCTTTTAACTGATACAAACATGTTAATGCTGGTCAAATACAGCCGCAATGGGCCTCGTATGGAGTAACCCAGTGGCAAGCACAGTAGGGATGGGTTTTGCATTTTGAACTTTCTGAACAAAGCCAAAGGGAGTGCTTAAATAATGAACAATCAGTTGGCTCATTTTTGGATAGCAAATTAATGTGAGATTTGCACACCAAAACCCTGAAAAAGAGCAAAAGTATTACTGCATAAAATGAAGTGCCTCTTTGCAGAATTCGACTTACAACTTATTTTATGGGCACCAATCGTTTCTATATCGGATTATGGAATAACTACAGACAGTTCTCCTGAAATGTAACCTGCTACTTTGAAATCAGTTCTACATGCAAAAGGACACTGTTAGACCTGGCCCTTTTGACCGGTTTATCCTCAGACTTTTTGCCTCCTATTTTTCTGACCCTGTTTTTGTTGGCTATAGGATTCTGGGCACTTTATCACTGCTGACCAGTGCCAAAGTGCATATGCTCTCTGTATAAATTGTGACCATGATTGATTATCCATGATTGGCATATTTGATTTACTGGTAAGTCCCTATTAAAGTGCAAGGTGTGTGCCAGGGCCTGTAAATCAAATGCTATTAGTGGGCTTGCAGCACTGCTTGTGCCAACCACATGAGCAGCCCTGTAAATGTATCTCAGACCTACCACTGTAGTGTCTGTGGGCGCAGGTGCGTACTGCCATGTTGTCCTGGCAAGTGCACCCACTTGCCAGGCGCAAACCTTCCCTTTCCTTACATGTAAGGCACCCCTAAGCTAGGCCCAAGGTACCCCCATGGGCAGGGTGCAGTGTATGTGGAAGGTACGACACGTTCTAGTGTGTGTGACATGTCCTGATAGTGAAATACTGTGCATTTCCTCTTTCACTGTTAGAAGGCTAATCTGTCCAATAGGCTTATCATTGGAGTTGCAATGTAAAATTTTTACATGTGTAACTTGCAATAGGGACAAGATAGGGAAATTAAGTTTAGACACTCTGAACTCAAAATTTATTAACACACTTTTTGGTGAAGGTGGTTTTTAAATCCTGTGTTTGAAAATGTCACTTCAGATAGCCTGGCTGATATGGGGTGTTACCCCGAAACTGGTCCCAGGATGATGGTTTCTGGTTCAGGGAAAACCTGGCTTGGCAGTTCGGGCTGGACTGTTCCCATGAGGCACAGGGTCAAGACTGATTTGCATATAGCGGGGTTTTAACGGAGGTGGCGAAGTGAGCTAAAGAAAGATGATGGGTTCAACCCAGATCTGTGACTGGGGGTGAGTGTCTGAAAAGTTTCGGCGCTCCGTCCATCATCTCCTTGTGTTTACTTTTAGAAAGTGGGCATTTTCTTACTTTACCATTCTTTGTGCCTCTGGCTGTTTGTTTATTGAGCATCTGGTGTGTGAGTGAGCGGAGATGTGCATTCACTATTGACAGTCACGGGGGGGGTTGAGGTGTGCCCTGCCTTGCCTGGGTGACTCAGTGTTGTATTCCGCTTTAGGTGTCCGTATATAGGTTTTCCTGAATCATGCCCTTATATAGGCACAATTCGCATTGCCCTTATATAGGCATAGAATCCCTGTCCTTATTTAGGCATTAACCGTGCACTCCAAATACAGGCATGGTCACCGACATCCGTCCACCCTAACGTCACAACGAGTTCTTAGAAACCAGACCCTTAAGCTTCGGGAGTTCCCCTAGCACAGGACTATTGATTTCTCCAAGAACTCATCTATTATGTATGAACCGTTATACCTTAAGGGTTCATTCCTGACGTCTTCCTCTGTCAGACTTCACGTCAATGCCAACATTCCAAGACACCTACCAGGTATAAATATACCTTCCCTTGCCCAAGCAAGTTAGAGGAGACCTCGACTTCAGAGGAGCCCGTATCCCGGCCTGACGCACTGAGAAGACGCGGTCATTCCTGCACGCAGACGAATCCAGCTTCCAGTGTTCCGACTCCCTTCACGGGGTGTTAGAGTTCCAGATCCGGCAGGAGATTCCCACCGCTCTCATTCTCAAGGTATGGAGCTGACTAGAACCTAGAGGGACTCTTGGCATACCATACATACCATACTATATTTGGCATACTAGACTTAACATACTCTTAGTATACCAGACTAGAGAATACTCCACCTACTTCTACCTTTCCCTACACCTAGACTAGGTTAGGTACATTGGGGTAGAACTAGCTTAGAGACGCATCGTATGAGTACTCGCATTTTTAGCTCATGTTATTTATGTACGTGAATATATGCCAAAAGATAATGCTAGCACAGTATTATTTATTTCTACTGCTTACGCTGTACATTATTTATCTTGCATACTGTCTTGTGATCATAACAGCACATATCTCTTACACGAGAAACAAGACTGTTCAATAAAACCCTTTTATTGAAACGCCCGTCTTTCCTTTCTGTGTAACTCTGTAGAAACTAAGCATGCACGATTGACTGAGTGAAACTGTTATCTATTGTTTCCACGATTCTGAGACATGTTCCGCTTCTAAAGGGAAACAAACTTGTCATGTTTTTCGGTTGCCAGAAACTACTCCCTTCTTGTTCTCAAGGAGTTTTTAGTGGCCTCCGAGCTAGCTGGCACAAGTAATTAAGTTTAATATACTCGATAGGGACATACCGACCTTAGTCCTATGTCAAGCCTATAGGTTATATTATTCCAATGCGCAGAGCCTATTAGGGAAATAGGAACTACACTACAATAGCAGGGCTGAATAGACCTGGTCTGCATTTAGAGTGGTGGGAGGAGTTGTACTTACACCTGAATAGGCTGTGTCTCCTTTTGCACAATGCTGTCTCCGCCCCCTGTGGTCATGCTGCACCAGTGAAGGCAGAACTGGTTTTGACTGGGTTCAGAGACCCTTGCACGAAGAGAACAAAGACACTTTGGGGTATAAGTATTAGACCTAAAACCCAAGAACTTTGGATTGCTTCAAGAAACAAGAGGACCCTGCCAAGAAAAAGAGCGAAGGACTGTGTGAGGAGCGCTGCCTTTTCTGAGTGAGGGGTGGGTTGGCCTGCAGTTGCTGCTTCTGTCTGTGGTGGAGGAAAAGGACTGACTTTTTGCCCTGCTGTGGTATCTTACTTGTGAAGAATCCCCAAGGGCTTGTGTGTGCAGGCCCTCTTACTCCCCCTGAGGACCAGTTGGGGTGCACCTTGGACTCTTCTGCACCCCCCAACAAAACCACAACGGAGAACTGGCGCAGGGTGTCAGAAGGACCAGCTTTTGGAGGACTGCACCAATTTAGAGGTGAGGAAGGTTGCTGCAAAAGCCCCTGGTGGATAGAACTGGTCGCCAGGAGTAAAACTAGCCCAAGATCGTCAAAATCAGCCTAACGGGGCACAAGTTATGTCCTTTTAAAGTTTCGCAATTTTGGACCTTTCCTCGCCTGGAGCGCGTGGCGCTCCTCTGCTGCTCGATCGGATTCCCCGGGTGGGCCAGGGCCCGGGGCTGTGGTAACGTGTTACGTTGGGGAAGGGGGCATGCGTGTGTCCCCCCTCCCCGAGCTTCCATCTTGCCTGGTGTCCCCATCCCCGGGACGGACTCATGGTAAAGGGGGCCAGGACCCCAACCCGCGCCCAGTGAGCTTCCTGAGGTGGGGAAGCGCCGTTGCGCTTCCCCGAGAGTAAGGACAGGGGAGGGCCACTGCCTCCCCCATGTGGTTCGCTGTCCCTGCTCCCCGTGCCCATGTCTGGGGGGAGTGGGAGGCGACCGCGAAGTATGCCGAGCGGGCAGACCTCTACGGTAGTTGCCGGCTCCTGCGGCAGCACACATGGGTGCTACTAGGGGAGGGAGCCGGCGAGGACAGCCGGGGGTGGGCTCCCCGAGCTGCCCTCCACAAAGGATCACTGTTGGGGTGCCCCGTGGGATGGGCACCTCCATCAGACCCAGAGGAAATAATTCCTGAAGCTGCAGCGGCTCTCCCCGGCTCAGCGGGAGAGCCGATACTATGATATTCACTGCATCCCTGAATCTCTCCCCATAATAGTTTGCAGGCCTTTGGTTGGGATTGTATTTTGCCCTTAACTTTGCACCGAATCGTTCCACATGATGTGCTCTTGGTGTTTAAGTAATCTGCTTGATCCTCGCCCTAGGTAAGGGGGGACCCCAAAATCATCACTTCTCTCACTGTTTAATACATTTCCAAGCTCTCTTTTGTTGGGGCTATATGCTCTTCAGCATGTAATCATAGAGTTGCTTTACCAAAAGTGTGGAAGGCTTATGTACTGTGTTTTGATAAAGTGTACTCTCTAAGGGGTACATGTCAAATTATATTGAAATGTCAAAATGATTTATGCGATGTCACAACAAGCACCTAGCAGTGCAGTGTTTCATGTGATTAGGTTCTGATGCGTTACATGCCTTCTTTAAGACAAGTGGCACAGTGATTTTTGCTGTGTGTTCTTAAAGTTAAAAGAGGTGCGTCTGTCTGTCCAACGCTTTACACATTGTCTCTGGGATAAGCCAGACTGCTCTACCAAGGGGGTGAGCAGGGGTGATCTAAAGTGTGTATACCCCTTACCCTGACTAGAAGCAAGGGTCCCTATTTGGACAAAGGTACCTACCTCTGCCAACTAGAGACCCCATTTCTGACAGACATCTAATTTAATCTTCACCGCACCCCAACCACAAAATTCATGGCTTCATCTAACTGCATCAGCTCCCACTCACTGCTCTTCACCTTTTAAAAAGCCACCAACATACAAAGTAGACTGAAACCCCGCAATAACTAGCAGGTGATCATTGAATCTCATAAGCCATTAAAAAACTACTCAGCAAATCAAACCTTCTATAGATGTGTACAAAGTATCTGGAACTCTTACTCCATCTTCCCCATTTTTATTCTGGAAAGAGATGAAGATCCTACTCTTAAAAAAAAAATATCACAAGGTAGGTGATGACTGACCACTAAATAAGCCTATATAGACCATTTGTACTGATGGCTGAGATAGCCCATGCTCCCATCAGTAATCTTCAAATGTCTTTACACAGTTCATTTTCTCTGAAAGACAGTCTGCTCATTTTAAATTAACATCCCTCACTATTCCCAAGTGCTCAACTGTCTCATCAACTGCACTCTAAGATAGGAAGACTACTTCCTTGACGATCGCTCCCCTCTCTTGCCTCCTCACGATTCTATTCAATCCTCCCTCTTACTCACTCAGAGGAATTTTCTCCAACAATTTAATTGCTCTTGGCTTTAACGCTCATATTTCTGTTACCAAACTCTTTTTTTATTTGTTTTCAACTTCACCCTCTCACCACATTCCTGCTCTCCTATCATTATCCATCACAGCCAGTTCATTCCCTTCACGAATGGCTGACGAATGGCTGACTCGCCAACTCAGAGTCAAGTAGAAAGCATCTGCTCCAACACCTTAATTTGATTAGGCCAAACACCAGTCCTGTACCTGCAAACACCTCCGAACATACTCTCTTTTAACTCTGCTGCTCTTTCACTTGCAACAACTGCTTTTGTTCAATCATCAGATACGCCCATCTGTATTTTCAGATATATAAAGCACAATTTAACCACCTTCTCTACCATTCCACCTACAAGAATGATTTGCAGATGGTTGCTCAGTGGAGTGGCACAATATGCAAGAGAACGGGCTGGAATGCAGTTCAGAGAAATTATTAGTGGCTGTAAAGGATAAAGCATAACAGTGACACCAGCTCAGGAAGAACTGAATGGGGTACATGTGAAGAGGCATTATCCAAAGAAAGCCATTTCATATTAAAAAAAATATATTTATATGCGTCTGTTTTCCAACTGTCATAGAAAACGGGAACTTAATAGACTATGCAGACCACTTTAGCAACTGTGCTACCCTCAGTTGTAAAACAGGAGATAGCCAGTGATTCAGCACTCATACATACTCTGTCGCTGGCTAGTGAAACACAAAACAGTTAAGCTACTGGCGATAGCAAGTAAGTAGTTATAGTTAGGTCCAAAGTTTCCATAGGAAACGCGTTTTTTGTTTTGCCAATAACTTTGGTGCCGCTTTACGAATCTCCACAAAATTGACAAAAGGTCCCCTTTTTGGTTCAGCTGCTGTGTTTAAAGTTTCGGGGTGATCCGTCAAGCAGGGGCCAAGAAAAAAGAGGGGGTCCCAAAAGACGTTTTCCCCATGCTATATCTATGGGGATTTTTCATTTTGTTTTTTTTAACATGAAAACAGCCCGAACTGCTGAACGGAATTATACCAAATTTGGCAGAAAGCTAGATGTTTGTCCAGAAAGCGTGCTTTTGTGACTTGGTCTCCCCCGCAGCACCGGGGAGGTGTCGTGCCCCGGGGCTGGCCAAGTTAATTATATGCGGGGGAGCCCGGGGAGAGGGTCTGCATGACCCCCCTACCTCTTTTCTTTTTTTAATTAAAAGAGGAGCAGGCCCCGGGGATAGGGGCCCTGGGGCCAAAAATGGCCTGGGAAGGGGGGGCAGCATGCCCCCCTACTCCTTTAACATATAGCCCCCCTCCCTTAAAAGGTAAAAAAAACAAAAATTGAAAAAAGCCATTGGCAAGTCAGGGAGGCCACGCCCCCCTTCACCGCCACCCTGCAAATGGTGGATGGGGGACAAAGCCTCCTTAGATGCTGAGGGCCCTTGGGGTCCAGGAACCTCTTCTGTTACCTACAGTGAGTCCCAGACAGTGGGATTGCTGAGAGGTCTTGAAGGCCACGCCCCCTTTCTCCACCACTCTGCAAACACGCCTCCTGGAGCGCTTCTGGTTGGGAAATGAATTCCATTTTACTCCTGAGGGCCTCAGGACTAAAGTGGACTACTTCCCCCAACCAGTAGTGCGCCAGGAGGCGCGTTTGCAAAGTGGTGGATAAAGGGGGTGTGGCCTCTGTAGTCCTCTCAGCAATCCCGTTGTTTGAGACTAATTGGAGGTAACAGAAGGGCTTGTTGGCCCCCAAGGACCCTAAGCATCCAAAGGGGCTGCATCCCCTAACTAGTAGTGCCCCAGGAGCACGTTTGCAGAGTGGTGGCAAAAGGGGGCGTCACCATCGAACACCATTCACCAAATCCACTGTGTGGGACTTACTGGAGTAAACAGGAGGGGGTTCCCCCCCCCCCCCGGACCCTCTGGAGCCAAGGGGTCTTCATCTCCCTACTACTAGTGCGTCACGAGGTGCATTTGCAGAGTGGTGGAGAAAAGGGGCGTGGCCTCCGACAACGTCTCAGCAATCATGCTGTGTGGGGCTAACTGGAGCCAACAGGAGGGGTAGCAGGGCCCCTCCCCCCGGACCCTCTGGAGACCAGGGGACTTCATCTTCCTACTAGTAGTGCGTCAGGAGGTGCATTTGCAGAGTGGTGGAGAAAAGGGACGTGGCCTCCGACAACCTCTCAGCAATCATGCTGTGTGGGGCTTAATGGAGCTAACAGGAGGGGTAGTTGGCTCGCTAAGGACATCCTGCTCATAGTGCACTACTGTTTGGGGATAAAGTCCACTTTACTCCTTGGGGGGGGGGGCCCCAAGAAATCCTACACAGCGGGATTCCTGAGAGAGGGGTCAGAGGCCCAGTCTCCCTTCTCCACCACTCTGCAAACATGGCTACTAGTTAAAAAAAAAAAAAAACATAGAAATTCACTGAAAAAAAACAAAGGTTAAAGGGACGTTATAGTTCGGCACAAGTGTCACTTGTACAAAACCAGAAAAATTCAGCCGTTATAGTTAGTGCACTGCTTATGACCTCACATATTGTGTCACTGATGACATGGTCAGTGACATAACCATTTGACCGCTTGCTCGATTAGAATGGGCGATCAAATGAGTTTTTACAGTCCATAACTGCCAGGTAAACCATGGCAGTTGGAGATAATGAAAACTGCATAATGACCCCCACATCACGGGTGACAACTCCCATGGTGCGGGGGTCATTCTTTTTTTCATCTTCAAAAACAAAATCCTGCTTTGAGATTGTTTTTCAAAATTACAAAAACGGGTTAAACATTTGACAGATGGTACCGTTATGTTGACCGAGCCGTCCGTCAAACGTTCACTACACTGGCAGGAACCATGTCAGTGGTAAGAGATGTCCGCTGGACTGGCAGACATCTCTAGATTCAGAGGATGGGCACTCCAGTAGGGCGACTGAGTATTTTACTTCATCGCACTGAATGAATAAAGACGGTCCTCTGCAGTCTAAATCAGCCCCAAGTTTTAGTCAAATGTTCATGGAAGACATCTAAGCCACTAGCATTTTTTGTAGATCCACATAAAGACTTATGCAACATTCCTAAAGAGGCAACAGGCAGCCATCCTCGCTAACATCATCCTCTTGGCTCTTTTGCCATGTTGCCATTTAAGTCAGGAATCTTTCTCAAAACTAACTCAATTTTGTAACATCAGTAAATGGTCTGCTGTACTTCCTGGTGTCTCTACTGGTTGGTATGAGCAGCACCAACCCAAGCAGTGTTAAAGTGGTCTGCCAGCTCCATTGGTAGTATCTTACCACCCTTTCCGGATGCAGTGTCACTTTAAGTCAACAGAACCTTTGCATGCGTCGAGGCTGAAGTTACCGCTGAAATGGCCAGAGCAACCAACTCCACTACAGTAGCTCCAGAGGGCATCACAACCTTTGGTCTCAAATCCAAGACTCTGTCTGAAAGTAATCTTTCAGAAAAGGGAAATGATGACTCAAAATGCTAAAACTAATGGCGAACACTGTGAATCCTCGCACTGGCAGAAAACGGAAAAGGAATAATGTCAAGAGGGGTTGTGCATTTATGAATCTTCTACATCATATCCATTGGAACAGAGGAGGCTTGTGTTGCAGTTTCAATAAAGCCAACTAGCACTGTCAACAAGTTATTGCTAAGAAGTAAACTGTTCTTGATCTAAGCTGGATGTGAAACAGAGAAAAAGGACAGTGAAGGAAAGAAGAGTCTGTAACAAGGATACTACTGTAAAGCCCACAAACAAATGGAATTAATAAACCAGCTCTATCCCACAACTTATTCTTAATGCAGATTACCAACACACATACTCAATTATATCAAAGTTATAATATTAACTTGTCTGGATTTCTGGTACAGAGAGCCTGTACAGCTGAAAACTCCTCACATAAAAAGGCAACCTGTGTTCCATTCATGAACAATTTGTTTCTGCTCTGCAGCAGTTGTTGGACAGTCTACGTATAAAGGACTATTTGCCACCTTTATAATGTTATATTCCTTCATGCACCTGTCCATTTTTCTAAAAGCATACAAAAAAAGTGATGGATGGAATGCATGAATTAATCTTAGCTACTTGCAATCACTTGGGCCACATCCCATGCCACCTCAGTTTGGACCCAGTCATATGCAAATCGGTCTTGACCCTGCTCCAATGGGAACAGTCCATCCCAAACTGCCATGCCATGCCCTGCTTGAAGTGGAACACAGCGATACCAAAGGGGATGATGGACGGAGCGCTTGAGCTAATCAAACACTCACCCCCAGTCAACTGATCTGGGTTTAATCCATCATCATTCTTTAGCTCACTCCACCACCCCAGTTCAGACATGGCCATATGCAAATCAGTCTGACCCTGTGCCTCATGGGAACAGTCCAGCCCGAACTGCCAAGCCATGTCTTCCCTGGACCGGAAACAAGCATCCTGGGACCGGTTTCTGGCTATTCAGCCGTCATCAGCCAGGCTAGCTTGAATCCAGTGGCAAAGTGAGCAAGGGACCCACGTCCGGGCATACCCTGCCAACTTAGGGCGAACAAAGTGATACCAAAGGGGATGATGGACGGAGCGCTTGAGCTAATCAAACACTCACCCCCAGTCAACTGATCTGGGTTTAATCCATCATCATTCTTTAGCTCACTCCACCACCCCAGTTCAGACATGGCCATATGCAAATCAGTCTGACCCTGTGCCTCATGGGAACAGTCCAGCCCGAACTGCCAAGCCATGTCTTCCCTGGACCGGAACACAAGCAGCCCAAGACTGATTTTGCCCTAGTTAAGCATCATCAGTCAGGTGTAGCTTGGCTCCAGTGACAGTGTGCACATAACGCACGTCTGGGCATACCCCTCCCACTTAGGGCAACAAGCCAACATATAAACAGCGGTGTATGGAATGCTTGAACTAATCTCAGCTACTGTTAACATTTAGAGGTTGCATCCCAGTTCATTGTTATTTCGTAGACCATGCCACCTCAGTTTGAACCCAGCCATATGCAAATCAGTCTTGATCCTTCTCCAACGGTGCTAGGTTCCTTGTGTTCCAGTTCAAGGAGGCCCTGGCCTAGCAGTTCAGGCTGGCCTGTTTCCATAAGGAGCAGGATCAAGACTGATTTGCATATGGCTGGGTCTAAACTTCTTTCTCTAGCTCCTGTTTATGCCATTCCTGAACAACAAACATCGACATTTACTGCTTTCCGGCATCTTTCCTACATACCTCTTCTCACAATAAATCTCTCAAATTGATGAACTTTACACTAACGGACCGAGTTCTGGTCTTCCTTACCTTACACTTACAATACTTCCTTGTCCAACAGAGGTTAGCACAACAATCTGCAGCCAAACTGCATGAAGCAGATTCCCGCCCCCCTGTCCAGACCTTTAACGATGCATTAAATGGAGGATATCAAATTATTTCAGTCTTGTAAAAAATTGCTTAGATTCCAGCACAATTAAAAGGCTGCTCTCATTAAATCCCAAAGCATTTCACTCAACTAGACTTGGCATTTTTAAGTTGCCATCAGATTACATTAGGGTCTGCAAAAATGGGCCTGCAGATTAGCCCTAGTTTTTGAGACGTTTGTAAACGTGTTACTTATAGCTTATGATTAAAGAGCAAGAGCAACACTGTATAACCAATTATACATTCCATCAGAATAAAACAATCATCACAGACTGATTTGCCAAATTTCGTGGTATTTTTGCGACAGACACACAATGTGACTGCCACAAAATACTATGGCCCAACCAGCATCACGTAGCAAGCTGTAGTTGGAAAAAGGGATGTCTGAAGCCAGAAAGAGTGCAAATTTTAAATTGAAATTTGCACCATCCTGACATGTTTCTTCCAGGGTGAACTACATTCTGCCATTTTATTTTAAAGTGGGAGGCTGGTGGAGGGAGCTACTTAACAGTTCCCTGCAGCGGCTTGTATTTCACCCTGCTCGGAGCATGAGAGTGGTGCAGGGAGAAGAGAACAAGGGGGCTAGAAACGCTGACTGGGGACGAGGCCATTTTCTGGTTTGCAATAAAATTAATTTCCAAGTCTATTATGCTTTCCTTTTGCTCCGACTTCATGCAGATATGAAGGTGTCCAAAACAGGTGTACAAGGCAGGGCTCAAAAAATCCACTCACGCACTCGCTATGGCGAACCAGATATAATCAGGATGAGCTATTTTTAGGGCCTACTCGCCCGTTCTGGCGAGCGGACAACAGGTGTTCTGCTTGCTCACAAAGTGAATGAGCAATACAGATGCCTTAACATCTTGTTATCTTGTCACATTCGCTAGACTTTCAGAGACTGAGTTCAAAAGTCAGTTTGTCTTCCTACATTTACTTTTCTTTCTGTGACTGTAGTTAGAGGATTTTGTAAAGTGAACCGTGAGACAATCGCGCTGTGCAAAGCATATGAAATGAAAGGCTGTAAGATTTCAGGTTTTTTCCAAACGCAACACTGAAACACCTAACAAGTGCACTGTTCTAACATTTCAAATATATATTTCACTAGTTAGACATTTTTTTTAATTCAGTGGTTAAAATTTTTTTTTTAAAAAGATTTTTATAGGATCAAAACAAATCACAATACTATTTGGTGATGTGCACATTTTTAATATTTTTGCTGAAACACAATTTCCAAACATTGTTTATGCGCTATATAGTTTTATCAGTAAAACTACTTGTTAGTGGGAAAGTTTTGTGGCCAAAATGTGCTATCTGTAAATGACAGTGCACTACCACATCTTGCTTTAGTAAAATATTTATGAAAAGTGAGTTTTTAAACATGAACTGGGAAATATTCCTGCTCCTGCCCAGATGACAATGCTATTACTGAACTAAGAGGCAAGCCAGGGATCATGTGTACCCTATATGTGGGCTCGATTCTTATTATACATGGATCAAACGTTTAGTCTAGTAAATAAAGATTTTTTTGTACAGCAGAAATAGTGAACTTGCATATTTGAAGGTGCTCCCTTATGTGATAATGAAGAAAAAGGCGGCTCCATAAGACAAAATATTTGTCTAGGATCAAACAATTGGAGACCAGTTCACGGGTCAAGTACATTGCAGTTAGGTCGAGTAGATTATTCAAGTTACTAGACCTACAGCTCTAGTAACATTTTTATGATTTTAAGCCCTGTGAGGGACAGACAGCATAACCACTGACCACGTAAATGATCCCCATTTACATTAATCTTAATGAGATTTCTCCTATTTGGATATGCTTCATATCTAACATGGCGGGGGCCTGGAAAAAAGGTGTTGGGGGGGGGGGGGGGATTGAGAAGATTAAAAATGCAGACGGGGAAAATAGGCAAATGCAGGTGAGCAGCAGTTTCTTTTGAGCTTCTTAGAGGTCGGCTCAGCCTTCAAGAAGTAGTGCCGTCACATGCCACCCACAGCAAGAGGGAATTAAACATCTCTCCTGCCCACATGCCTTTTACCAACACAGTGCGGCTGAGCAAAGTCAATAAAAGGAGGGTTTTGCAAAGTTTTTTTTGTCTTTTTTAAAGATTTTGCAGGGGATTTTGTTAAAAAAAGAAAAGCAGCATTTTTACACAAGTCTCAAATTTTAGCAAATCAAAAAACATTGCAAAAACTTGAGGGTTTGATTAAAAGGGCAGTTTAAAGCAAAACGCCCATGAGCAGCTTTTGTTGTTTTCAAGAAAAGAAATAGCTACAAATGCAAATACCAACATTTCCAACCAACAAATGTTAGGCAAGTACATACGATGGACACAGATACTGCTTCTTTTTCCCTTTTCCTTTATGTGAAGACTTTTCTTTTGAATGTGCTTCTTCAATCCAGCAGAATAAAAGAAACAGGAAAGTTGCCAGTAGTAGCTTCATCTTTACTTTTCAATTTCGGGATAACAACTTGCTCTACAATTTGAAAGAAAGATAAAATATGAGATGTCGTTAATGTGCATGTTCCTCTTGAACTTATTCAATTGAAGAAGCTAAGGCTATATGTGTAGAACATTAAAACACTTGAATAAAACTAATTATGCAACTGTATTGCTTAGTTAATTTAAATAAATACAACGTAAGAACTGAAAATAGCACGGTGTGCTAGGAAAATGCAACAAAGAAGCTCTAAATCAAAACAGGGAACTGAAAACGTCAGATTCAAGCATAAAGAAGCGTGCATCTTCAATCACTAGTCTATTATTGAATAACTGGGCATCAAAAACCCGCCGCTTCACAGAGGCTTTGATACCACAGGAGGACTTGACTGAAGCGGAGCTTACTGAGACAGCACACAGTAAGAGACATGATGGGGATATTGCTATATGAGGAAAATCTACTTTAAATAGATAAAAATACTGGGTTCATTACATCAAAAAGAACATAAACGCATGGAAAACTGGAATCTCTGTGTTAACTGTGTCAAAGATTAGATCACATGTGATTCACAATGGTTTAATATGCAGATGATGCAGCAGAAGACAATTATGGACTTTAATTATGGGGATGTTGACGGGAGCGTGTTTCTGTAACCATGAGCACAGATACCCAAGGCTAGCTGGGCATGGAACTTTACAAGACATTCAATTCACAGTGAGGGCACTGACCCCATGTTAGTTACCCAAGAAACATAAAATGCTACATGCCTAAAGTGCCTTCAAATATTGATGCAAGACTTCATGCTGTACAGATTACATCATAGTATTTGTGAGACTGATCTACCCTTTTAATCCACTGTTAAAATATGTTCTTAATACAGGTGTACTAAGAAGGCACACATAATAAGAAGCTTATGTCACTATACGGCTGAATTATATATTACCTACTGGCAGTCGCCAGTAGGTAGTTATAGTTAGGACCTATTTTCCATAGGAAAAGGAGTTTCTGGATTTGCCATTGACTTTGGCGGAGTTTGACGAAACTTTGCAAAGTTTTCAAAACTAATGGGGCGGTCACATCAGCTGCTGTCTTGAAAATTTTGTAGTGATCCGTCAAGCAGGGGACCGAGAAAAAGGGGTGTCCCAAAACGCTTTTTCTCCATGTTAATTTCTATAGGAAACTTTTGTGGCTACAGCCCAAACTGCTGAACGGAATTACACCAAATTTGGCAAAAAGCTAGCTCTTGGTCCAGAAAGCACTCTTTTTGTTAAATGGTGTAGATCCGTTCAGTAGTTCCTGAGAAATGTAAAGATTTCTCTGATATACAACTGTGGCTGCGGTGGATCCGCGAACCCTCCCGATCTCGTGTCTGAGATCTGAATGGCTGCCAACACTTCAAACCGGGAAAAGTGTTGGCAGCCATCTTGTGACTCGGTTGAACAGAGTCACAAGGAAAAACGTAAAACAACAAGAGAAGGGGGCAGGGTACAAACACCCTGACCCCCTAGGCCTGTTCAGGGGGTCCCACTGGGACTCCCATAGCCAAAAAAAACAAAAAAAATTTTACATTTCCGCTGTGGATCCACAAATCCGGCAGAACATTTTTTTTTTTTTTTTTTTTTTTTTTTAACTGAAGCGCTGGCTCCCGCATTTCGTTTACTTTAGGCCACCGGGTGGGCCAGATCTTGGGGGCAATAACAAATAAAGATACGGGGCCACGCGGCCCACCGCAGCCTCAGGGGACCGCCACCTCCCCGGGGCTATATTTTATTGTAATGCGCGGGGGCACCAGCCCTCCCCATGCAGGCCTGGGGACCGCCACCTCCCAGGGGCTATACTGAAAAAGGATGTGTGGGGGGCTCCCGCCACCCCCCCACGCAGCCTCCCGGAGCTCGTATAAAAAAAAAAATGCGGGGGGCAATCTCCCACCCCTGCTGCCCTGGGGACCGCTGCCACCCCATGGCTATTTTAAAAATGGGAAGGGGCTGCCAGCCCCCCCTCCAGGAGCCACAAATGGCCCTGGGGACCGCCACCTCCCAGGGCTGGCACCAGCAATGTCCCGGGGGGCCTACGCCGGGACATTGCAGTTTGCTATGGGATGGCAGGAACAACCGCCATCCCATAGCAAACAAGTGTTCCTCTATGTACAAGCGAGAGCATTTTGCTCTCGCTTGTTCAAAGTGGAGCACTTTGCTTGTTACACCCAGGGAGCTGCATCTTAGCAACTCCCTGGGGGTAAAAAGCAATGCCGACTCCCGCAGGAGGCAGGAGCCGACCAGGACCGAGGGGCATCAGGCACCCTCTGCGGTCCCCAAGGAGATGGCCATGCCCCGGGGCATAGGGTCCGAAAATGGTGGCCACTTGCCCCCCCCCCCCAATTATTATTATTTTTTTTTTTTTTTTTTTTTTTTAATCAGTGGGTTTGTGAATGGTTGAGTGGCAGTGGGTGTATAAAAGATTCTATAGGGGTGTCAGTGGGTGCATCAGAGATGATGTGAATCAGTGATGTCATTTGAGATGTGGATCAGCAATGTCATTCGAGATGTCAGTAATGACATCGATGTCACTGACCATGTCATGAGTGATGTATTATGTGAGGTCATAAGCAGTGCATTGCTGGGACGCAAGTTATAGTTAACTCAAGTAATTAGAACGGCTGAATTTCTCTGGTTTTGAACGAGTGAAATGTCAGCCTAACTATAAAGTCCCAGTAACCTTTGTTTTTTTGTTTTTTGTGAATATACATACCACTGAAAAAACAAAGGATTTAAACCTATAGGATGGAGATATATATATATATATATCAGTGTCTTGTCCCAAAAACTCAAGACACACTCCTCTGCAGACTTGAAATTTATTAGCTGGAGGTCTGGCATTTGACAAGAGTAATTTCCACCGAACGCATTTCGGACCCTCCCGGTCCTTGATCACAGGCTTCAGATTGGCTACATCACTTGCTCCTCTAATTCGGTTTCCTGCATGCTAATCATTTGTATTGCCCTCTAGTGGGCCTTTCTGGTAAGTTTTTTTCTTTCTACTGCATGCTGGGACACGTAGTTCCAAAGAGTCCATTAATTATTTCCCTTGAGTGGGTGTATGTTGCAAACTTGAATATATTTTCTTAGTAAAACCCTCCAATTGGCCAGATGCATTGCCTTGCTAATCTGCTGTTCCGTATAGTTTGGCTCCGCTCTCTTCAGAGCGAAACGGACCCACATTTGCAGAAAGAAGGAACGTCCTGAGGGGAGAGACAAAAGCAGTCAAAGGGCGCGAGTCTGGATGCAATTCTAACTGGTGGTAGGCACTATCCAAATCGAGTTTGGAGAAGACTTTGCAATTTTAACAAGCAATCAATGATGTAACATTCTAACTCCCCCCTCCCAATCACAGGTGGCGTCTCTGCATGCCAACTGTGTAACAAACACACCAAAACAGGGGGGGTTCCTGCTCACTGCACTATTTCTAAGGACAATATTTCTTCAATGGCTGAGGGAAGGCAGGCACCAAGTATTATATGCAATTTATGTAAACCCCCGCAGTGTGCACCACTTCTGCTGTAATAGCAATGGAGGGCCAGCCTGAGCAGTTTACATTAAAATGCATTAGGAACAGAAGAGAGAAGGAGAATAGGGTGTGAGGGTACTTAAATAGAGCAACCAATCAGAATCTGGAAAGGAAAAATATAGCGCAGCGCAAGAATCATAACAAGCATTGGCATAGCCAATAGGTCTCGCCTTTGGGGCCTTATAAGTGTTTAGCCAGAGCTATTGACTTTGCCAATGTCTTCAAGCTGTGCTGTAGAGAAGTGTGGCTGCTGTGCGGCATGCTGAAAAGTTATAATAAAAAAGTGTCAGAAGCATTTTTGTTACTTTATATATGACCAAGAATGCATTATGTAAAACTGAACGACCATATTAAAAAAAGTATTTACAATAAAAAATTCTCAGTTTTCTCTTGTTCTTGCAATACTGGCAACTTGTTTCTGCCTATTGCAATGGTTGTTTGTTAAAGCTTTTTTTTTGAGGGGGCATAAACAATCGGAGGGTGAAGGTTGGGAACTAGTACCTGTATTATAACACAGCGGCCAGACGCTAGGGGAGAATCAACAGATGCCAGATTCCAAGAGCAGGCTGAGGTGATGCTGAGGTGGTAGTGGTGGTGGTGGTGACTGTTGCGGAGACGATGCTGAGGTGATGCTGAATGATACTCAGGTGTTGCTGAGTGATACTGCTGTGGTGCTGAGTGGTGCAGAGTGATATTGTCGTGGCGGCCCAGAGCGATGCTGTGGCGGCCCAGAGCGATGCTGTGGCGGCCCAGAGCGATGCTGTGGCGGCGCCGAGTCATCCCGTGGCGGCGCCGAGTCATCCCGTGGCGGCGCCGAGTCATCCCGTGGCGGCGCCGAGTCATCCCGTGGCGGCGCCGAGTCATCCGGTGGCGGCGCCGAGTCATCCCGTGGCGGCGCCGAGTCATCCCGTGGCGGCGCCGAGTCATCCCGTGGCGGCGCCGAGTCATCCCGTGGCGGCGCCGAGTCATCCCGTGGCGGCGCCGAGTCATCCCGTGGCGGCGCCGAGTCATCCCGTGGCGGCGCCGAGTCATCCCGTGGCGGCGCCGAGTCATCCCGTGGCGGCGCCGAGTCATCCCGTGGCGGCGCCGAGTCATCCCGTGGCGGCGCCGAGTGATGCAGTGTTGGCGCCGAGTGATGCCGTGTTGGCGCTGAGTACAGCTATGGTGGTGCTGAGTGATGTTGTGGTGGCGCTGAGTACAGCTATGGTGGTGCTGAGTGATGTTGTGGTGGCGCTGAGTGATGTCGTGGTGGTGCTAGTGATGCAGTGTTGGCCCTGAGTGATGATGTGGTGTCGCTGAGTACAGCTATGGTGGCGCTGAGTGATGTCGTGGTGGCGCTGAGTGATGTCGTGGTGGCGCTGAGTGATGTCGTGGTGGCGCGGAGTGATGTCGTGGTGGCGCTGAGTGATGTCGTGGTGGCGCTGAGTGATGTCGTGGTGGCGCTGAGTGATGTCGTGGTGGCGCGGAGTGATGTCGTGGTGGCGCGGAGTGATGTCGTGGTGGCGCGGAGTGATGTCGTGGTGGCGCGGAGTGATGTCGTGGTGGCGCGGAGTGATGTCGTGGTGGCGCGGAGTGATGTCGTGGTGGCGCTGAGTGATGTCGTGGTGGCGCTGAGTGATGTCGTGGTGGCGCGGAGTGATGTCGTGGTGGCGCTGAGTGATGTCGTGGTGGCGCTGAGTGATGTCGTGGTGGCGCTGAGTGATGTCGTGGTGGCGCTGAGTGATGTCGTGGTGGCGCTGAGTGATGTCGTGGTGGCGCTGAGTGATGTCGTGGTGGCGCTGAGTGATGTCGTGGTGGCGCTGAGTGATGTCGTGGTGGCGCTGAGTGATGTCGTGGTGGCGCTGAGTGATGTCGTGGTGGCGCTGAGTGATGTCGTGGTGGCGCTGAGTGATGTCGTGGTGGCGCTGAGTGATGTCGTGGTGGCGCTGAGTGATGTCGTGGTGGCGCTGAGTGATGTCGTGGTGGCGCTGAGTGATGTCGTGGTGGCGCTGAGTGATGTCGTGGTGGCGCTGAGTGATGTCGTGGTGGCGCTGAGTGATGTCGTGGTGGCGCTGAGTGATGTCGTGGTGGCGCTGAGTGATGTCGTGGTGGCGCTGAGTGATGTCGTGGTGGCGCTGAGTGATGTCGTGGTGGCGCTGAGTGATGTCGTGGTGGCGCTGAGTGATGTCGTGGTGGCGCTGAGTGATGTCGTGGTGGCGCTGAGTGATGTCGTGGTGGCGCTGAGTGATGTCGTGGTGGCGCTGAGTGATGTCGTGGTGGCGCTGAGTGATGTCGTGGTGGCGCTGAGTGATGTCGTGGTGGCGCTGAGTGATGTCGTGGTGGCGCTGAGTGATGTCGTGGTGGCGCTGAGTGATGTCGTGGTGGCGCTGAGTGATGTCGTGGTGGCGCTGAGTGATGTCGTGGTGGCGCTGAGTGATGTCGTGGTGGCGCTGAGTGATGTCGTGGTGGCGCTGAGTGATGTCGTGGTGGCGCTGAGTGATGTCGTGGTGGCGCTGAGTGATGTCGTGGTGGCGCTGAGTGATGTCGTGGTGGCGCTGAGTGATGTCGTGGTGGCGCTGAGTGATGTCGTGGTGGCGCTGAGTGATGTCGTGGTGGCGCTGAGTGATGTCGTGGTGGCGCTGAGTGATGTCGTGGTGGCGCTGAGTGATGTCGTGGTGGCGCTGAGTGATGTCGTGGTGGCGCTGAGTGATGTCGTGGTGGCGCTGAGTGATGTCGTGGTGGCGCTGAGTGATGTCGTGGTGGCGCTGAGTGATGTCGTGGTGGCGCTGAGTGATGTCGTGGTGGCGCTGAGTGATGTCGTGGTGGCGCTGAGTGATGTCGTGGTGGCGCTGAGTGATGTCGTGGTGGCGCTGAGTGATGTCGTGGTGGCGCTGAGTGATGTCGTGGTGGCGCTGAGTGATGTCGTGGTGGCGCTGAGTGATGTCGTGGTGGCGCTGAGTGATGTCGTGGTGGCGCTGAGTGATGTCGTGGTGGCGCTGAGTGATGTCGTGGTGGCGCTGAGTGATGTCGTGGTGGCGCTGAGTGATGTCGTGGTGGCGCTGAGTGATGTCGTGGTGGCGCTGAGTGATGTCGTGGTGGCGCTGAGTGATGTCGTGGTGGCGCTGAGTGATGTCGTGGTGGCGCTGAGTGATGTCGTGGTGGCGCTGAGTGATGTCGTGGTGGCGCTGAGTGATGTCGTGGTGGCGCTGAGTGATGTCGTGGTGGCGCTGAGTGATGTCGTGGTGGCGCTGAGTGATGTCGTGGTGGCGCTGAGTGATGTCGTGGTGGCGCTGAGTGATGTCGTGGTGGCGCTGAGTGATGTCGTGGTGGCGCTGAGTGATGTCGTGGTGGCGCTGAGTGATGTCGTGGTGGCGCTGAGTGATGTCGTGGTGGCGCTGAGTGATGTCGTGGTGGCGCTGAGTGATGTCGTGGTGGCGCTGAGTGATGTCGTGGTGGCGCTGAGTGATGTCGTGGTGGCGCTGAGTGATGTCGTGGTGGCGCTGAGTGATGTCGTGGTGGCGCTGAGTGATGTCGTGGTGGCGCTGAGTGATGTCGTGGTGGCGCTGAGTGATGTCGTGGTGGCGCTGAGTGATGTCGTGGTGGCGCTGAGTGATGTCGTGGTGGCGCTGAGTGATGTCGTGGTGGCGCTGAGTGATGTCGTGGTGGCGCTGAGTGATGTCGTGGTGGCGCTGAGTGATGTCGTGGTGGCGCTGAGTGATGTCGTGGTGGCGCTGAGTGATGTCGTGGTGGCGCTGAGTGATGTGGTGGCGCTGAGTGATGTCGTGGTGGCGCTGAGTGATGTCGTGGTGGCGCTGAGTGATGTCGTGGTGGCGCTGAGTGATGTCGTGGTGGCGCTGAGTGATGTCGTGGTGGCGCTGAGTGATGTCGTGGTGGCGCTGAGTGATGTCGTGGTGGCGCTGAGTGATGTCGTGGTGGCGCTGAGTGATGTCGTGGTGGCGCTGAGTGATGTCGTGGTTGCGCTGAGTGATGTCGTGGTTGCGCTGAGTGATGTCGTGGTTGCGCTGAGTGATGTCGTGGTTGCGCTGAGTGATGTCGTGGTTGCGCTGAGTGATGTCGTGGTTGCGCTGAGTGATGCTGTGGTTGCGCTGAGTGATGCCGTGGTTGCGCTGAGTGATGCTGTGGTTGCGCTGAGTGATGCTGTGGTTGCGCTGAGTGATGCTGTGGTTGCGCTGAGTGATGCTGTGATGGCGTTGAGAGATGTTGTGATGGCGTTGAGAGATGTTGTGATGGCGTTGAGAGATGTTGTGATGGCGTTGAGAGATGTTGTGTTGGTGCTGAGTGATGCTGTGCTGGCTCTGATTGATGCTGTGCTGGCTCTGATTGATGCTGTGGTTGCGCCGAGTGATGCTGTGGTTGCGCTGAGTGATGCTGTGGTGTTGCCGAGTGAGAGATAGAGTGAAGATATAATGCCCAATTAGAGAGGGTGGTGAGAGAGAGAGAGAAAGGGTGTACATAGAATAAAGAGTGGAGCGGGATAGAGAGAGAGAAAGAAGGGGAGAGAGAGTGAATGAAGGAGTTTGAAAGAGAAACAGATAAAGGGGTGAGAGAATGAAAGGCTAAAAAAGATAGAGAGGGGAGAGTTAATTAAGTAGAGAGAATTAGAGAGGGGAGAGAGAGAGAAGGAGAGAGACAATAAGAGTGGGGGGTGTGGAGTTTAAATAGAGTGAAGAGGTGACGTGGAAAAAGTAACCTTAAATATAGCTTTGTGCTTTGCGCGAATAAATATAAATAAAAAAAACAGTGAGAGACAAAAATACTGGTAATTAGGCTGAGACTCCCAATATAAAACGAATAGCGATATAAGGTGAAATCAACCCACCGAAGCAATATTTCTAACTAGACAAAAAAAAGCTTGCATTTCAATGCTTATCGCTGTTGTTTTTCATGTGACTGTAGTCCAGGGCCCTCAGTTGGTAATGTGAGCTGCTGCTGGGATTGAAACATCAGAGTCCAGAGAGTTAATGAGCCATGACGAGGAAATGAGGACGAGATAGGAAACCCACATGGCAGCTGCGCGTGCACGCCATCGTGAACTCAAGCTGGTCGCCAGCCGAAAGCCAGTGTTTGCACTTCCAAAACCCGCTTACTAAAACTCTCGGCCAGACCAGCGCAAGCGCTGGTGCAGGCCGAGACCTAAAAAGGAATTTCGAAGAGGGGCGGACGCTGTTTTAAGTGACAATGTTTTAGTTGACAATTGGAGGGTGAACACAATATTTGTAGGAAACGGAGGAAACGCACAAAACAGATATTTGCGAGGCAAGGAGCAGGTGTCCCATGTGTTGGAAGCGATACAATAGCACCAACACAAATTGCAATTAAAAAGAACATAACATACATATCAGAGATCCAAACAATATAAATAGGCCAGACTTTTGGACCTCTGTGCATTCACAAAACCTAAACTTACAAATGCCCTTTGAAAGTGCGATTTGGGGTATTTTATGCTATACATGTTAACATGCTCCCAGCTAGTCTACCAAAACCTCTTTCCCCCTTTAACCCCTTCGCTGCTAGGCCTTTTCCCCCCTGTGCTAAGCCTTTTTTTGGCTATTTGGGGTAGTTCGACCTAGGCCCCTGTAACTTTTTGACCACATAAGGTATCCACGCCAAATTTGCGTCCTTTTCTTCCAACATCATGGGGATTCTAAAGGTACCCAGGGTTTGTGGATTCCCCTGGAGGAGACTCAGAAATTAGCCAAAATACAGCTAAATTTTGGTTTTATTGTGAAAAATGGGAAAAAAGTGCTGCAAATGAAAGAGTCTGGGTTTTCCCTACAAATGGTATCAAAAAGGGTTTGTGGGGCTGAAATCACCATTTTCCCAGCTTTTAGGGAAGGACAGACTTTTGTCAGAAAACCAAAAATTTTACACAGTTTTGGCATTTTTCTGGGACATAGCTTATTTTTGCTATTTTTTGTGGTTTCAACCTCCTTCCAGTTAATGGTAGACATGGGTATGAAAGCAATAATGGATCCTGGAAAGCTATATATTTTTTAAAAGTAGACAAAATTCTGAATTCAGCAAGGGGTCATTTGTGTAGATCCTTCAAGGTTTCTTTATGGAAACTAACAGTTAAATATAGGAAAAACTGAAAATTAGTTGAGAAAAAACAGCCTTGTGTCAACGTTTTCACCTGTAACTTCTTCTAATTATGACAGCTCTTTGAAAGCAATATACCGTTACATCCGCTGGACCTTACTGGTTGTGGGGATATATAGGACTTGTAGATTCACCAAGAACCCGACGAACCCAGAGCCAAAAACTGAGCAGCGACTTGCAATGGTTTTCTATTATGTACCGGGTATATAGCAATTATTCTGGGAAAATGTATACATGGAAAAAAAATCGGTATGAAAGACACCTATGTATTTCTGAAATGGGAACAAAATATAGAGTTTTAATAACAGTAGATATTTGCACATTTCCAAAATTGGGAATACTCATACTAGCATGAGAATTACCGATCATTTTTCAAAATTACTTCTTTTTTACACATTGTCTCATTTGGAAGGCAGAAATGCATCGAAAGTCAATAGGTAATAACAGTTGCTTTACAAATCTAAATTACCCCAAGTCTTCCGATAAAAATGGTACCTCACTGGTGTGGGTAGGCATAGTGCCCACGACAGGAAACGGCTCAAAACGCAACGTGAACACACCACATTTTCACAATGAAAAATGACCCTTTTTTTCCAAAGTGCCTAGCTGTAGTTTTTGAACCCTAGCTCTGCCGGCACCTAGGGAAACCTAGCAAACCTATACATTTTTGAAAGCTAGACACCCAGGGGAATCCAGGATGGGGTGACTTGACTGGCTCTCACCAGGTTCTGTTACCCAGAATCCCTTGCAAACCTAAAAAAAATGTCCAAAAAAAAACCACATTTTCCTCACATTTCTGTGGTGGAAAGTTCTGGAATCTGCGTGGATCCACAAATTTCCACCCACCCCGCGTTCCCCAAAGTCTTCCGAGAAAAATGGTACCTCACTTGCGTGGGTAGGCCTAGTGCCCGCGACAGGAAACGGCGCAAAACGCAACGTGACACCACAATTTCACTGTGAAAAATGACCCTTTTTTGGCAAAGTGCCTAGCTGTAGTTTTTGAACCCTAGCTCTGCCGGCACCTAGGGAAACCTAGCAAACCTATACATTTTTGAAAACTAGACACCAGGGGGATTCCAGGGAGGTATGGCTGGCGTGGATCCCCCAACGTTTCCTTAGCCAGAATCCCCTGCAAACCTCAAATTTAGCTGGAAAAAAAAAATCACTTTCCACACATTTGTGTGTGTGAAAGTTGTGGCATCACCGGGCTGACACAAATTTCCTACCACCCAGCGTTCCCCCGGGTCTCCCGATAAAAATGGTGCCTCACTTGTGTGGGAGGCCCAAGTACCCGCGACAGGTAAGGGCCCCAAAGCGTATTGAGGCGACATCAAAATTGCCTATCTCAAAACGACCTGGTTTCGCAAGCGGGGTCACCTGGGTTTTTGGCCCTGTGCTCGGCGGCCATCTGGGGAAACCTACCAAACCACACATTTCTGAAAACTAGACACCCGGGGGATTCCAGGGAGGTATGGCTTGCGTGGATCCCCAAACTTTTCCTTACTCAGAATCCCCTGAAAACCTCAATTTTAGCTGAAAAAAAAAATCACTTTTTTCACACATTTTTGTGTGGGAAAGTTGTGGCATCACCGGGCTGACACAAATTTCCTACCATCCAGCGTTCCCCCAGGTCTCTCGATAAAAATGGTGCCTCACTCGTGTGGGAGGCCCAAGTACCCCCGACAGGCAAGGGCTGTGTGGATCCGCGCAGATTCCAGAACTTTCCCACAACAGAATTGTGAGGAAAATGTGTTTTTTTTTTTTTTATAAAGTTTGAGGTTTGCAAGGGATTCTGGGTAGCAGAACCTGGTGAGAGCCAGACAAGTCACCCCATCCTGGATTATCCTTGGTGTCTAGTTTTAAAAAATTTACAGGTTTGCTAGGTTTCCCTACGTGCCAGCTGCGCTAGGGCCCAAAACCCACAGGTCGGCACATTGCTAAAAAAAAAAAAGTCTGAGCCTAGTGGGCTTTCTGCCGCCCTGGGGGGGGGAAAAATCGGGGGAGGGGGGTTCGCCCCGATATGCCCCCAAGGGGGGCAGAAAGACTGTGGCTATTTTTTGTGGGGGCATTGGTATGACCATTTTGGGCAGCCCCCACCCCCACGCATAAAAAAAGCCTGCGTAATCGCTGGCGCCTAGTGGGCTTTCTGCCCCCCCCAGGGGGCAGATCAGGGGCCACTGCCCCCATCTGCCCTCCTAGGGGGAAGAAAGACTGGAATTTCTCTGGGGGTGGGGTGGGGGTATTGTCATGCCCATTTTGGGCAGCCCCTACCCCCACACGAATAAAACAAAAAAATCCCTGGTTTCTAGTTGGCTTTCTTGTAATGGTGGTGGGGGGGGGGAAGGGGGGGCATGGGCATGCCCGTTTTTGGCAGCTTCTACCCCTACACGAATAAAACAAAAAAATCCCTGGTTTCTAGTTGGCTTTCTGCCCCCCCAGGGGGGGCCAGATTGGGGGCTTCAGCTCCCATCTGCCTCCCGGGGGGGTAGAAAGACTCATTTTTGTGGGGGGGGGGGGATGGGGGCATTGGTGTGCCTGTTTCGGGCAGCCCCCACCCTAAAAAAAAAAATGCGCAAAAAAAATCCCTGGCGTTTAGTGGGCTTTCTGCTTGTAATGGTGGTGGGGGGGGGGGCATGGGCATGCCCTTTTTGGGCAGCCCCCACCCTTATTTTGATATCCTAAAAACAAATCCCTGGTGTCTAGTGGGCTACTGCCCCCATCTGCCCCCCAGGGGGGGGCAAAAAGACTAAATTGTGCCAAATTTAATTGGGGGGAGCAAAGGCCCTTGCCCAAGGGGCCGCTCCCCCCTCCCTGGTGTCTAGTGGGTGGATCCCTGCTTAGGGATCGCCCTCCTGGGGCGATCCCCAAGCAGGGATCCACTGGGGAGGTAGCCTGAGATAGCCTGAGATAGCCCCCTGAGCACGTAGAAAGTGAAACTGAAATGAGCCTAAAGGCTCATTTTAGTTTCGGTTTCAGTGAAATGAAGTCAGCGCGACGTGCGCGCTGATCTTCAATTCACTGAAAGGGGGGAGCTGGGGAAGCTCTTCTCCAGCTGCTGAGGCTTTGTGGGAGATAAAGAAATCCCTCTGCTGTCTGCAGTAGAGGGATTTCGTGCCCCTGTCCTCATGACGGAATGGTTCAGTCATGAGCACAGGAGCACCGATGCTCATGACGGAACCATTCCGTCATAAGCATCGAAGGGGTTAAAGCTGCACACTCTTCATTTGCATAACACTCCTCAGGCACCCGCTTGTCTGGCTCTTCCAATAGTCTTTACACTGGATCCTCGTTCACGGTCGGGAAGATAGATTGATTAACTTGTAAAGCCATCAGCAACAACCTCCAGTAATTTGTTGTTGATGCTCAGATGGCACATACGCAGAGCAAAGCCAAGAGGAGCTACGCTAGGAAATTACTGGTTTTAAAATATATATATTTTATACCTACTCTCTCATGCAGTGTTCCTAGACTTTGAAATGCCATCTCGCCAAATACTAATCAAGCACCTCTGTAAAACAAATTTCTATTATTTTATACTTGGCTATCCATTTCCAGATATACACGAAGAATCTTGTAAGCTAAAGCTTTACCTTCCTTTCATGGAGGTCTGGCTTGTAGATCACCCATATATAGATATCCAGAATCATCCCAAAACATGCGTCTTCCAACCCCAATTCCTCGTATCTCTTAAGTGTTCATACCAGGTTTCATTAATCATCATTAGATTACCCAAAGAGAAATTGCTTGAATTTGCCTTAACATAAAAGTGGTAGCAGACTTCAAGTTGCTTTAGTTGGTACCATCTTCTGTGCGCATGTAAGATGTGGTTGTTCTGGCCACAGTCAATTCTGACATATTTACCCTCTAATTCGTGGCAGCACTACATGAGGATTCTGAAGGCACTAACTCAGTGCCTGAAGGTTTACATTATTTGTAACTCTGTTCCAGGCCCTTTGTGCTTTTCTTACAAGAACACTGTATGCCTGCAATGGTATCAGAATACACACTTCCGCCAAAGAACCACCAATAACAAAAGCAATTGTAGTATGGAAGACCACTATGACATTCACCGTGTATAATAATTAAACAAACTATGTCCACGTTCCTAGACCATCCAAGGCTTGGTTGAAACCACATAATTGAATAAAAAAATATCAGTATATAGGTCACCATTAAAAAAAAATGTACATCACTTTCTGGCAATGAAGCCATTTGTGTGTCTCAATTATCACACCACGACCAGGAGTGTGGAGAACAAAAAAGTAGCACGCTTCAAAGTAAC
Organism: Calotriton arnoldi; assembly: GCA_963921515.1. NCBI lineage: Eukaryota > Metazoa > Chordata > Amphibia > Caudata > Salamandridae > Calotriton > Calotriton arnoldi. The sequence continues at coordinate 2,756,727 of CAWUFW010000874.1, read as the reverse complement.
AACAGTAACTCAACCAGCACAAATTCAGGAAAGCTCTTCCCTGACAATAACATTATTTTAATGATGATGATTTCTCTTAATGGTGGTCGGCAGGAGAGACTACATTTTGCAAGAGACATAAATGTGAAAATAAATTAAGCAGTTTTAGGAATTTTCATAGTGTTGGGAAACTGAATAAACAAGAGAAAAAGTCACTAAGAAGCTCAAGAGCAATAGTGGAAACGGCGAGGGGAAAATGCCTGGGAATTACACTATGCCAGGAATTAAGCAATCCAGTGGGGAAAAAAAAGAAGAGATAAGACATTTAGGAAGGTGAAGACAACAAGAAAAATACTGTCAGATGCCTAAAAAAAGCATTTTTCATATGGGAATGAAATAAATTTCCAGTATAATGTAGGGGCCAAAGGTTTCACACATTCCGAATGGCAAGTATTTAATAGGTTTAAATCAGAGATTATTAAAATGATAAGTTACTTCAATGATTAACTCTTCATTTTAATTTTCTCCCATTTCAAAGTGTTACATTTACAAACAGCAGTCCTTTTGCTACCAGTGGCCAGCAGACACTGTGCCATATTTATAACTGAAAAATAGTCCTTTTTAATGGGAGGAATTCAAAATTAAGAAAACTTTTTCTATGCAACATTAAGTATTAATGTCTTTCCACATTTTCAATTAAGCCAAATACCGCCTAATGGTTTATGATGCACGTTTATTCACTTAAAATTCCTAACATTTAAACAAATGTATTTTTCTGTTTACATATGGCACCATGTCTACAGGCCACTGGGAACAGGATGCTTGGTGTTTGTAAATGTGACACTTGGAAATGGGGGGTGGGGGGGTGGGAGTAAATTTTAATGATGAGTTTTATTGAATTCACATAAAATTAACTCTTCATTTTCATTTTCTTGATACAGTGTCATTTATAAGTGAAAAATACAGCCATTATTTTAAGTTGGAGAAATCTAAAGTGCAGAAAAATGTTCCATATTTTTGCAGAACATTTTTCTGCACTTTAGATTTCTCCCATTTGTGTTATACATGAAGCGGAACCAAATAAGGTGAAAGGAATGTACTGAGCCACAAGTACATACGACACAATCTCTCAATCACCCGTAAACATATATCCCATTCATATGCACGTGTGCATAGATCACCAAGGACCACACTCTCACTGAGACACATGGCAGCCCTGTCATAGTGCCCATAGCCAAAGTATTTTGTTCAAACAATAGCAGCTTGCTCTATGGGCATTAGGCTTAAAGTCAATTAAGCTGGGTGTGGGGGCGACTGGTAACGCAGGAGTTGCTTAGCCTTAAGTAGCTCACAATAATTTTCACGGATCACAAGTAGCTCTCACTACAAAAAAAGGTTAGAAACCCAACTTCGCCCAGTAAGGTGGTGGTGATGCAGGGACTGGACCAAAGATTCTGGCATTTTTAGGAAAGAGTACTGTACTAGAGATTCAGAACTGCTTAGCTCATTTAGAGGATATTATGGACACAATAAAATCTTTTGTGGTGGCCAAAGTTGCCAATGTCCAGAAGAAGAGAACTGAGGTAGGTGTACCAGTATGGGCAGGACTGCTGGACAAATTTGGCTTAATTCACAATGAGAAGAAATAATTGTTTAACAAAGATCCATATTGCCACATCCGGCTTTGAATATTTTCGGCAACTCACTGTAAGTTGTTTGGAGAGGTGTTGTTAAAAAGCATGTCACAATATGTAGAGGTTTTCAATTTAACACCAAAACATTCAGAGTGATATGAAGAAAGTTTTCAGAAGGAGTTTTGCTGGATCCAGGAGAACAAGCAGTCAGTTTCCGGGTTGAGGACAAAGAATCAATTGTGAATCATTTTTGTACAGGAATAGACACGATTTAGATAGACAAAAATGTTACTGAGCCTTTTTCCCCAGAGCGCCGAAAGGAAGCTTGAGGCAAAGTGAAGGAAGGCTTTGCCAAAGAAGTCACATGTAAATTGAAGTTTCACCCTTTTATGTGTCCAGTTGAAACTGGGAGATGGACTTGTTCAGTTTTTAGACACATGGAGGGATATCAGACTGTTCAAGTTCGATCGGTACAGATTAAAGAAGAAAGGAGCGTGCCAATTAGAACTGGTTGTCAGTGTACACTAGAAGTTACTGATGGACAATAGGTTTTAAGCTTGTTCTAGGAAGAGGCGATTGTTCAGTGTTTGCAAGGAATATTTTTCTTGTGTGGTAAGAATAATGTTATATGTACAATAAAAAAATCTTAGTTGAACAAATAGATTGCCTATTATCCTTTCAACATAGAAGTAATTCATTTTCTGACTGATTTCCTGAAGAAGGGAGTATGGCTGACAAGACTGATTTTAAAGTTCACTAGCTGAACAGATCCAGTTTGCCAAGCCCGTCAAGATTTTTGCGGTTTTATTGAGAAAGATAGAAGCATAGGATGACCTGACTTCCATTAAGTGTACTTTAATCTCCCTTGCACTTTATAAAGAAGTGTCATCTAGTGTTATCTGTATGCGAGTAAGGCTTTCATTTAGACAGCATTTCTTTTACACACACTGGCTTTATATTTTCGGTATAAACTCCACAACGTAGCCTTAGATTCTAGCATCACACAAGTAAATCCATTTTATTTCACCCAAATTGAAAACAAGAATTTACAAAGCAAAACGGTTTTACATTTCCTTTGTGCAGGCAGCTAAGCTATATGCAAAGGCTACATGATATCCAGGTACACATTGATATGGGGGACGGAATTTTAGTCAATGCATCCCCGAATACCTAAAAAGAGACAAAATCTTAAGTGCTTATTTCTAAGACTGATCTCAACCGGATTTCCTCTCAGCACTGTTAAATGCTGCACAACTCATCATTTATTTTATCGAACATGGACAGATGAAAGCACACATTGGTAAATGTGAGCTGCAGTTGCACGCAGATGTCTTGACATGATGGCGTCACTGGCATAAATAATGTTGTTCTTGGTATTTTACATATTAGCGCTAATGAGCATGCTTTTATATTAAATTCAACACCTGCTGCTCAGAAGTCGCAGTTTACATATAGTTAACCACTTGGCTGCTTCCCCCTTAGAATGCTAAGCCCATTTTTTGCTTTCTGGGGTTCTTCATTCTGAAGCCTTCACAAGTTTTTTCCTACATAAGGTATCCATGCCTAATCAGCATTCCTCCCCCCCCCCCCCCCAACATCCTGGCGGTTCTAAACAGACCCTCCAGCATTTCGCGATTCACGAAAAAAATCGCGAAATCAGGGGACTAGCGCGATGGCCGCGATATTTACAATTGTGGCTGCGATATATACAAACAAGCATTGGCATAGCCAATAGGTCTCGCCTTTGGGACCTTATAAGTATTTAATTATGCAGCACAATATCCTTGGTGCAACATCAACTGTTGCATGGCTAAACACTTATAATGCCCCAAAGGCGAGACCTATTGGCTATGCCAATGCTTGTTTATTGCGGGAGCAGTTCTTCCATGGTCTGGTGCTGTTAACCTATGGCTGGTGGAGATTCCTTCTGCTAAATAAGTAGCTACTATGCGATTTTTTAATTACCAAAACACTTGCAATTGCATAGCTTGTAAAAGCAGAGACCACATCTACTTTCAATGAGTTAGAAATAAAGTGCTCTGTACAGGTGGCTGAGGCGTGGCTAACTAACTTGGTATTAACAGAATAGCGGAGGAATTATGGACAACTACCCCCTTAAATAGTATTACATTAATTAAGCATGTAGACCAAATTGACATAACAAATAATGCACTTTATTGCAGTAGCCAACCTTGATAATTATGTGCATACACACCACGTGAGAACACACCAAACACACTATAATCGTCCTCCCCCTTACAAAGCGCAGCGCACACCGATGGTTTCTTGGCACACAAAATTGAGAGATTTGAAAAACCACGTTTTCAACTTTTTGCTTAAAAGGGGAGAGCCTCGTGTAACTTTGGATCCAGATGGCTGTTCCGGTACCATGCAACCCTGTGCATACAAAAGTGAACAGCGTTTTTTTTTTTTCAATAATGTGGCCTTTACATTTAAAGAGGGAATTTCAAGCGACATTCACCGACTCCTGAATATTTCAATATTTAATATTCAGGCACTCCCTCAGTGAAAAAGGTATTTAAATCCAGGCTTTGAACTGTCAGAGTGCTCCTGTTCCAAACCACTCAAAGACTGGTGTCCTCCATCCTGGAATGCTGAATATAAAAAAAAAAAATGTGGCTGTGCCATGCCCTAGGAGTGCACATGCGTGTGTTTCCTTTGCATGTGTGTTCATTGTTTGGCAGATCTTAGGTTTCATTGCTAGAAGGGGCTTCAAAGAAGTTCAAACACATTTTTTGGTTTGACTTTATTGCTGTGAATAAAGTGTGAGCAAGCAACAATACGAAGTAATAACCATTATATCCCATATTCAATTCACATTCTAATTAGCTCTATACGCTCTTCACCGTGGAGATATGTATCGAAACCTAAGGGGCAGACATTGCAATATGGGGCCCACATACGCCTGGTTGTAATCACGTGTCGACACAAACGCGGAAGCCTCCGTCCTTATTGCGTTCTTATGCGACAATAGCCAATAATGTCTGGGGGTGATGACGTATACAGATTATGACCACTGAAAAAGAATACTATTGCGAGATGAACTCTCACGAGAACTACGATGAGAACTACGGTGAGTGCCGCGAAAATATATCATATTTAAAGAAAGACGGGAGGTCAAAGTAAAAAACGAAGGGAGCGGCAGAGAGCGTCACGCCACATGATCCGCATTCTAGGTGAGTGAGCAGAAGGGTCCGTTAGTGAAGGGGGAATGGTAGTTACCATACGGAAAACGCATGGCTGAGAAGGATCTTGCTGTTGCAGAAGTAGAACCCTGGGTATCTAACACGGTAGAAACGCTGGTTACAAGCTAATAATGGACAGTAAACGTAAGGTTTTTTTCTCTCGTTCAGAGTTGGGACAAATACGATGCCTTAGGGGAGGGATAGACAGATCTAGTATTTTTTGGTGGTGTGTAGCCAATTATTGGAAGCGCACGTTGCAAAATTAAGTAGCTCCTCATGTCAGTGTTTCCATCTTATTTTAGTGCATTGACGAAACGAACAGACACTGATAAGAATTAAAGCAGTTCAATTTCTCCACTTTGGGAGTTTGTGGGGCCCAGGATACCCCAACAAATAAGCGATAAGGCTGCCCACATGAAAGAAAGAAATGGTAAATATTAATAAATGCTGTTTTTGCCTAGAGAAACAACACGATGTATACAGGGAAGAACAACTTTACCTATTTGTGTTTTTACTTTCTCTGAAAGGATAACAATAGGACAGTGGACACCGTTGGCCCCCGTATTAGATTGTCCGGAGGTCATCAAGCTGATGCATAAAATCGGAGCCTCCTCCGCAAACAAAAAGACAAGCACTGAAACACAAGTGCGGCCCCGCGCCGCGAAAGTAAAACAGTACTCCGGGTGGGGGGGGGGAGTGCGATTCCCTTGCGGGAGCGAGCGGCGCCAGGAGCGATAATTGCTCCCATATGGCGCCAGCTGCTCGCTCCCGCAAGTGAATCGCCAAACGTGCACGCGTTGCCATTGAAGGCAATGGAACGCGTGCACGTTTTTGGCTGAAAAGCCGAATCGATCGCAAAAGGTCTTTTTTCCTATGCAGCGCATGCGCGCAGCGTAGGCGAGACCTAAAAAGTTTCTACCGGGAGACAGCAAAACAAACAATGCCCTTTTATTGGCTGTGCGTGCATACGTCATTACGTGCCGCCGTCCAATATCTGCTTCCTCCTGGCCAAGTTGTGAGAGGTGATCAAGAAGAACAATATGTGCACAGCTTTCATCAGTCGCTTTTTTTCTCAGAACAAGTCTGCGGAATATCGGAGCCTTGAACAGCAGCAATTAATGAGAAAAATAGCCACCCATTAGGTTGCCAGATATTTTCTTCAGGGGTCCACAGCCACTTGGATGTTTTTGAAGTTGCAGCAGTTTGAATTCTAAGCTGACCTACAAAAGCATCTGGCTAGACAGGATTTAGAATCATTTGGTGGTTTTACCGGCCCGTGTTGTAACAGCACGTGTTTTGCCAACATATCTTTGTTCACAAGGACATTTCGAGGAATGAGTTGCTGCGCGGCTGTTGTGTTTAGAGAGGTGTTTTATTTTGAAAGCTTCAATGCGGTCTACTAAATTAGAACTAATCTTACTAAAGATCCAATGATGAACAGTAATATCAAGCAATTACACAAAGGGGCGAATATGTGAATATGCTAATGGTTTTTATTAAAATCGATTTCATTTAATTCATTTTGTAAGCGAGTGCACTACATGAAAATCTTAAACTTTTGCAGTTCACTAATTGTGTGCTTATAAATGCTGTCATTTGTATCCTGGAAATATATGCAATAGACACAGGCATGTATACACACACGGATAAATTCACAAAAAATGCCCTTGAAATTTCATGCAAGCCAACAAACATACAGTCACTTTTAAATATGCACACACATACAGACAAATATAGATAGACTTGAAAAAGAAAGAAACATTTTGTCTGCCACGTTCCCAAGCTTCTCCAGGCACCGATTGGATATAATGGAACATGCAGTGGAGACTGCATCCCTTATACCGTAGAGTATGGAACCGGGGTGAACCCCCCATGACTAAGCAATAAAGAGATCCCAACCATGAAGAGTACTGTAGGAGCCCACACACTTCAATGCCCCCCATCACAAATATAAGACGCCAGAAAAAACCCTGGTATGCAGCTGGTTGACTCCGGGGCATGGTAGACTGAGGCACCCAGCCTTGAAAACCGACCTGGTGGGGTAGTGCACGCTTTTATTATAGATACATACTTGTAAAACCTTTGGCCTTTAGCAACAATGTTTGGAAAATTGTGCTGTAAAACGAGTTGTCTGGCTACATTTAACAATGGTTGAGGGCACCCATTCCTCTACTGCAGCCCAGAATGAGGTTGAGCTGTCTAGTGGCACTCACCTGTGCTGTGGGGCCTGGTATCTAAACATTTTCAAGAGTTGCTCGTAGCACTAATCTCAGCCCTGTGAAGAGGAGACTGAGCTCGCGTGAGTTGTGGCTATCACTCACTCTGGCTCCGAGGCAAACACACCTCTTGGCCCACAGGTGTAGCACATTCTGGATGGGTCCAGGAGGCAGCGGTGCCCCGGCAGGGGTGGATACATGGGTGCTAGAACACCCCAGGGAGAAATAGGTCCCCCTCTCACGAGGTGCAGATTGGACACTTTAAACATGCCTATTTCACAGTGGAGTACTCAGGTAAATCAGTTTATATTGATTTAAGGCTGAAAAGGAATGATTACGAGTAAAATAAAGTGCCGCAATAATGCCGCTAAATTTCCATTTTTGTGCCGCTAAATTTCCATTTTTGTGCCGCTAAATTTGCAAATCTATGCCGCAATATCCTGGGGGGTCTGTCTAAAGGTGCCCAGTGTTTGTAGACTCCCCTGGAAGGGACCAAGAAAACAGCTAAAATATTACCCCAAAACTGGCAAAAGGTTTGCTATGCTTGAACAAACATCTTCCCAGCTGTCAGGAGCAAGCTCAGTTACATAAAAAAAAACACATTTTTACTGGGCATGGCGAAGAAAAATGCCCAAGACATGCAAGGGAAAACTCCCCAGCACTCCACCACAATCATGCTGCTTCTCACCCTGTGGAGCACCTTATCGACCACATAGGGGGCCACCGGGAGGGGGGGGAGGGGGGAAGAGTACAGGGAGCCCCTTAAAAGACCAGTGACGCTGCAAGACCTGCTCTATGGAGCACGGGCCTGGTCGACAGGAGGGTGGCACGAAGGTGAGGAGTGTGGCCCGGGTGCTTGCTAGGCGCTGAGAGGCCTGCTGTCACCGCTGTGCGTAGCACCTGGGCCAGAGAGGAGAGGGACCGCAGAGATATGGAGGGCCCTTAAGCAGCCTGGTAGAAAGGCCTGAGACTGTAGGCCGCAGCGAAAATGGGCGAGGCGGCCGCATGGTAGATGACTGCGGGCCTGGTCCCCCGGAGATAGACAGGGATCCTCTTCTTCTACCCAGTCTCCCCCCCACCTTGTCTGCGGTGTTGCCGGGCTGTCATCGCCAAGTGGTGTGGTGAGGCAGGGGATCCTGTGGACAACCACAGTCACCTACAAGTGAGTTGAAGAGGTCCATGAGGGCCTGGAGGCCCCTGAAGAGGTCCGGAGGTGAGGCCTAGGGCTGCGCCCGCTGTTCGTACAAGAGAGGTAGCTGAAGTGGTGGACTGGGGCTCCGGAGTATAGGGGCTTCCTCCTTCCCAGTTTGTTGTGTTGCCAACTGCCGCTGCTGGGTGACAAGGCAGAGGGCCCCAGGGAGGGGAGGACGGGACACTCGCCTGGAGGTGCTGGAGATTGCCTACACCCTGCTCCACGGCCCAAAACGATCGGGACCAGACTGAAAGGGGGAGACTTCCTAAGGCAATCCGCAAGCGCGGACAGAGTGCTTTCCCCTGGGGGCTAAAAACTGTGCCCCACTCCACCCTGCGGACTTGTGAACATGGGGCCGGGGTGAGCGAGGGTGATGTTGGAGACAGAGGCCCCGGACCGAGATGTGGGGCCTCTATACTTCTCCTATCCTCCCCTCGCCCCCTCGGGCGGGATGGAGTGCAGCCTAGACTGATCCTGCACGGGGACCCCGGGGCCCATCTCCCAATGGCCACATGAAGCCATTGACATGAAGTCTTGCTTTCCTGGTGCAGCTCTACTAGCATATCCTTCTAGTGTGGGGCACTGTGACTTTCGGGCACCAGCATGGTGCATGGAAAGGCAGTTCGAGAATCGCAATTGCTCATGGACCACTTCGCTGGCCACAGGACAGAAATGGCAAGGGTGGATGAAAAAAGCATGGCCCCCTTACTGCTAGCAAGGAACCATTAGGTTTGCAAATCCTAGCAGAGATCGAAAACTAAGCAAGTCCTGGAGCACAAAAAGGACGCCATCACCACTGAGGTAAATTTAATATGCAAGGATCTCCGGGTGCTATGAAGAGACTTAGTGATCGAAAGAGCACACTAAGCGCCAAGCTGACGTCCGCTGCCTGGGGCACCTCCAAGGGCTATCATAGCTAAAATCCTCAACTACAGGAACTGAGACAATATACTGCAGTTGACCAGAAAACATGAAACCTCAAATTTGAAATGAGCATGATACAAATGAACAAGTTACTAACCTTCGGTAACGATATATCTGTAATGGACATATATTAGTTATAGATTCCTTACCTTAGAATTACCCCCAGGCTTTAGACTGGATCCATAGATTTTTTTTCTTTAGCAGTACCCCTGCGCGTCGGTAGGTGGCGTCGGTCGACTCCGCGTCCGTCGTTAGCGTTGTGGTCGCCGGAATGACGTCGCGGTGTCTACTTAGACACCGCCCCTGCGTGCTGACGTCAGTTCTTTACACGACATTCCATTCCAGAAGCACAGAGCCATGCAAGACACTGACCACTGGTGTACATAACTAGGGCCCTGAAAGTGAGTACTCTAGAAGTCAGTTCGCAGAACGGGGAGGATGGGTGGGGCGGTAAGGAATCTATAACTAATATATGTCTCTTACAGATATATCGTTACCGAAGGTAAGTAACTTGTTCATCAGAAAGAGACTATTAGTTATAGATTCCTTACCTTCGATTAGATACCCCAGCAACACCAACCCCGGAGGTGGGTCTGCGTACCATGTAAACACCAGAAAGTCCTGGAGAACTGAACGGCCAAAGAAGCAGTCTCTCTGGACTGGACTATCCAGGCAGTAATGTTTAGTGAACGTGTGCAGTGATGCCCACGTAGCTGCTTGACAGATGTCACTGAGGGGGGACTCCACGTCCCAAAGCGGTAGTGGCTGCGGTCACACTGGTGGAATGGGCGCGCAGTCTTACCAGAGGCTCCTTTTTTGCCAAGGAATAACAGATCTTAATGCAAAGGATGACCCATCGAGAGATGGTCCGCTTTTGCACGGCCCGACTCATCTTGGCACCCACATAGCCAACAAATAGTTGATCGTCCACCCGGAATGGTTTTGTGCGATCCAGATAAAATGATAACGCACGTTTTTGATCCAGACAATGGAGTCTCTCCTCCTCCTTGGAAAGATGCGGGGCAGAAAGAAGGTGGGCAAAGTGATGGTTTGTCCGATGTGGAAAGAGGTAACCACTTTGGGAAGAAAAAAAGGCCTAGTTCGAAGGGCAATCTTGTCCGGATGGACAGCAAGGAAAGGAGGCTTAGAAGATAGAGCCTGCGAGCAGAGGTGATGGCGACCAGAAAAGCAGTCTTCAAGGTCAAAAGTCTGAGAGGGCAATTATGTAGTGGCTCAAAGGAGCACACATAAGTTAGGTTAAGACGAGATTCAAGTCCCACTGGGGCATTTCGAAAGGAACAGGAGGAAAGCGGTGAGTAATTCCCTTAAGAAACCCATTTACAATAGGGGACTTGAAAAGAGAAGGTTGATCAGGAAGGCAAAGAAAGGCCGAAAGATAGCCCTTAAGGGTGCCCAGAGCAGAGCCCTGCTGGGCCAAAGAAAGTAAGAAGAGGAGAACCTCAGAAAGAGGGGCAGAAAAGGGATCCACAGCCTTTGCTGCGCACCATGCCACAAACATGTTCCATCTACAGGCGTATACTGTTTTAGTAGAGGGACGCCTGGCTGCCAAGATAACATTACAGACTTCAGGAGAAAGGTCAAAAACGGTCAACTGTCGCCGCTCAATCTCCACGCAAGGAGGTGGAGACTGGACAGATTCGGGTGGAGGACCGTCCCCTGCTGCTGCGACAGAAAATCCTCCCAAAGAGGCAGTCTGATCGGAGGATCGATGGCCATGCTCAAGAACCCGGGATACCAGACTCTTCGTGCCCAGTCTGGAGCTACAAGAGTGACTTGGGCCCGGTCGCGCTTGATCTTCTTCAGACTCTGGGCAGATGCGGTATAGGCGGAAAGGCATGTAGAAGACCGCAATTCCACTCGCGACGAAAAGCGTAGCCGAGCGAGTGCTGCCTTGGAAATTCCAACGCGCAGAACTGCTGACATTGCGCGTTCTCTTCGGTGGCGAACCGATCTAACCAAGGCTCTCCCCACTGCTGAAAGAGACCTTGCAACACCTCCGAGTGAAGACGCCATTCGTGATTCATCATGCACCTGCGGCTGAGTTAGTCCGCCCTGGCATTCAGAGAACCTGCCAGGTGTTAAACCACCAGGGACATGCCCTCATGTTCCAGCCACATCCAAAGACGAAGAGCCTCCTGACATAGGGTCCACGACCCGACCCCGCCCTGTTTGTTGCAGTACCACATGGCAATGGTGTTGTCCGTGAACACTTGCACTACTCTTCCTGTGAGAGAAGGAAGGAATGCCTTCAGTGCAAGACGAATCACCCGGAGCTCCAGAAAGTTGATGTGGAGCCCGGACTCCGCCAGAACCAGAGTCCTCTGATCTCCGCCTCTCCCAATGGGCCGCCCCATCCCAGGAGTGACGCATCTGTCACCACAGTGATCTCTGGTTGGGGGAAGGGAGAGGGATCTGCGGTTAACCCAATCCTGGTCCGTTAGCCACCACTGCAATTGTTGTGCAGTGCCCTCCGAGATCTGGACGCAATCGGAAAGATTCCCCCGGTGCTGCGCCCACTGGAACTTCAGGTCCCACTGCAGAGCCTGCATATGCCACCTGGCATGATCCACTAGCAGAACGCAGGAGGCCATGTGGCCCAGCAGCCTCAGGGTCATTCTCACCGAAATCCGGGATAGAGGCTGAAACATCGGTATCATAGTTCGAATATCGCTGCTCGGGAAGATAAGCCCGAAACTGCGCTGTATCCAGAACTGCTCAGATGAAAAGGAGCTTCTGAGAGGGAATCGGGTGCGACTTCGGCATGTTGATAGTGAACCCCAGCGAGTGCAGGAGGTCCGCCATTGTCTGGAGGTGGGAGACGACAGCCTGGGGCGAGCTCGCCTTCAACAGCCAGTCGTCGAGATAGGGGGAAGACTGGGACCCCTGATCTGGGCAGATGAGCTGCGACCACCGCCATCACTTTCGTGAACACCCGAGGGGCGCTGGTAGGGCCAAAGGGGAGCACGGTAAACTGAAAATGCTCATGGCCTATCGTGAACCGTAGGTAACGCCTGTGGGCTGCCAGGACGGAGATGTGGAAATAAGCGCCCTGCATGTCCAACACTAACATCCAGTCTCCAGGTCAGACAGGACCTGAGCTAATGTCAACATTTTGAACTTCTCCTTCCGGAGGAAGCAGTTGACGTCCCGGAAATCCAAGATAGGACACAGGCCGTTGTCCTTCTTGGGTACCGGGAAGTAGTGGGAACAACAACCACAACCTACTTCTGGCACAGGGACTCGCTCGATAGCTACCGTAGCCAAGAGAGCCGAAACTTCCTGACGGAGAAGGGCAAAATGATGCTCCGACATGCGATGAAGTGTTGGTGGCATGGATGGAGGGGTAGTCTCGAAAGGGAGGGAGTAGCCCCTTCGGACTATCTGCAAAACCCACCTGCCCGACGTGATGTGCCAGTGGGGGAGGTGATGGCGAATCCTGCCAGCCACTGGCAACTGGTGGTCCTGAAAAGTCAGACTCCTTGGGCGTCTTTGAAGCGCTCAAGCGCGTTGTCGGCCTTGTCGCCAAACAAGCGACTACCATCAAAGGGCATGTTCAAAAGGGTAGATTGGACAACTCCAGAGGTTCCCAGGCATAGCGTCTCAGGGCTACCGACGTGGAAATCGTCCTACCCAGCGAGTCGGCAGTGTCCAGCCCACTCCTAACTTTACTACTCCTAAACTGAGAAAAATCCTAACTTTAAGACTTTCGGTATTCACAGAAGGCATTTAGGAGTCCTAAAGTTAGGACTACTAACTTCTGTGAATACCGAAAGGAGTAAGTGTATTCTGTGAATACCAAAAAGTACTAACTTTACGTTTTTGACGTAAGTTAGTTCTGTGAATCAGGCCCTGTATCTCCACTATAAGCTCCTGAGCCCAGCCAAGCTGAAGGTGATGGAGGGGGGCCGCTCCCACTTCTTTGGTTCCCCGAAGGAGACCTGTGACTGGCTGGAACAGAGGGACGGCGCAGGGTCTGGACGAAACCCGGGTGGAGGCGCACGGGGGGGGGAAACCCAGGAACAGTCCCAGCAGGTCGGCTGAATGACAGATGTGGGGAATAAAACACAATGGGGAGATGCAGCAAATAGAGGGGCATATTGGATGTGGTTGGACGCTGTGCCTGGAACGCTCTGGGAGCCTAGGAGGGTGCGTCCTTGAAGACGTCGTCACAAGACATTGACTGACTGGCGTGGGGAGGGAGGGGGGGGGTCACACGGTGGCATGGGAGACTCTGCTGGTTGTGGGAGGAGGCAGACCCTTCTGTACAGCTCGTGGCTCATCAGCTGAGGGGAACCTATGAAGACCCGATAAGAAATGTGGGTGAAAACTGATCTACATCCCTGATAAAATTTGCCTCTACCGCTTTGCAACATAGTATAGGAACTGCTGGGGGGGAGGGGGGAGAAATCAAACCTTCCCTGCCTAGGGTCAACCCCACAGGGGAACTCTGAGGGGTGGGGGTGGGAGTGCCAGTTCTCCCCCACACTTGAGCTTCTTTATCTATCCCTACGTGAACCTTTATGTACAGTGGTGGGGTTTTTTGACATGCGATATTGAGGGGGGGGGAGGAGGGAAGCGGGGAAGCGGTTTTGAATGTCATGGGTGTGGGGAGACATCAAAATTTGCAGGTTTTAAGTGTTTACCCGGGGAGGGAACAGGGTTTGCTTGGGATTGTGTTTTTCTAGGTTCCATCTAGTATGGTATGCAGTATGGTCAGAGTGTTACACGTCTTCCAGAAAAGTACAGTATGGTATGCATGGTGCCGACAGGAGAGGGACCCACTTGGCCTCCATCTTTGGTGAGTTGGAGCAACAGTGGCATGAATGCACACAGATACAGCGGGAACGGTGAAGCTCATCTCCTGGACTACCAGGGGCCTACATGATTACACTAAGTGCTATAGTGTGCACACCTACTTAAGACGTCACAGGGTGAGTGTGGCCATGTTGCAGTAGACCCACCTAGTTGACAAGGAAGCTACCAAACTTGAGAAAATGGCAAGGACAACCAGGGATGTGGAATTCCTATAGCCCGATGCCCAGGAAATATTGTTTGGTGTCAAGGGCAACAAGCTTTCATGTGTATTTTGTCCTTGAGGGAAGTAGGCCCAACCCCCAGCTGACAAACCCTTTTGCTGCCAATTTGCAGTACCACATTATGGATCAGTTAAAGGGCGCTGCCTGCAGTTAAGTTAATATTTTTGTCCATGTGTTAGTGATGTTCAAACTTGTATTTATGGTTCATTAACTGAAAGCCTTTATTATTAGGGTGAGCACTCTAAGTAAATGTTGTAAGCTCTGACTGCACTACTGGCAGTGGTTCCAGTATGAAAATGTGTACACACGTTTTCAAAGTTTAGCAATACGAGGCTATGTATAATGCTCCCAGAATGCTCTCCGATTTGAAGCAAATATTTGCAGAAGCTTGAACGCAATATTGAGGATTCTTTTCTCTCAAAATAAAATGTTCATAAAAAAATGAAAGCAGGAAAAACAACATTTTGCTAAACTACTGTAAAACTTCAGGTACCATTTCTTTTCAGCTTTATTTAGAAACATGTGTTGATGCATGCTAGTATTTCCCAAAAATATTCATAATGGAATAGAGTAACCAGTTTCAATAAGATTATGGGAAACAAAAATAAACAAGCATTGACAAACCCAGTTGTCAATGTGTGATTTGTTTTGGCAATGTTTTTGTAAACCTTATTGGTGTGGGAGAGCTGCCAGGCCCTCACCATTATAACAAACATTGGCAAAAGCAAAAAATGTTTTGGTCTCAAAAAGCACACACTACCACAGTAGTTACTGGCACTGAACAAAACTACTTTGTGTGCCTATATGCTTCTTGTGAAAGAGCAGAATGCCATCACTCACAGTTAAGCCAGCCGATACACAGAGAGAGAGAGACAGAATTTTAATAAACGCAAAAGGTCATGGTCAACGCCAGACCAAATTAGGGGCCCAATTATTGAATAAAGTTTCAAAAGTGCACCCATGGTATATGTCCTTACATGAAGTGCAGCTTCCTGAGAATTTTCAGTAGGACAAGAAATAGTACTCCTAGAAAATATTTGTGAACTGCATTTTAGCATGAACAAATATGCATGTGTAGATTTGGTCATGCGAAAATGTGAGTGTTTGCAAGGTCACTTTCCCTCCAACCACTTTTTTCCCCCAACTCTGGAAGAAGGTTTACGTCTGCCAATGTCAGGAGTAAATTTCCAACATTTCTCAGTATGGGAAAAGATAAGAGAAGAGTTGTTGAAAACCCTTAAAACATGCAAGTTAGTAGGTTTGCACAGACTCAAAAGGACATTCTTACCCTGGAACTATTGCTTACTGTCTTGTGGTTTATGGCCTCCTGGCCTGCCTTGGTTGTCTTAGGCCTGTCTGCCATGCTGCTTTTCTTTGCACACGTTACTTTACATCGTTGTTCTATCGGCCTCTGCCCTTGCCATGTTATTTTAGCGCTGTCTGCATTTTCTGTCTTTCACCTTTTCTCCTGTTCACTTTGGGCTCAGTCTGCATAACATGTACAAGGTCGAATAACAATGTTTCCTTGCTCTTGCTGATATGGCCAGTCCCTCGCACCTAGACATAACACTATGTACAGCTGCCATGGAGAAATTAGTGTGCTTTTAATATTGCGGTTTGCCCGCCCCAAAGGCACTTGGAGAAAACCTTTCCAGGGAGAAGAGCTGTGATTGTCTGCTGATGTAGTTTTGCATCTAGAGACTGAGGTATGGGGGTTCGCTAGTCAAAGCCCAGAGGTCTTCTATTTTTATAATAAACTAGCTTTCAGCACGGGGAGGGTGGTAATGTTAGTTAGACATATATCCACTGCTTTATGAGATGCTTTCCCCATTTGTATTCTATGGAGTTGTAACCATGCTGATTATATTATTCATATGCATTATGATAATAGTACTGACACGTGTACTGTATCTTAGAGCACGTAAGTTGAAATAAACATTTTAACCTATACTGTGTCTCTTCTTACGCACGTTGTGGACAGGTATGAGTGTGACGAAAGAGTGTTCTTGCCTCTGCGAGTCCTGAGAGAGAGATACCGTGTTCTGGGTTGTCTAATCATTGGTACATTGGTGCTAATGGGACGCTACGGCTAGTTGGGTTGGGGTTTTAGGTGCTAAGGTATATGGTTGGCTCACCACTATATTCCGAGGTTCTATTATCCTGTGCATAGCTCTGTGTGTGTGCAGAAACCCTATAACATGGCGCGACCAACGAGTGGGGCAGCTTATCTGCGAGACGCTTGAGTAGTACTTGTGCTTGTCCACAACCCCCTCACAGACGCTTCCGGAAGCGTGTGTGACGGCGATACCTCCTATATTGAAGTTTTTGTAGGTTCTTTCAAGCTTGAAGTTGTTAAAAAGGTTTTCTTGATTAAAACCCTAATTGTGCTGCCTCCTGTTAGATTGTCGACGAATTCTAGCCGTAAATGGCTGTTCAGAATTGCGGCGCATAGCCGCGGAGCACTCCGGACACACTTACGGGTGTATGGAGTGCCAGATACTGGAGTCGAACTGATCTTTGTGGTACAAGCCGATCCGGCTTACCACTTTGAGGTGTTCTACTCATGGATAACTTTTCCTGCAGTGGATGGGACTGACAATTTGTTCCATAAATATACAGCCACCGCAGTTCCTAATAACTATATACCTTATTCTTGTCTTGAGGTACCGCTGAGTGTTTGGTTTGATGGCGCCCTCCCCCAACCGACTACCACGGTTCGTTTAGGCCCCTTATCTATTGATGGGGCCACTTGGCCTGTTTTGGCCGGGTACACCCCACATCCGCGATATATGACAATACCAGTCGCGGAACTGCGCAACATGTATTCAGCTTTGGTACGAGTGCATCGAGCCTTAGTGCAATATGTTACAGGCAACATCCAGGGAGCCCCTCCTGGAGTTGCAGGCCATCCAGCTGGTGCAGCCGGAGTTACCATAAGTCCTGTAATGGTGAACTCAGTGATGGGCAAACGTCCACAACATAAGGACGACTTTCCTTATTGGCTTGCAGAAAAATTTGACCAGTTGGAGGCAGTTTTTCCACACACAACCCCAGTGGATAAACACCGCATTCTAACGATTAGTTTGCCAAAAGACTTAATTCCAGAGTTGACAGCATGTGACAACTGGGGTAAGGTATTCGCAGCAGTATATTCTAAATGTTTTGGTACTCCTTCCATGACGGTTCTCCCCCCAGTAATTAAAAAGTACAGGATGAACATGGCCCTGAAGCGGCTGTGGAATTAGGGATGAGACTGGTGGGAGTGTTTGAAGTAGTAGCTGAGCTGATCCTTGCGAATGTCAAGGGCGATGCAGTGAACTTTCAAGTAGCGAACGCTTTGGCACTGGTCCCAGAATTGGACAGGCCTCGCGAATTACCGAAAATTATTACCCAGGCTTACAAAACTATTGGCAGAAATAGCCTGGGCAACAAGCCTTTTGCAAAACAGCAAATACAATCGCAACAACAACAACAAACCAAATCTCAATCTGAGAAAGATGAGAAACCAGTCTTCACTAAAAAGAGCTGGAGGCTGAAAAAACAGGGTAAGCAACAGAAGAAGCCGGGGTCGAGAGGCGCATCCCGGTTTCAGTCTCTTCTGAACGCACTTATGATTTACGCGATAGAGCGAGAATTAAATCACCGGATAGGTTTCAGATCCCTGATGCGCGTTCTCCTCGTTCTTCACAGGCACAGACTTCGTCACAGGCCGGTGGAGGAGACCGTCAGGATAGAGGAAGGGACCGAGAGGCTCCCCAGGGACGAGACCAACCTCGACAACAAGTCAGAGGAAAAGCAGAAGATTTCCAACGTTTTCGACCACAATTTCAGAAGAAGAAAGTTGCCGCTGTAACAGCGAAATATGCCACAGACGGTGAGAACGAGGCTCCTGAATTGGACGTGGGCAGTAACCCTCCTAGACAGCGCCGCGGAAGTTACCATAGTGCGGGAGGCGCTACGTCCTCATATGGAGGAGACAGCAACTGAAACATTTATTACTGTCGAGACAGCCGACACCAGAGTGGCACCCCCTGATAGACTTTTTAATATTGTCATCCAAATTGAAGGTGATATACAGCACATAATTAAAGGGATTTTTTGGGAAAATCTAACCTCTTCATACGACATTTTGTTAGCGGAGGTGGATTGGCCACCCCCATTCGTTCTTGCTGCGCTTAAGGGGGAGGAGGTAATCCTTCCGAGCTTTTCTCGACATGTCCCACAGGACAAAGCGGAGGCTCTTGCAGCTGAGTGGGCTGTGTCCCTGGCTCCTGCGTTATACCGCAACCACGTGGGATGGGACGAAGATTCTCCCCCCCATGAAATACCTTTGCGGTCACTGCCGCAGCCACAACCCCAATATCTCATAAAACGTGAAGCCAAAGGCCCCGTTTCCGAAATTCTGACTCAGTTGGAATATCAGGGAGTAATCGAAACATGCGTATCACCTATGAATAATCCCCTTTTCGCGGTTTCTAAACCCGATGGATCGTACCGCTTAGTTTTGGATTACCGGCATTTGAACTCTCATTGTCGGACCTTTGCGGTGCAAAACACCCACAGTTCTGCGCTTGTAGACAGTCTTGTTCGTAAAAAATATAAAACGACACTTGACCTCTCAAATGGGTTCTACACGCACAACTTAGCCCCGGAGAGTGGCCAATGGAGTGCTTTCACTTCCGGTGGTAAAATGTTCAAATTCAGGCGTCTTCCTATGGGCTACAAGAATAGTCCAGGCGTATTCGCCGCTCGTGTTGTCTCTTTGTTAGACGGCATCGATCCAGACGCCTGTTCGTACGTAGATGACATTTATCTGACGGACGACGAATTGTTCCCGCATCTGACCCGAGTAGACCGCATTATTCTTGAATTTGCGGTTCAAGGTTACAAATTTAACTTTGCCAAATCTCATATTGCTGAATTTACCGTTTTGTTCTTGGGCTACGAGCTCAACAATGAAGGTAAGGGCTTAGCCCCCCATTTCCTGGAGAAATGTGCACTTCTGTGCCCTCCTTCTAATCTGAAGAAGCTTCAGTCCTTGCTGGGTTTTTTGAACTTCGGACGTACATACATTCCGAATACGCCCAGCGTATCAAGCCACTGTATGCCTTGATACAACCTACCTTTTCGAAGTCTTGCTGGCTTCCGGAGCATTCCTCCATTCTACAGTCTTTGCAGACAGACCTTCTAGAGTCTAAATATCTTCTGACGCGGGATAACCACACAAACCTGGTGATTAGAATCATTCCGGGGGCAGTGGGTTTCATGTACTTAACCTTTAACGAAGGTGATATAGTACCCATCGCATACAAGTCACATCTATACACTTCCGCAGAAATGCGCTTTTCATCTGTGGAAAAAGTTTTGACAGCAGTGCAAATGGCGATTCTAAAGGAGCGCGCACTGGCACAGGGAAAACGCATTATGGTGGTAACACCATATCCTGCCCTAGAGGCAGTGACCAAAGCAAGTGTACCGAACTCTAAAGCTTTGCACCCCCGTTGGATTCAATGGGCAACCTCTTTGACGTCTCCGGATGTCACTTTCATATTAGATTCTTCTCTTCAGACTCAGGAGTTTTTACAGTATGAATTCGTTCATCCTCCTCCTCTGTCTTTATTGCCGCTTGAGGATTACGACTGTGTGATCTATACCGATGGTTCGGCACAACCGGCCACGGGATCCAAGCATGCTTATTCTGCCGCATGTGCTATTGTTGCAGGTACTTTTGTGAACGGAAAGTTCAAATCCACTGTGGTGCACACTCAGACACTCGGGGATAGTACTGACCAATTGGCCGAGCTGCGCGCATTGGTGCTTGCGCTTGAGTTCATCAATCCTGATGTGACCACTCTAATTGTGTGCGATTCTTACTACTGTGTTCAATCTTACAATGACAATCTGTTCTTTTGGTCGCAAAACGACTATAGAGACGCAAAAGGCAGCACAATGAAGCATAAAATGCTTTGGGTTCGAGTGGCAGAATTACAACAACGTCTGCCTCTCACACAGGTGGTACACACCCTAGGCCATCAGCGGGTGGGCGCACACGCTGTTGGTAACAGTCTGGCAGACGAAGCTGCCAGATCAGCAGTAGTCACGTGTTCAGTCGCAGCTGTTACTAGATCCATGTCCAAAATAGACACCGATATTCTGGCAGCTATTGCTGCAACAAAGGTAGGTACTAATTACCCTAGGGGTTTCCCTTCCAAATATTCTTATCAGTTAGGTACCGAACAGGCTCCTTATGTAACAATACCTGACATTGGTGATCGGCTGATCCCCAATGCGGACCGCAGACTTTCCTTGATAACGGCAGCGCACGAAGGCATGGCTTCGGCTCATGCTGGTGTGTCTGCGACAGTTTCCATCTTGCAGCAGCGTTATTGGTGGCGTGGGTTGTATAAAGACACCCGTACTTATGTGCTTTCCTGTGACGTTTGTCAACAGATTAAGCCTTCCACGGTTACACGACCACCACAGACCTCGCTCGGCATTTCTAACAGACCCTTTGGGTGTGTTTACCTGGATCACTGCGGTCCATTTTCTTCAGACACTGCCTATAAATATATCTTAGTGGCAGTGGACTCGTGCACACGGTTCATCTGGGTCTGGCCACAACGGAGCGCTGACGCTCGAAATGTCATCAGGGATTTGCGTGTCTTTGTGGGAATTTTCGCATGTGGCACCTTCCATTCTGACCAATGTCCGGCGTTTGCCTCTAAGGCTTACAAGGACGCAATGGGTTCATTGGGGGTGCGGGTGAAATTTTCGTCTCCGTATAGGCCTGAGGGCAACTCTATCGTTGAACGAATGAACCGTGACTTAAAGCAATCCTTGACAGCTAGAGTTATAGGTACTGGCAGGAACTGGCTGGCCCACTTGTATACCGTACAACGTGCACTTAATAATCTCCCTAGAAGACCTCTGGGTGGGCGGACCCCATACGAAATGCTCTTTGGCATACGAATGTTTGTGCCTGACCTTGATGGTCTAGACATGGCGGCGCAATCCGCCAAGTTTGATGTAGATAACCATTCTACTATGTTACAGGACTTACAAGCAGCCCGAGACAAACTTGCAATTGCACATTTGCCTTCAGCCACAGACCCTGCTCTGCAGTTTCCGGTTGCCGGCTGGCTTCCGAAGATTGGCAACCTGGTTCGAGAGAAGGTGGAGAACAAAAAAAAATTTGGCCCCTCTTTTCGTGCACCGGTTCCAGTCCTGGGCTTGAAGGGAACACGTACAGTCACCTTACCACCGCTTCCTGGTCGCAAGGAGAACAGATACATCTCAGTGGAAAATGTCAACCTACAACATCTGGCCGATCCTGGATAGTGTTACACCAGCGGTCTCTTGTCCTGCCATTTACCGGACTTGTGCTCGTGGCCCATCTGCCCGAACGATCACTGATGTTACAATTGAGATGGTTGATTTGCCTGAAAATATATTCGAACCCCCTGTCTCCCCCTGCATCGACGAGGACGAGTATACCTATCCGCCACAGAGTCGGTGGCACACCAACCAACAACGCCACTGAGCCCGACACGTTATTCCTTTGACTCGGATTGCAACTCATCAACTGTCCCGTCCAAGTTCAGTCTTTTTGTATCCTGGTTTAGAGACAATTTTTGATTCCACCCTGGACATACATCTGGTTGGTGCTTTTCTTGATTTTTTTGTTTATGTCCATTGGCTTTGTCACAGTGTTTTTTCTACTGATCAATGGTCACTATTTACCTGAACGCTCTGCTGTGAACAGTGTTGCTGGAACTTTGGCTCCACATTCCTCCTCTCACATCATGAAGCGTGACCACACATTTGTGAACATTTCAGCGTTTCCAGTTGCTGATGGCATCGTATGGGATGCGGTAAACTTTCAAATCCATGGTCCGACAGAAATTATTAATGTACCAAGTGTCCTTCGAGTTTCGATGGGTGATGTAGTAAAAAGTAATATTCATTCAGACGATTGGGATGTGCATGCTGTTGAAGCATTATTTGCTGACCTAAAATATGATGCTTCTTTTAATGCTGAGGATTTGTATATGAATTCTGCGAATTATGCCGATTTGTATTGCTACCAGCATTGGGGCAACCATTTTCTCCACAAACCGAGTGCACTACGTAACCCTGTTACCTACACCCAATGGGAACATTGCCCAAACCCCTTACCAGGTAGCTCCCAGACCCTTAGAAATAAATTTACTTATTTCACTGATTTCAATCGATCCAACCCTGGGTCCTATTATTTTAAACTGAATGCCCCGTTAACTCAGAAAATCATGTTGACCCACACCAAATTACTGTATTCAGGTTCCTTTTTACGTGCCTTAGCCGTGGGTGGTTATGAGTCCTGGAAGGACACTGTAGATTTAAAGTCAATTTGGGGCTCAAAGCCTTGGCAGGTGCAGGACACCGAAGCCTTGCACCGTGCTTGCCTTATCCCAGCCCAAATTATGTTTCTGAATGCTTCCATCTATCAGACTACGTGTTGGGGTTTAGCTACCACTAAACAATTGAACTCGCCCTCCATTCCGTCCTTGTTGAGCTCTCCCAATGACAGCTCGCGTTTTAATATGTCCCTTGCTACGTTGCAGGCCATGTTTCAGGACAATTCATTCAATGTTTCTACACTTGTTCAGTCACCCTGGTTGGTATGGCCAATATCGTCTAATGCATGCCAACTGCGTTTTCATGGCTCAGTTCCTGGTTACAAACAGGACAGGCCCGATCCGAGGTTTTCGGATTCCCGTACTGTCACCACATATTCTGTTGGTAAATTATGCAAACAGTGGTTGCAGCATTCGTCCCTGGACTCTGTTAAACAACACTTGTCCCTCCTTTCAGGCAATATTGATCTGTCCGACTTTATCCTGGGACCTCGTGGTCCGCGACCGAAGAGATTCATTTACGAAGCTTATAATGAACTCTGGAAGCTGTCACAAATGGAAGCTGCTTCCCGTCTTCGGGAAATAGACCAAGCGAATTTGGAAAAAGTGCTTGCTGTTGTTAATAGTATTAATACCCTGTCTTCCCGCATTTACACATTAGAGAATATTGTATCCTCTGTTGTTGATATTGTACAAGATGATGTTTCTATTTTGTATCATGGTCAGAATCAGTTGCGTTCAGTTATGCAGTTTGCGTGGACTTTGCAAACCCTTAAGTTAGGTAAGGTTCCTTGGCACTTCTTAAACACCACTGCCTTCTTTCTGCCCTTTAATTTGACTGAAAAACAGCAGTTCATGTCCATGAAAGATGCATCTTACACGTTGTTACATATCGAGAAGGTGGATCCTTTACCATTCTCTGTAGCGGAACTAGATTCTGCTGTGTGGCTAGTTCATGGGGTTATCGCTTTACCTGTTTTCCTTGTTTGAATTTAGTTCGTGCATGAAACATTATCCTGTGGGCCGTTTCCAGCCTTTGGGTAGTGCCTTCCTGCATGAACTCTGGTCCTTGCCTTTCATGTATAAATGTCTCCGAGACGGCAAGGAAGTTTTTCTCACGGGGGAGTCGTGCGATTCAACTGTGGGTCATTCGCTTATTTGTAAACATATTAAATTGCACGGAGCTTGTAGCATTTCCGCTCCGAATCTTGCTTGTGTGTTGAAGGGTATTCCCGCTCCTGCTATTTCTCCTACCTTTACTTTGCTTGCTAATGGTAGCTATTTACTTTTGAATAACGAGAACTGTTGTGGCCTGCAAGCCGGCATTCCCTATATTGTCACGGTTTCGCACAGAGTTGTCTGCTGCAAGAATGTACTTTTTCCTCCCCCTCACGACATCGTTGATAACTCTATTTGGCCTTCTATTCCTACCATGGAGGCAGATTTCAATAAGTTGAGCAGAATAAAGGCACTATTATTGAATGAGGAGGTTATGCTCACGTCCGCCCGGGAGACATTCATTCTCAGGTGGCAAGTACCCACAGTGAAATACAGGCCCTTTTGAACACTAACTTCCCCCAACATTTCGGGGAGTTAATTCATCGTATTTTTAACGCATCAAACACTGAGGGTCTGGTACACTTTAAGGTTGTGGGGTCCGGCCTGGTATCCACCTTCCAAACTATTTTCGGTGTGATACCGGCGTTCATTCATTCTATTTTTTCCAGCGTCTTTGGTGGCTTCCCATTGATCCTCGCCTTGGCGGCTGGTGTCCTACTGTTGGTCTGTTTTCTGCGCAATGGCTGCTCCCCGATGGGCCCTTCTCGATCCCGAACGCCTCCTGCTGCTCCGTGAGCGACTCCTGGCTGGTTTCGGCGTTCTGCCATTGGCGACCATCAGTGTGTCATATACCCTTTCTTTTCGCTTTGCGTATTTCACTTGCGTGCAACCTGTGATGTCTTGCATCCACTGTCCTTTCACCTGGACCATGGATTATTGCCTCTCCAATTTGTCGTTGTCTGTCCGGATTTTGTTCAGTTGGTGGGTCCCTTAGAGGCCCATGAACGGGACTGTTCCGTTGCTGGCTGTATGACGCGTGCGGCTGCACTGGGGATTTTGGCACAATGGGATATCTGGGCGGCTGCTCAGAATCTCCTACAACGAAGTTATATTGAATATCACGCAAGCTGTCCCGCATTGCTGTTGGATGCTCCCTCCTCTGAGGAACATCCCTGCTCCTTTGATCTATTGGACTGGGTGGCGTCTATGTTTTCTGGCGATTCCAATGATGTCCTCTTGGAAGGTGTTGCGTTTTTCTGCACTTACACCCTGATGGATTAATGAGGCCTTCGCTCTCTGCGCACTGCCGCGCTGGGTGAACATTTTATTTTTTCCTTTCTCAGACATTTTTTTACTTCGAACGGCGTCCACGACGGTCGTATCTGTTCTGCTCAGTCCTTTTGAACTCTGTCTTCGTCCTTTGTCCTGGCCGATGGACTGTCCAGGGGAGGGTGTCTTGTGGTTTATGGCCTCCTGGCCTGCCTTGGTTGTCTTAGGCCTGTCTGCCATGCTGCTTTTCTTTGCACACGTTACTTTACATTGTTGTTCTATCGGCCTCTGCCCTTGCCATGTTATTTTAGCGCTATCTGCATTTTCTGTCTTTCACCTTTTCTCCTGTTCACTTTGGGCTCAGTCTGCATAACATGTACAAGGTCGAATAACAATGTTTCCTTGCTCTTGCTGATATGGCCAGTCCCTCGCACCTAGACATAACACTATGTACAGCTGCCATGGAGAAATTAGTGTGCTTTTAATATTGCGGTTTGCCCGCCCCAAAGGCACTTGGAGAAAACCTTTCCAGGGAGAAGAGCTGTGATTGTCTGCTGATGTAGTTTTGCATCTAGAGACTGAGGTATGGGGTTCGCTAGTCAAAGCCCAGAGGTCTTCTATTTTTATAATAAACTAGCTTTCAGCACGGGGAGGGTGGTAATGTTAGTTAGACATATATCCACTGCTTTATGAGATGCTTTCCCCGTTTGTATTCTATGGAGTTGTAACCATGCTGATTATATTATTCATATGCATTATGATAATAGTACTGACACGTGTACTGTATCTTAGAGCACGTAAGTTGAAATAAACATTTTAACCTATACTGTGTCTCTTCTTACGCACGTTGTGGACAGGTATGAGTGTGACGAAAGAGTGTTCTTGCCTCTGCGAGTCCTGAGAGAGAGATACCGTGTTCTGGGTTGTCTAATCATTGGTACATTGGTGCTAATGGGACGCTACGGCTAGTTGGGTTGGGGTTTTAGGTGCTAAGGTATATGGTTGGCTCACCACTATATACCGAGGTTCTATTATCCTGTGCATAGCTCTGTGTGTGCAGAAACCCTATAACATTACCACTACCTTCAGCCCCAGTATGTAGATCTGTGGAAACGTGGCAACATAAGGGGATTGCAAGTATTCAAACACTACTATGGTATGAGCCCTGGCATAATCAGAGAGGCTATATCAGAGCTCTTATATAATGAGATTGCTGCCATAATTTGTCGCCGCACTACATGGCACCAGAGGGACAAGTGGATTTTGTTACAGGACAAGTAGATTTATGAAGCAACCTGCCCGATGGACAAGTAGATATTTTATTAAATTCCACACTCCTGACAACTGTACTCCTCCACTTACTCAACTTACGCCACGGTCAGGTCTGTATGGCTAGACACAGGAGTATCATTCCAAAATAGGGAGACTCAAGCGATAAGTCCCAATATATGGGCTCAAGAATGGAATGGAAGTGTGCCTATTAAATGTATATAAGCCTCTAACCACGATGAGAATTGTTTCTTTTGGAAGCTATGGAACCTCTTAGCCAGTTACCCGAGGGTCTTCCTGGTCCGCACCAGTGTTTTCAATTTAATCCTAGATGGACACTTTGATGGGAAACCTCCCCCCCCCCCCCAGAGGGATGGCGAAACCAGACATTGCAGACATGTTAACTGAAGTAATGGCACAGGTGGTCTGCATGGATGTCTGGAGAGTTCTCTTTCCTATGAAGAGTGAGTTTACCTACTATTTCGGCAGCCCAACAAATGTACAGCAGGCTGGATAGTGGATCAGTTTTGCAGAACGCGGGGGACCATGCGAGCACTACAGTAGAGCATCTGGGCTGATTTCTATCGGATCACGCGCCGGTGCTCCTTACGTACATGTGGGCTGTGTCCTGCCAGGGATCCCGACATGGCGGGTTCAACCCGAGACCCTGAGGGACACCTCCTCTCCGTCAGACTTTAGCCCGGTGCTCATTGGTTATTTTGCCGAGAACTGGTGGTCGGCCTCCACGAGAGAACTGGAATGGGACGCACTTAAAGACGCCCTGCATGGGGGATGCCTCACAAAAAACTATGGTGTAAAGTGCCAACTGCACTGTAACCTTGAGGAGCAGGAGCAGAAACTAGCCCACCTGCAAAGCAGTAGAGGGAGTCCAGATTGCCCTGGATATTGAGAGGACCTTAGATACCCTGGATTAGGACTGTATATGGGAGGTCCTGAAGTGGATGGCATTCGGTCTAGTCTTTGTTAAATGGGTCTCCCTGCTTTATGCAAACTACTCGGCAAAAGGCAGTTCAGGTGGCTATATCTCAAGGGCCCGGACCATAGAGCGAAGTACAAGGCCGCTCTCCCCACTATTTTCCCTAGCGATGGAGCCCCTAGCAATTCGCCTGCGGGCAGAGCTGGGGAGATGAGCCATACATGTGGGTGCTTAATCTCTCTGGACCCAGACGATGCCCTAGTCTACCTGCAGCAGCAGCTCGCAATCTCAGTGCCGCTCATTTTACAGGACCTACTAGAATTTGGTGAGGTGTCTTGTCTCTGGTTGAACCAAAAGTAAATCGGTAATATTCCCACTGGTGGGACTGGAAGGCAAGCCCTTGGAGGCCCTACCACAGGTTGGGCTGCAATGGGAACTGGAGGCATTAAGATATCTGGGGATTCAGGGGACTCATGGGGAGGAGAAGCAATTCTCTCTCAATATGGGTAGAGTGCTGCAGCCTTGGTGACATTCTGGCAAACACTGCCGCTATCGGTGCAGGCAAAATCTCCCTGGAAAAGATGGTGCTGCTCCCGAGATGTCTGTACATACTACAGAACACAAAATGTTTGCTCTCGCAGTGCCTTACGGAGCTGAACAGCCTAATGGTAGCACTAATCTGGGCAGACAAGCACAGTTGGGTAGGCCTACACATTCTTAAGCTAGACACACAGCTCGGGGGCCTGAAACTACTAGACCATGAGCTGCACTATCTGGCGTTGCAGTTACAACATGGTGCACGCTGGTGTGTGGAAGGCGATAACTGGGAGAGCACCTTCTGGTGGGAACGTCAGGGGTGGACTACCTGCCAACTGAATTGCTGTCAGTAACATGGAGCAACATCTCACACTTTTATCGTTCAGCAGGTTACTCGGGCATGGGGAGGCACAGCGAAGAGGATGCAACACACGACACCCTTCCCTAGGAGACTCCAGATAGAGTGAATATCCCAGTTTCAGACCCTCAGCCATGTGATGTCCCTAGTCGAGCGGAGGCAGGAGGGTTGTGAGACAGACGCTAGGGGGGGGGATCTTTACCAGACTGTTACTGCCTCACCTTTCCCGAAATGCTGGAGCTGTTTAGGGTGAGCCCAGGACAGTTCGCCGCCCAGGCCAAAGAAGAAAGGGGGTGGTGACCCAGCTTCCCGGCAATGCCTTAAGAGGCCTGTACATTATGGGCAATATTGGAACTGGGGACTTTAAGGCGCCTGGTGTCCCTTCTATACCGGACCCTGAAAGATGGGCCACAGGTCGATTGCCGAGCACTGAGCGGTTGCGAGGGAGATCAACCAGAGCCCACAGCTGATGCAGAATGTAATAAAACTTGCGCCCTGGTGCAAGAGGTGTCCAGTCATTTTTATGCCTTGCGCCAAGCATACCCGACCCCAGTGAGACTTAGCAAGGTATATTCCACCCGCACGAATGAATACCCGAAATGTAGGGAGGCGGGATTCATCTACATGATTTAAAACTGTGGCAACATAACTCTGTATTGGCAACAGAAGGTTCGATGCTTGAGGCAGGCCATCGCTATTCACCTTTAGGTTGAGGCTAAGCACTGCCTGTATTCCAAAGTGGGTAGGGTGCAATATAAATCTGCACAGCTGGGGTTGCTACTGGCCAAGCGGCGAGTAGTTTTACGCTGGATGTCTCGTCATGGGCCCACTATACAGATATAGGTGGCGTTGAGGCGCATGAAAGAGGTTCGCACTGAAGAGCACCTGAAGGATGATTGCTGAGAGTGGAAAAGCATGCTGCACAGAATGACAGAGGGGTGTGCTTACCGTGATGAGGCAGGGCAAAATTGACAGTGCCCTGCCACTGCTGCCTGGTGGCGAACTTGACCTATGATGATAGTGGGGCAGTGGGCACTGATCGCGGCCTGGTGGCGAGGTGATCTAACATGCTACTGTCCAATTTAAGTAGTGACTGGCGCGGAGGTGGGGGTGAGGGTACGCAAAGCCCTATGGCGACCAATAGCTAATTACCTTTGGGGGGAAATTGTGCACCCATGTATGGAAACAATACCATGAACTGTACGTTTGGCACTCTGACATAACTGCAAGTTACATCCCACCAAGATACCAGTAGTGTCACTGTTTACTTTGAAAAGTTATGCGTTTTCATGCAAAAATTAAAATAAAACAATTTTTAAAATTGAAAAAAAACATTCACAACAGTTATTGCATCTTTCCAAGAGGTTGTCCGTTTTCCTAATTTTAGAGCATTTGCAGTTGATTACGTTCCTCAAGATTTTCCCAAAGAAAGTAACAATAAAATAAAAAAGTTAAAATTAAGTAGGAAAAAAACTCATATTTGTGACAATGTTTGCATCTGTAACTTTTTGTCACAATGGCAGTTTTACAAAAGCAATATATCATACGTCAAACAGATCCTTCTGGTCATGATGATATATAGGGTTTTTAGATTCCCCTAACAAAATGCAATACCCAGAGCCAAATAACTGAGCTGTGCTTTACAATTTTTCATGGTGTACTGACTACACAGCAATTTATATGGTAAAATATAATAAATGAAAAATAGGTATGAAGGAAACCTATGTATTTCTAGAATGTACACAAGATTCTGAGTTTAGGAACAGTGGTTACTTGTAACGCCTGAATTTTGGGTTACCCATACGCTCATGTGATTCAGTGGGCATTTTTCAAAATGTCTTTCTTGAAAACTGGCTTACATTTCAAAGCCACAAATGCTGAAAAAATCCAATTGGTAATAACAAACATCTTTCTATTATGTGTTTCCACACGTCTCTCGATAAAACCAATATCCCATTTGTGTGGCTGGTCCTAGCTCCTGCAACACAAAACGCAACCTTGAGACCTCATATTTCACACAGAAGAAGCCACTCTTTTTTTTATTTATTTTTTAAATACAATATATTTGTGGATTTTGGGCCCCAGATCAGCCGCCACACAGGCATTTCTCAAAACTAGACACCCAGGGGTGTCCATGGTGGTGTGACTTGTGTGGTTCTCACGAGGTTTTCTTACCAAGAAGTCTCTGCATACCTCAAACTTTGGTTAAAAACACACATTTTTCACACGTTTCTGTGAGGGAAAGTTCTGGAATCTGTGGTGATACACAACTTTCCTACCAACCATGGTTCCCTGACATCACCTAATAAAAATGGTATCTCACCTGTGTGGGTGGGCCTAGGGTTTATGTCAGGAAAGGACCCAAAAATGCAACAGGGTCAGATCTAATTTTTCCAACAAAACCAACACTTTTTTTGCATTTTGGATAGCAGTGGATTTTGGGCCCTTACTCAGCCAAACCCTTTGGAAACATACAAAAGTCACACATTTCTTAAAACTAGACAACTGGGGCAGTAGGAGAAGTCCAGGGTGGCATGACTCTCACAAGTTTTCTTTGCCAGAGGCCCTTGCAAACCTCAACCTCTGGTTAAAAACACACATTTTCCTCAATTGTCTGTGAAGTAAAGTTCTGGAATCCGTGTGGAGCCACAAATTTCCTAACATCCAGCATTCCCCCATGAATCTTGATGAAAATGGTACCTCATTTTTGTGGGTGTGCCTGGCACCTGAGACAGGAAAGGGTCCAAAGGTCAATGTGGAGACATCAACATTTCCTATCAAAATAATGATCTGATTTGGCAATTGGGTGAAGCTGCGGTATTTGGGCCCAGGCAGCCACCAAGGGAAACCTACCAAACCCAGACATTTCTGAAAGCTCAAGACCCAGAGGAGTCAATGGTAGTGTGCCTCATGTGGATCCCACAATGATTTTTACCGAAAATGCCCAGCAAAACTCAAATGTTGTCTATAATTGTGCATTTTCCTTGCATTTCTGTGGCAACTTCCAGAATCGGCAGGGATCCACAATTTCCTACCACCCAGTGTTCCCCCACTTGTCCTCATAAAACGCTACCCCACTTGTGTGGTTGGGCTTGGTGCCCGTGATGACCGGTTCCTGTTACAGGCACTAGGCCCAGCCACAGAAGTGGTGCAGCGTTTTTATCAGCACAAGTGGCGTAACGCTGGGTGATCGGAATTGTGTACGTTCCTGCAAGTTCTGGATGTTCCCATCACAGAAATGTTACGAAAATGTGCGATTTTAGGCAAAGTTTGAGGTTTGCAGAGAATTGTGGGTAAGAAAACCTCATGGGATCCACACAAGGCACACCACCCTGGAATCCCCTGGTTGTCTAGTTTCCAAAAATGTCTGTGGTTCGTACCTTTTCATGAGTGGCAACACATCATGGCCCCAAATATGGCACCTACCCATTGCTAATCTATCAATGTAGTGCTTCAGGGCCTTTTGCGTCGGTGGCTCTTGGCCCACCCACACAAGTGAGGTACCGTTCTTTTTGGGGGACATGTGGAAACTCAAGGTGGTAGGAAATCTGTGGCTCCCGCAGATTCCAGAAACTTTCCTCACAGAAACGTGAGGAAAATGTGTGTTTTTAGTCTTAGTTTGAGGTTTGCAGGGCATTGTGGGTAAGACAATGTTGTGGGATCCACACCGAGCACACCCCTCAGGAGTGTCTAGTTTTCAGAAAGGTCTGAGTCTGGTAGGTTTTCCCAGTTGGCAGCCTACCCAAGCCTAAAAAGTGCAGCCATTCACCGCTGCAAGTGGGACGATATTGGGAGTTAGACACACTCTCCTGGTCCACATGTAAAAATAACCAAAATAATCAAATGTCCTTGTGCTTGCCATTGGGATGGGATATTTTTGTCCCCAGGAGAGAAGAAAGACTGTTGAGGCTTTAGGGGTGAGGGTGGGGCTTGATGTTTGAATAGACCAGACCTACCCCATTATTTGAAATATATATATTCCTGCCATACAGTGGGCTCCCATAGTCTGGGGAGGGAGAACATTGGGGATTAATATCCCCATCCAACTCCAGAGGGACAGAAAGTCTATTGGCCCCTGGGGTGGGTGAAGAGCACAGGGCCGTTCCCACCCAAAAAACACTGCAATGCAGTCCCAGGTGCCCCCAGGGGTGGAGGTGGGAGGAGTAAATTGAGGCCAATTGTCCCCATCCACCCCCCCCCCCAGGGGGAGAGAAAGACTGTCTGTGCCCTTTTGGGGTGGGGGCAGCCCCCAACCCTACCTTCTATTTTTTCCTGTATCCCTGGGGTCTAGTGGGCTTTCTGCACCCCTGGGGAGGGGTGGGCGAGGCAGATCTGGGGTAATCACCCACATGTCACCCTAGTGGGGGCAAAAAAAAAAAAAGAATGAATGTACCACTAACAAAAAAAAAAACAATCGGATCTGATCCTACTTGTCTAGACTCCGTGAATAAATCTCGACGATTCTTTGACAGACACTCAACCATCCTCACCTCAGACAAATATCCATCATGACATTATTAAAACAGCATAGCAACACTACAAAAACATAACATGAGAAATCAAGTTAGCCATTAGTTCTCACATTCACACATGCCAATCTTAAAATTCACTAACAAGGTCAAGATAAGTAGGCCTGTCAACATCTGCCAACTAAGTTGAGACATCTTGGTCACAGACACAAATAACCTCCTGAAATAGTTCTTTAAACAAGCATTGGCTAAGCCAGTATGGCTGACCTTGCCAAGCCTGTCATGTTCTTAATGCAAACATAACATTAAATTGTAGACATAAGCAAAAAACATCAAAACTGAGGATGTAATCAGTAAAAATCCTGCAGATGTGCAAATAATAAAAACATGACCCTTTTAAAATAATTAATGGAAAGAGACATGGGTCTCACCTTTCTGACCATCTGGCTTTGACATTGCTTTTAGCCACACAGCATCTCTGAGGCATGGGAGGGTGTCTAAGGTTTATTAAAAAATGTAAGAAGAGAAAGCATTTGATGCGAGCGCTGCATCATTTCATAGGATGCTGAAGAGCTTGATCCGATGATGACGGAGATCTTCCAAGGGGCCACCCCTAGGTCCACAAACACGGTAGGGCAAGTTTGGCTACAGGGGTCAGTGAAGTCCAGCAAAAAAAAAAAATATATGATGCCACTAAACTACTGGTCACTGGTTACAGCAAAACCAGTGGTTCATTTTAACTGAGGCTAGTGTCCACCTTGGATGACCAAACTCCAATCTAAAGACTCTCCCGGTACAGCAGACTCAGGTGCAACTTTTGAGATTCAGGCTCACAGGCTGCACGTCGGCAGTCTTGGCTACCAACTCGCCAAGACCGGCTTCTTCAGCTTTTGTGGCCCTGTAGCTGTAACAGGAAGTCAGTTAACTGACCCTTGGAGTTACTTCTTCCGACTGGTGCTTGCGGACAACTTTTCCTCAAGAAGGGCGCCACATTCAAAATCCTCTATTTTCTAGCCCAAGGATCAGCAGGTGGAGTCCAGTCTTTGGTGCAGACTCTTTGCCGAGTCCTGGGAACAGCAGGGCAGTCCTCCATTAATCCTCTCTCCAGTGCAGACGTGATCGGAGGTCTGGGTGCCACTTATGCCCAGAACATGCCCTCGGGTCCCAGGTCCCCTCCTGGCTGATAACGCCCTGTTAAGCGTGGAAGCTAGCTGCCCCGGAACGCAATATTCTGCCTACTCCCAAGATGGCAGAACCCCTTTCTCTCTGGGGAGCCCAGTAGTGTACACTATAGGTGTGGCCACCTAAGGGCTACACAGCCACAGGAAAACTAGTTTGGCAACTGTTTCTCCCTCTCCGTCCCCGACGCCAACCTCTCCACCAGAACAAAAGAGCAGCCCCTCTTGTGCATGTCCACTATTTGCCCTTCAAAGGCAGCTTCCCCTTTGAAGCTTGCCTTTTGAGCTCACACCCCATTAGGCCTTCCGGTCATGAAGAGATCATACCTCTTCCACTTACACAGCCTTTGTATTCCTTCCTGAGTCTCGTTCACACCTCCCCTCGAAAGTGCAGAAGGCGGTCTCATGGCCAGCAACCGTAAACAGTCACTTAAAAACTTGGGCAACAGAGTAGCAACTTTCTAGTGTTGCTATTTACTTAAAAGTTATGTTAAATTCGACTTCATCAAATCATGTTTACTGTAAAAAAAAATTTGAAACACTGAAGTTCCAACTTTAGTAGTCCCATCCAGAAGTAGAATAGCTGAGTGGATAGTGTGAAAATCTAATCTCGCTACTGGCCTTTCTGCAACAAAAACAACAATTTGGTGTTATTACTGTTAGGACATGTAAGAACACGTCCCACTTTTTTAACATACAGCACACTGCCTTATGGCTCAATAAGTCTGCCTTAGGGATGACATATATTAAAAGGGAAGGTCTGGACTTTGTCATTAGTTTAAATAGCAAAGTTGAGTTTGCAGTTTGTAAACTGATCCGCCAGCCAGCAGTGGCAGGCTTGGAGTCTTGCTTTGCCACACTTGTGGTGGCACACTAAGTGCTGCAGTGCAAGAGGACACTAAGTTACAGACTCTGGGTACCCCAGGTACAATATCCTAGGAAGTTATAAGCAAGTTAACATATACCAATTGTGGGTGAGTCAATCAGATATTCGTGTTTCACGGGTCAATGCACTGGCACGGAGGCCTGTTTGGCAGGGCTCAGTGTACTCAGAGTCGAAAAACAGCAGCACCAGTCCAAAACTTTGGGGTGATTATGCAAAATCAAAAAAACAAAACAAAAAAAAACAAAAAAAAAAACACACATGCACTCTCACACGGAATGCATAGCAGAAAAAGTGGAAGCAAGCAGTGGAAAAAGCAAGCAAAGCAGAGGAAACAGACGCCAACCAATCAAAGCGATGGTAAAGAGGCTATGCTCCATGAGAGCGACAAAAACAAGACTGACGAGCTGTTGCACACATGAGAAGCAGGCAAATTAAAGTGGCAGGAAAGCCAACCAATGGTAAGCAAAGGGCAGGCTTCAAGCGCATGTTCTTCGTAAACCACAATATGCCTCCCAACAGACAGCAAATAAGCTGTCTAATAGGCTTGCCCTAAAATTTAGATGAAAGCAGTATGAAGACAGAGACGGGCTAACCAGCCCTGGAACCGAAGTGGACTACTTTCTAGATAGATGTGGACATATACAAGAACAAAAATTCTGGCACTCCAGTGAAGTGAGCCAATGACTGAAGTGGCGGACCCGCTGTCCCATGCTGTAGGATGTGGTGCTCAGAAGCAAAATGTTAATGGCTCTTGGCTCTTGAACGGACCAATGGATGAAAGCGCCTTTGTGTACATCTATTTTTATGTTTGTTTATGTTTTTAAGAAAACATGAGGCTGCCAGGACTGCATTAGGCCAGAACTAGAAGGAACAATGTGAAACTGAAAGAAAAGCTCCAACACCTCATGTTGTCTGAAAGCTCAATTAATGGACAAGCACAACAGATGCAGAATAAACAGCACAAACTGTCAGAATGCACACTTCAGCTTGGAACTTTTACAAGTGAACATTCTGTGCATTAATCACGAGACACACAATATAATGAACTAGCACATAGATCACACATCGCTCTTTTTAACAAAAAGAATAGCTTTTTCCTCCTTACATACATATTTACAACATAACACTTAAAGACCACAATCCAAACAATTTTACTACTTCAGAAAAACAAGCATTGGCAATGCCAGTAGTTCTGGCTTATGACTGAAAGTGCTTTATCGTGTCACTGATTGGTGTAGGCGCTCAGCCTTCACTCACACACTGTCACTCATCTTTGCACTCATGTATGGATTCATCAATCCACTGACTCATCTTTCCATTCACCCTCTCACACAACCACAATAAAAAAATAAAAATAAAAATTAACACACACACACACACACACACAAACTCAACATATGCAAAATAAACAAAAAGAATACAAGTAGAAAAAAGAAAACATGCTGCCTTCTAAACACAGAGGGCATGTTTGCAATAACAAAACTAAACACAGCAGTAGATGTCC
The DNA here is from genome assembly GCA_963921515.1 of Calotriton arnoldi. NCBI lineage: Eukaryota > Metazoa > Chordata > Amphibia > Caudata > Salamandridae > Calotriton > Calotriton arnoldi. Next base: position 2,720,660 of record CAWUFW010000874.1, on the reverse strand, counting down.
GTCTGTCAAAAGTATTGAAAATAGTTTATAATTGTTATAAAAGTTCAAGGATGGCCGCCACATTTAGAATCCACGTTTTGGCCATCGTGGAATGGTAAAACAAGTATACACTATTGACAAAGAGCATTCCATAATGATCTCCTGGTTTTGAGTGAAGTGTCCATATGGAACAAGGGGCTCTGCAAATCAAAAGAGTGGAAAGCAACCCGTTAATACTGCCTGAACAGCTGTGGTATCCTCTTAAGAAATATTAAAATAAAAAGATAACAAGCAAAGAAATGAGAAACTATAAAAAGTGAAAAATCCAAACTAAATGACTGGCCAACCAGCCCTATACCGATGTCCCCTCATTTTCAGTTGGATGTACACATTTGATCAGTAAATGCCATCATTCACAGAGCAAAAGAGCCAATGGCTCATTAAATTAGGGTTAGTGAAGCGCAGCTACTCACCCGGAAGGGTCTCAAGGTGCTAGGGTGCGGGGGAGGTGCAGGGGGGTGGTGGAGGCGCAGCTCCTACGCCCTCGCAGAGAATCACCAGAAGGCTACCATAGCCCATCAGGGTGCCGGACGTTCAAGGTGATTCGTCGAAGAGCCAGGTCTTGAGGTCCTTCAGGAACTTGGAGAGAGTTGGTGTCTGGTGGAGGTGGAGCGGGAGGGTGTTCCATGCTTTGGCCGAGAGGAAGGAGAAGGAGCGGCCTCCTGTTCTGGTTTCTTGATGCGTGGTACCATGGCAAGGGAGAGCTGGGCTAAGCGGAGGGATCTTTGGGGTGCATGGAACGAGAGGCGGTGGTTCATGTAGGCGGGGCCGGTGTTGTGGAGGGCTTTGTGGGCGTGGGTGAGAAGCTTGTAGGTGATTCTCCTCTCGACGGGGAGCTAGTGTAGTGCCCGCAGGTGTTGGGTGATGTGGCAATGGCGCTGTAGATTAAGGACTAATCTGGCGACAGAGTTTTGGATGTTCTGGAGTTTGCGGGTGAGGTTGTTGTTGATCCCGGCGTAGAGTGTGTTGCCGTAGTCCAGTCTGCTGCTGATGAGGGCGTGGGTGACTGTTTTCCTGTGTTCGAGGGGGATCCAGTTGAAAGTTTTACATATGAGACGATGGGTGTGAAAACAGGAAGAGGTGACGGCGTTGATCTGGCAGTCCATTTTGAGTTCAGAGTCCAGGATGATTCCGAGGTTGCGTGCGTGGTCTGTGGGTGGGTCCCCGAGAGCAGGGGGCCACCAGGTGTCGTTCCAGGCGTCATGTTGTGGGACTATGATGAGTACTTCGGTTTTGTCTGTGTTCAGTTGTAGGCAGCTGTTCTTCATCCACCTGGCGACTGCTTCCATTCCTTCTTGAAAGTTGTGTTTCGAGATGTTGGGTTCGTTGGATAGTGAGAGGATGAGTTGTGTCTCGTCGGCGTATGATAGGATGTTGAGTCCGTGTGCTTGGACAATGGGAGCGAGAGGGGCCATGTAGACGTTGAACAGGGTGGCTGATGGAGGATCCTTGGGGGACTCCGCAGGTTGTTGGAGTGGGCTCCGAGATGAAGGGAGGAAGTCTGACCCGATGCGTTCTGCCGGAGAGGAATGAGCGGATCCAGTAGAGGTCTTTGTTCCAGATTCCGGCATAGTGGAGTCTGCTGGCTAGGATGCGGTGTGAGACTGTGCTGAAGGCTGCGGAGAGGTCCAGGAGGATGAGGGCCACAGTCTCGCCTCTGTCGAGGAGGGAGCGGATGTCTGTCGTGGTGATGAAGGCGGTCTCTGTGCTGTGGTTCTTCCTAAAAAGCCTGATTGGGAGGAGTCGAGGATGTTGTTCTCGTTGATGAAGGAGGCGAGTTAGCGGTTAACAGCTTTTTCAATGACTTTTGCCGGATAGGGAAATAGGGAGATCAGTCTGAAGTTCTTGAGGTCAGTGGGGTCCCCCGAGGGTTTCTTTAGGAGAGTGTTGATCTTCACGTGTTTCCAGTCAGTCATCGGGGAAGGAGGCGGTCTCGGAGGATCGGATGATGATTCTTTGTAGTTCGGGGGCGATGATGTCTGCGGCTCTGTGGTATATGTGGTGGGGGCAGGAGTCCGTGGGGGCCCGTAGTGGGTGGTCCTCATGGTCTTTAGGGTGTCTGCGATGCTGAGGGCGGTCCAGCTGTCTAGTGTTGGCTGTGTGGTGCAGGAGGCGGAGGGTGTGGGTGCCTCGTGGAGGATGTTGTTGTCGAAGTTGTCATAGATGGTCTTGATTTTGTGATGAAGAAGGCGCTGAGTTTGTCGCAGAGGTCCTGGGAGGGTGGGATGTCGATGGACTCGCTGTTGGGTTGGGTGAACTGTTTGATGATCCCGAAGAGTTCCTTGCTGTTGTGTGCGTGGATGGAGATTCTGTCCTGGAGTGCTTTCTTCCTTGAGCGTCTGATGAGTTTGTGGTAGCTGTTTTGTAGTGGTCGAGGTTCGCTGGAGTTTTGGAGTTCCTCCATAGTTTCTCTAGACGTCTGCAGGTTCGTATGGATTCCCGGAGTTCGGTGGAGAACCAGCTGGCCTTCTTGGTGCGAGGGTTGGAAGATTTCTTGAGGGGGGCGACGGTGTTGGCGCAGTGGGTGATCCATTTGTGTAGGGTACGGGCGGCGGTGGTGGGGTCGTTGTCTGAGGCGGTGGGAGCGGAGCCACTGAGGGTGGTGGCGAGTTGCTCCTTGGAGATCTTGTTCCAGTTCCTGCATTGGAACGGGGAGAAAAAACACGGAGCGGAAGGGGCTGCGGGGGCAGCAGCAAAGGGGGGAGAATGAAGAGACTGACTCAATCTAAAAGGAAAAATAAAGGAAAAAAACTAAGCAATGTAAAGAGAAAAAGATAAAAGAAAATACTAAGCAAGCAGCTGGCAAGGACTAGGGCGAAAGCAGTCCAGTCCAGGGGCGAGAACCACGGTCTGTGTTGGGCAGACAGCAGAGGCAGAGTACTGCCTGAGCTACGGAGCTGCGCGCTGGGAGAGTAGGAACCCAGCAGAAGGGCTGATGCAGACTGAACCATTAACCCATGCAGTTCACTGTAATGGATGCAAGCAGAGTGTAAATGACACTAAGACAGAATGAACATAGTGGACCCAAAGGCCTTTACCTGTTATCAATGGCTTATCACCATAACCAACTGGCAGTTCCTGTACTGAGCATAAGCCTTCCCACAAGAAAACCATTAAGCATACAATTATAAAATGACATAGTATCCATTACTGTTGGCATAGCAAAATACTCTCTCCTAACAAGGCCAAACAAGTATTCGGACAGAACAAATAGTCTATACCCACAGTTTGTCAGAGAGTAATCAGCATCAAAATGTTTGCCTGCTATAGCAATCTGTGAGATTCCATGAAACAAAATGCGTATCTGTAGGTTTTAATACAAAGAAATAATCAGCTCATAAATGCCTATCGCAGTGTTTCTCAAACTGTTGCTTGAGATCCACTGGCGGGTTGCAAGCAGATTTTTGGTGGGTCATGAAAGACCCAAGCAATAAATAAAGATGCCTATAAATTCTGTATTTTTCTTGTCAAATTTGCTCTACCGGGGGCAAATTTCAGGCTCTCTCTCCTGACAAATTGCTGCTTATGTATTTTAACATGGGGATTGGTATTTGCAAACTCCTCTTACTTTGCAGTCACAGAAAGAACAAGCATTTGCAATGCAATAGGTCTCGCATTTTTTAGAGTTAGAGCTATTGGTGTTCTAAATGATAATCTCTTTTACCTATGTGTTTTGGTTTGGAGTGCAGTGGAAGTATGAACAGAGACACCGCTGCAGCACTGGTTAGAGGACTTAGAATGAGGAATTACCACTGGAAACAGAGAAGCAGCTAGCAGCACTGTAAAGAGGACTCAGAATGAGTAATTACCACTCGGACCAGAGAAGCAGCTAGCAGCACTGTAAAGAGGACTCAGAATGAGTAATTACCACTCGGACCAGAGAAGCAGCTAGCAGCACTGCTTCGAGGACTTAGAATGAGGAATTACCACTCGGATCAGAGAAGCAGCTAGCAGCACTGCTTCGAGGACTAAGAATGTTAAGTACAGACCTGTAAACTGGCAGCAGACGACATGCAGCTATATAACTTCTGCAGCACAAACTCGTGCAACTAGGAGAACTGGCAGAAGAGACCTGGAGGGAACCAAGAGGTACCATTGAATTCACAGGGAAAGGGAGTCACCTGGACACAGACACCCAGATGGGTGCAGGAAGCCATCACTCTAAGTCACAATGAACCAAAAAAGAACATAGGAGTCAAACAAGACACAGCACCTTTGTGAACACAGGAGAAGTGCAGCACAGAGACTGTTTATAGTAAAAGTTAAAAGACATAGTCTCTCTCTCTGGGACTGCAATAAGCTTCTCTTCAATGAAAAATAAATGAATAGGAATGTCTAACATAAGGAGTTAGGGACCTGCAGCATCACTCATGGGAGTGAAATATTTCTAGTCTCTTTTGCAGCTAGCAAAACTGGGGGGATTCGTGAAAAGGAGTAGAAACGAGAAAATGCCCCCGCCCCTTGCAACACAAGTCTGGGAATTTTTAAATCGGTCTGAGAGGACGGTTCGCCTTGGGGCCTGAAGTCGTAAATCACAACAACAAACAAGCAGCGACTTTTAAAACAAGCGATGCGTAAACATGCACTTTGTACTATTAGTCGTTGCTTACGAGAAGCAAGGCTGGCAGTAACTGCGCCTCTTTTACTGCCAGCCTTGCTTCTCCTAAGCAAGGACTATAAGTACAAAGTGCGTGTTTACGCACCGCTTGCAGGTTTTCAGAACATATAAATAAAAGGCATTGTCATGTACAATGCCAATAGCTCAAACTCTTGCAAATGTAAGACCTATTGCATTGTAAATGCTTGTTCAACCCCTCTTTGGCTGTGAAAATGGTTTACATTTTATCCCACTGTCAATAGGTAGTTGCTGCTTAAATGCCACTACGGTGGAATGTATTGCTAATAGCGCCACAGAGAAGAGAATGTAAGGCAGACAGCTGAAGTGACTTTATTTAGGCCAATGAAAAAATCGTACCCCTAGAAATTATTTTCTTTGGATCACCTGCCCTTTACAGAACCAGAATCACAGATCGACATTGTAGCAAATATTTACACAAAATTATTGAAATCTGAACCATATTGCAAACGTGAAACGCATTCAATAAAAAATACCTTCGGAAAAAGTGTATTAATCTATAAAATGTTCAAGGAAACAAGATTATTGCAGTTTAACAAACGTGAAAAAAATGCAACAGTTCTGAGTCAGGTTGAAGGAAGCTAAATAAATTACATATTTTCTATTCTGAAATATCTACATAGAGAACCAACTGGTTAGATTCCTTTGCGATCACAAAATAGACGTCTTTCAGAAACAACACATAACATATTAATTATTTAAAGAACAAAGAGGTGTCATTATTCTATACCCTTCCAAGTTCACACAAGAACTTGAAGCACACAAACATAATGCATAAGTATTAACTCAAATTTAAACGAAACAGAAATGCATCAACCAAAGGGCTCAAAAGCCTTACATGCTTGTTCAGTTTTATTCTACACGTAACCTACACTTATTTATATTTAATTAACTCATACAATCCAGCGGAGAGCTAGAATAATCAGAAAATATAGCAGACCTGTCGAACCTCCTGCACTTTGCGGATGACAGTCGTGGCGGGGGAGCATCATTTGTTTCACGCAAGGTTACAAGTTCACCCTTGCCTGAGACACCACAAGATCTGCAGCCATCTGCCGAGTCAGTGCACTGGCTAACGGACTGACAAGCCGGGAAGGGAAAAACTCACTCCAGCACTGACAGCAAGAGGAGTCAGTCACCCGCGAGGTCATGCTGGGTGCTGGAACAGTGACCCAGGTCATGACAGCGCTGCATTGGAAAGATTATTCCATCCATGCGCTATACATGCTCATTGAGGAAGGGACCTCCGTGGGAACATCTCTGCACAGGCAGAAAATGCGACCACAAACCAGATACAACTAGTTTCAGGATGGCATCTCTGGTTGAATTACATTGGGGATTGAACTTCTTCTGCCTGGCTTCTTGTTTTCCTATCCCAGAGACTGAGAACACCCCTCCTTGTGATTGGGTTGGCTCTGGGATCGTTTGGCGAGCCTGGCCTGAGAGCGAGCGACATATTACAATCCCAACGGCAGAGGCTGGAGGAGGTGGTGGGGCTGTAAATGCCCAATCTCGCGCACGAGCCATGGGTGACCGGTCCCGCCACACGATAAGCCGTTAGAGAGCCCGTCGGGAGAAGATGAACCCCTGGGAGCCCGGCAAGAGCCGCCGCTTCCCCTGCCAGCTCGAGATGGCTGTGGCCGCGGGCTCCGGGCGCGCTGAGGATGCCGTGGCTGCCCTGCCAGGCGCTCGCATGTCCGGCCCAGCCCTGGACCCTGCACATCCTCATCGTGTATGAAGGTGAGAGTAGGATTCTCCGGGGAGCCGGGTCTAAGAAGCGTTGTAACAGCGGCGGGGTGGCCTCCTTGCCCATTCCTCTCAAGATAGCGAGCACCTAAAGAAACCTCTTCTTTATAAAATAAAAAAAAATGTAGTAAACAGTGGTGCGCGCGCACCACAGAGGAGCGGGGGCCAGGGAGCGCGGCAGCGGCAGCGAGGCGAACGCGCGCTGCTGCGCGTTCTGGCCACCGTCGGGAATGGGAGGAGCGAAGGCGGGACATGCGCCCGCCTTTGCCCAATCGCGTGCCGTTTTTCTAAAAACGCACGCTACAGTTAATGAGGGCTTCTGAAAACAAAACCACACGTACGAGCGTGTGGGTCGTTTTCAGAAGCCCTTTCTAGAGGTCTCGCGCTGCGCGAGCAGTGCTCCGCACTGCAACGCTAGGCGCGAGACCTAAAAATGAATTGTGTGACAATCTTGCTGGAATGCAAGGAGAGTTAACAGGAAAGGCTATAGGATGTCTTTTTTTGTAACACATAGTAAACATCTGTAAATGAACAGTACGCATTTAGCAGTTAGGGAAGCAAAAATGAAGCACATTTTCTGTAATTCTGAAATGTGATGGAAGCAAAGATTATATAGGATCAAAACATATCAAGACAAGAGAAAAATATTCCCTGGGACCAGATTTCCACACATCACTTGTGTGCAATATAGTTGTATCAGTAAAACTGCATGTATGTGCAAATTTAGTAGCCATTTCAATGGAAAACGTGCCGTCCATTAAGGATAGTGCGCTGCTACACAATGCTTTAGATACTTTTAAATAAATAAATAAATAAATAAATAAATAAATAAAACGCCTGCCTCACGTCCATTAAACTTACTTGGGTCGTGAATGTTTCTCAGTCTAAAAAGTGGGCTGTGGGCCTAAAAAGTTTGGGAAGCACTGGTCTACTGACATTAACATTCTTTTCACAATTAATGTCACGCCTACTACCTTAATCATAACTTTTCATTATAAACAATCAAGCCTAAAACCTTTATCATTGACTTCTCACCATAAACAACTCACTGTGCGGGTGCATAAGCCTTTCCTAAAGGCAACCATCAGGTATACTGTAATAAAATTACAAATAAATATGTGCAAAATGTAAGTGTCAAAACAATATGATATCCTTACTAATAGATTCTAATAAGGATTAGCATAGCACAAATTTCTATCCCCATTGTTTGTTCAGGTGGGTCACCAGCACCAAATCTTGTCAAGTAAGGTAATCTGCGCAATTTCATGTAAAACAAATACCTGCTTATAGGCATAGCACAGTTTAATAACTATCCACCCGGTAAAAGCGGTTTGCCTTTAACACATACTTTTCTTATTATACACGGCATACTTGCTTTGTCATAACTTTTCATTATAAACAGATTACACCTAAGGAATAAAACATGACATTTCCCTGTGAACTGATAAGGCCTCTGCATTTATCAATGGACTGACACTTTGTACAGCCCAGGCCTGGAGAAGCACATAGAAGCTGGGAAACAAGTGTGCAGAAGCTGGCAACCATCAGACATATTTATAAAATAACAAATATGTACAAAATTACAGTTGGCAAAATAATGTACAGCCCCTCTCAATAGGGCTTAACAAGAATCACCACAGAGAAAGTCTACTCTCTCAGGGTCTGTCAGAGTGGGTGACCAACAACATAACCCTTCCCTACAGTGGTCTGTGAGATTACATGTGACCAAATAACTTTCTATGGTCTGTAACAGCAATCTACTGTTAGATGCTGGCTTTTGCCATATGCTTTTCACAATAAATATTCTAGGCCTACTGCCTGTGCAATAAATAAAAAACACGCCAGACCTATGGCACCAGGCATAACATTGCCCTGCACACCAATCAAGCCTATAGCTGTTATCCATGTAGGTTAATGACTGCCCTCCTTGCAACTGTGTTGCTGCCGTAGAAAAACACTGTAAATTATCTAGTTGTCAAAAACACTTAATTAGCATTACAAAGTCATGTGTGTGCCTCTGAAAGTTCGAGCTCAGGCAGACGGATAAATTAAAATCAGCTGTGTGGAGGGCAAGCACTTTTTTGTGGGAGCACACGTCTGCCCAATCAAAACATGTACTCCTGGCTCCCAACATGTGGGCATAGCCAAAGCCCTACTCCTGATGGTTGTCACATAATTGTCTGGTGACAGCTGCACAGTCAAGCCAGCCCATAAACAATAGCAAACCAAGAACTATTTGTTCATGATAATTTTTATTTGCCTAACCGATCTGCATTATTCAGCATCCCCCCCTCCCCTCTTACATAGCACAATTGCAGTATCAAAATTACCACAACCTTGCACATTACGTTGCTCACAGTTCCCAACTTGTTCAGTCTCCTAAAATTTAGTGCATAACTAAGATCCTGTATTCTTCCATCTCTCTTTACAGCAATCACCACCCATATTGATATACACCATACCCTTGTTCGATGATATTCATCTTGAACATGAAGTATTATTTGCTTTCCTTCCCTTGAATGAATAACTTTTTTCCTGGTGGTACTATTAGGCCTCAACTGATATGTCTCTACTGTCTTGCGGTACTTCTATAAAGTTCAATTCAACTGAATCCTTACTTTCTGTGGCGTTATTGATCCGCTCTCGCATCCAATTGGTTTCTCAGCGATAAAGTGCACTCCTGGGCAAAATCCCTTTTTTCCCCCCAAACATTCTTCCATCTCAGTGGAGGTTAACAGCACTCCACTGTCTGCCAATACAGTAACTTGTGCGTTTTCATTTGATCATACCATCCAGACACCTAAACACATGCTTACATCATTCAAGCATTATACTTCCTGCCACTTTGAGATCATGCCGACCAACTCAATAACAAAGTAGTTCCTTGCCCTATTAAAAGACTTACTATGTTCAATGACATATGTTCCCCAAATCGCAGGTGATGGTAAACTATAACACACCATTGACAGAGTCCTTGTTTTTCATTCCTTACCACTGCAACAGAACTCCATATAAACGCACCAACTACTCTGCATCTATATCCACCCCTGGCCTTCCATAATCCAGTCTCAACCTTTCTTTAGATTGGAAAATCTCTACGTCGCACATGGGCTAAGGCTATCAACTGGGTTGGGGGATGTATTATCTGTTGGAATTAATCCGATTCATCTAAAGACAAAGTCACATTTGATAAAAAGGTCTTCCTTTACTGGCCAAAAAAGTTCACACCATACTACTAGCAATGTCTTTTCCTCCAGCAAACTATTGACCACATGGCCTTTTATAGGTATTTGATCATTTATCAAGTCTTACTTTCATCCACCCTCCGACATTGCCATTTCAGCAATTAGAGAAACGTTCTCCTAAGACCAAGCTTTCTCGTCCACATCTTCTATCCCCTCATCTTCTATTTTATCACCCACCAACCTCAACAAGAAATGTACTTGCACAATTCTGCTCTGCATGCAGGTTCTTGCTTTCTTATTACTCATTTACATATTCTAAGGGAAAGGGAGTCCAACCCTTTCCTCATGAAGATTTCTTTAAAAGGCTTAGTGATCCGTTCTGACAGTAAAACAAGCACACCATACAAAGCTCTTGAACTTGTCTAGAGCCCAGACAACCGGAAGTACTCCCCTCTTAATTATTGCATAATTCTTTTAGATCCTCTAACCACCCCTGAATGCAAATGCTATGGTCCTGCCGTGTCTACTGCCACTCTGCAGTAAAACTGCTCCCGAACCCTTACTAAAATCAGTTATGATAATAGTATTCAAAACTATATAAACTTATGACATCACTTACGTGTTCTAAACATTTCTTAATTTTCTCACATTCTTCATCCCATTTAAACGCAGCAAGCTTCTTTAATAATGTTCTCTTAGACACTGTCTTGCTAACAAAACCATATCAAAATCAGTTTGTTGTAATACTCGGCCATGCCTAGCATGGTAAGTAATCCCTCTTACAATCTGCAAGAGAAACTAAGGTTGTAGTTACAAGCGCTTCCATGGGTTTTAGAGACAGCTGCAGAAATCAGATGGTACAAAGTTTATTTCAGTCTTACCAACTTGGCACTTACCAACCCTTAGTGTTAAACTAAGCTCAAGAAACACTGTTCACATTGTTCTCACTTTACTGCCATGTTCATGTCATACTTTATCTTTTAATAACACTTCGTTTTAGGAAAAATGTACTCTATCAAGGTCACCCGACATTCTCGCTGCACAAACACTGTTAAAGCCAATAGATTACTTTTTAAAGAAACGCTGGCATTCATATTTTCTTGCCTTACGAGTTTTAAAAAAACGAAAATTGCCACTTTCTTGAAGCAGGCTGCATTACTTAGGGTGTTACTAGAGTACCCACAAATCAGACGTGAGTGCATGCTCCAGGACGCTGTAGTATCTTAAGTAGTTACAGGGGTCGCATAGGCTTTCATCTCTGTCCATCTGCCCTTACAGTTCTCCTTTTGTTGAAAGTGGAAAGCAATACTGCCGATCGACCAGAAGGCCTACGTGAGAGAAGAATGGGTAGGGGCACATGGAGCAGAGAGAACACTGTGAGCGCAGAGAGGACGCTAGGTACTTAAATAAGGTAGGAAGGGGAGGGGGCAATTTCTGAGCAGTAGTAGTAATACACACTGAGGGGGCAGTGTGTGAGTACAGGAAGAAGGAGCAGAGATTTTGCAATTTAGTCACAGCATTTCTCAAACTTAAAGTGGATCAAATTGCCCACGTCACAGGTGGATAAGGCCCACTGCAATCCAGTAATCCCTGCAATTCTTCCCAATACATATTCAAACTTGGGTTGAACCGGACTCTGTTCCTTTGGCACGTTACCTTTTGCGATCTCTGTGATTTAAATATGTAGAGAACTCTAGAGCAATGGTTCATAACCTGTGAATGGTGGTCCGTGAATGCTTAGAAAACTCAATACTACCACCAGGTTCATAAAGTGCATATAAATACAAAAATGTGTACAACTGAACATTTTAAAACGCTCAGAAAACCTGAAAGCACTTGAAATTGGAGGCTAACCAGTTAGTTTTCGCAGGCAGATTTGCGGAAGCAGTGCAAGTGCATCAAACAGAATATAGTATGGACGATTGGTGGCCGCGATTTCAGGAAAGCTTCAACCCACCGATGAAATCTGTCGTCTAGGCCAAGTAACAAAAGATATACAAAAAAGTACCCTCGGGGGCAAGAGAACCCTAGCTTAGGGTCATTTGATTAAAACACAGCTCTAGCTGTCCGACGCATGAAACACATAGGTTCTGCAGATTACAAATAAAAATAGAGGTAATAAATTATACTGGGCTAATGAACGTATCGAGTTCCAGCGAGAGTTATGAGCACAGAAACTAATAAGACATGTGCAGGTTACAGGTTCTTCTCCCAATAGGTTAATGCGCATATTGCTGATTGAGGTGGAATTAATTCCTAGTGTGCGCCTCCTCACGGAACCACGAATGCACTGACCCTTCAATGCAGTGTCAGAAGAGTCGAAAGGTAAGGAACAGAAAAAATGTCGCACCCAATACCACCAAAACCCTGCTGAGCCTCAAGGCTGTCCCATTCTCAACCTGACAAAATCCAGGTCGCACTGTCATCACTGCCTACGGGGGTCTCGTGACTGGATATGACCCCATGCCCTTCTACCCAAGCCAATATCAAATCACAAACAGATAAGCCCCTTTTCCAACCGTGGCGGCAACAGAGACGTGCAGAAACCCTTCTGCAGGTGACATGAGACTGCCGCACTCACCTAAGTGGTACGAGCCCGATAAAGACGCAGGCCTGAAATTGGGGACAGGATGGAACATGGGCCGTCCAAACACGGAGTCGCGGAGGTTGGCCAGTGCACAAGGAAGCGTTCACAGCGGCCTCGCACACGGTCCGGAAACGCGATGGGTAAATAGCGAAGGACCGGGCCTGGAGTCGGAGAGGTAAGATGCACCGAGAAAGAAGGGGCAAGTGATGACGCGCTTGCGATTAAGGTACTGACCGGGTGGCTCTAAATACTGCGGAACGCAACACAAAATGCGTAATCCAGCAATATTTACTCTATCTAGGTGACGAATCTACCTACCAGCGTTAAATCCTATTAACGCGAGCCACTCGATCGTCCGTCTTGTCACCTGGCTCACTATAGACCGAAGGTTTCTTCACAAACCCTTAATAAAAGAGTCAGCATTTCTGCACCAGTTTTGCAGGTGCCCGCCCACTGGCAGGAGACAGACAGCTACTGAGGAGCGCAGCAGCAAAACAGCGTGTTGCATGTGCAGGGTCGGCTAACCTTCGACCAATCAACGAGCGACAATAGAGTTCCGGTCAGAACACCGGCCAGTAGAAAACCACGGCCAAATCGCCGTAGCCAATAAGCAATTGATAAGAAATCATGCAACCAACCCTTTGGTGTCTGAATTTCATGGTTATCGAGCAACAGGAGACGCCCACAAACAATTCAATGGCATTCCAACCAATCCTAGGTGACAATGCATTTGATCACCAATAAAATACGTTTTACTCCATCCAATTGGTTGTCAGGCTCTGATTGTAGCAGTCATCTCTTAGATAATTTGTTGTAAATGCTATGGTGACTTGGAGTCCCGGTTTTCGCTATCTGTTCCAGTACATTTCTGTAAATTTGTCACGTTTAGTGAGGTTAAGTTGAGGATGTGGCGTAAGGGCTAGAGCCGCCGACTTTGGAATTGAGGAATCAGATTCGAGTCTCGGTGTCGGCTCAACATCCCAAATCGTTTAATTTCCCCATGCGTACCGAAACTGGTGCACAAAATGAACGTGTCTTGTGTAATCTAACTGGTGATCATGTAAAGCGCTCCAATACCTTTGGATTAAGTTCGCGCTGTATAAAATGCAAAAAAATGATTAAAAAAACACAGAAGTTGGAAGTGGAAGAGGGCTAACTCAACCTATGGAGGCCGGTATACTGTTCATTCAATGGGGCAAAGCTATCCTTATAGCAAAAACAAGAAAATAAAGTGAATATTTGTGCATTATAAACATACTGGTCAAATCTGAATACACCAAACATGCTTTTGTGGATTTGACAGCAGTGTTCATAGGCTAATTACTGGGCTGCCATGTTTCCAGTTTGCTTATGTGTGACATTACTGTGTTTGCAACATGCTTATGTGCATACATCAGGGCTTTAAGTGGAAGAAAAAAAACTGGGGGTGCTCTAAAATGGGCGTGGCAAATCTCTTCAGGGGGTGTGGCCTATCCGAGTAGGGGTGTGGTCTAAATCAAGATAACTAGCATTGTGTGCTTAAGAAAATCATGAAGTCGCATCTAGCAAAGGATAATAAAATAGGCAAAAAGGTATATTTATTAAGTATGTCATAAAAATACCAAAGACTTTAAAAAACATGTAAAAATTATTTACATTACTTAGAAATCTATTGCAGGATTCCCCAAAACCCTTGAAGATATTCACTGTGTCTATTTTACTGGGGTTTCTCGGCGGAGTCAGAGAAGTGGCAGAAAGAGCAAAATATCCCAATTTTTAGTATTTCTTTCCCATTTCACTAACCAGTTACAGCTTATTACGTTATTTAATTTAACCAATGGATACACATGTTTATTTAAGGTTTAATATGAGCTATTGACATTAAAATACATTCACAAAGTGGGATACGTTTCCAATCACAAAATGTCCCAAATATCCTTAAAAGTGGAATCGCAAGCCATTTGTCTCCCAGCCATGGAGTTTCTGTCATCAGCACTTCCCACCCTTTTTCCACAAGAGTAGTTCAAACATGAATGGCAAAATATCCTAGTTTGCAAATGTTTTCCACATAATTATGGCTCTGCCATATTTGCCACATAATACATCATCTGCTGCATAATCTGACGATTTTAACTAATACATTTTTTATAGCTCCGTGCAGGTAACAGCGGTGGGGCCGGGTAAGGGGGGGTTTCGAGGGATGATGCTGAAGGAAAATTAATTATTTAATTTTCCCTCGGCATCGTCCCTTGAAATCCCCCCTCACCCGGGCCCTCTGCCCCACTGCTGTTAGCTGCACGGATCGCGGGTGGTCAGCGCCTGGTGCGGTCGCACTGCCCTAGAGCCAGCCTGCTCAAGGGTCCTTTGACCTCAGTGACAGAGTCACTGTCACTCTATGGTGTGCTGCTTCATAGGCCTGCCTGCAAAACTGGAGGTGAACTTCAGAATAAATTGTGGCGGACAGGCCTTCAAAGTTAACCCACACATGCCACTGCTAGGGTCCACCTGCTGGTGCTAAGACACCAGGGCTTTTAAGATCTTGCGGGGCCTTCTAAGGTCTAGCATGGGAATGTGCTCCCTCAGCGGGAGTGGTCTGGTGGACTGGTCATGAAGGCTGAACCTGGTTCCCCAGTTCCGAATTCAGCAGCTCTGACCATAGTGCCACATCCTCTCCCCCACTGAACACCATACTGCCCCACTGAGAGAAACTTGCACTGCACTGACCCGCTATAAACACCTGGATGTGACTCAATTCAAATTACGCACTAGACAAGAGCAATATGCGGCCTAAAACAAAATTAACAACATCCTAGAAAAAGCAAACACTCTTAGAGCATGCAAGATTAAGTAAAGCACATGAAATGTAAGCAGGAACAACATGGTTACCTTTTTCTTTTTACACTCATTATTCAGAAATTAGTGAGTGCTTTTACCTGAAAAGTTAAGGCCATGACTACAGGGCCCAGAAGGGACCCGTTTCAATGCCCATTGCTTATATCCTTACAAAACGTAAGCAGTATGGTTTAAAAAGACCACATTCGTGAACACACAGCCGATGTACACATTTTGTTTTCCAATTCACCCATCAAGTAGGTATTTCAGTACCTCCAGGAATAGTGCACTTTCCCACCCAGGGAAAACAATGTTGTGCAAAGAGAGACGAGAAAACAAAAGTAGCGCTTCACTGGCAAACACTGTAAAGTGGCGCTAATGTGTTTAGGTGTGAATAAATCAATCTGGCCACCTTGCAACCAATCTGTCTTGCTTTAGCTAGTTACTTTTCATATTTTGAATGTTTTAGTTCTCTCCACCCCGAGGCTGCACTTAGAAATTGAAAAAAGTCTGAAAAAGAGGACATTTCCAGCAAAAGTGTTTTTCTTTTTTGGATCCATTTCACAGGGGAGCAAATAAACGAAAGGAGGAAAGAGAAGGTAAAATACCTGTTTCTAAAAGTCTCGGTTTTCATCAACCCACGCTGGCACTACGACGACGTTGCTCCTGCGATGGAAAAAGAGAAGGTCCCACGCTGGCACCACCACGATGTTGCTCCTGCTCCTGCGCTGGAAAAAGAGAAGGTGACGAAGCTCCTACGCTGGCACCACCACGATGTTGCTCCTGAGCTGAAAAAAGAGAAGGGAAATCCTGAGAGAAAATGGCTCTCTTAAAGGGTTTCCCTTCCTCCAACAACGCTCACCTGGCATGACGTCATGCCGTGGACGTCATGCCGTGACCTCCACTACTCAGTGAGGAAACTGAGCACTCACTGCAGTCCAGAAAAAAAATTAAAAAAAGAAAGGACTACCTTTGCAAGCCGCGAAAATAGAGCCCGATAGAGACCCGTTTCGAGGCCCCAAAAAAAACTGCCGGTGCTCAGACCCGGACAGACCCGGCCCACTTAAAGCCCTGGCATACATGCCAACATTTTAGAAGAGGAAAGTGGGAGATCTTAAAAAACATAATGCGGGTAATGTATTTCTCCCATTGACTTCTATTGCTGCCTGCATCGGGTCTATTGGCATGTATGGGGCATGCAAGTGTGCTGCTGCAGGATCGCATATCAGAAATGCGAATATACGTTTTTTCCTTATCTTTCAGGAGCACGGAGAAAGCGCTATGGCAGGCAGAGAGAGCTTGACAAAAATGTGGTTTACTGGCCTGCAGGAGTAGGTTACTGGCAGTGCACAATCTGAGTCCCTTTCGGCTGAAACCCGCAGAGGTATAGAGTTTTTGTATGCAGGAATCGGGAAGCAGGAGACTAGCCTTGAAATGTATAGTCTCCCGCCTGAAGCGGAAGGGTTGGCATGTGTTATGTGTGAGATTGCATGTCTTATGTACGACGTGAACATTGTTTTATTCTTCTACACTTCTAAAATGCTTGAAATCGAACTTGTGCTATCATAACTGAAGATGGTAGACAAAAGAGGGTGACTTGGGGTTCCCTGGCGCTCTCTTAGAGGTAAACACTCAATTAGATATATGCAGGTAAGTAATGCGGTGCACTTATAAGGAGGGATGTCCACCCAACATCCACAAACAGAACCAAGGTTCTAAATAAACTTAAATACAGCCTTATGGCACACGCAATAATTAATAGTCCAGTCTTCCAGCATTGTACCTCATCTTGAACATTATGAGTAGCTTTAGTCAGAAAACATCTTTGATCCAATTTAGTCAGCACATGTTTCGTTGTAATCATTACTTCCTCAGGGATAAAGGTACCAAAAACAGTAATAATGCATTTACTTATTGTTAGACTTGGCTTTTTCAGCGAGTTTACCCCAAGATGTTTTGCTTTTTGGCCTCCTGTTTTTTATCTTGTTTTTGTTGGTTTTAGGACTCTGATACTATCACTGCTATTCAGTGCTAAGGTGCATATGCTCTCTATGTAAATTGTGTTTATTGATTGATGTTTCCATGATTGGCTTATTTGATTTTCTACTGAGTCCCTAGTACAGTGTCCTATGCGTGCCCAGGGCCTGTAAATTAAATGCTGCTAGTGAGCCTGCAACACTGATTGTGCCACCTGATGGAGCAAGAACTCACAATGAGACTTGCTCGTAAGCAATCCTCTCACGGTATTAATTATTAATCTTTGTAATGTCTGTACTAACAAATGCACACATAAATACAATCCTAGAGAAGCTTGCCTATGTGTTTAAACTAACGAATAACGCGTGTCTAATCCAAAATGGCCGCTAAAACGCGGGAACCTTAGTGCGCATGTGTCAACCATATCACATGGTGTGACGTTTTTCTTTGCTTGGAGGGAAATCCTTGCTTCTGCGCAGTGTGTAATAAAATGGCTGCTTAATGTCTTCACGTGCTACAGCTTGCACATATGCTGAAATTAAAACTGTGGTATTCTAATGCAACTAATGCGGGATAGATTTATAATTAAATGGGAATAGAGTAGATAGAGTGGGTATACAGTGAAACCATTTATTTGTGATTTTAATATTCTCTTCTTTGACTTTTATTAGTTTGTAAATGGGACTGGGTTGGCTGAACTGTAGCTCAAAAGACATTGGTTCTGATGCAGCGGTAATTTCACGGTAATTTCTCAATGCAAAACCTCATTTTACCTTCTAATTTACCGCTGCAAAGGTACTGGACCCTTGCCACTGTATATTACCATCAGGAGATTTACATAAACATGAAAAATCAAAAATGCAATTAATATTTAAGCCAATAAAGAGAGTTGTGAGTATTTTAAAGGGTTTTATTTTCTAGTTAAAAGGTAAGGTTCTCTGACCCTTTATTCATTAGTCAAATATCAATCAGGTTACAAAATTTGGAAAACAGGAAAAATAGAATTAATACAGAACATTTTATAGGTTGCATACAAAACATTCCATAAAGGAAGGGAATGAGGCAATCAAATGTCAATCAGAATTCTCCAAAGAAAGTTCAGGAAATATAATTCAAGAGTGAATTATGCAAGGCTAATCAATAATTAATAATTGGCAAAATCTCCCATAAAGAGAAATAAATGCATTAGACAAATAAATCTTTTCAAAACTAATTAGTTAGTCAAAGCATAAACTTAGGGTTTTAGCATCTAATTCTAAACCTTTTCTATCAGTTGCATCCTCTGCTCTGGTCTGTTCATCTGTCCTCTCTGTGTCACAGAGACACGCTGCTCCTGAAAGGCCCCTCCTTCACAGACCACAGAGGAATGTGATCTGCCTTGCCAAAAATATGACGTGCAAGGCTAGCCTATGCCCCCACCTCCCTCTATCTCTCATCGGACGCAATCTGCTCTCAGACTGCACCCGCTAAAGCTTCTAAAGCCTCTAAAAAGCCCCCCCCAGCCCCCTAAAGAGGTCATTATTTATACTCTAATTCTTGGCTGACTATACTAATAAGGTTGCAATTTTCAGTAAAGCTTGCACCCTGATTGGATAGCTTAGATGACGAGGGTCTCACCATCCTGTTCTCATTGGCAAATCCAACCCACACCAGTTTTAACAAAAGAAGCGTTAATGATTAATACAATTATATGTTTTAGCAACATTTACTAGGAAAAATGTTTCAGTCTATTTCCTCCTTCCTGTCATATCGCACGCAGGAAGGACACATTCCACAAACACTGGTACATTGGCACGATAACAAGAATGTACAGTTCATGGTGGCCTTGAACCAGGTCTTCACTTGAGGCACTTGGCAGTATGTAGCTGGTTCTGCGCATGCGTCTCTCATTCAATACACAGCCTTGCTGGATTCACAGGCAGCCATTTTATCTTAGGCCCAAAAACAAAATAAACACAAAAAGAGTATTAATTTACAAAATGAAACCCATTATGTTTTTCCTCCCACATACTAATACCCTGTATAAATGATTACCTAGATTAGTTAAAGCAGCTTTTCTTATTATTTGTGCACAACATGCAAAAAAATGTGCAATGTACAACATAGCATAAAACATGCACTAGTGTAAATTTTGAAAGTGCACACAGTTAATACATACTCATAGCAACATGCTCTAATGTTTTAGATAGCTTTTCATGCAAATGCTTTGCCCCGTGTAGTGATGGTGCATGGTTAATTAATACACATTATAAAAAGATGTGTTATGAACTAAATATGCATTGTTTAAATATGCAACAAAGCCAAAGTCTCTTGAGACAGGAACAGGGAGTGTAGATTATAAGGGAAAGGAAACTGGGAAGAGAGAACACATTCCATGATTCAAAGCTAAAGAGACCACTGAAATCACGAGTTTTCTCTACACTGCAAAAGCACATGTTAATTCAGCACAAGCATTTCAGACTGAAAGCATTTATGACCAAACCTCATTTTATGTTTTTCACTTTGCATGCACCAAAAGTGCCACTTTTAAAAAAAACTTTGGACTAGGCATGTGCCATGTGTTTTCACTTGCACCAAAATTTGTGTGCCATTTTAAATGCAGTCTGTCTGAAACATAAAAATAAAGCAATGCTTAATTTGAGAAATCTAGCTCTATCAGTTCTGCACATGCGTCCTGAAAGGCTGACCAGAGGAAAAGATGAAGTCAACTTGGAAGCCCTCCAAGGTCGCGAAGCCTGGTTCACAAGTTCATCTGAAATGTATCCGAAGATGATACAAATGTATACGAAATGTATTGCGGAATCAATGGGAAACGGGTGGGAAATAAAGCAAATGTATTAATTGTGATGGGCGGTATTTTAAAACAATGGGCTTAAAGAAATTGAACTAAATTGACATGGTGTGAGGATCAACCCCCTGTCTCTGTCCAATCAGAAGTAGTGGGCCCATAATTTTGCAACATTAAGGGGAGGTACATGGGCATAGAAGGGTATAATAGATATAGAATTAGCTAATTAGTTAGATCAGATCAGGTTTTGGTGCTCGACGAGCTGATCGATTGCAGGCTGAACCGCTGTCCAGAGAGGTCCTGAGGTGGGGGCGGCGGATCCTTAGAAGACGATCCGAGAGAAGCAAGTAGAAGCGAAGTATCAGAGAGGGGAACGACGCTGGCGTCGTTGATAGAGAGGTCACCCGTCCTGTCCTGAACTGGGTCCGGAGGTCTTTGCTCTTCATCCTTCCTGGGACCTATCTTTCCAACTCCTTGGCCAAGGGGTTTGGTTCTCGCACCTTTAGGTAAATATAAATGCAACCTTTAGTTGTGCTGTTGTCTCTATCTTCTTCTTTCTGAGGGACCGTCATTGATCGATAATTGATTATTATGCTTCATCCTTGATATACGATTAAGTATCATGTGGTTCTGTACTTTACTCTGCTAAAACTTTAGATAAACATTTTAAAACTTCATGACTCAGTGATTATTTAGAATTTATGAATTGTATTGAATGTCACTCATTTTAAACTTCCCAATTATCAAAGGGTCCATTGGTAAGTCATTACTCTTCAATCAGAAAAGTAATTGGTAGCAGGGATTTTGATAAAGAGTACAACTGACCCACCAGCGGAAATTGCTAGCGTAGTATGAATGTATGGGCCCAGGTGAGTATTCTGTGTATGAATGCTTGTTACTAGTAACCCGCTGGATCAGTTTTCTGGTTATCAGAGGATGGTTGTACTTTGTTAATTGGGTAATGAGAATTTTATTTTTTTAACTAACATCCGTTTGTTCAAAGGTTTGTTTTATGTTGTCGAGAATTCCCCGGGGAAAATTGAATAGCGGATGGTAAGTGGAAGCCATACTGCAGTGAGGTTATCTGTCAGGCAGAAATAGTACTGAAAAGTTAAGTAGGGCGATCAGTACTTGTTAGGGACTCTATGTGTGTGAGTAATAGCAAAGGAATACGCTGGTAACATTTGATGTTATATCACCTAGAAAGGGTAACATTGAAGAAGTAGCAGGTACTTCTGAAGCTTACGTGAAGAGTAAACGGAAGGGTTTTACTCGTAGTGTATGTTTAGTAAACGGAAAGGTTTTACTAAGTGTGAACGAAACTATCTTTTTCAATTTAGAGAAACTGGTACGATAGTGAATTTTTTATGTTTTTACTGAATTTTAATAAAAGAAGCGTAGAGAAAATAAAGTTTTGCGTATGCTTTTGTAAAGGGAGGGTCAGTTGCCGGAGAGGAAACTGACGTCACAAATCGCCGCGCTGGGATTGGTTGAAACAGCAGGCGTGGAACGACTCTTGTAAAGGAGGGGTCAGTAGTCAGGAGTGATACTGACGTCACAGGTGTCGCGCTGGGATTGGTTGAAACAGCGAGGGACAGAAAAAGCGCAGATTGTAAAGGAGGGGTCGTCAGAATAGATGTCACTGAAAAGCCGCGATAGGATTGGTTCAGAGACCAATGTTAGCTGGAATTTAATTGGTTGTCAGCATAGAAGTCGAAATCCTAGTGGATAGTGGAGATTGTATGTGGAAACGCGATCCGACTTTAACAGGAACTCGTCCGGATAGGAGATTCCTAGGTTTTGTAGAATATAATTTTATACACAGATATTTACCAAAAATGTATGGAGAAAAAAGAAAAATGTCATTTCTACAAAAGGTTAAGAATTATTTTAAGGATAAACCCATCAAAACTAGAGAAGGAATTATCATTCCACCAGCTAAAACGCCCGCTTCATTCATGATGATGGAGAGAGGTTAGCATACTTGTGTATGGTTGGAAAATTGGATAGAATATACCAAAAATGATGGGATATTAGCATTCCCAGAGAATGGCACTTTCAATGGGAGAATTCTTCAAAATTTGAGGTTAAGGATGAATGATTTAGAACCCAGACCAAGATTAACCCAATACGAAGCCTTAGAGGAGTGGGAAACCGAGGCATTTGAACGTGACCGATCCAGAAGTAGTAGGGGTTATCGGGGATTTTTCCCTAAATATCAAAATGAGTCAAGGGACGGTCAGATGAAACAGTGGAGATGAGCGATGCTTACAGAGGGTCTGTATCCAGTATTAATGGCAGAAGAATCGTTAGGGAGCAAATGCACAGAAAAGACAAAACATTTGACAGGATTTGGAGATTCTGAAGATGAATTCATGGAAGAAATATTAAAGAACCCGCCACCATATCAGGAAGGGGCAAGTGGATGCACCCCAAGCGCACCACTGTTAAGAACACCATTGGTACCGCAAGTATTGCATAATCCCCCAGTTAATAGGGTACTTCAGGATAAGGAAAAGGAAGCCATAGATAAAAACAGAGCAGAATTGATACAGAAAATAACACAGTTGAATGTACATCCTGATTCCCTGACCATACCTGTAACAATTGGTCCAGTGGTTCCCTTATATGGTGATAAGGTAAATTATCCGAAACCATTAGCGATGCCCACACCTGTAGAAATCCCTAAACCTGAACCTGTAATAATTGATGATCAAATCAGTGACTGTGAATCTATGATATCCTTAATGGATTTACCTATTCGAGGATCTATAAATAGTACTCCTAGAAGAATAACACCTGGTTGCTCCAAAGAAGTGAATATAGTAACATCATCAGGAACCAAAAGTGCCACAGTAGTAATGCCAGAAGACTTAGAAAGATGGGCACAAGGATCAGACAAACAGAGTTCACCCCCAAAGATCATGGACATCTACAAATTAAAAGTCGAGTTAGAAGAAATGATAGCAGGAAATGTAGGAGTAGATCGTCTAAATACTTATGATGAAGAAGAACTATTGTTCGTATGCAGAAGTATCACACGAAATGTAAAGATATTTCATGAAAAATTATCAGATTTGGCTCTACAGATGGGAATTGAAATAGGGAAGTCAAAAGTATTGCAAAAACCCTATAGAGCAGATTTTTCTGACAAAGATTTAGAAAACATGAATGCCTCTGGAAGAAAACTACAAGTGAAAGAATTGATGTCAGTTTTGCAGAAATGGGGAGATTTAGATAAATGGAAAGTTAGATGGACAAAGAAAAAGGAAGAGGCACGATACAGTAGAACAACTTCTGAATATTTATTGAAAGAAACAGGGAAAGCCGATCAGATGTACCCGATGCGAGAAGTACCTGGAGGAGGTTATGTTCATGTCCCATGGAGTAGGCAGGATATTTTATCATTTACGAATGATTTTCCAAAGTTGATAGAAAAACCAATTGAATGGTACAAGCAGGTTGAGAGGTTTGTGAAGGTGTCAAAGGTATTGTTGAAGGACTTGGATGGTTTGTTCGACATAGTGGTACCTGCCGATTTGTGGACAGATTGTAAAATTACAGTTGATTGGCCGAGTGAAGAGTATCCAGGAGATCCAAAGACAGGTGCTCCATCAAGTGATGTAATGAAAAAATATCAGCAGGTAATAACTTACTTGAAAGGGAAAATACCACCAAAAGAAACAGATTGGGTAAAAATAGACAGGACTACACAAGAAGCCAGTGAATCGGTACATGCCTATTATGAACGTTTATTACAGGTATTCAAACAGTATAGTGGATTTGAGGATATTGGAGATAAAAACATGAGTCAGTTTGTCTACCGATTTGTTTATGGTTTAAAGCCAGAGATTTGTCAGATGATTAAACAGCACATGTTGTGTTGGCAAGGGAAACCCATAGATGAAATTTTGAAGTATGCCAAATATTGTGGAGACGATATTGAGGATAGACACAAGAAACTGCAAGAGAAAGTGATGTGGGCTCAGGTGAAAATGGCTGAGCGACAGGGAATTAATTTGGATAATCCAAATCATACTCAGGGAAAAGATTCTGGAACGAATGGTGACGCAGGAAATGGTGGTAAAGTGAAAGGACGAATGAGCAGAGAAGAGGCTAAAAAGAAATTTCCTTGTCATGGATGCGGAAAATTGGGGCATTGGAAGGATGAATGTAGAAAGATTCGAAATAATAATGGCCCAAATCATAATTTAAATCCACAGACGCAGAATGACTCGCAACAGGATGTAAATCCTCAGAGTCAGTTACCACCTGCACCTATACAGGGTAATGTAAGCAGAGCAAAGCACGGTACAGACTTCGGATATCAAGGAGGAAGTGGTAAGAATGACTATGTAACTTCACAATTTCTTTTACAGGATGACTTTTGTCCATATAATCAATGACGGTGCCTAGGAGAGGGGGAGAAGGAGTGCGTACTTGGCGCATCCTTGCCGGTAGATCAGTCAGGTCCATATGTTGAAGGGAAAGTAAGAGGTAATGATATCACTTTCCTTTTGGATACTGGTGCTACCAGGTCTACTGTGAGAACAGCAGACATCCCAGACCTTCCTCTCTCTGGAGAAGCTATCCAAGTTGTGGGTGTAGCCAATCGTAAAATTAGAACACCTCTTACCGAACCAATGGAAGTGAAAATTGGACATTTTAGAGAAATGCATCAGTTTGTAGTGTGTGATTCCAGTCCAGTAAACTTACTGGGACGAGATTTGTTGTGCAAAATGAATTGCACAATTTTCTGCACACCGGATGGTGTGGCAGTTCTGACCCCGGATGAAGACCATGTATATAAAATCATGATTGCAAAACAAGGTACAGAAGTAGATGAGATGTTTTCTTTGATAACAAAAGACGAATTGCCTGAAGAATTAAGAATTACAGTAAATTCCATAGTATGGGATTTCACGGGAAAAGAAGTAGGACTTATGGCCAAAATAGACCCAGTTAAAATCACTGTGAAAGAAGGTGCAATTTTTCCAAATACCAGACAGTACAAAATGAGTGCAGAAGTAAAAGCCGGAGTTATTGAGGAAATTAACAGAATGATAAAACAAGGCATACTAAAAGAAGTAATGAGTAGCCCTTGTAATTCACCAATCATGGGTTTGAAGAAACCGAGTGGAAAGTATAGGATTGTTCAAGATCTACGCAATATAAATAAGATTGTTGAACCATGTTGTCCTATAGTGCCAAATCCTGCAGTAATCCTATACCAGATTCCTTGGAGTGCAGGATGGTTTACTGTGATTGATTTATGCCAAGCATTCTTTTCCATACCATTACACCCAGATAGCCAGTATCTTTTTTCATTTAAATTTGAGAACAAAGTCTATGTATGGAATCGTGTTCCTCAGGGGTACACGGAAAGTCCTTCCATCTTTAATCAGATATTGAAAAAGTGTTTAGAGAAGCTAGTGATGCCAGGAAGTTCAGTCCTAGTGCAGTATATAGATGATCTACTAGTGGCATCTAACACGAGAGAGGACTGTGTTGTTGACTCCATTGCACTATTAAATCACTTGGCTGAAGAAGGGCATAAAGTCTCACCAGAAAAACTACAGTTTTGTACAACAGCAGTTAAATATTTAGGACACCAAATTGAGAGGAGAAAAAGAAGGATAACCTCTGAAAGAGTAAAATTAATCAAAAGAATGCAAATGCCTGTAACACAAAGAGAAGTGAGAATGTTCCTTGGAATAGTGGGATATTGTCGACAGTGGATAGTAGGGTTTTCCCTGCTAGCAAAACCATTGATTCAAATGACGAAAAAGAAGGCAAAGGACCCAGTTGAATGGGATGATGAAGGCGTAGGAGCTTTTGTAAAATTGAGAAGTGCTTTATTTGAAGCACCTGCCCTAGGTATGCCTGACTATACAAGAGGATTCGCATTGTTCTGTCATGAAAAAGAAAATTGTGCACTTTCAGTTCTAACTCAGAGACATGGTTTAGACAGACGTCCTATAGCATATTTTCTGCTACATTGGACCCAGTGGCAGCTGCGTTGCCAGGCTGTTTAAAAGCAGTAGCTGCTACATGTTTGAGCATTGAACAAAGTGAATCAATTGTAATGGGACATCCTGTAAAAGTGTTTGTTCCACACTCATTTGTGATTCTGCTAACAAGAACCAGAACTCAGCATCTTACTCCTAGTCGGCTGACTAAATATGAGAGAATAATCTTAGGTGCTGAAAATGTGACCATTGTCAGGTGCACAATAGTGAACCCTGCTACTTTACTACCAGATCCGTACCATGAGGAGGTTAAAGATGATGAAGAGGAACATGATTGTTTACAAGTCACAGAATTGTGCACAAAACCCCGTCCTGATATACAGGAATTGCCCCTCAGAAATTTAGACAGGGAGCTGTTTGTGGATGGCTCATGCCAAAGGCACGAAGATGGTAAACTAAGTGCAGCATATGCGGTATGTGAATTAACAGGAATAGTCGAAGCATCCTATTTACCAGGAGTAAAATCTGCACAAGTAGCTGAATTAATAGCTTTAATTAAAGCTTGCAAAATTGGGAGGAATCAGAAAGTAACTATATTTACAGATAGTCAATATGGTTACGGGGTTGTGCATGATTTTGGCCAACTATGGATGCAGAGGGATTTCATGACTTCTTCAGGATCCCCTATTAAAAATGGACAGTTTGTAAAAGAACTGCTGGAAGCAATACAATCACCAAGAGAATTGGCTGTGGTGAAGTGTGCCGCACACCAGTCAGGAGATGACTGGGTGGTAGTCAGCAACAGATATGCAGATTTGGTGGCTCAACATTGTGCCAAAAATAGATTGTCAGTAAATAAAAGGGTTGAAAGAATGGGAATCAGCTGCCAACTTATGCTATATGCGCCACCTGAAACATGGAATGATGTGAAAAGACTGCAAGATGATGCTGATGAGAGTGAAAGAAATGCATGGATTAAAATGGGATGTTCTCGAAGGGCAGACGACGATGTGTGGATTTATGCCGATGGCAGACCAGTCATGCCCGACTGTCTGATTTCACAAATGGCCAGAATGTATCATGGAGACACACATGTAGGGAGAGATGCTATGATTAGACTTTTCAGACAAAATTGGTACAATCCAAGGTTTAGGGCTGCAGCAGAGAGTCTTTGCCAGAGATGCTTAACTTGCCAAATGAATAATCCAGGAAGAAAAACAGTAATTGGTTTTGGGAAAATTGGAAAGGCAGAGGGTCCATTTGTGAGATTGCAGCTTGATTTTATTCAGTTACCACCATGTAGAGGACTGAAATATGTACTTGTCATAGTATGTCTGTTTTCAAAGTGGGTGGAGGCTTACCCTACCAGAAGGAATGACAGTATTACAGTCGCAAAGTTGTTGCTACGAGAACTCATTCCTGGGTTCGGTTTCCCAGTAACTTTGGAATCAGATAGAGGAAGTCACTTCAACAACGATATAATCAGAATAATCTGTGAAGCATTCCAAATTGAGCAAAAATTGCACTGTGCATATCGACCAGAAGCTTGTGGAGTGGTTGAACAAATGAATGGCACAATAAAATCCAGACTGGCAAAAATGTGTGCATCAACATCGTTAGATTGGCCCGATGCATTGCCACTTGTTTTAATGGGACTCAGAAGCATTCCTGATGGAATTACCGGATTGAGTCCGCACGAAATAATCATGGGAAGAGCAATGAGACAAGCACATGTACCTACAAGTAAACTGCTGAATATAACTGATGATATGGTTCTGGATTATTGCAAAGGATTGGCTGACCTACTGCGTTCTGTCTCTCACCAGGTTGGGGAAGACGCAGTTTCCAGGCAGCCTGAGCAAGAGCATGATCTGAATCCCGGAGACTGGGTGGTTGTGAAGCATCACACAAGAGAAACGTGTCTATCACCCAGGTGGGGCGAACCTTGTCAGGTTATACTAGTTACGAACACAGCAGTGAAATGTGCCGGATTGCCTAATTGGATCCATGTAAGCCACACCAAAAGGGTGCCAGAGCCTGAAGAACAAGATCCTCAGACAGCATCAATAACTGAGGAAGCTGAAGGTTGCCCAGCTGAAGAATCCCAGGTGAGAGATTCGAGAGAAGCTGAAGAACAACCGAGCACAAGTCAGGACTGGATACCAGTGGTTGAAATACCAGAGGTTTACAACAGAACAAGAAGCCAAGCAAAATTAGAAGAAATTAGGGAAGACCAGATAGGTGAAGAAGAAGCAGCTCAGGAAGAGGAAAATGAAACAATAAGTGAACCTGAGCAGGACCAGATAAGGAAAGAAAATTGGGCTTGAATCAACAACGAAGCAAGAAAATTCGAGCAGGGACAGACAGGTCTAGAAGAACGTGGTCAGGCTGCAGAAGTACAAAGTGCAATAAGCCCTGATCAGGACCAGTTAGATCTAGGAAAATATATTGAAGAAGGAGATCACGAAAATCTCAAGCATGAAGACGTAAATCCTGAACAAGATCAGTTACTAGAAACTCACATTGGAGAAACTGAAGAAAAACCAATAAGACCTGAAAAAGGACAAATAGAAAAAGAAACTGAGAACGAAGAAAAACAAACTGTGCCATAAACTGAAAACAAAAGAACTTCTGAAGAAGAGATAAGAAGTGAAGAGACAGTGCAAATAAAGAAAACCAGAAAAGGTAATCATTGGCCTAGTGTCATTAAAAGAGTAAAATACCATATAGAAACAAGAAGTGAAGATCCAGAACAAGTAAACGAAGTGACAAGCCTAACTGGACAAACAAGTGGAACTGAAAAACGAAAAAGCAAAAGACTGAAACTTGTGAACAACAAATTCAAAGGTCCTGATTGGACTTATATCATCCTTGAAGATTACGAGAGCTCAGAATCAAGTGAAAGTGGTGACGAAGGAACAAGTGCAGAACTAACTTATGAAAAAGAAATAAAACCACCTTGATAACGTTAAAAGACTTAAAAGAAAGATAAGAAGAGAAATATTCTTTGTCAAAAATGCCTGACGATAGAGTTTCTGGGAGACCGAAACGGAAATGTTGTAAAAGATGCTGTGCTATATGCATATGTAGTCTGGTAGTGGTGCTTATAGTATGGTTAGTAGTGATCGTAGCAATTCCTTACCTTCTGATAATGGATAAAAAGATTAACAACGAAACGAAGGGAAAAGTAGATAACTTGAAAAGTAATAGAGTAAAATTAGAAGCAGAAGATGAACCAGAGTTTCATCATGAGGTAACAGATAACGACACTAGTTTGAATGTTTTCACAAAATTATTGTTTCAATATGTAGATACCATGGAAGTTAGTAACTGTTATGTCTGTATGAAGTTACCCGAATCAGTAGCGGAAGGATTAACATACCATCATTTACCATTAACTTATGGCATATCATGTAGTGTATTGACTAGTTTATTTTATAAAACAGGGAGACTTCAGTATTATTATTCAAATATAGATGTGATATTTTCTGAGGTTCCGATTCGAAAGAAAATGAACCCAGTGCTTAGTAGTCAAGATGCACAATCTATGGGAGAATTTTTCTTAACAATGAAATCGATAGATATAACACATGCACATAGAAGCAATGAGGAAGAAAAGACATTTTTGAATTTAGTAGAAGATAGAAGACAAGATTTCCAAAAGAAAGCATCTGAGCATAAGGCTCATCTGCCACCTTGGGCGGAGAAAGAGGGTAGTTACACACCTGGCAAAGCTCAAGCTGCTATGGCTCTGGATTTTGTAAAGACAGGGAAAATTTGTCTACATAGATTAAAGACTGATTATAACAATGTTTTCATTGGTACCAGTGAATGTGAACATAATTTCTTAATTCTTGGAGATTGGGTACTAAAAAGAGGAACAGATTCAGTTTTTCCTGGAATCTATTATGTGTGTGGGAATAAGGCTTACTTTAGGCTTCCTGCACAGTGGTATGGAAGTTGTTACTTTGGAATAGTATTTCCAAAAATATACCACGTAAAAAAAAACACTGGGAGCAATGAAAATAATAGTGAATTAACACGTAGTAAAAGAGCTAGTTTTTCAGAAATTGTAGGTGACATATTTGGTGCATTGATACCTTCAGTGGGAATAATTCTGAACTCAAGGAAAATATGTAAATTATCTACAGTGGTTGATCGCTTATCAACGGACACTGCTGGAGGATTTCTAATGATTAATGCGGATATGGTTGCGATTAGATCTATGGTTATGCAAAATCGACTTGCTCTTGATATAATATTGGCAAAAGAGGGCGGAGTCTGTAAATTATTGAAGACGAAACATTGTTGCACGTACATACCTGACAAAAGTGCAGAAATTGGGACGTATATTCAGAATATAACGAAACTTGAAAAGGAATTAAAACCACTGGAAGTTGATAGTGTATGGGAAAGATTGACAAATAGTATTACGTCAATTGGTACCTGGTTTGCTAATGTAGGGAAAGGACTTATAGGTAAAATATTAGTACCCTTAGCAGGGATAGCAATAATAGTATTGTCAATAATAATATGGTGCAAATGTTGCAGAAAGAATGAGTCGTATAGAGTGACAGGAAAAGGAAAGAAACGAAAGTTTGATGAAATCGAACTAGAAGATCTGAAAAGTGAATTATACAAGAAACTGAAAGGAGATGTGAAAAATAGAAAGTGTAAAAATGAAGCTGAGACAATTTTATGCTAAAAAAAGTTGGCATCTGGTTGTGGGTAGTATTTTGATGGCTCAGAAATGCCATCAGAGAGGGGATTGATGGAGCAAGAACTCACAATGAGACTTGCTCGTAAGCAATCCTCTCACAGTATTAATTATTAATCTTTGTAATGTCTGTACTAACAAATGCACACATAAATACAATCCTAGAGAAGCTTGCCTATGTGTTTAAACTAACGAATAATGCTTGTCTAATCCAAAATGGCCGCTAAAACGTGGGAACCTTAGTGCACATGTGTCAACCATATCACATGGTGTGACGTTTTTCTTTGCTTGGAGGGAAATCCTTGCTTCTGCGCAGTGTGTAATAAAATGGCTGCTTAATGTCTTCACGTGCTACAGCTTGCACATATGCTGAAATTAAAACTGTGGTATTCTAATGCTACTAATGCGGGATAGATTTATAATTAAATGGGAATAGAGTAGATAGAGTGGGTATACAGTGAAACCATTTATTTGTGATTTTAATATTCTCTTCTTTGACTTTTATTAGTTTGTAAATGGGACTGGGTTGGCTGAACTGTAGCTCAAAAGACATTGGTTCTGCACATGCGTCCTGAAAGGCTGACCAGAGGAAAAGATGAAGTCAACTTGGAAGCCCTCCAAGGTCGCGAAGCCTGGTTCACAAGTTCATCTGAAATGTATCCGAAGATGATACAAATGTATACGAAATGTATTGCGGAATCAATGGGAAACGGGTGGGAAATAAAGCAAATGTATTAATTGTGATGGGCGGTATTTTAAAACAATGGGCTTAAAGAAATTGAACTAAATTGACATGGTGTGAAGATCAACCCCCTGTCTCTGTCCAATCAGAAGTAGTGGTCCCATAATTTTGCAACATTAAGGGGAGGTACATGGGCATAGAAGGGTATAATAGATATAGAATTAGCTAATTAGTTAGATCAGATCAGGTTTTGGTGCTCGACGAGCTGATCGATTGCAGGCTGAACCGCTGTCCAGAGAGGTCCTGAGGTGAGGGCGGCGGATCCTTAGAAGACGATCCGAGAGAAGCAAGGAGAAGCAAAGTATCAGAGAGGGGAACAACGCTGGCGTCGTTGATAGAGAGGTCACCCGTCCTGTCCTGAACTGGGTCCGGAGGTCTTTGCTCTTCATCCTTCCTGGGACCTATCTTTCCAACTCCTTGGCCAAGGGGTTTGGTTCTCGCACCTTTAGGTAAATATAAATGCAACCTTTAGTTGTGCTGTTGTCTCTATCTTCTTCTTTCTGAGGGACCGTCATTGATCGATAATTGATTATTATGCTTCATCCTTGATATACGATTAAGTATCATGTGGTTCTGTACTTTACTCTGCTAAAACTTTAGATAAACATTTTAAAACTTCTTGACTCAGTGATTATTTAGAATTTATGAATTGTAATGAATGTCACTCATTTTAAACTTCCCAATTATCAAAGGGTCCATTGGTAAGTCATTACTCTTCAATCAGAAAAGTAATTGGTAGCAGGGATTTTGATAAAGAGTACAACTGACCCACCAGCGGAAATTGCTAGCGTAGTATGAATGTATGGGCCCAGGTGAGTATTCTGTGTGTGAATGCTTGTTACTAGTAACCCGCTGGATCACACCCACACAGGCAGCCTTTCAAAGGTGTCTCAGACCTGCTACTGCAGTGTCTGCATGCAGTTTTGGCTCCCATGTCGACCTGGCAAGTGCACCTACTTTGAACATGAGAGGTGGTAAGATGCACACCAAGTAATCCCAGTTTATTCAATGTTTAAACCACTTCAGATCTATATAAGCGTGCATGCCTGCTCCGCGCTCCGCCCCATTGTGCTTCAATGTAACCAAACACGAAGGAACCTCATTTGGTTCCTATTCAAGCTGCACAGCCAAATGACTGAATGAATCAAATGAATTAAATTCATCTAGTTTAATCTTCTATTTATCCATTTTTTCTCAGTTACTTTTCCTTCTTCTTTGATCATTATTCCTTCAATTCATTTTACTCATTTCTTTTTCAAAAATATTCACACACGCACAGGAGCATGATGGGTTCCACATGTCACGATTTTATTAGAAATAAGCCCAATGCATTTCGGGTAGAATCCCTTCATCAGGGGCATCTACAATACAAAAAATATATTTTACACTTCACTCTCAGTATTAAAATCCGAATACAATTGACTGACAAATTGCATCTATTCTACTACAGAAAATATTTCCTCGACAAACAATCTATATGGCACTACATATATATACAACCATCTCTATAAAAATTGCATCAAACAATCATTGATTACGGCCACGTTCCCTTTTCAACAGCATGTTGTAAACTACTGCATGTAACTGGAGAACCTTCCCGAGTTTCCCCAACAACATCCATATTACGTCATGTCACCTTTACTTTATCCCTTAAGCACTTTTAGTCATCAGTGCGCTTACCGTGACATACGGTGGATAACATCCTTTGTTAAAAAACCAAACTTGCAGAATGCCAACTTCTTTTAAAGCAGCTGTGTTGCTAGGCTGAATAGTCCTGGCTGCATTTAGAGTAGTGGGAATAGTTGTTGCTTGCACGTGAATGAACTGTGTCTGTGTTCTACAATGCTGTCTCCACCCATTGGAGTGAGCTGTGCCTGAGCCAGGCAGAACTGGATGATGTATGCCAGTGGAACTTTGTTTGTGCGAACTTCAAAGGGAAATGTGGTATAAATATTGGGGCCCTGACCCCAGAACTTTAGATTACTGCTGGACTAAGTAACCTGCCAGGAAAAAGAGCTGGAAGGACTGCGAGGAGAAACTACAACTTTGCTGTGTGCTTTGCTGGGTTGGCCTGCAGTTGCTGTTTCTGTCTTAGGCAGGGAAAGGACTGGACTAACCTTTCTGCATTCTAAGTATCTCCAAGGGCTTGATGTAGAGCGTGCCTCCTGTTGGAAGTCTCAGGGAAATCAAAGACTTCAACATATTCTGGGTATTGGCTTCTGGAACTGGATGTTTCAGCTGCCACAGAGGAAAAGGTAACTCAACACAATCAACAATGCCGCTGTCAGCTCCGTGAGCTGAAGGCACTGCCGCACTTCGCGCCGCAACCCTGGTCTCATGGAGGACGCCGTCCAATGTCGCCACTGAGCCGCTGCTTGTCTCATGACCTGTGGGCACTACACTCCACACCGCCTCGCTTCACACCGCCGCCCTGGTATCCCTGCCGACTCCGCGACACCATCACCGATCCTGCTGCCTGCACTGTGACCTGTGGACATCGCTCGTGGAGAACACAGAGCACTGTCCCGCTTCGCACTGCAGCCCTGGTCTCACTGACGATGACGCTCCAAGCTGGCATCGACGCCGCTGCTTGCACCATGGTTTGGGGGCACCACTCGTAAGTTACACAACGCACCGCCCCATTCCACACTGCAGCATTGACCCACCAACACCAGCGCCATCGACTCCAGATTGTCAACTGATGCCGCTGCCTGCACCGCGATCTGTGGGCCCCGCACACTGTATTACCCCGCCTTGCACCGCAGCCTTGGGCCTACCGACGACAGCGCCTCAGCTACGACTTCGCCGCTGCTTGCACCGTGACCTTTCAGTACCGCAATGAGCACCGCCCTAATTTGCACCGCAGCCCTGATCTCACCGACCTCCCTGGATGACCGTCACTGAGCCGCTGCCTGCACCGCGACCTGTTGGCACCACACGTTGCACCGCAGCCCTGACGCCTGCCGATGCACCTGACTTCAAACTCAAGGAGTTTGACCTGCAACGCGTGTGACTTCAAGGCCCAACGACTCCTGCACCGACTTCCGGAACTGACACCTGCCGACGCCGCTCCTCCGGAGCTCACCGCAAGGTCCGACGCCCTGCATCTCCAAAGGTACTGTTTTGCAGGTCTCCCCGACACTGTAGCTGGCCCGTGATGCTGCGGTCAGCCAGAACTGTTGGATTTGTTGTTCACCATGCCGTGATAGCCCCGGACAGAGCTATCGACTTCAAGGAACTGTATATTAAGTCTATTTTTGCTTTATTGTTATTGTGGATTACTGTATGGTGGATTTTTATTGTTTTGGTCTTGTTTTATACAGATAAATATTGGATATTTTTCTAAAACTGGTGTGGTGTCCTTTTGTAGTGTTTTCACTGTATTACTGTTTGCTATTATTATATTCCATATAGGTACCCTATATAGGCGCAGGTGACACTGCAACCTTTCACCTATATCCTTCCCTACATTACATACATAACGGTTCTTAGGCACTGACCTTTTACCCAGATATGACACTGCATTCAGAACGCAGGTTTTTCCCTGGTTCGAATCTCATACATTATGCATGAGGCTTCTTGGAAGCACAGCAGGACTAACAGTAGGATTGCCATCTCCTGTATAATATCTCTGTATAAAGTTCAGGCCTGACGTCATCCTTTAGGCCGACACAGTAACACAGCAAGGTAGGACCCCTGGGGAGACCTATGGGTATATATACATCATGTCTTGCTTAGACAGACAGAGGAGACCGTGACTTCCTGGCTGACACACTGACCAGAGACGCTGAGGTTCCTGCATGCAGACGCTCCAGCTAGCAGTGGTCTAACATCCCTCGCGGGGTGTCCAACTCGAGACCAGGACGGGGTCCCACATTCTCTAAACTCTCAGGTAATGGGGTGGACTAGATCCTAGAGGGATTCTTGGCATAACACCTACATAGATGCTAGGTACATTTAGGTACATCTAGTTAGGGAGACATCGTAGGAGTACGCATTTTTATCATGTGTTTTATGTACAAGTATATATTCATGATTCCTGCAAGATGGTAGAGCTATACCATCCTTTTACTCTCATAATATTGCTAATCATATATCTCTGCTACTGTCTAATGGTTGTTGCAGCTCATATATCTTACAGTAGAATAACAACTGTTCAATAAATACTTATTGAAACGCCCAGACTGTTTATTCTGTGTATCTCTCTGAGACAAACTAAGTGAGCACGAGTGATTGAGCGAAAGGTAGTATATTGTTTCCACAATCCTGTGGGATCAGGGTTGTCATGTTCTGAGGTTGCCAAGAACTATTCTCACCCCGATAAGAGGAGACTCTAGTGGCACTGTGAGCTAGCTAATACAAACAGGCTAACATATCCGGTGGGGGTGCACGGAATCCGTCCGCCACCAATCCCACAGTTTATGTTATCCAAACGCGCAGATCCTGTATAGGTAATGTAGGAACTACATGACACTATGTGCAAATGCTTTACACACTGCCTCTGGGATAAGCCTGTCTGATCGTGCCAAGCTACCAAGGAGATGAGCAGGGGTTATTTTAGACTTGTAATCCCCGTATTCTGACTAAAGTGGCGGATTCTGCCTGGCTTAGATGCAAACCCTAGCCAACCGGAAAACCCATTTCTAACACTCATTTCTATCTCTCCTGTTTTATTTCACAATGCCTATAAGAATTGTGTATAGATATACACAATTCTTATAGGCATTGTGAAATAAAACAGGAGAGATCCCCTTCATACCGCCTCATTCATCGTCGTCCCGCTCCACTCGATCCCGAACGGGGGAAAAATAAAACAAAGTTAATAAAACTAAAGAAGGACTGTCCTTGTCCTACGCAGTTGGAAGGAGGAGCAGAAGAGACAAGGAGCCAATTGAGAGGCCCGGACGAAGGAGAAAAGGAGACCGCCATTAACAGGAGCCAGAGAACGGAAGATGAGAATTGTGGGAGGGGCCAGAGAAGCCCAGAAGACGTAGAGAGCAAGAAGCTCTTGTTGGAGTGGCCGGAGAATGCCAAGAATCACTGCCCAGCCGAGACAAGGACCAAAGACGCCGAACCAGACGAGACTCCTGAGGAATGGAGTGAGGAGTGGTGGACACCTATGGAGGACGCAAACAAGCTGCTGCAACTCAGGAGAGTTGCGGAAGAAGCGGTACGTGGGCAAGAGAGGGGAATCTTGGGTTGATTGTGATAATACGGGGAGAAGGACGGGAAACTAGCGGTGTGGGCTTTTCTTGATTTACTGGTTGTTTCTCATTCACATTTTCCACACTTGCTTTACACCTGCCATATTCATGCACTACCCCAAATTTCTTCGGTATAAACCCGATATTTACTTTTTTATTGTTACTACTGGCGAGGTTAGAAGTCAGTTACTAAGACAAACGAAGATACCTAACCAAATTAAGTACCAAAGATGGATACAATCCACCTGGCATAATGTTAGTTTTTTTTCTCTTTTCCCCTTCCTACAAGTGAAACCCGGAAAGAAAATGGGAATAATTAGATGGGTAATTAAGTTTGAAGGTTCTGTCTTTCCTTCTCCTCCATCCATAAACTTTTTTCTAGTTTCCCTGTATGGTAAATAGTCAAGGTGTGCACCGTCCCCGGGTGTGGTGAAGGTACCTATCCTGATTAAAACTGCAAGAAGCACATTAACTTACCGCTACCTTCTTGTTCCTTTGCTTCAAGCCTCCGGGTGACACCCTCCTGGGCGGCGTGGAAGACCTAGAAGGACGGAAAGAAGAATTGAAAGAGATTATTTTCTTCACAGTTGAACATCCAGATACCATCCTTAACTGTCTTAATAATAAAATATGCCATCATTAAGAAACATATTCAGCCTCCTCCCTTCTTTTTCTGCCCATCCCTCCCGCATGCATTTACAATACATATTATCACCCAGTGACTTCAAAGGTGACATCCTGATTGTACATGCACGCAGTGAGCGTTGTGAAAAACCAGCCCATACAAGGGCAAGCAATTTCTTAGCCGTACCTTCCATATTTGTCATGCAACGAAGTTCAAGAACTTAGTTAAATCGAGGTTAAACAGATAATACTTCCAACCAGAGCTACCTGGACCCTCTTAAAACCCATTTAAATAAAATAAAATCATAAAATTCTAATCACTCAATGTGCACATCTCCTGTTCTCTATATCCGACATCACAAGGTCACTTATAATTTAGGTTAATAACACCCAGAGCCCACGTGTTAACATCAAGATCCAATCCTTTCATAACATAGCTAAATCGAGACCCGTGAACTCAACCGGTGTAAACATAGTGGTTTGCTGAAAAGAAAAAGAGGAAAAAGCCACTAAAGCACCTCGTGAGCCTAGGGAGTAACCAGACGTGCAATTACCTAGGAATCTGTATAGGCGGTGTCTTATAAAAATTACTAAGTCCTGATCCAGCGCCAATCAGGGATCGATAATCGATAATACACAATCACTGGCCCATACTCATACACCCAACATAAATCCCTGATAGCACTGTTTCAAGTTTAATCGTTAAATCAGTTGTTCACAACCTACAGGCTCATCCTAACACACTAGATACATAATTGAACCTGTAATCAAACTCTCTTTCCTCTGGTCGATGGACCATTAGTTGAAGAGTTGATGGTAATAATTAGAAACTAACTATTGATCTATACTACTGAATAAAGCACAAACTCAGTATAAGGTTAATAGTATTTATCGCAAATAATGTGAAGGTAAATGCTCATAATGTACAGTTTTACAAGGCAAACAAAGAATAAATCACAGAGAGAGAACATTTGTTAAAGCAAAAAGATATCAAACTCAAATCACAATGATTAGAATGCAATGGAGTGGATAGATGAAGAGACATAAATTTCAGAGACAAAAATACTTTTGCAAATATTTATGCAAAATACAGGTTTAGCCATACTATCCTAAATATTTTAGTGGAAAATCTACCCCTGGCCACGGGAATAGATGGGGGTTCCCCGGGAAAGATTCAGGAAGCAAAGAGTTGGACAGGAACAGGAAGACAGGTAGGCCTCTATCTGCATACAGCAAACCGACGGACAGCGACGATCTCGCCTCTCTAGCTTCTTCAAAGAGACACGCCCAAGAGTTCTCGAGCTGTTCAGCTTAAGCACGCCCATAACACCTCCAAGTCACCCCAGTTATACTCTAAAATCCTACATGTCCATCCCACCATTGTAGCAACATTTTCAGAATCTTAGTCTCTCATTGCTCAATTTAGGGGGTGTTCTATCACACCACCATAGTCACGCCATGGTTTCACAGCATTCATTGTTCAACAATACGTAATCCACGTTTCATAAATACAGCTTCCTTTGATTCGTTACATGTTTCAAACCTTTACATTTTATTATCCGCCTCTGCAGCTTCTGCGGAAGAAGTTTATACAATTTGCTCATGATTTCACGGCCATCCTTCCGTTACTTGGCAGACCTACAATGGATCTCGAAGGTCGTCAACATTGCCTTCTTCATTTCTCTCTCAGAGCTCGATTTTCAGCTTTTTATTTGACCTTCTTCTGATTTAACCCTTAACTCGTCATGCAAACGATGTAAGCCCATGCAAGCTTCACTACGATGAATAAAACACAGACAATATTAATTTCATAAAATATAATTCTCACTGATTTACCACCCACCATTTGCACTAACCCACGTTATTTGTCTAATAAAGCATTAACGCACAGAAAGCAGCATTATTATTATTATTTTAAATTTCAAGCAGAACGTGAATGTGGCCTAGTTTTTCATGCATTAGTCCACGCATTAGTGCACGCATGCGCACAATCATTCCCCAATGTATTCGAGTTGGTGCATATTAATTTCACCGCACAGTTAGTAAATGTTACAGAGGAATTAATCCAAGCAGGTTTTACTTTTCTCAAACCCCTGCTCCATCAATTCCCCCCTTTGATGGCATTTTTGATCCATCACAAAAATCTCCATCATACTAATCACCACCTTTATTTTTATCTAAAGGATTGTACTCTTCTCTCGTTTTGCCATTTTCTCATCTAAGTTTTTCATCATTTCGTAGTAATTTCCTTTCATATACTCTAATTCTATTTCATCTCTTCTTCTTTTCCTAGCTCTACGTTTATTATCTACTTCTGTCATCTCCTTCTTCCCACATCTACCCTTACGACAGTTATAAGCCATCTTTATTAATAATGTCACTATCGCTACTGAAATAATTGGTATTAGTATTTTACCTAATAAACTACTCCCAAATGTGGAAAACCATCTACCTATAGAGGAAAAACTCTTACCAAGTTTCTCCCAAACACCGTCAAAGTCCAGTGGAGTCAAATCTTCATGTAGTTTTGTAATATTCTTTATATATCCTCCAGACTTTTACTTTTATCAGGTATATAAGTACAGCATTGTTGTATTTTCAACATGTCACAGACTCTGCCCTCTTTTGCCAATAAAATATCCAGGGCAAGTCGATTTTGCAAAACCATTGATCTAATTGCAACCATTTCAGTATCAATCATTAAAAACCCACCAGCAGTATCTGTTGATAAACGATCAACCACTGTGGACAATTTCCGAATTTTATGCGAATTTAGAACGGCTCCAACTCAGGGTATCAGTGCACCAAAAATATCACCAATTATTTCTATAAAACTTGCTCTCTTTTTACGTATTAGTCCATGCTTTATTTCATTGATTTTATTATTTCTATCTACATGGTAAACTTTAGGAAATACGATGCCAAAATAACAACTACCATACCAGTGTGCTGGCAACCTATAGTAAGCATTCTTACCACACACATAATATACTCCTGGAAATACAGGATCAGTTCCACCTTGCAATCCCCATCCACCAGTTATCAGAAAAGTGTGTTCACATTCACTAGTACCAATGAAATAATTATTATAGTTAGTTTTTAGTTTAAGTAAACAAAGTTTCCCTTTATGATACCAATCCAGAGACAATGCAGCGTAAGTCTCGCCTTTCTTCTAATTTTCCTCTCTAAAAGCCCATGGTGGTACATGTGACTTATGTTCAGCAGCTTTCTTTTGAAAATCCTGTCTTCTATCTTCAACCATGTTAATGAATTCTTTCTCTTCAGTCCGCAAACTACAAGTCAGATTATTTCTATGAGCATATACTGTATCTACTGTCTGTGTAATATGGAAACATTCTCCCATGTATCCTGCATTTCTATTACTATACACCTTATTCATATCTTTTCTAATAGGAATTTCTGAAAACACTAAATCCATATTTGAATAGTGGTACTGCAACTTCCCCGTCACGTAAAAAAGACTTGTTAGAACACAACATGACACGCCATATGTTAAAGGAAGGTGATGGTAGGTCACCCCCTCTGAGACAGACGAAGGTAATTGCATGCACACGTAACAATCTCTCACATCCATTGTGCCGACATATTCATATAACAATTTGGTAAAGACATTTAACAAGAAATCACTAATTGATTTATCATGATGATAAATGCTATCATCAACCTGATCATTGTTAATTTTAGGGGTTTCTTTAGTAACAGGGTTCATTCTTTCACTAATCACATTATTAGTATTATTCTTGATATTAGTTACCATTAGAACAGGTACAAAAACAGTTAATATTAACCATATTAACATTAATAGCAAGACACTACATAAGCAAGCTTTAATACATCTACGTTTAAAACTAGGTTCTTGATTTCCAGTCAATATATCTTTTGCTATTTTGTATACTAAAAAATAAAAATCTAAGAAAAACCTAAGAACTTTCTAATTTTTTTTTGACAAACTTGTCCAAAAAAACACTGGAAAATAACATATCCAACACTTCAAGAAGGAAGCTTCTTCTTTACCCCCCTCCTTTTTAAAACATTTTTTTTTTAAAGTCCTTTTCAGATCATCTGGAACTTCCCAAATATTTTTACTGAATTTTGTTGCACCTTAATTTTTCACTGTTCTCTTTTAAGGCGGTCTCAGTTTGCTTTCATCAATTTCCTCAGTACCAGCTTTTCTTTCTATTTGATCTATGCTCTCAATTTCCTCCAATACAATATATGTCCATTCAGGAGCTTTGTATTTCCTGCTTGGGACTCTTATTCTCTTTGTTCTTCGTACTGATTCTTCCCTGATTCTTCTTGTTCAGTTTGACTCGATACTTCATTTATTTGTTCTGGTCTTCTCTTTTCAAGAGTGTTTTTAAGTCTAGATTCTTTAGCCTCACAACCTTCAGCTTCTGGTTTCTTATTTTTATTCACCAGTTGCTGCTCACCTTCTTTTTCAAGTGGATTTGGGACTCTTCTGGTATGACTTGCGTGGATCCAGTTTGGCAAGCCACCACACTTCACTGCTGTTGTTGTCACCAAAATAATCTGGTAAGGTCCATGCCACCTAGGTTCTAAACACGACTTCCTCACGTGTTTCTTGACAAGAACCCACTCTCCTGGACTCAGATCATGTGCTTGATCCGGCTGTGTTGTGGTTGCAATTTCTCCAACCTGATGAGACATGACGCACCAGATCAGCCAATCCTTTGCAATAATCAAGCACTAGATCATCAGAAATATTCATCAGTTTGTTTGCTGGTACAATCGCTTGTCTCATTGCTCTTCCCATCAGCACTTCATGAGGACTTAATCCAATCTTTTTATCTGGGATGCTTCTAAGACTCATCAATATCAGGGGTAAAGCGTCAGGCCACTTCAGAGTTGTGGATGCACATACTTTTCCCAGTCTAGATTTTATAGTGCCATTATTTGCTCGACCACTCCAGATGTTTCTGGTCTATAGGCACAATGCAGCTTCTGCTCAATCTGTAGTGCTGCACAGATCATCCGAATTATCTCATTATTAAAATGAGATCCCCTATCTGTCTCTAAAGTGACTGGAAAACCAAACCTTGGAATTAGTTCTCTTAGAAGCAACTTCGCAACAGTCAAACTATCATTCCTCCTTGTTTGATAAGGTTCTACCCAACGAGAAAACAAACAAACAACAACTAACACATATTTTAGTCCG
The DNA here is from genome assembly GCA_963921515.1 of Calotriton arnoldi. Classification (NCBI taxonomy): domain Eukaryota; kingdom Metazoa; phylum Chordata; class Amphibia; order Caudata; family Salamandridae; genus Calotriton; species Calotriton arnoldi. The sequence goes on along the minus strand of CAWUFW010000874.1, from coordinate 2,678,438 downwards.
TTACATGGGGGAAGCTCGATGAAATCAAGCTGAAGCCTCGTGAATGGTCCTGCTGCTTTTCCAATTCGTCCCCAACTTACAACTGTCTTTCTGCCTGGATTTTGCTGCTGACAGGTAATACACCTCTTGCATAAACTCTCTGCAATGACTCTGAATTTAGGGTTATACCATGACTGCTTGAAGAGCCTAATCATTGCATCTCTTCCAACATGTGCAATTCCATGGTACACCCTTTCCATTTGGGATAGTAAAGAATCTGGCATAACTGGTCTTTCATCTATATACACCCAAACTTCATCTTCTGCTCTCTTCTTGCAGCCTGATTTTTTCCAAATTTCCTTTTCCTCTTCCCTTGCCTCTTCTTGTAACTATCTAATCTCATCCCAGGTTTCCCAGGAGGAAAACATCAGATGGCAATTAGTATTTTTCTTCTCCACCCCTCTGTTTATCACAATTTAATTTTGTGCACAGAAACGCGCTACTTGATCAGCGTATCTGTTGCCGCTTGTCACATAATCATTCCCTGACTTATGTGCAGAACATTTGACTACTGCAATTTTCTTTGGCAATTGCAAAGCATCCAATAAATCTTTCACATTTTTGCTATTTCTTGTAGGAGAACCTGAAGAAGTCAGAAATCCCCTTTGCATCCATAACTGTCCGAAATCGTGAACCACCCCAAAACCATATTGACTGTCAGTAAATATGGTTACTTTCAAATTTTTGCCAATTTTGCATGCTCTAATCAGAGCTATGAGCTCAGCAATTTGTGCAGAATTTACCCTTTTTAGACAGGATGCTTCCAGAACCGCAGCCACTGTATATATTGCATAAGCAGAACTCAATTCGCCTTTTTCATTTCTCAGACAAGATCCATCAACAAACATCACACTATCTGATTCTTCTAATGGGTTATCCTTAATGTCTGACCTTGGTTTCGTGCACAAATCTGTCACATCCAAACAATCATGATCTGCTTCGTCTCTTACTTCCTCACAAAATGGACTAGGCAACAATGTTGCCAGATTTATTGTTGTACATCTCACTACTGTCACATTTTCAGCACCCAATATTACTCTTTCATACGTAGTCAGCCGACTATAGGTCATATACTGTGTACATGATTTTGTCAAAAGGATCTCAACTGAGTGTGGCACATATACTTTAACTGGATGTCCCATCACAATCGCTTCACTTTGTTCCAAGCTCACACAAGTAGCAGCTACTGCTTTCAGACAACCTGGTAACGCTGCAGCCACTGAATCCAAAGTAGCAGAAAAATATGCTACTGGACGTAGTGCCCTTCTATGTCTCTGAGCTAAAACTGAAAGTGCACACCCATCTCTCTCACAACGGTACAACGCAAAATCCTTTGTATAATCTGGCATTCCCAATGCAGGTGCTCGACAAAGACTGTCTCGTAACTCAATAAAAGCATTCATGCTTTAATCATCCAATTCAATCGGATCAGTCACATCTTTGTGTGTTAACCTCTGTAGAGGCTTTGCAATCAGTGAAAAGCCACTGATCCACTGTCTGCAGTATCCAACCATTCCCAGGAACATTCTCACTTCCTTCTGAGTTTTAGGAGGACTCATTTGTTGAATTACACTGATCCTTTTTGGTGTCACCTTTCTCACTCCTTTCTCTATTTTGTGTCCCAAATATTGGACCTCTTGTTTACAGAACTGTAATTTTGCTGGTGACACTTTGTGTCCCCCCTCTGCCAGATGATTCAGTAAGGCAATTGTATCTGTCACACATGCCTCTCGTGTTTTTGATGCCACCAGTAGGTCATCAATGTCCTGAACCGAAACCGATTTTTCTGGCATAATCAAAGTCTCCAAACATTTTTTCAAAATCTGATTAAAAATCGATGGACTCTCTTTGTACCCTTGGGGGACTCAGCACCATGCCAAAACACGGTCTCCGAACCGGAACACAAATAAATATTGGCTAGCCGGATGTAAGGGAATCGAGAAAAATGCCTGACACAGATCAATTACTGTATACCATTCTGCATCACAGGGAATCTGATATAGAATCACTGCTGGATTTGGCACTATTGGACAACAGGGTACTACAATCTTATTTATCTTTCGTAAATCTTGTACTAGCCTATATTTTATGCTTGGCTTTTTAATTCCCATAATAGGTGAATTACAAGGACTGCTTAGTATTTCTTTTAGAATACCTTGCTCAATCATTTGGTCAATCACAGGAATTACTCCTGCTGTTATCTCAGGACTCATTTTGTATTGAGGTGTGTTTGGAAATGTTGCATCCGGTTTCACCGTAACCTGAATAGGATCCACACCCTTCATCAGACCAACCTCTTTTCCTGAGAAATCCCATACATCAGATCTTACAGTATCTCTCAACTCTGCAGGCAAATCTTCTTCAGTAAGAAGTGAAAACAGTTCATCCACTTCTGTCCCTTGCTTTGCTGACATCATTTTAAACGCAACATCCTCATCTGGTGTTTAAAAAGCAATACCATCTGGTGTACAATAAATTGTGCAATTCATTTTGCACAGTAAGTCTCTCCTAATAGGTTTACTGGACTCGTATCACATACCACGAACCGATGCATGTCTCTGAATCTTCCAATATGAACTTCTATTAGCTTTGTTATTGGGGTTCTGATATGCTTATTGGAAACTCCTACAACTTGGATAGTTTCTCCCGAGATGGGTAGGTTTGGAATTTCTGCTGCTCTCACAGTAGAACGAGTAGCACCAGGGTCCACTAGAAATGTAATATCATTACCTTCCACTTTTCCATCAACAAATGGACCTGACTGATTTACCTCTAGAGTTGCGCCAAGCACGCACTCTTCCTCCCCCCTCAGGCACCGTCATTGAGATGAGTCTGAATCACTCTAATTGCACTGCAACAAGTATTGCGGAATCATTTGTACATTTTGATTCTTTCCAATTTGTTCACCTGCGTGAAATCCAGTGTTCGCACTGTATCTCTGCACCTGAGCATTCACATTATTTGGCATAGGAGCTTGTGGTACCTGTAACTGTGGAGTAACTATCTGCTGCTGCTGTTGCTGTTGTTGATTCACAACCACCTCATTCTGCATCTGTGAATTTAATTTTTGATTCATCCCATAATTTTTCTGAGCAGATCTACACTCGTTCTTCCAATGCCCAAATTTTCCGCACGCATGACAAGGATATTTCCTTTTCATTTCATCTTTATTCATCTTACCTCTACCTCTACCACCACTCATTACTTGACCATTCTGATTTTGACCCCTCATCTGAAAATCTGTTTGGGAACCACTGTTTCCTTCTTGCTGTTCTGCTACCTTCACTTGTGCCCACATCATTTTCTCTTTTAGCTTCTTATGTCTCGATTCAATATCATCACTACAATATTTTGCATACCTCAGTATCTCATCAACCGTTTTACTCTGCCAACAAATCAAATGTTGCTGAATCATGTTGCTAATTTCTGGTTTTAATCCAAATACAAAAGATACACAAAATGTCCCATATCTTTATCTCCAATATTCTCAAACCCACTGTACTGTTTGAACACCTGTAACAACCTTTCATAATAAGCATGTACCGACTCCTTTGGTTCTTGGGTTGTTCTGTCAATTTTAACCCAACCTGTTTCTTTCAGAGAAATTTTTCCTTTCAGGTATGTAATTACCTGATGATATTTCCTCAACACCTCATCTGAAGGTGCACCTGTTTTCGGATCTCTAGGATATTCTTCTTTAGGCCAATCAACAGTATTCTTACACTCTGTCCACAATCTGCTGGAACAACAATCTCAAATAAACCATCCAGATCTTTCAACAGGACTTTTGAAACCTTCACAAACCTCTCTACTTGTTGGTACCATTCAACTGGTTTTTCCCTCAACCTAGGAAAGTCATGAGTAAAAGACAATATATCCTGTCTTGTCCAAGGAACATGAACATATCCACCACCCGGAACTTCTCTCATTGGACACACCCTTTCAGCCTGTTCTGTTTCTCTCAGTGGAAATAAAGACGCATTTTTATTGGCATTCATTTCTTCTTTCTTTTTCGCCCATCTACCTTTCCACCGTTCTACATCTCCCCATTTCTTCAGAATATTCATTAATTCTTTTATTTGCAATCTTTTACCAGACGCATTCAAGCTCTCTAAATCCTTTTCAGTAAAATCCAGTCTATATGTTTTCTGTAACACTTTTGACTTCTCTATGTCCACTCCATATTCACAAGCAGCCTGTTAACTTTTCATGAACATTTCTCGCTTTCCAAGTAATATTTTTGCACAGAAATACCAACTCTTCATCTCGATAATTACTCAATTTGTCTGGACTTATTGTACCAATAATCATTTCTTCCAAATCCACTCTCAGTTTACTCACATCTATATTCTGTGGTTGAGGTTTTTGCTTTTCCATTCCCCTTATCCAGTCATCTAATTCATCTGGTGAGGGTCCCATTGAACTCCCTGATATCGGAGTGACATTCTGCACTAATCTCCTTGGATCCATTTGCGCACTTCTCTTAGAGGTTTCAGTTAACATCTCTCACAAACTGGCAAATCAATTAATGAAGTACTTATCTTTGTCTGTTCTACCTGATCATCTCTCGTTACCACTTTATTCCTGTCTCTGTTCATTGGGACTGTCAAAGCATGTACTTTTGATATATTCTGTTTTTCTCCATGCAATGGAACTATAGGTCCAATCGTTACTGGTACTGTTAATGCTTCCGCATTCAGATTCAACTGATTAATTTTCTGAGTCAACTCCTCTCTTGCCCTATTCAACATATCCATTTCACTCTCTTGTACTGCTCTAGTCACTACTGGGACTTGTGAAACCTGCGGAATTAGTGGGGTTCCCATTAATGGTGTATTTGGGACTGTCTCACTTGTTTTCTCTTGATAAGGTGGAGGTTTTTTAGTCAAAATGTCATTGTTAGATTTGGGGGTCTCTAGTTGGCAGAGGTAGGTACCTTTGTCCAAATAGGGACCCTTGCGTCTAGTCAGGGTAAGGGGAATACACTCCTAAAATAACCGCTGCTCACCCCCTTGGTAGCTTGGCACAAGCAGACAGGCTTATCTCAGAGGCAGTGTGTAAAGCATTTGTGAACACATACAGTAATCAAGTGACAACACTACAGATGGACACCACACCAGTTGTATATTAAAAATAAGTATCTTTTATATAGATTTAACACAAGACCATAAACGACAAAAATCCACAATACTGTACTTCAAAAATGGTAGAATTAGCTCAGTTCTCTTTAGATGATAAATGCGACACTTTGAGTTCAATGTTCCTTAGGATGCGTAACGCTATACAACGAAAGTGTTGCAGGGAAGGTGATGCGTCGGTTCCTTACACGCAAGAACGGTGATGCGTCGGGTCCCTACTGATGCGTAGGGGATGCGTCGGTTCTTCTCGGCGTGGGTAGGTGATGCGTCGGTTTCTTACTGAGCTTTCGTGGCGATGCGACCAGCAACGCCGTGATGCGATGAAGATCCGGTGCAATGAAACAAAGATGCCGTCTTCTTCTTGATGTGACACGATGTGTGCATGCCCGACGGCCGTGTGGCGACTCAACGATTCTTCTGAGCCGCGACAGGCCCTGCGACACGCTTCCGGGTGATGCGGCGGCGTCTGATGCGACGTCGATCCTCTTCTCCGGCGATGCGAGGCGCTTCGGCAACGATGCGACGGCCGTGCGGCGCCTCAACGATTCTTCTGAGCCGCGACAGGCCCTGCGACACGCTTCCCGGTGATGCGGCGGCGTCTGATGCGACGTCGGTCCTCTTCTCCGGCGATGCGAGGCACTTCGGCAACGATGCGACAGCGGCAGCGACACTTTTCTCCGTTGATGCGGTGGCGTCTGATGCAACGTCAATCCTTTTCTTCGGCGATGCGAGGCGCTTCGGCAGCGGCGGCGACGCTTCTTCTTCGTGAGTCGCGCTTCCAGCTCCTTGCGACACGCAGTCCCTCAGAAAGTCCAGCACAGCAGCAGGCACTTTCCAGAAAGACTCTTGGGGAGCTGGTTGGTGAAGTCTGTTGTCCCTGAGACTTCAGCAGGAGGCAAGCTCTTCTCTCAAGCCCTTGGAGATCTTTTACAAGTTGATGAAAGTACACACAAAGTTCCTTTCTCCTTTCTTTGGCAGTCAGGCAACCACTGCAGGCCAATCCCCCAAACAGCACTCAGCTTAGGGATAGTCTCTTCCTCAGTTTCTCTGGTTCCTCTTCTCAGCAAAGGTTTCTTCTTGTTTCCCAAAGTGATCTAAAGTTCTGGGGTTTGGGTCCCCTCTTTTATACTCATTTTCCCTTTGTTCTCTGAAGGCAGAGAGGCCTTTGCCTAGTCCAAACCAGTTCTGGTCGGTCCTGGAGCACTTTGTTGACAAGACTCCTTCTTTCCTTTCACAGTGTAGGCCAGGGACATCAGACACACCAAAGGAGGTGGAGCCAGCATTGTGGAGGGAAGGCACAGCCCTATTCAGGTCCCAGGTGCAACTCCTCCCACCCATCTCCATGCAGTTCTCTCTATTCAGCCCTGTGCTGACTCACCCTGTCTCCTGGAATCCCCCAGCCCCTGTCACTCAAACTCCAGACAAGGAATACACAACCTAGCAGAGGCAGGCTTGGATAGTTAGGCAAGAAAATACCTACTTTCTAAAAGTGGTATTTTCAAACACAGAATGTTAAAACCAACTTCACTAAAAGATGTATTTTATCATTCTGAGTTCAGGCATATACTAAATTCGTCTTTCTACCATGTTCCCTGGGTCAGTTAGGATTATAAGATGTAATAATCAAACTGCCCATTCTGGCCTATGGGGAACAGGTAGCCTTCCAATAGTGAAAAATGAAAATGGCTGTAATTCACTATTAGGACATGCCACACACACAAGGGCATGTCCTACCTTATACTTACAATGCACCCTGCCCTTGGGCCTACCATAGGGGTGTCTTATATGAAGAAAAGGGAAGGTGTAGGGACTGGCAAGTGGGTGCACTTGCCCAGTCAACATGGCAGTACCAGACTGCACACAGGCTCTGCAATGGCAGACCTGAGACACACTTTACAGGCTGCTTCGGTGGGTGGCACAACCAGTGCTGCAAGCCCACCAGCAGCATTTGGTTTACAAGCCCCGGGCACACTCAGTGCACTGTACTAGGGTCTGACAAGTAAACCAAACCAACCAATCATGGAATCACTAATCCATACATCAATTTACCATAGGGAGCACTTGCACTGTGGCACTGAATAGCAGTGGCACAGTGCCCAAAGCATCTATAACCAGCAAAAACACATGAGGCAACAGCAAAAAATGGAAGGGAGACCCAAGCCAACAGTGCCAGGTCTAACAGTCATCTAATAACTCATCATCAGAATCACTTAGGGCAAAATCTATCCTTGATGACTCTTCATTTTTCTTCTTCTCTTTACATTTGCCTCCCGACGCTTCTTCAGCAACTAAAACTGGATACAGACCCTCTGTCACAACCGCTCTCCTCCATCTTTTCATTCTTTCTCCCCCACCATTCAAAAGGATATCTAGTCATAATATTTCTGTATCTTCTTCCGCCCCTATACTTCTCTCGCTCATATGCCTCATATTCCCATTCCTCAAGCGCTTCATACTGAGTAGGTCTAGGTTCTAGAGAAATCATTCGTTCTCTCAGATTCTGTAGGATCCTTACATTAAATGTACCATGCTCTGGAAAAGCTAAAACACCATCATCTTCTGTGTAATTCACCCAATTCTCTAACCAAGTACAAGTATGGTAACCACATTCCAACATCATAAAAGAAGCAGCTGTTCCCGGAGGTGGAATAAGAATTCCCTCTCTCGTAACTATTGGTTTGTCCTTTTTAAAGAATCTCTTTATTTTATTAACCAACTTCATTTTTTTTTCTTCAAAACTTTTCGCTAAAATACAATTCAATAAACAAACAACAAACTCTTCGTACTTCTGCCTAAACTATTTGCTAACAACCGTCTAATAACAGCGCGACTCACACTAACCAACCAATCAGAACACTCCTACGTAATCAGTACCTTGACCAATACCAGTGAAGTTCACAGTAATCAACCAATCACAGCTCTTTTGAACGCCAGCGGCCTGACCAATGCCAGCGCGGCTTTTTGTGATGTCAGTATTACTCCTTCTACTGACCCTGCCTTAACAAAATAATACGGCAATGTTTTTCTATACTTTTTTCAACAAAACTTGTTAGAAAACAAACATTAAACAATGCTACTTTGTCTGTTCCACTAGATAAAGAGATAGTCTTTACTTCAAAAAGAAATATTCTTTCACTTTGAGTAAAATAACGACCAGCGCTATTCTACACCCAAACAAGCTACAGGAGGACTTGGTACTCCTCTAGGGATACTAGCCAAAGTTTCGGAAGAGGACTTTCACAAGGAAAGAGGTCTTGGTACTCCTTTGGGGATGTAAGGCCAGAGTTTCGGAAGTGGACCCTTAGCTATTTCACACAAAATCTACTCTCAAACGAAATAGTCCCTAATATAACACCAACAGCCTCTCGCCGTTGAGTATTACAACAACAGACAAAGTGCTTCTGCAGTGTGATACCTTATCCACACTATTCTTCTGCCTCTTCAGGCTAATACATTATCATCCCGGGATCTTAGGTAACCCCGTACCCGTACTTCAAGACAACATAGAACAGAACACTAACTTTTCATGTTAAGGAAACAAATAATCAATAATCATTACCAAAATAATCAATAAATAACCATCCTCTGCTACCAAAAACTGATAAAGCGCCAATCAGGAATCGATAATCGATAATACACAATCACTGGCCCATACTCATACACCCAACATAAATCCCTGATAGCACTGTTTCAAGTTTAATCGTTAAATCAGTTGTTCACAACCTACAGGCTCATCCTAGCACACTAGATACATAATTGAACCTGTAATCAAACTCTCTTTCCTCTGGTCGATGGACCATTAGTTGAAGAGTTGATGGTAATAATTAGAAACTAACTATTGATCTATACTACTGAATAAAGCACAAACTCAGTATAAGGTTAATAGTATTTATCGCAAATAATGTGAAGGTAAATGCTCATCATGTACAGTTTTACAAGGCAAACAAAGAATAAATCACACAGAGAGAACATTTGTTAAAGCAAAAAGATATCAAACTCAAATCACAATGATTAGAATGCAATGAAGGAGTGGATAGATGAAGAGACATAAATTTCAGAGACAAAAATACTTTTACAAATATTTATGCAAAATACAGGTTTAGCCATACTAACCTAAATATTTTAGTGGAAAATCTACCCCTGGCCACGGGAATAGATGGGGGTTCCCCGGGAAAGATTCAGGGAACAAAGAGTAGGACAGGAACAGGAAGACAGGTAGGCCTCTATCTGCATACAGCAAACCGACGGACAGCGACAATCTCCCTTCTCTAGCTTCTTCAAAGAGGCACGCCCAAGAGTTCTCGAGCTGTTCAGCTTAAGCACGCCCATAACACCTCCTAGTCACCCCAGTTATACTCTAAAAACCTACATGTCCATCCCACCATTGTAGCAACTTTTTCAGAATCTTAGTCTCTCATTGGTCAAATTAGGGGTGTTCTATCACACCACCATAGTCACGTCCATGGTTTCACAGCATTCATTGTTCAACAATACATAATCCACGTTTCATAAATACAGCTTCCTTCGATTCGTTACATGTTTCAAAACTTTACATTTTATTGTCAGCCTCTGCAGCTTCTGCGGAAGAAGTTTATACAATTTGCTCATGATTTCACTGCCATCCTTCCGTTACTTGGCAGACATACAATGGATCTCGAAGGTCGTCAACATTGCCTTCTTCATTTCTCTCTCAGAGCTCGATTTTCAGCTTTTTATTTGACTTTTGTAGAGTTAATTCTCATACTGCTAAGAGATTAGTATGTGAGCTGGAATGTCCAGACAGAACTTAGATTGCTTAATTCCCAGTGTTCTGGGTATGCTGCATTACTGTGGTGGCCACGTCATGTAAGGAGCTGCTTTGCTGAGGATGTCGATATGAAATAAACTCATCTGAATTACACATACGAAGTTGTGTAGTTACTACATTTTTCTGGCAACGAGTTGTGTCTGCGCAGGGGGCAGAATACGGATGTCCTCACCCCTGGTCTAAATGAGATACAATCAAAACGAACGATCTACATGCTGGTAAGATCGTTTTTAACTTGTCAAAAGCTGCGTGCCTGAGCAGATTTTAAAAGACATTGTCATATGGAAGGGGTTGTGTCGAATTTCGTTTCTTTTTATTAATGAAGTTGTCCTTGCGTGAAAGTCAGTGAAAGTCACCGTTGCAGCTTGTGGATGTTTAAACAAAGTCGTCGTGTGCCTGCGCGCGCATGAATAATGGAAGCGCGAGGCACAGCCTGAGGATTAAGTGTCATTAGGAGGTGATTCACACGCGCTTGGGAACAGACGCGCACACAGTCAATTACGAGCGCGAGCGTCAGCTGCTGATAATTCACAGATGTCTGGAATCAACACGCTTGGAGACAATTAGCACTCAATTGCCGCTCGTTGAAACGTGAGCGCTGCGAAGATTTGAAAGGCACGCCGTTCATGAGCGTGTGAAAATATTAAAGGCACGTCACAAGCATAATACTGAAATACCGTGAGCTGCCAGATTTTAAAGGCAAGCCACGAGTAAAATACTTGTTATTGTTCTTACAGAAGGATTGTTGATGGACGTATACTACCAAGCACAAGTTCCACTGCTAATGTACACGGTCTGAGATATGATATGATACTTACTGCTCAACTTTCCCATTAGTGCTCTGCTCTCCTTCACGTCTGGCTGGAACGCTGTAAAAATAAAGATAGGGCAAGCTTACTATAGACAGGGAAGAAACACTAACATTGGATAATAAGGAAAGAAGAAAGAAAAAAATAGAGAAAAGGAGAATAGAGAAAGGAAGTACAGAAAATAGACTCACAGAAGAATTGGAATAATATTCCAATTAATTAATTGTGTTAGTCTATTTTGTTAACTTATTGTTTTAATCCCTTGTTTTAGTTAGTTGTTTTAGTCTTTTTTTTTTTTTTGCATTGAACATGTCTGACCAAGCCATGGCTTCTCCGCCAACGTTTTTGGCTACTCCAGGGTCTCCACCCGTTCCCTGGGAACAATGGAAAAAGCTATTTTTCACTTACATTTTGGCTATAGGTGGTGAGAGGTATGGGCCTGTTAGGCGCCAAGCTATATTACTACACCATCTGGGAGTTGAAGGAAGGAGACTATATGAAAATTTACCAGAGATTTCCTTAGGTATGGGAGATGGACAACCTAACAATGTGTATGAAATGTCCATTATGATGTTTGATATAAGGTTTATTACTGAAATTAATATTGTAATGGAACGACATAAATCTTTTACACGAGCACAGTTGTTGGAAGAAGACATCGATACATATGTAGCTGCTTTACGTGGTTTATCCCTAACATGTAAATTTGAGAACTTGAGTGACTCTCTCATTAGGGATCAAGTTGTGAGATGCACAAATGATAAAAGGGTGAGAGAGAAGTTGCTAACAAAGGATCTCGATCTTGAGGGAACTATTCAAGTTGTCAAAGGCATGGAGCAAGCTTCTAAGTGGTTGAAGGAAATGGATACCTCGTCGAAAGTTGAAACTAAGATTGGGAAGGTTGGAAAAGAGAATACTCCTATTTGTGAAGCTCAAAGAACATCTTTAAAAGACATTACAAAGAACGACACTGAAGGGGTAAAGAAGAATGTGGTAGACGATGGTGGAAAGAAAGATATTCCTACAAGGGAAATAAAATGTTTTCGTTGTGGGGCTCCTGGGCACATTGCGACAAGCTTTAAATGTGCAGCAAGAGGAGTTGTATGCCGTAACTGTGGGAAAAAAGGGCATTTTTCTAAAATGTGTACAACAAGATATAAACAAAGTAGTGTTAAAGAGGTTGAGGAAGTATGCGAAAGTGTGACTGAAATATTCCTACCTATTTATGAAGAAGAATGCGCTGTTTCCAACGATGCCACACATGCCAAGGAATTCAATGGTGCAAGGAAAGAAAGTGATGGTAAACTTGAGAAACCACATTGTATTGTAGGTTTAGAACTATATGATGATTGGTCCGAACCTGATATAAAGGCAGTAGGTTACGGTGGAAAGAAAATAGAAATTCTAGCTGTGAGATGGATGAACATCTCATTCAAGGGACAATTAGTGTATGGACGTGTGTATTTAACTGATTTTGGCTCTACCCTTTTGGGATGGCGTCATCAAAAAGATTTGGGCATAATGTTAAATCCTAATGCAGAAGACCCTGTCATATTATCATTACCTGAATCGCATGGTGTAAACTCTGTGGATACATTTGATGAATGGGTAGTAAAGAAATTTCCTCGTGTTCTCAGTGATGATTTGGGTCTATTGAAAGGATTCTGTCATAAAATCATCCTTAAAAAAGGAGCAATCCCAGTGGTACATAAGGTACGCAATGTGCCTCTTCTGATAAAGGAACCTTTGCAAGGGGAATTAGACAAATTATTGAGTCAGGGAATAATCGAGCCCATCGAATCATCAGAATGGTTGGCTCCAATTGTCGTAGCTCCTAAGGAGGGAGGTAGGATCAGGTTATGCATAGATTTAAGAGACCTTAATCGAAATATTTGGGTTGACAGACAACCACTCCCTAATATTTCTGAAATGTTGTCAGCCATGTCAGGAGAGAAAGTTTTTACGGTTGTCGATATGACAGCAGCGTATCACCAAATCAGTCTGCACAAGGATTCCAGGCATCTGACATCCTTCGTCACCCCATTAGGGGCATTCCGTTATTTGCGAATGCCGTTTGGGCTGGCATCTGCGTCAGCAGTTTTTCAAAGGGTGATGACGAAAATATTTGAAGGCTTAGAAGATGTCTGGTATTTTCAGGATGACATCATGATAGCTGGAAAAAATGAATCACACCATGGTGAGTTGCTAGAAGAAGTGACAATTTAGAAAAAAAAGTGTTACATATTTGGGACACGTGATATCATGTGATGGTATACAACCCAAGGGGAGCATTGTTCAAGGAATAAGTGATGCACCCTGCCCGGAAAGCAAAGATCAATTGAAGTCCTTCCTTGGGTTGGCCGAATATTGTTCAAAGTTCGTGAAGAACTTCACTAGGATAGTGGAGCCTTTAAGATTGTTAATGAAAAAGGATGCAGTATTTATGTGGAATGATGCATGTGAGGATGCGTTCCAGAAAATCAAAGAAAGTATTATTGGAGCTCCTTTCCTAGGCCACTTTGAAGTAACTTGGAAAACTTACCTGACCACAGATGCCAGTGGTTTGAGACTGGGAGCAGTGTTGGCTCAACTTGTTGACGGACAGGAAAGGATTATTGGATTTGCCTCCAGGAGATTGCAAGGTGCTGAGAGATCTTACTCAGTGATTGAAAGAGAAGCCCTTGCATGCTGTTGGGGAATTAGACATTTTAAATATTTTCTTTGGGGTTTGCCTTTCAGAGTTAGAATGGACCATAAGCCACTAGTGCATTTGTTCAAGGGTGGCAGAGGGTTAGAAGGTGGTGTTACTCCTAGGATTTCGAGATGGATTTTATCTGTTTTAGAGTATAATTTTGAGTTAGAATACTTAAAAGGACTAAAAAATGTAGTAGCAGATTGCCTGTCTTGTTTACCTACCAAAAGTCAAATAGTTGAAATGATAAATCTAGAAACGGATGTGGGCGATGAGTTCACGGTCCATGAATGTGTGGCATTAAAGAAAGAAGTATGGGATGCTGCCATGGAAGATGATTTGGTGTTAAGAAGAGTAAACGAGAGTATTAGGGATGGTTGGCAACCTAGTGTGAGTTGTGATGAGCTGATAAAGGAGTATTGGAATGTTAGAGAAGAGTTGAGCATCCTGGACAACAAGGTGATGAGGAGGAGTCGCATTGTACCTCCTATGGGACTTTGGAGTCAAATTGTGGAACTAGCGCATGAGGGACATCCTGGGAGGAATATGACCAAGAGGAGGATAAGACAAACCTATTGGTGGCCTAGATTGGATAGTATGGTTGAGGATTTTGTTAAGCATTGCTATGCATGTGCTAACAGTGATAAAGTAAAAACGTTAAGAGAACCCCCACTTAAGTGTGTTGAGATACCAGCTAGGCCTTGGGAAAGGCTAGCAATGGACTTTCTAGGTCCTATAAATAAGCTGGGAGGTGAGAATAGGTTTATCATTGTACTTGCTGATTACCATACTAAGGGGCCGATTACGATGGCGGTCGGTGTTAGTACCGCGGTGCCGGCGGTGCGGAAAAATGCCTTTTACCGCCCGCCAGCAGCGGTCCTCACGGCCGCCATATTATGAAGGGCAAATATGCCCCATTTCCCGACCTCCGCGGTGCAACGCCGACCGCCATGAAATTGCGCCCGCCACCGCGCCGGTGGGAGCCAATGGAGACTCACCGCCGTGCGGAATGACGTCCCGTCCGCTAAACAAATTACGATGCGCCAAACAACCCGTCGAACCGCAGGGGAGAAACCGCCCTTCCAGACACGGCGGAATCTCGACAGCGGAGCGTGAAACGAGACTTCCGGAGCCCTCCACCCGGAGCCGAACGCCATGGATCCAGCACTACACGTCCTCCCGGTGCTGTACGTGATACATCACCAGGCCAACATCGCCCGCCGCGGACGCCGCCGCAGGTACGTAAACAAAACACAATACAACACAAAACAGAACACAAATTCCACGGGCTGAAACAGGGCACCTGGCCACACCAGACACACTGGTGTGGACAGGAACACATCCATCAGTGTACCCACACATGTCTCAGCTGGCACCAATTCACACCCTACATCAAGCCCACCAAAGTACCGCGAACATAATGTAATGTGTTGCTGACGACACCGCAGCGGTGAGCATGCGGGAAATCCATCGCACAAAGCAGAATGCATGTACAGCAACGGACAGGCCAGAAAGACCACAGGCCACCACCACCACCCACCACCCACAGCTCCGCCGCACACAGCAAGAAACATGCCAATCCCCCACCCTGTGCACCCCCATGTCCAACACCAAGCGAGCTAATTCCACACCCAGCAGCACACAACTAACACCTAGGGAGACAGACACAGCAGCATTTGGTGTAGATCAACACACAGCACAGAGGCACAGGCCCAGGGCAACACACACACACACCACACCACCACATACATGGCAAGAAAGCAGAATACAAGCACAAAATGAACATACACACAAGGAACATACAGACTACTGGACACACACCCTGCCAACTCACACAGACATACCCCACACCGACACACAGCCACATACACAGACTACATGCCACCAGCAATGGAGCACAACATAGAGGAAAGCAAAAATGATGTGCACACAAATGGGAGGGCAAGGAGACAACCAACAACCAGGTGAACAGACACATGCAGGACAAGGAACCCAGAACAACATCCACACCCCATCCAAGCACATGGCTGGCACAGTGAGTGAAGTCAAACAACAGTCACCTCAGTGCAACAACTCAGGGAGACAGCAAGGTAACCCATGTATAGGGACAGGGATGAAAGGAAGGACCTCAAGTCAAACAGTGAACAGCAAGTACACATGAGTATCACACAGGGCACATTGGCACACTCAATGACTGCCAAACACAAGTAGGAGTCCCCAAACATACCCCCTCATATCTGCAGCACACAATCCCAATGCCAGACACACAGAAGGGCCTACATAATGTCCAGACAAGATACAGACAAACAATCAAACCCCCTGGGGGCATCCACAAACATCACACACACACAGGGATTTCAGTACCAACGTCTGCACCAAAACAAAAATGGCAAACACAATTCAAAACAGAAACACATACAGAACCACAAAAATAACACACAGCTCCTGTGCAGCCAAACTAGGGGAAGGCAATGGGAGCACACACACAACAGGAGTGCACCACCTCATCAGTCAGGAAAAATGCATGGGCTACATACCACAACACAGACAAGAAGTGCACCATCACAGAACAACACAGACACATCAAACACACAACAGATGCACAACACCACAAAACACATAGCAAACACAGCAGTACATCAGGGGATGTACACTAGGACAGCACAAGGCAACATACACCCACAGCACTGAATGCACAACAAGCAGTGTGTGCACACAAACACACAACAGTCCCACACAGCCATGAGTCACACGCCAGTAACACACACATCAACACACACGACAAAGCCACAACCAACACACCGTACAACCCTTGACCACCCAAATGCACACCATGTAAGTAACCGTTGTGACTAGGATGACTGCCCATCACAACATGACTACACATCTACACTGCTAGGCATACATGAAAGCAAGAAAGCACATACATGTTGAGCCTGGTCAGCCTGCCTGCAATCCCGTGTATATGACCCCTCTATGTGTTTGCAGTGCCCACATACCAGGATGCAGTAAAACATAGCCAACAGCAACAAGGAAGGAACATGAGTCTGGTATGTCACAGAAAACAACATCAATGAGCCCACAAGTATCCGAGTCATGAAGAACTGAAGTCCCCGTCACCCCTGTAAAATAAATGATAAGTCAAACAAGCCAGTGGCACAGTTGAAGTGGCACACAGAGCATGTGGCACAGTAAATGTGAGACATACAGGAAAAGCCTTATTCAGTAAGGACAATGACACAACTGACAACATGAGCAACTGTTTTTATTCACAAATAGCACTGATAGGAAACAATATCAGACAGGACCAAGGCACAAGATGCAGAGCCTGAACATGAGAAGCTGCACAGGCAGGGGGCAAACTGCAAGGCCAGTGGCCAGTCCAAGGTGCAGACAGAGACAATGAGAAGCTGCACAGGCAGGGGGCAAACTGCAAGGACAGTGGCCAGTCCAAGGTGCAGACAGAGACAATGAGAAGCTGCACAGGCAGGGGGCAAACTGCAAGGCCAGTGGCCAGTCCAAGGTGCTGACAGAGACAATGAGAAGCTGCACAGGCAGGGTGCAAACTGCAAGGCCAGTGGCCAGTCCAAGGTGCTGACAGAGACAATGAGAAGCTGCACAGGGAATGTGTGTCACCAAACTCCGCCATGGTCAGCAACACAGTCTGGTGTGACACGATGGGCAGCACAGGTACCGGTGTGGGATAGACAGGTCTGTGACATTGATCAACATTCAGAGCTGGCTGTCAGTCTGACTGGGAGCTGACTGTGTGTCGGGCACAGTTGGACCACTTGACTGGGGAGTGAGACGCCCAGCTGAGGAAGAGCTATCAGTGGCCTTGGACGCTGGAGGGCTGCTTGGACCAGGTGGTGTAGTGGCACGTGGAGGTGGACTCAGGCCGACGTGGGACACAGTGTGGGAGGAAGACAGTGGAGGGGTGCCTTTCCACTTCTTGGGGATTCTAAATGGCTTGCCTGTCTTCGTATCAATGGTAAGTGGTGTGGACACAAACGGCACACTCAGCACCAAGGCTGCCGCAGGTGCACACGCTGGACCTCCCTTTGGGGATGTGCTGGATCCAGAAGGACGCTTAGCCTGGCATTGCCTCTGCCCCTCCATCCCCTCTTTACCCTGTGTGCCCCCTACAGTGCCCTCCTGTCCCTGCTTCACTGGACTTGGAATGGGAGTAGAGGTAGTTGGTGAAACAGCCTTGGATACCTTACTATGTGTAGCCTTGCCAGGCCCCACCTTCACAGTGGGCATGGAGAGTGTCTGCATGCCTTTGCGAGACGTTTTTGGGACCACAGAGTCTGTGGCCTGGGATTGCTCTGAGGCTTGTGACCCTGAGTACTTCCTCCTTGAATCATGTGCCTTTGCAACGCCTGACGGGCTCTTCCCTTTGCGCTCTGGGGTTGTTTTTCTCTTTGTAGGGGAAGGTGTCTGTGACCTTGACCGCTTGGGCTGCTGCTGCTGTGTGCTACGTGTGCAGTATCGTGAGGTTGAGGTGTGTGAAGCGTGGTCACCGTCGTCCAGACGTCGCCACTGGCATGGGGGTGGACAAAGGGACTGGAATTGGACTACGAGATTGAGCCAGTTGAAGAGCAGCCGCCATTGTGGAGGACATTGTCTGGACAGTGCGGTGCAGCCCACCCACGTCTGAATGGATGCCCTCCATGAAAGCTAACACCTGTGCCAATTTGCGGTCGTGGTCTGACAATGCATTGAGGAGCCCTGTCTGCCCCACACACAGCTGGCGCATAAGATCCACACACTCTGCACTGATGGCAGCAGGGGGCACAGGGGCAGGGGCAGCGGTGCCTGGAATGAAGGACACCCTTCCCCTCTTTGTGGTGCGAACACGGGCAGCAACAGAGGAAGTGGCTGGGAGGGTGGGCACTGCACGCTGTGTGCTGGAAGATGTAGCAGACTCTCCGTTCCCTGTGTCCTCCAAGATGTCTGCACCACCGCCGTCATCAGATGATGTTGAACTTTGCGTCTCGGGCTGTGATTCCTCCAGCATACTCCTATCCCCTCCGAGGCGCTGGTCACATCTGTGTCACTGGGATCCTGTGCAGCTGTTGTGCTTGTTTCACCACCACTGGTGTCCGTCCCCTGTCCCTCCGTGCCCACGGGAGATGCTGCATAACAGAGAGACATGTAGGGTCAGCAAAGTGACAGCAACAGGACAAACATATTCAAGCAAAGCAACACTGAGGATGACAAAGTCTACATGTTGCAGGCCACCCCGTGCAATCTCACCATGCAGACACACATCACTACCTCAAACAGTGCGTACAAACATCTACACACGGCACAGCTGAGCCATGTGATGGGCAGACAGCACAACATCATGCATGTTGGGGCGTACAAACACTAACACCAATGGACCAGGCCTGCAGCACACCACCCACAATGCCATTGAAATTCCCAGGATTGGAAAAACATCAGTAAGTGCATGTATGTAATATCCGTGACTGCCACACCCAGCACAGGGGCCACTTACAACCCACTGCATCACAGTAACCACATCACGTACACCAGCGCAGGTACAGGCATGGTACACATGCAGCCACTCACAGACAAAATCAACCTTCACAGAATACTCACCCCTAGCTTGCTGTTGATGCTCCTTCAAACGTGTGTCCAGCTCAGGCTGTGTCACAGCCAAGATGCGGCACATCAGTGGTGTCAAGCTGCGTCGTGACAACCTGCCACTGCGAGGGAGTATCCCCAGTGTCATCTCGGCAACGTTCTTTGCCAGTCGTGATATGTCGTCCCACCTCTTGTGGCAGTGGGTGCGCCGGCGGTTCGACACTCCCAGAGCCCGCACCTTGCTTGCAATGGACCTCCACACAGCCTTACGCTGGTGTACCTTGAGCTGCAGGTGTGGGAGACAAGAGGGGGAAAACATCAGTGACACACTCTCATGGTAAAACCTCTCTCTCTGAACAGTGGCATGACACGGACTCATCTCCACACGGCAGATATGGGTCATTGATGTACACTCATGCGAACCACACACGTATCACACTCTGTACAGTCAGTGATGTGTCCTTGTCACATTGGGCGTGGACAGTCCATGCCAGGTAGAATCACACAGAGATGGACAACGAGGACCCACACAAACAGTCACATGAACAATAACTGTCCAGAAACATGCATCACCAGATAGCTGTCACACCATATGGATGTGTACACAACACATGTCCATCCACCCTTCATGTCCATGCATTGAATGTGTGGGTTGCATACACCCCCTTAACAACTAGGAAACAGCATGTCAGCCAGTGCATTACACAACCCCACACTCTCAGGCACATACACCATCTGATCGACTACATGTGTGCCCCCTTGCACTCACACCCCCACTGTTGGAGACTTACCACAACATTTGGGCCACCATATAGCCGTGGGTACTGTGTCAGCACCTCGTCCACCAGGACATCCAGCTCCTCGCTTGTAAATGGACTGGCACGGATCTTCTCCGTCCTAGCCATCACTGTGGACATGAGACGTCAGCGGCGGCAGTGGGCGGTGAGGGGTCCCAGGCAGCAGTCCCTGGAGGCAGCAGCAGGTGAGGGGTCCCAGGCAGCAGTCCCTGGAGGCAGCAGCAGGTGAGGGGTCTCAGGCAGCAGTCCCTGGAGGCAGCAGCAGGTGAGGGGTCTCGGGCAGCAGTCCCTGGAGGCAGCAGCAGGTGAGGGGTCTCAGGCAGCAGTCCCTGGAGGCAGCAGCAGGTGAGGGGTATCAGGCAGCAGTCCCTGGAGGCAGCAGCAGGTGAGGGGTCCCAGGCAGCAGGCTCTGTGAGCAATGGAAATGTGGTGCTCCCTTCCACACATATATAGGGCCCTGGACTCGTTTCAGTGGTCATAGTCTTCTGCCATTGGTGTTCCAGGTCAGCCTTCTTCAAAAGCATCCAATGACCGCCTCCGCGGGGCGGAGCACGCCTACCGCGATTTTTGAATCTGCATCATGCCACCGCGATAGCGGTCCCCATTGGCTGCAAGGGCATGGTTCATGGCGGTGACACACCGCGGGGTCCTGGCCAGCGCTACCGCGGTGGTGCATCTTACAAATGCATCCTATCTCCGCATCCGCTGGGGGCGGAGCACGCCTACCGCGATTTTTGAATCTGCATCATGCCACCGCGATAGCGGTCCCCATTGGCTGCAAGGGCATGGTTCATGGCGGTGACACACCGCGGGGTCCTGGCCGGCGCTACCGCGGTGGTGCATCTTACAAATGCATCCTATCTCCGCATCCGCTGGGGGCGGAGCACGCCTACCGCGATTTTTGAATCTGCATCATGCCACCGCGATAGCGGTCCCCATTGGCTGCAAGGGCATGGTTCATGGCGGTGACACACCGCGGGGTCCTGGCCGGCGCTACCGCGGTGGTGCATCTTACAAATGCATCCTATCTCCGCATCCGCTGGGGGCGGAGCACGCCTACCGCGATTTTTGAATCTGCATCATGCCACCGCGATAGCGGTCCCCATTGGCTGCAAGGGCATGGTTCATGGCGGTGACACACCGCGGGGTCCTGGCCGGCGCTACCGCGGTGGTGCATCTTACAAATGCATCCTATCTCCGCATCCGCTGGGGGCGGAGCACGCCTACCGCGATTTTTGAATCTGCATCATGCCACCGCGATAGCGGTCCCCATTGGCTGCAAGGGCATGGTTCATGGCGGTGACACACCGCGGGGTCCTGGCCGGCGCTACCGCGGTGGTGCATCTTACAAATGCATCCTATCTCCACATCCGCTGGGGGCGGAGCACGCCTACCGCGATTTTTGAATCTGCATCATGCCACCGCGATAGCGGTCCCCATTGGCTGCAAGGGCATGGTTCATGGCGGTGACACACCGTGGGGTCCTGGCCGGCGCTACCGCTGTTTGATTGCCATAGAGTGACATGGGTGACCGGGATGTGGCTGGTGGAGCATGACAAACGCCATCTGCAGCTATGTGGAGGGCCATCACTAACACCAATGTGTCATGTGCAGCACATGACACACTTGCGTCAGTGGTGGGCATCGACACAGGTACAAATGGTGGTTGGCATGCTCCGCCACCCAATTCACGGACAGTATGTGCGTCCGCTATGGGGAATATGCAGCACCACATCGTACACTCTGTGCGTCATTGTGTTTATGGGGCACGTTTAAGGCACCTACGGACAGTTCTTGTTGTGTGTGGATCAATGGTCATTACTGTGCTACACACAGTGGATACTTACAGTGGCACATGGCACTGGATAACATTGATATGGTCTCCTGTCACAAATGTCAGCCACTGTGTAACGTCTCACACCAAATGGAACACTGTACTCCATTATGTCGATCAATATTTACACACAATGTCGTATCTGCCACCCATGCTGACCACTATCTCACACCTGAGCCCATGTGTTACACTGAAAACCCAGATGAACTCATTCATTCAGCATGACTGTCATCATTGGAAACAGATGTCACCCTGTTGTATTATTGCTAAGACCAATTACATGCCGCATGTTATGTCTTTGTACACACTGGCAACTCCTGCAGTGTATGTCCACATGTACAGGGGGGGGGCTCGACCTGCTAAAGGATGACGAGTACTTCAGCACCACACCTGGCATCCGTTGCATTATTATTGTTTGTCACTTGGGTAGAAGGCCAGAGCAGATGTCTTTGCTACATGTCTGCCACCTGTAACCACAGGGACCTATGTGGTAGTGTCAGGTCTGTGCTCATGTTGTTTGGACTGTTGTATGTGAATCAGTGACATGTACATTTCAACAATGGTGCTTAGCTACACTATGGTTTTTGAGTGTTGTGCTGTGTTCCGGTGCTACTCACCTGCCACCAGTGCATGTCCATTGTTCACATCAGGAATGTTGCGTTGGCAGATGGACTGCATGCACGGTTGTGGATTGTGCTAACTGTATGGAATATAGTATGTGACATTTGTCCACAGGCTATGGGTGTCCAGTTTTGCCCGTGCAATGTGTGTGCACTGATTAGCGGGAATTGTCTGCAATGTTGGATGGTCAGCACAAGTGGCACACGTGTGCAGTGTGTTGCCACCAACACTAGTGTATGTGCATGCTATGGGGTGCTAGCCATCCTTGCTCACCATCTATTCCAGCACTGTGTGGGTGGATCACATCTGCTGGTGTATCAGGATGGTGTGGGCACCCAAGACAGGTGAGATGTACCTTGACTGTTGTGCCTGTGACACTCATCCAACTCCGACATTTGGTCAATGTGAGGTACCAGTGTCCCACTACTCATGCACAGCCAGCATGTTTGTTAGATGTGTGATATTGATTGTATGCTGTGTTGGGCCTGACAGCCTGTGTGGAATGAGGGTCAGGATGCATGTCCCTTGGGACATGTGGTGTAAAATTACATCCACTGTTGTCAGGTGTCTGAGCCAGTTGTCCATATGTAATGCATACAGTCTGTTCATGCGTAGACTTGTTGGCATACTGGCTTGGCATTGTCCATGTAGTGTTGTATGTTTGTGTTGTGGCACTGTTGTGTCTTGAAACAGCTGGATGTGTATCACCATGGTATGTGTTGTGGTGCACATGTGTCCTTGGGCAGTCCCTCCTTGATGCTGCATGTAAATGTCCAAAATGGGGGAAGATTAAGGGTGCATACAGGCCCTGCTGATCACGTCCCTCATCTATTGTTAATGTGTGCCACATTGGCTATCTGTGTGCTTGTAGAGAGTATTGGGCAGTGGGGTAATGGTGGCCTGTTACAGTGGTACACATACTCTGCACAGGCGTGACATCATCTGTCACTGTCCGACTTTGTATTCAAGTCAGCAGCAGATATGGCCTGTGTACTGATGACATTGGCACATGTATGGGTTTGGGATGTGAATGTCATTGAATTTGAGTGTGTTCGAAGTGGCACTGAGTACAAAGACAATCCCAATGATCTATCCACATTGTGTTGTTGATGTGTCCCCTGCAATTATTGGCCAAGGAGGTGTGGCAGGTACAGCAGCAACGTGGAAGCCAGCATTGTCTCTGCTTCACACATGTCCTGTGTCATGTACACCCAAGGCTGAGTCCACCTCAGCTCGATATGTGACTCTTGGCATTCACATAGACAGTGTTCGTATTGTGTCTACTGACTGTGCACATCCATGACAGTTGTACAATTAATCTGTCTCATGTTGGGACAACACTGAATTGCACTGTGTGCTTTCAGGGATGACAGTCAATGTTAGCGCCGTGACAGGACAGACTTTATGAATTTGTGCACATCCTAATTTATGTTGCTATGACGTGTCCCCTTTCATCTCACCTAGGAGGCGACCTAATGTGTTTCGTACCTTCACCCTGCTGGCTAACATGGAGGATACCGACATCATAAGGCGATTCCGTCTGGATCGGACAAACCTCCTGGAACTTTGTGCACTATTGGAGCCACACCTGCTTCCACGCAGGACATACCCAACAGCACTCACGCCAACGGCAAAGGTGATGGCATTCCTACATTTCGTGGCTACGGGATCCTTCCAGCAAACTGTGGGCATTGCAGGGGGGATGTCCCAACCAACATTCAGCATGGTGCTACGTGATGTCCTGTTGGCTATGATGCAACACAGGGACCAATTCATACATTTCCCCAGGCGGCATGAGTTGGCGGATGTGAAGGGCGAATTTTATGCACTTGGACACGTTCCTAATGTAGTTGGTGCAATAGATGGCACACATGTTTCCCTGATTCCACCCCAAGCACGGGAGCATATTTACCGAAATAGGAAACATTATCATTCCATCAATGTGCAGGTGGTGTGCCAGGCAGATATGGTCATCTCACACGTCTGTGCAAAGTTTCCAGGTTCAGCCCACGATTCACACATAATGCGCAACAGCATTTTACCACAGCTGATGGCCAATCTGGCGCCGGAGCGGGCATGGATTGTGGGTGAGTACAAAGGGTCGAGTCGTGTGCTGTTTGTGTGCCATGCTGTCCTCGGACACATGTCAGACACTCAATCTGTATGTGTCTTTCACACTTAGGTGACTCTGCATATCCCAACGGACCTTGGTTGCTGAGTCCACTTCGCAATCCCAGGACACCAGCTGAAGTGCGCTACAACAATGCCCATGGGAGGACACGTCGGGTCATTGAGCGAACATTTGGACTCCTGAAATCGCGTTTTAGATGCCTCGACAAGACCGGAGGGGCTCTGCAGTACTCACCCGTCAAGGTGTGTCAGATAGTGGTAGCATGCTGCATGCTACACAACCTGGCCGTGCGGAAGGGGATCCCCTTAATCCAGGATGATGATGACCAGCCACAGCCCCCACCTGCAAACACCCAAACGTCAAGTGACGAGGATAGTGGAGAGGAGGAAGGTGTTGGACAGCGTCAGCAGCTCATCAACAACTACTTCACTTGATGGTCAGTGGCAATGTCAATACTGGCTGTTGTCTGATGATGTTGTGCTTGGTGAATATGTGTATGTGAGTTTTGTGACTACAGCATGTTGCTGAGTCAGTGCTGGCTGCAGGTGTGTATGGCAAGGGATCTTTTGACACAGCTACTTGATGTCTATGTTGGTACAGTTGCTCCTTGTGACATGTGCAGATTGTCGTACCTTGATGTGCTGTGTTGTGTGATGGTTGTTAGTCCACCACCTGAGTAGCAACTGATGTTCTGTTGTGTTTTCCTAGGTCCCTTCAGCCTCTACTTGCCTGCGGAGTATCCCTGCTCCTGTGACATTGTAATCATGGGTGTGAGTTAACATACTGTGATGAACATGGAACAGTGACAACTAAATTGGTGCGTTATTAGTGTTTATTTACAGTGGATACATGTGATGTAGATGTGGATATTGACAGATTTGTGAATGGTGAATAACAGATTTGTCAGTGATGGTAGATGAGACAATAGAGTATACACTAGATCAGTATGGCAACACAGTCCAACAGTCATTTGCCATTCCCACGCCATTGTGTGTGGGGACAGTCTGCAGGGTATACAGCAGGGTGAAGAGGGGTGCCATCATGGCTGGCTACTTGACTGGCTTTTGCCAGGTGCTTTGCCACGGGATGCTCCCAATGATTTTTTCGGGCGGCCCCTTGCTCTTTTGGCCGGGGGGACACAGGTGCATGGCCAGTGGTGTCTGATGAGTCCCCATGCTCGCTGGACGCAGGGGAGGGTGGGGGTCTGTCATCCTGCGGCACAACGGAGGGAGCTGTCGGTGTTGGCGGTGCCGCATGCCTGTCCCTGAGGACCTCCACTAGCTGGCCCAGGAGGTCCCTGATTTGGCCCATGCAGGCCACGAGTTGGCCCATGCGGTTGTCAATTGAGCGCAGCATCTGTTGTTGCTCACGGGCATCCTGCTGAGCCTGCCTCAACTGTCCCTGGGCGTGTTCATAGGCCCCCACAACTCTGTGAATGTGTGCCAGTGATTCTGTGGCAGGGTCTTCTTCCCTTTGGGTCAGCCTTGTCCTCACACCTGGCCTGCTGTCACGGCCCTGTTGCCTCCCTCCTGTGGGCACCGGCCTACTCTCCCGTGCCTCCGCAGTTGTTGTGATCTGGTTGGCCTGTGGAGCAGGGCGAGTGTTGCAGGCAGCAGTGGTAGTGGTAGTGGTGGTGGAGGTGGTGGTGGTGGCACAGGTCGTTGCAGCAGGGCTCTGCGTTGTTGTTGTTGCTGAGGGTGGTGGGGCTGTGGGGTCCTGGGACACATTCCGCCCTGCCACACCAGATGGTCCGGGTTGGTCCTCCTCCTCCTCATTATCCAGGGAGTCTGCATCCGAGGGGAGATGTTCGGGAGCTGGTGACTGGCTGTGCTGGTTGAGGTTGTCGTCCTCTGCAGTCAGTTGTTGGTCACCTGTGGGACAGGAAGTAGATGGTAATTGCCTTACACACCTCAGGGTTGCTGTGTTTGATGTCTCTTATTTACATGTTATGCTACACACAGTTGCCTTTTTCACACATTGTATGTCTGCACAGTGATGTGCCTCATGCCATGAAGTGGAGTTACATTCATCATTTCACAATGGTGTGACCTGTGATTGGTTAGCATGCCACACGTCTAGTATTGGTGATTTCAATGTGAGGTTGTCATCTGACAACTGGCATGACTACAAGTTGATGTTCAGCATCTTTGCTGATCACTCTGCCTGGCAGACATTACCTGTGTGCATGGACTAGCCATTGTCATCACATGCATACCGTTGACATGTCCTGTGCTTGTATTTCTTTATACAGCAGACCATGCTAGTTTGGTTTTCCCATGGTCCTTCATGATCAGCACCCATGTACGCTACAGAGGGAAGTCTGGGTGATGCATGTCAGAGGCCCGTTTTCTTGGACATATTTGTTGAGAGTCACAGTTCTGTTTCTGTCACAGTTACGTACGCTGAGCTGTCTGCATCCTGTCAATGGCTGTGCTTTACTTTTCTATTTTTGGGTGAAGTAGAGCCTCATGTTGTCATGTCTCCCAATGCTTTTGTTGAGTGATGGTGGTGTGCATGCACTGTCTGATTACCTGTGCAGTGTCACTTTGGTTTTTACTTACAGACACATGCTTCTGGGTGGGGTGCCCCAACCTGCTGAGGGGTGGGAGAGGGGGCCTGTTGGGAGTTGTAGTGCTGCCTCCAGATACACATTCCCCAACCCTGTGAAGATGGCTACCTACCTGTTAGGTGGTGGGGGAGCGTTCAATGGCTGACACATGCTTCTGGGTGGGGTGCTCCATCCTGCTGAGGGGTGGGAGAGGGGGGCCTGTTGTGTGTTGTAGTGCTGCCTCCAGATACACATTCCCCATCCCTGTGAAGATGGCTACCTACCTGTTAGGTGGTGGGGGAGCGTTCAATGGCTGACACATGCTTCTGGGTGGGGTGCTCCATCCTGCTGAGGGGTGGGAGAGGGGGCCTGTTGGGAGTTGTAGTGCTGCCTCCAGATACACATTCCCCAACCCTGTGAAGATGGCTACCTACCTGTTAGGTGGTGGGGGAGCGTTCAATGGCTGACACATGCTTCTGGGTGTGGTGCTCCATCCTGCTGAGGGGTGGGAGATGGGGGCCTGGTGTGTGTTGTAGTGCTTTTTGTCTGTACACATGCATCCCAGTTGGTTTTGTTTAGCTTTGTGCTTTTTCAGGTTGAGTGGTGCTTACATCTGTGTGACCTGTTTTGGGTATTGTGGGTCAGACGAATGTCCTTTGGCCTAGGGGTTGTAGGTTTGAATTTGTGCAAGACGGTACATGGCAATGTGATGTTATACATTGGTTTGTACTTACCAGCTTCCAGTCCCCCGCGGATTCCTTCAAGACTCTCTGGATGTAGGATTCCAAGGACCTTCTCCTCCCACGGACTGTATGGTTTGGGTGGGATGGGAGTGCCTCCACCAGTCCCGTCAGCCAGCTGACGGTTCTTGGCCCTCTTCCTCTTCACCACGGTCTTCAGGTCATGCCACCGCTTCTGTATTTCCTGCTTGTTGCGGGGGTGGTCCCTACTGCATTGACCTTATTGACTATCCTCACCCACATTTGGGTTCTTGTGGCTAATGGGGTGTGTTGGACCATGTTGCCATAGAGTTGTGGTTCAACTCTTATTATCTCATCTACCATGACTGCAAGCTCTGCATCAGTGAATTTTGGCATTTTGTGTGGTGCCATGGTGTGTGCTGTGCAGATGTTCTGTGGTGCAGTTGTGTGGGTGTTGTGGGTGTTGTGGGTGGTGTAGGTGGTGTGTGTGTTGTGGTGGTGCTGTGTGCAGGTTTGCCTCTCCTTTGTTCTCTGGGGTTGGGACCTTCAGTTGTGGAGTGTAGCAAAGGATTGTGGTCAGGGAGGGGCTGGTTTTATGCTCGGCTATGGGGGTGTGGCAAGCTGGTATGTTGCTGTCAGGTGTGTTGTGTGTGTTGTCCTGTGATTGGTTATTTTGAATTTCTGGGGCTGTTGTCATTGGGCACTTTTGGTTTGTGTTGGGACAGGTCTACTTCAGTGTGTGCATTGGTTTTTTTTTTCGGTTTTTTTCAACGTCCGCCATTTTTTTGCGGTTCCTCCGCAGCGGTTCCTCGGCAGCGGTGGCTATGCTGCGGCCCTTCCGCCGCCTATCGGATTCGTCACTGTTCGCGCACGATGCGGTCGGATTCATAGGTGGGTACCATGGTGGTAGCGGGGATGTCATAATGTCACGGGCGGTTACTCCGTGTGCATGGCGGCGGTTCTTGGCTTTTCCGCTGGGTATCCGGCCGTTGCGGTCGGATTTTGAGCTGGTCCGGCGTGTGCGGGCGGTTTTTCGTTGTCTCCCGCCGCCGCGGACGGATTATTGTGGCGGTTCATCGTAATGTGTGCGGCGTTTTTCCCGGTGGCCATGCGGGCGGTTTTTTACCGCTACCATGGCGGTCGGTATGTTTTTCCGACCGCCATCGTAATCGACCCCTAAGTGGTTTGCGTATAAACCCATGGGTGTAGTTAACTCCAAAGCTGTGATAGAATTTTTAGAAGAAGTTTTTTTGGAAGAGGAGGTGCCAAAAACTATTGTATCAGACAATGGGGTACAGTTTGTTTCAAGACAAATGAAGGAGTTTATAGAAAAGTGGGGAATTGTTCATGAAAGAGTAGCTTTGATTCGACCATAGACCACAGGCCAACGGAATGGTTTAAAGAATCAACCGTTTAATCATGGACAACATACAATTGTCGTTGGCCAATGGATTATCCTGGAAAGAGGAGTTGAAGAAATTAGTGTGGGCGCACAGAACTACTCCTCATGCTGTTACTGGTGTTTCCCCTTTTGTTTCTTTGAAGGGTAGAGAACCAGGGAGAAAAGAGAATCCTGTTTGGTTGGTTGCCAAAGATCGTTTGTGGGTAGACCATCAAGCTATTAAAGCTGGTGTCACAGTAAAGCAGAAGTGTGCAGAAGAATATTACAACACAAGGAAAGGTGTGAAAGAATCCAACATTGTGGTAGGTGATTGGGTTGTCACAAAAAAATATGGTATGGTGATAAAGGGAGATAGTAAATTTTCCATTCCATTGAAGGTTGTTGAAGTGAGGCGTAATGTAGTTGTATTAGAAAATGGTACTGTATGGAGTGTTGGAAATGATGCAAAGTGACCGGGCATTTGGGATAAATGTCATTCTGGTAACTGTCATTTTTCTGAACGCATTTTTTTGTGCACTTGCATTGTTGTTAATTGTTATGTAATTTATTGTTTTACTTCCTTTTGTTATTTTTCATAAGGGAAAAGATATGTAGAGTTAATTTTCATACTGCTAAGAGATTAGTATGTGAGCTGGAATGTCCAGACAGAACTTAGGGGGTCATTATGATGGCGGGCGGATCGCCCCCGCCGGGCCGGCTGTAGTCACCGCCAGCCCGGCGGGGGCGATCCGCCCGCCATCCAGACAGCAAAGACCCCCCGCCATATTATGATGGCTGGAGGGTCCGCGGCAGACGGAAAGACCGGCGGAAAACAAGGATAATATGGTGGCGTGTCTCCAAGACACCGCCATCCATATTATGATGACTGCGGAGTGCAGCCTTTCCATGGCGGCGTTGCCGCCATGGAAAGGCATACGGTCTTTGTATATGGGGGCCCATTGCGGGCCCCCACGGTGTTGAGGGGGTGGGGGGTGCACATGGGGGGTACCTATGGTACCCCCTGCATATGTATGCACAAGGTGGCAGGCACAGCATTGTGGCGGGCGGTGCGGTGAGCACCGCCCGCCACAATGCTGTGAATAGGGCTTGCCACCGCCACGGTGGTGGTGGCGGCATCCAAATAGCATGTGCGGGACCGCCGCACCCCTTGCGGACGGTCCCGCATTCCGCTGCGGAAAGTCCGCCCGCCATCGTAATGTTGCCCTTAGATGGCTTAATTCCCAGTGTTCTGGGTATGCTGCATTACTGTGGTGGCAGCGTCATGTAAGGAGCTGCTTTGCTGAGGATGTCGATATGAAATAAACTCATCTGGATTACACATACGAATTGTGTAATTACTACAACTTTCTTCTGATTTAACCCTTAACTCGTCATGCAAACGATGTAAGCCCATGCAAGCTTCACTACGATGAATAAAACACAGACAATATTAATTTCATAAAATATAATTCTCACTGTTTTACCACCCACCATTTGCACTAACCCACGTTATTCGTCTAATAAAGCATTAACGCACGGAAAGCAGCATTATTATTATTTTAAATTTCAAGCAGAACGTGAATGCGGCCTAGTTTTTCATGCATTAGTCCACGCATTAGTGCACGCATGCGCACAAGCATTCCCCAATGTATTCGAGTTAGTGCATATTAATTTCACCGCACACAGTTAGTAAATGGAATTAATCCGAGCAGGTTTTACTTTTCTCAAACTCCTGCTCCATCAGTGCTATTTGTGTGTCCACTGCCAACCTATCAAATAATTTAATTTAATTACCACATCGTCTTTAGTGGTAAAATAACTAAATTTGCAGGGCGAAAACTCCTATTAGTGAAACTCATCCAGAACTGTCAATAGCTCTGTGTGCTATCTTATGTGTTGATCATCCAAAACGAATTCATGGTCCGGTAATTTAATCCGCTGATACAACCAAAAACGCTTTGAGCCAACAGTCCCGGATACAGGTCCTTATTGGCTCTCTCCTCGAATAATATCCTGTAGCTGTTGCTAATTACTACTGGAGCACTACAAAAAATTGGGAGTGGGGGTTGAGGGGGGAGAGTGGACACTGTGCCACAACAAAGTCAATAGTTATTTAAAGCATAAATTATGCTCAAAAGGAAGCCTGGCATAAGCCTCACCTCAGAGATTATTCCGTAGCGAGTATGCGATGGTTCATGGCGTTCCAAATGGGCGCCACGTTATGTTAAACACATTTTAGAAAACTAACAAAGGACTACAACAGACAAACTCCCTTCCTGGCATGATGGAGTTCCCTTCAGGTGCTATATTTGAAAGATATTAAGAGCTAGTATTTAAAAACTAATGTAGGACTATAGCTAAGAAGCTCCATTCTGGCGTAATAGTAAGCACCTTATATGGACGATCAAAGACCGTATATCTAATAGTTATTCTATACATAGCGAGTCGCTAACTTAACCAATATATCTTATGGTTAAAAGTAAATGATTATATAGTAATGCACTGATGTTTACCATCATAAATCCATGTTTATACCATGCCAACTCAATAGTACATTTCTCAAGCCCTAAGATTTGGAATATCGATTGTCAAAACGGAACATCCCATAGGTTTATAGGGGAATAGGGAGGGAAGTAATTTAATTAGAATACATTTATTAATAATTTTTAGAAGTTATTAATTTTTTTAAAATTACATTTTGCGTTTTTGTTCCGTTGTGGGTTGTGGGTTTACAGGGGAATAGGGTGGGAAGCAATTTAATTAGAATTAATTAATTAATATTTTTTATTAATTAACATTTATGTATTTAATATTTTATATTGTTAATTGTGATAATTTAATCGTTATTAATTAGTTAATTGGTTATTAATTATTAATAATTAATTGGTTAATATGTTAATTGTGTCATTTTTTTAGGAGCGGGTTGTGGGTTTATAGCGGAATAGGGTGGGAAGTAAATTAATTATAATTAATTAATTAATATTTTTAAATAATTAATATTTAGGTATTTAATATTTTATATTGTTAATTGTGATAATTAATTTGTTATTAATTGGTTAATAATTGGTTATTAATTATTAATTAATTGGTAAAAATGTTAATTGTGTTATTTTTTTAGGAGTGGGTTGTGGGTTTATAGGGGAGTAGGGTGGGAAGTAATTCAATTATAATTAATTAATTAATAATTTGTATTAATTAATATTTATGTATTTAATATTTTATATTATTAAATGTAATTATTAATTTGTTATTACTTAGTTATAAATTGGTTATTAATAATTATTAATTAATTATTAATTATGTTAATTGTGTCTTTTTTTAAGAGCATGTTGTGGGATGATAGGGGAGTAGGGTGGGAAGTAATTACATTTTAATATTTTTTTAAATATTTTTTATATATTATTTATTTAATTTTATTTAATAGTGTTAATTCTGTGAATTAATTTATTACTGATTGTTTTTAATTTGCTTGTTAATTGTTATTAGTTAATTGATTAATTGTTAATTTATTATGTTAATTGTGTTATGTTTTACAACATTGGTGGGGTTATTTATAGGGGAATATGGTGGGAGGTAAATTAATTTTAATTAGTTAATTATTTGTTAATTAATGTTCATTATTTTGCTGGAGTGGGAATACTAAATTATTCCCCTCCGCTATCCAACACTTCCCTACTGTTGCACTTGCTGGAGTGGGAATAGTAATTTTATCCCCTCCGCTATCCAACACTTTCCCTACTGTTGCACTCCCTGGAGTGGGAATAGTAAATTATTCCCCTCCGCTATCCAACACTTTCCCTACTGTTGCACTTGCTGGAGTGGGAATAGTAAATGTTTCCCCTCCGCTATCCAACACTTTCCTACTGTTGCACTTGCTGGAGTGGGAATAGTAATTTGAACCCCTCCGCTATCCAACACTTTCCCTACTGTTGCACTCGCTGGAGTGGGAATAGTAATTTTATCCCCTCCGCTATCCAACACTTTCCCTACTGTTGCACTATCTGGAGTGGGAATAGTAATTTTATCCCCTCCGTTATCCAACACTTTCCCTACTGTTACACACGCTGGAGTGGGAATAGTAATTTTATTTCCTCCGCTATTCAACACTTTCCCTACTCTTGCACTTCCTGGAGTGGGAATAGTAATTTTATCCCCTACGCTATCCAACATTTTCCCTACTGTTTCAGTTAATGTAGTGTAAAATGTTGTTTTAAAATTAAAAAATTATTTTAATATTCTAATTTATTATATATATATATATTTTATTTTTATGTTTGTTACAGGTGTATGTATATATATATGTATTTATAATTTGTATTATGTTTCTAACATTTTATAATTTATTATAATAATTATTTATTAATATTATTAAGTAAAATATATATAATAATTGTTATATTTGTATGTTTAATTTATTTTTACAATACATTTATTATTTATAATTTTTAAAAATTTTAATAATTCTAACTATGTTTTTATTAAATATATGTATTATTTAATTTATTTAAAATTATTTATTAGAGATTTTTAAAAACGATATTTTGAACAACGATATTTTTAACGACGTATATTTTTGTTTCGATATTTTTGTACTTACCATTGTAAAGATAGGATGTCGATATTCTTGACATCGATATTTTGAACACGATGTTCGTGTAGGTCGATATTCCTGTCGTTGATATTCTGTCAGTGATCCAGAGGTAGTCACTCAATTAGATATATGCCGGGAAGTAATGCAGTGCACTTGTAAGGAGGGATGCCCACCCAACATCCACAAACAGAACTAAGGGGTCTATTACGATGGCGGTCGGGAAACCTCCCCAACCGCCATGGTAGCAGGAAAAGACCGCCCGCATGTACCGCAACATCACCGACGGTCGAATTACGATGACCCGCTGTCGAAATCCGACCGCGGCGGTCGGATCGCGGGCATTAACATTGCGGCGGTTGCTGCTGCCCGCAGCACCGCCGCGATGCCGAAAGGAGCATGTCCTGCATTTCCCTGCACTGCGTGGCAGGCACTGCACAGTGCCTGCCACCTGGTACAGGGAAATGTAGGGGGACCATGGGTACCCCCCAGTGCACCCACACCCCCAACATACTGGGGCCCGCAACGGGCCCCCGGAAGACAATCGCCGCATGCCTTTCAATGGCGGTGTGACCGCTGAGGAAGGGCTGGCTACCGCCAGCATCATAATCCTGCCGGCGGAGCCTGCTCTGCACCGCCACCATTATCCCGGTCCTGCTCCGTCCGCCAGGCAGGAGTGTGGATGGCAACCGACGGTAAAGCGGCGGTCGGAATTTCCCACCACCATCCTAATGTCACCAGCGGTTTTCCTGGTTGCGATGGCGGGCGGATGTCCACCGCCGGTATGGCGGGCGCCACCGCCGGCCCGGTGGTGGACATTCGACCGCCATCGTAATAGACCCCTAAGGTTCTAAATAAACTTAAATCAGCCGTATGGCACACACAATAATTAAGAGTCCAGTCTTCCAGCGTACCTGTACATTAAATTAAATTTAATTGTACATTTAATGTAGTACACTTTCAGTGTTCAGTGTTCAGGTGCCTAGTGTTTCTACCTCGAAGTGTCTTTCTGCTCAATCAAACCATGTTCTAGTGTATTCAGTGACAATACCTTCTCATTTATCACTCTGAGCTCTGCGCATCTAGACAAAGTGGCCTCTCCACCTGCACTTATTCCTCCAGAGCTGTAAAGTCATCTTGCTGTGGGGTTGGATAGCCAGGTAGATTTTGAAGATATCTTCTTGGGCATAGACTCAGAAGGGCGTGACTCCTTGATACAGTAAAGTTTGCCATGCAGAATCACTAGTCACCGTCTTGACAGACCAAATTGGTAAACCCTTAATTGAATACACTGCAATTAAAATATAACAAATAACCATTTTGTCTTGAAGACTAACCCCATTCTATGTCATGCATTTATGCTTATGCATTGTAGTACATTGAGCATAATACTTTTACTTTGATAAAATAATGCAGTGTGTCTCATCAACTAAATATCATCCATTGCAGAAGAGGGTGAGATGAATTTTTGTTATATATATATATTAAAGGCAAAACATCTCATATGGTCTAAGTAAAACACAACCATCCAAAACATATAATATTTTTAGAAAATAAAGGGTCCAAATGTTTTTGCTAACAGTTTGATGCACATGTTGTAACTGAGCATCACGCTAATAAAGAAGTGGTGTCCCTTGAAACTTATACTCAATCTAAGACAACCCATACACCTCTATTAGAACGTGGGAGCAACTTTATCTGGAGGTGAGACACTAGTATGCATTACTTCTGTTGGATAGTACAAGAGTATAAAATACTATGGGCCTGCTATACCAAACCAGTTTGCGATCACAAACCATGTGATTCACAAAATCACAGGATTTATGACCACAAAGTGGCTTTTTGGTATGTATTAAGCCCAGTTTGCAGATCAGAAAAAAAATTCTGACCTGCAAAATGGGGTTACCGACCCATACTAAATCATTATAAAGGGGCATTCCCTCCTAATTGTAATTTGGTGTATTACTTATCAGTAGTTTGCAATAACAATTGTAGTCGCAAATCATTGAACAGTGACCTATTCCTCAAAGGAGGTGCTAACTGAGTTGCAAAGGGGAAGCTGTCTCCATTTGATAACTGCCCCTTAGGGAAACATGTGGGTGACCTTGGGAGGAGGAGGCACTGCCTGCTACTCCTGATCTCCAAATGGGATTTTTTAAAAAAAGCTGCACTGGTTCCTAAAAAAAACATGGACTGCTTTTATAGGGAAATCCCGCTTGAGAATGCAAAAGTGAGAATGGTGGTCTGCTGCTATTTGCACGCCATCATCACTGTGTTGACAGCCATTTATTATTCATTAGGCAAATAGTTTTGCAACCCCCATGACTGGAGATTTTGCATAGTGTATAGGTTGCATCGCAAAATCAAAGATTGGTCACAAAATCTAGATGTGCAATTTGTGACTACATTTTGTGATCAGTATGTTAGTGCATCAATCCCTTTGTTCTTTCAAAAAAGTTGACCCATTGTGGTAGAATGGTTATTATAAACCAATGCATGAATACTAAATGGGAAAATACCTCTGTTGAAGCATGTCACATGCGTTAAGCGTATTGCACTATGCCCCTTGTTTTTAAAATGTAATTGTAAACAAATCACGAATAGCACAATTGGGTGAAGAGAATGTATGTTATGTTGTTAAGCGCTATATTTTAGTCATGTGGAATCCCCATACATTATCAGTGGGCCGTACTCGTTGATAAGCAAGGATGTATTTGTTTTTCAGATATCTATAAATGAAAGCCAATACTTGTGTTAAACAATTTTAAGATAATTACTACTCCTCTAAGAAATTCCTCCCACAATGGATAGAAAAAGATAACAAGAACACTAGGTTTTCGTACAAAATAAAATTATACTTGTTCAAACCGAACAGTATTATATGACCAGATATATAGCAAATTACAAGAAATAGTTATCAATATTTTGAATAAATTTTTTTATCTAAAATGTCATTGTTTTTAGGTCGAGCCTAGAGTCAGCGCGCAAGCGCTGCTCTGGTGAAGATCTGCTGTAGTTCAGTACGTGAGGGAAGCCCTGCCCACTCTCCCACCTATATTTTTCATTGGCTTGTGTCTTTGTCCTTCGTAAATGCTACCTTCGGATTCGTTTATAGGCTTGTTAATCCCTCCTTATTACAGCCATGTCGTCATTTGTATCCTCCCATGGCTACTGGCCCCTTTACTTCGAGTGTTACACGGTATGTGTTATTTAGACTGTGAGCACTATTTTCTTTAATGAGGTTCTCCTACTGCCTTCTCTACTTCCCCCCTCCCTCCCGTTGTCCGTGCCTTCTCGCACCCTTCTCCCACCTCCCCCCACCCGCACTCCCGTTGTCCGTGCCTTCTCGCACCCTTCTCCCACCTCCCCCCGCCTGCACTCCTGTTGTTCGTGCCTTCTCCCCCTGCCCGCACTCCCGTTGTCTGTGCCATCTCCCCCCTCCCCCCGCCCGCACTCCCGTTGTCCGTGCCTTCTCCACCCCCGCCCACACTCCCATTGTCTGTGCCTCCCCCCCACCCTCCCTCCCATTGTCCGTGATGACTACTGTTTGCAATGCAATAGGTCTCGCGTAAATGCGAGCCCTATTGCATTGCAAATGCTTGTTTCGGATGGAGCTACTTGGCTCTCAGAGTGAGTAGCAAATTGTGTCATCTACGTCGAGCTCGTATTTTCTAAAAAAAAAAAAACTATTTCAATTGAAAAGAAGCTTTTTCCTGCATCC
The DNA here is from genome assembly GCA_963921515.1 of Calotriton arnoldi. Lineage (NCBI taxonomy): Eukaryota > Metazoa > Chordata > Amphibia > Caudata > Salamandridae > Calotriton > Calotriton arnoldi. Next base: position 2,641,039 of record CAWUFW010000874.1, on the reverse strand, counting down.
CAACCTCATTACAAATACAGTAGACTGCGCAGTACCGTGTTTTTCTAGTCAGACTGTAACCAAACATTCCAGTATGAGCCAGTGGAAATAAATGCCAATGTACGTGCCCAGTGCTGCAGTAAGCTCGCAAAATGTATTGACGCCGTGTTAATAGGAAGAGAGTCGTGTCTAGTGTGAGATTCACCTGAAAACTCGTCTTTAAAATGCAGTGATGCACGCATGTAGTGTCTGGCTTTTTTGCTCTCCAGTGCTGTGAAGTTGATTCTCGGTGTGCGGTGTGGGGGTGTATTCTTGAGTCTGACTGGAGTTACATGGGGTGCGCTCCTTCTTTACTCTCTCTGAGAAAGTACAGTGAAGAACATTTGGGTGAGAGGATTGCTCCCATGTCTATACAGTAACAATTGCATAAATTTACGATGAAAAAAATCTGTTAAATCTTAATAAAACATATCAGCTCCTCCAAACATTTGCCAGTACACTGTTTCCTTGTGACACGTGTCATCACATTCACGAGCCCAGTGGTACTGTAAAAAGTCATCCATGGCAAATACTGTCACATATGTTCATTAAAACCACCAACAATGGGCTGCCATCTGCCACGTCGTCGCTCTTTGCAATCCCTTTGCAATGAACATACCAGTAAATTGAAACCGCCCTTTGTGTCAGCGACTTAGCACTGTAACTCCCTTCACCACACAATCCAGGCTAGTAAGCAACACTTTCTGACTAATAGGTAAAACGTAGGACGACCAGATACAGAAACGTTCTTGTAACTCGGTCAACGGAGAGAGGCCTACATTTACTAAATTTGGAATGACATAACCCAGCACAAAAACCAACTGAGTTCTGCTGCGAAACAATGCACTTGTTTAGCACAGCACCCTCTTTTCTTCAGCTCATCCAGCAATGATCAATTTGCCTGCCCGCATGCTAAGAAAATTGTGTGACATGCCATTTGGGTCACACAGACGATAAACAGTCCTGTGCGATGCAGTCAAGTGCCAAATAAAAATCACCAAAGTGCAGAAAAGTAACTGGGGAGTGATGGATGTGACTAGGAACCCTCTCCCCCCCAAACAAATGGCAGGTTCAGGGAGTCAGGTTCTGCAGAATAACCTAGGAAGATAGGACAAACTATTTCTTTCACCCAAACCCCCACCATCCAAATGATGCCCTCTGGAACAACATTCTGGAAGAAATAAATGTAATGGCACCAACAAGAAGGACTGTGATGAGCTGACGAAATGTTGGCATGGCATGCACTGGACCAAAGACGCAAGGACACCTTACTGCCACTTTGAGATAATCATGATATGCTCACCTCAGGACGATTAATGTAGGGCTCCTAATTTATTACTTTTGTGACTTAACACTGTGGCTGTTATTTTAGGAAAACTTAGATAAATCGCAGGTTTGTTTTTATTTATATTTATGGGGAAGATGCATGTACCTGCCTGCCCTTAACGTCACTCACACCTACTCTGCTAGACCTTAAACATTCCTTTAATTTCTAACTTATCTAACTATTATACCTACCATTATCCTTAGTATTTAACTGTCCCTTTCCATTTTTCTCCAATATTTCTGTTTTTCCATTTTGTTTCCTGAAATTCCTCGTCCGAAAGTAATGTATGTAATGAAGAAAAGAACTGAACAGTAACATATTTCAATATGTTGTATTGGAATCTGTGTGTGTGGAGTTTCCTTAGATACAAATAGTCCCCTGTCCCAGAGTTTTAAGTGGGACAAAGGGTGGCAGGGCGGGTACCAAAGTGGGTATCATCGTCAAGGCCCTGATACCAAAAACCTGTATACTTTTGATCTTCCATGAATATTTCATGAGGACCAACATTTAGGACTAAAGATATCATTTAACTATCACGTAGCTAAATTTTTGAAGATGGGACCTTAACTGTGGAACTCTGTGCCTGAAGAGTGGAGCTGTCTCTAGGACCAACTTTAGCTCTGTAGAAATACTAAAAAAAATCTGTTCAATGTATATCTGAACACAATGTTGATTCTTAAATTATTTGACTTATCCCTTTCGTCACTCCCATTTCCTCTATCCCACCCTCCATTCATCTCCCCTACCCATATAACCAATTTGATTTCGATTTACCCCCTCTCACCTGTCACCCTTCTCATTAATTAGAACTATATTAAACTTTCTCCTGTATCTCCTTCTATCCATTCTCTAGCCATCCTTACTAAGTCACCACTGTCTTTCACTTCCATCTCTGTCTGCTCAATTTATAAGCTTATTTGGTGTTGCACTGTTCTGAAAAAAAGTATTTACCCTCTTCTTTTGATACTTTGGATTAATGGCTGTTCCAATTATTTGTAAAAGGATAATCCACCCCTACCCATCCCAGATAAAGCTTTGTTTTATACAGATAGAAATAAACGAATATAACCCATTGATGATGGCGCCATTACTAATAATAGATACCTCTCTATTGCAGTGCATCTCTATGCAATGCATCTCTGTGTCAGTCCAACCACTTCAAACTTTTCAAGATGTGCTGAATTGCCAGTTCAGACCCCTAGCTCTAATCCTACCAAATCTAATTTAAGTTATCCTCACCAGGGGCGTAACACAGGCCCCCGCAGCCCCCGCGGTGCGGGGGGCCCCCTCAGCACAGCACTCTGGCTGCAGCGCTCCTGATTGAGCCCGGAGGGGGCCCCTCCACGTGCCTTGCAGGGAGGCCCCCTCGAGTTTCATTACGCCAGTGATCCTCACCAACCACATCCTGCCTCACAATTACCCTCCTTCTCTCATGTCATCCCTGCTGCTCTTGAACATCTACTGCCATACTAAACACATGCCACCCAGCCAGCAACGTGATACTCTTTAAGTCCCTGCCTCTTTTCCATGCTTTGATCAATTACCCGGTTTACTCCGGTTCTACCATGTCCATTATTCTATACAACTCCCAAAAATACTCCAAACCACCACATGCTCTTGACTCCAGTTTTTAGGTCGAGCCTGGGCAGCGCATGCGCTGCTCTGTGAGGCATGCTGTATTGAGGTATCGCATAGAAGCTCCGCCCATTTCCCGCCCATCTTTTCAATTGGCTCCTGTTACTGTTCTTGTAAAATCGCTGCTTTTCATTTGTGAATAGGCTTAGTACTCCCTCCTTGGTACTGCCTTGTCTGCATTTGTAGCCTCCCACAAAGACTGGACTTTTTACTTGTGTTGTTACACGGTCTGCGTTTTGTAGTCTGTGAGCACTATTTTCTTTAATGATCTAACCCCTATTCCACCCACGACAACCAGCACACCACACGCTTTTATATTATTAGTAATGTATTTTTTTATAGCACAGCACGCCAAAGTGGCCGCTGCGCCTTTGGTTTATTTGTGGCACTAAATGCGGCCGCATGTTTGTTTTTTTTACTATTAATTCACTTTTTGGTTGTTTTTAAGCACCCCATAGTGCGCTTTTACATTAATAGAAGCCACGCCCCTTTCTTTAGACGAGCCGTGTCTAAAGAAAGATCCACGGCCGCTGTTAAAGTGAAACCGTGGCATGGGGTGCTTTTACCAAAAAAAGCATTGGTTTGTCAAATTGACAAACAAATGCTTTTTTGGGTAAAAGTGCCCCATACTGCGCTTTCACTATAATAGCGGCCGCAGACCTGGCCTCTAGTAACATGAAAGCACGGCATGGGGCACTTGTAAACAAAAAATATTTGCAATGCAATAGATCTCGCATTTGCGAGAATTAAGCTATTGTCATTTACAATGCCAAAAGCTCAAACTGTCGTAAATGCAAGACCTATTGCATTGCAAATGCTTGTTTATAATTTTTTCACACAAAAGATGCACCAGAAGTACAACTGACCACCATCATGAGGTTGTCCGGTAAATTTATAATTTTTTCCTTCTAAGAGGAGCAAATACACTTTGAAATAAAATGTAGGGTACTATATGGAAAATGTGTGGTCAGCTTTATTGAAACAATGAAATGAAATGAAATGAAATGAAATTTGTACTTGTAAAGCGCACCCATACCCCCAAAGGGGTGTCCAGGCGCTGTACGCATACCACTGTGGAACCCTTCCTGGCTTTTCCCTGTGAAATGTCCACTCCTGGGCACCCCCAGGGTGAAGCCAGGCATCCCAGCGCTGTTGGGGCCGTTGTGGAGATTAAGCAAGCTATTGCCCAGAGTTGCAGAGTGGGACCCATGATTAGAATAGGCACCGAGGCGAGAATTATCAGGTCCGAGGAAATTGAGCCCAAGACCCGCCGAGGCGGGAATTGAACCCTGGTCCCGGGCCAGATCTCTGCATCAGGGTCTGCCGCTCTAACCATTGAGCCACACTTCTCCATGAGCAACATTATGCAAATTAAAAAAATATAATAATTCGATAATTCACTAGAGGCTGCAAATAATCCACTTTGTTAAATGTGTTCCTTCCAAAGAAATGTTTGATCATAGCAGAATGCGTCGGACCGAGCCACATAGATGAATCTATTGCTACAGCCCAAACCATAGGCCCTCTGTTCAACATATCCTCCTTTTCCATATCTTTTCAAGTAATATCTCCCTAATGTTCAGATGCCCGTGGCTGGCACTGACGAAGGTTGGGTTGCGAAATACCAATGTTGCATATTCTTCTTTCCACCTCATGCCTCTATAGTCCACCACCAGACACTCCCTATTGCTTAATCTCGCTCATACGGGTTCTTTTTCATCCCTCTTTCTCCCTTCCTCACTCTTTTTTTCCCGTTTTTGTGAGAAGCTGGCCTGGTATTTGATGTCCACTAATGTAAGTGGAAACTTGCACCAGTCCAGACAACCCTTATGGTGATTTAAGAGGTCTCAGACAACCTTAGAAAGCTATCCAAGTGGTAACTGTGGAGAGCAGTCTTCAGGCTTAGGGGCCGATTCCGATTCAGGCCGGAAATCTCTCCGACCGAGCCGGACCCGGAGAGATTTCCGACCGAATCGGACCCTAGCAGTCCGACCGAACGAGTACGATGCGTTCGCATGCTATCGGACTCGATTCGGTCGGACTCCCATTGAAGTCAATGGGAGCCGGTCGTACAACGCGTACGCGGGCTCCCATTGACTCAATGGGTGCGAGGCGAACAAGGGCGCCCCTACAGCGGGTACGCGTCGAAGCGGGTCGCGCCGTACATGCACAGGTAGGGGGACCCATGGGTCCCCCTGTGTGCGACTCGTGTGGCTAGGCGTTCAGGGGGGTCCGACACGGACCCCCAAAGTGCAGCTCCGACTGCTCTTTCGAGCCGGACGGTGCGAGTCGGTCGGACTGCTCGCGGCGCGCATCGTACTTAGCCGGCCGGGGAACGTCTCCATTGCGCGGTGCGAGTCGTGTCCGTGCGAGTCGGTCGGAGCGGTTGAGTCCCGCGAACGAGTCGGTCGGCGATTTCGCGTACGCTCGCATCGTACTCGCTCGCCCGGACGCACGTCCGACTCGGTCGGGAAACAGGGCTCCGAATCGGATCCGGTAATGCCAAGTCCGATTCGGAGCCCTACCGGCCGAGATCGGAATCGGCCCCTATGTCTTGAAGGAGTGTAAAGCAGCTTGTTTTATCAGAATGCAATCTTATAGTATAGATTAAATGACAAAGAACCACACTAAGTATTTATAAAAATATGTATTTATTATATAACACTATCTAGTATGTTACAGTATCTCCCACACGGAGATAGGCACAAAGCACACAATACTAAAGCAAAGAAATCACAGTAAATAGCACTAATACACAGTGCCCCAAGGGGGAACCAAACCATATACTAAGAAATGGTATAAGAACCACGACTCGAGTCAAGACAATTTTGAGAGGACGTAGTATTGCAGGGATTCTGCACATACACAGAACTATGCGCAGGAAAACAGGACCTCAGTGAATAGGGGTGTACCAACCTACCACATTAGTACCCAAAATCCCAAACCGACTAGCTATAGTGTCTCATTCGTTCTCCTCCAAATATCACGAAGCTGCAAATGATTAGACAACCCAGAACACAACACTCCCGACTCTCTCAGGAATCGCTGGAGCAAGACGTACTCTTTCGCTCACTCACTCATACTTGTCCACAATAAGAATTGTCAGAGTCACTAAAATAGTTCAAAATGTTTATTTTAACTATCGTGCTCTACAATACAGCATACGAGCCACTACCAGCAGCAAAATGCATAAACTCAGCACAGTTAGCATTGTTACAATTCCATAGAATACAAAGGGAGTAGTCATTATATAAAGACTGTGGAATAAGGGCCCCTAGGCCTAACCACCCTCCCCTTGCCTAGAAGAAGTTTATTTTATATAAAGGAAGAACTGTGGGCTTTGACAGCAGACCCCATACCTTAAAGCCTGGATGTAAGGCTTACATCATAGGAACAGCGGAGCTGTTCTCCATGGAACGGCTTTCTCCAAGTGTGTTTAAACAACATGCAACAACGTAATATCAAAGCACGAGTCTTCAGTACTGCAGCTGTGTGTAGCATGTTATGCCTAGGTGCTAGGGACTGACCAGAACAGAATAACAAGGGGCATTGTTTATCGACCTTGTACATCATGTTCAGACTAAACTCCAGGAAAGGCAGAGAACGCGAAAAGCAACCTGTTCCCATGTGAAAGGCACAAACAAAGTCTTGCAAAAACAAAGTCATGTAGTAGCGTGCGCAAAAGCAGCATCATGGCAGCAAAGCTCATGTCAACTTAGCAATGTCGATAATGTGCCTATAAACCATATAACACCCCCCCCCCCCTTGGTAAGGTCATAGGACATAGACAAAGGACCAAAACAGAGTTCACCAGGCAAGCAGAGTTCAAAGCGTTTGAGAAAGCCAAAATTGGAAAAAATCGAAATTGTAAAAAAAAATATATATATGTTCAATATTGTCAACATGGCGTATTGAATGAGATCACCCTCCGGGACAACAAAGTTATCATCAAGATGGTACAACGACGGAGGCGTTCAATTCATCAAGGTGTATGAACCGAGGAATGCCATACCCTCCAAAAAATCATCCCTATTTTTGGTAAAAAAGAGGGATGCCATCCAATTAAGCAAGTCGAAGGAACATACGTGCTCCTCGTAATCAGACGCCTCTAAAAGCAGAAGTGGGCAACTTGCTCGATATTCGATGAAACTCCGATGCAGGACATTCTGCGCAGCCGCACAGACATCCCATTCAGCCAATACTCCAAGTGCTGCTGCACGCGCCATACTGCCATCCCCAGAACAAGCCTGGTCATGAGCCTCTAAGGGACCCATCAACTGGTTAAAATCTGGGACTGGACGGGACGTATTGGAAAGGCATATATCCATTTCCCAATAGAAGGGGCATCGCCGACAGTAAAAGACTGGTTGCACGCAACTGAAATAGGCAAAGCGAAAAGTAAATCCATAACTGACGCCAAGCGTGGCTAATGGCAAGCATCCAAAAACCTGTTGCATGTGATCACGGTACAGCTGCAACTGGCCTGGTCTGTGCAGTACCACAAGGTGAGCAGCCATTATGCAGCAGAAACAGGAGAAGCAGGATTCCAGCGCCTAATGCCAAAATTAAGGGGAACCCTCCGAAGACGCTGGAAAAAATAGAATGAATAAAACCTGGGATTACTCCAAATACAGTCTGAAAAGAAGTCACAAGGCCAGATCCCACACATTTAAAAAAAATGTGCAAGGCCTGTGGTGTCAGACACATTAAATATTTGGTGTATAAGCTCCCCAAAATGTTGTGGGAGGTTAGTGTTCAGAAGGGACAGTATCTCACCAGAAGTGCGTGGCACCTATAACTGGAAGGTCTCGCGGGCCGAAGTGAGGGCCACCTCCGGTTGGAATAATAGCGCTTTGAGCCTGCTTAACTTGTTGAAATCTGTTTTCAAAGTTGGAATGGAAGGCCAAATTGAACTATCTAGACTCCCATGCGGGGGTGGAAAAAGCACATTGCTACAACAAGTTACGCGCTGGGAAACCGTTACTAAATACGGGACTCCCGCCCGTAAACCACAGCAGACTTGGTTATTCAAAATAAGATAACTGCCATTTGTAAGCAATGTGAAAGCGGGAATCGTTGACGGTACTGGGGTCCCTTTGAAAAAACAAGCCAGATTGGGCGCCGACACATTACAAGCGCCGTGCAATTTAACGTGTTTGCAAACAAGGGAATGTCCTACTGTGGAATTGCAGTCCTCCCCTGTAAGGAAAACTTCCTTACCCTCCCGCAGACATCTGTAAGTGAAAGGCAGGGACCACAATTCGTGTAGGAATACACTACCCAGTGGTTCGAAGTGGCCAATCGGAAAATGTCGCATGCATGATTTAAATAGAAATCGTGATAAAGGGAGAGAGGTAACCCCATGAATTAACCAAACAGCAGAGTCCGTTTCGCTACTGAGAATGGCAAGGGCTCCAATTGTTCAATGTTGGGCGCCATGTTGCAGGGATTCTGCACATACACAGAACTATGCGCAGGAAAACAGGACCTCAGTGAATATGGGTGTACCAACCTACCACATTAGTACCCAAAATCCCAAACCGACTAGCTATAGTGTCTCATTTGTTCTCCTCCAAATATCACGAAGCTGCAAATGATTAGACAACCCAGAACACAACACTCCCGACTCTCTCAGGAATCGCTGGAGCAAGACGTACTCTTTCGCTCACTCACTCCTACTTGTCCACAATAAGAATTGTCAGAGTCACTAAAATAGTTCAAAATGTTTATTTTATCTATCGTGCTCTACAATACAGTATACGTGCCACTACCAGCAGCAAAATGCATAAACTCAGCACAGTTAGCATTGTTACAATTCCATAGAATACAAAGGGAGTAGTCATTATATAAAGACTGTGGAATAAGGGCCCCTAGGCCTAACCACCGTCCCCTTGGCTAGAAGAAGTTTATTTTATATAAAGGAAGATCTCTGGGCTTTGACAGCAGACCCCATACCTTAAAGCCTGGATGTAAGGTTTACATCATAGGAACAGTGGAGCTCTTCTCCATGGAACGGCTTTCTCCAAGTGTGTTTAAACAACATGCATCAACGTAATATCAAAGCACGAGTCTTCAGTACTGCAGCTGTGTGTAGCATGTTATGCCTAGTTGCTAGGGACTGACCAGAACAGAATAACAAGAGGCATTGTTTATCGACCTTGCACATCATGTTCAGACTAAACTCCAGGAAAGGCAGAGAACGCGAAAAGCAACCCTTTCCCATGTGAAAGGCACAAAGTCTTGGAAAAACAAAGTCATGTAGTAGCGTGCGCAAAAGCAGCATCATGGCAGCGAAGCTCATGTCAACTTAGCAATGTCGATAATGTGCCTATAAACCATATAACAGTAGAATTGCTGGGGGTCCACCGAACCACCCAAGATAAGTAGATAGGGACCCCATGGAAATCGTGTGCAGTGTGTGAACACGACCGCGTGCTCCGTACAAGTCTATGTGCAAGTCGCGGTTGGAGTTTTAAAGATTTGGAACCCTTCCCAGTGGACCCTGAAGAAACCCTGTGGAAGACAAAAGGTTGGAGAGCCACCCCACTCGTGGATACCGTGGTACCCAAGATACCTATCCCAGGGAAGCTGGGTGCATAGGTGTGAAGTCCCGCTGGAAACCGCAGTCGAACCCAAAGGAGGACTTCAGGAAAGTGCCGCTGCTGGAAGAGAAGGTGTCCGGAGGAATCCAAATGTGGATTCTTGAAGAGGAGTGCCTGAAAGCAGAGGGTACAGTGTCTATGTCACTCAGGGGTGACCAGGAGACTTGGAAGACGGATGCCCTCCGATGTCGGGTGCTTCAGGTAAGATGACTGTGACCTTGACCCTGCAGCTGCGAGGACCAGGCGATGCTGAGGATGACCAGGACCCGGATACGAGCTGTCCCATGAAGGAAGTCGAGTGCTGAGGGGTCGGTGTCCGGCGGGAGCACCAACAAGCCTTGGCAAATGCAACCCATGCAGGAAGTCAAGAAGGTGCACGGTTGGGACCAGAAAAGTCCAGGAGACTCACCACAAGCAGGGGAGTCAGGGCAGGGCCCGCGCAATCAGGGGAGCCCAAGGAAAACAAAGGGTACTCTCAAATGGACCCACAGGCCGGAGGCACAGGAGTCGCGAGAGGACCTCAAACAGCTCACCAAAAGATGCAGGCCACGATGCACACGATGCGGTGTAGCCGAAGATTCTGGTCACTGGTGGTGCTCAAGGTTGGAGCTACTTGGAGCCCGAAGATCTTTTGCAAAGATGTCAACAAGCCTTTGCAACTGCAAAGGGGATGCGGTACTCAGGGGTTCAGTTATTGCAACCCCCACGAGGACTACTGGCCTCAAACTTGGTGAGAGGGTAGAGCAGGCCTCGGGAGATGGGGAAAACCACCACCTGTGTTGCAGAGCCCACGGAGTCCGGAGGAGCTCAGGATCTGCAGACCGGTCGACTTAGTTGTGGTGCCTGCGAATGCAGGGGAGTGACTCCTTCACTCCAAGGGAGATTACTTCGGTAGTTCTTGATGCTTCACGTGCCTTGGAAGGTTCCTGTATGATGCAGAGGCACATGTGATGCAGCAGACAGGAAGGGAGATGAAGTCAGGCCCAAACGAAGTCCAGCGAAGTCAAGAGTGCCCAGACGGTCGAAGTGCAGTGGTTTCAGTTCTGAATCTTATCCACGACTAATCTAAGGTCCTACAACCAGGTAAGCCCTTAAGTACCCACGGGAGAGGGTTGGTAAGATTCAGGGGACCATCCCAGGGCAGGGTATGGACAGGGGGGAGGTTACTCCCATGTCCTTTGTCCAGTTTCCCGCCAGAGAGGGGGCCAACGGCTCCCAGGACTGGTTTGAACTGGACTATGCACAGGGACACCAAATGTGCCCCTCATGCAGACTTTCAGGCGCTGGCAAGCGCACCCACCCAGCCCTAATACACTAAATCCTGTCTGGGAGGTGGTCACACCTCCCTGTGACAGGATGCCTATTGTTCTACCTTCCCCTGCTCGAGCTTGGCTCAGCAGCAGGAGGGCAGAAATGTGTCTCTGGTCGGCAGCAACCATTTTGTGCTGTCCGGGACTAGAAGGCTGGTACTGGGAACACTGAGAGCCTAACGGAGGGCACTTCCAGTGCTTGGAATCATACCGACACACCGTATGTTTGATACCAAACATGATAGGATTAGTTGCAGCCGTTTTCGAGATGGTCATTGTGCGATTACGTGGTGCCCCTCTTTATAGTATATGGCTGCTTCACTGACAACCCGGGAGAATGGACTCCGTATGATGCAGGGGTGTCCTGCTCATGCAGGGGCACTCTCTCAATTAGAACCAAGCGCACTGCCGTCAGGATTGTAAAGCCTGCTATAGGGGTGACTTAAAGGTTTTAAGTGCAGTGACCCTTATATACAGTAAACCTATATCTTTAGTAAGTGGTGCATGCACCAACTTACACAGACTGCAATGGCAGACCTGTAGTTCCATTTTGAATGGTGTCTCAGGGGTGGCATAATACATGCTTCAACCCATGGGAGAGCTCTGGGGTACCTATGCCCTGGGTACATGGGTACCATATACTAGGGACTGACAAGGGTACCCCAGTATCCAATCTGGGGTGTACCAAAGTACATAACGCAACAGTTTAAGGAGAAAGCAGATAGACTGGGGTCCTGATTAGCAGGATCCCAGTCCGAATAGTCAAAAACAGTATCACATCAAGCAAAAAGTGGGGATAACCATAAGAAGCAGAACCTATTTTCCTACACAACCCCCCTCCCCAAACGTAAGGAGATGAGACTAACCTTTCCTAGTTGAATCTTCATTTTCCAAGTGGAAATTTCTGGAGAGTCCATCTGCATTGGCATGGTTACCCCCAGGTCTATGTTCCACTGTATGGTCCATCCCCTGTAGTGAAATGGACCACCTCAAAAGTTTGGGGTTTTCATCCTTCATCTGTTTTAGCCATAAGAGGGGCTTATGGTCTGTCTGAACAATGAAGTGAATGCCAAACAAGTATGGCCTCAACTTCTTTAGGGCCCAGACCACAGCAAAGGCTTCTCTCTCTATAGCTGACCAACGTTTCTCTCTGGGGGTCAACCTTCTGCTAATAAAAGCTACTGGTTGATCCTGGCCTTCTGCATTACGTTGTGACATCACAGCCCCTACCCCCAACTCAGATGCATCTGTTTGGACAATAAATTGCTTGGAGTAGTCAGGTCTCTGCATAATGGGAGCATTGCACATGGCCTGCTTGAGATCATCAAATGCCTTCTGACAGCTAACTGTCCACTGAACTTTTTTGGGCATTTTCTTGGAGGTGAGATCATTCAAGGGAGTCACTATGGACCCATATCCTTTTACAAATCTCCTGTAATACCCAGTCAGGCCCAAGAAAGCTCTGACCTGAGTCTGGGTAGTTGGAGCAACCCCGTCCATTATGGTCTGGATTTTGCTCTGAAGTGGTTGAACCTGGCCTCCACCCACAAGGTGGCCCAGGTACACAACCTTGCTCTGCCCTATCTGGCACTTAGTAGCCTTGATAGTGAGGCCTGCTTTCTGCAGAGCCTCCAAAGCATTCTTCAGGTGGACCAGGTGATCCTCCCAGGTGGAGCTAAAGACAGCTATATCATCAGGATATGCTGCACTATAGGCTTCCAGGCCTGTGAGAACTTTGTTCACCAGCCTTTGGAATGTGGCAGGTGCATTCTTCAAACCAAAGGGCATCACAATAAATTGATAATGCCCACTAGGGGTTGAGGATGCTGTTTTTGGTTTGGCATCCTCAGCTAGTCTGATTTGCCAAGAACCAGCAGGTAGGTCAAATGTACTCAATAACTTGGCTGAGGCCAAAGTGTCAATAAGCTCATCTGCCCTAGGAATTGGATGAGCATCAGTCCTAGTGACTGTATTGAGTCCCCTGTAGTCAACACAAAACCTCATCTCTCTCTTACCACCCTAGGTGTGAAGTTTTGGTACCAATACCACTGGGCTAGCCCAAGGGCTATCTGAGGGATCAATCACTCCTAACTCCAGCAGCTTTTGAACCTCTGTCCTGATGCAATCTCTGACATGGTCAGGCTGCCTGTAGATTTTATTCTTGACAGGTAGACTCTGACCTGTGTCCACTTCATGGGTACACCAGGTGGTTTGACTGGGTGTCAAAGAAAACATGTGCCTATATTGATTGAGGACCTTCCTACAATCAATCTGCTGTTGGTCAGTGAGGCTGCCTGCCAAGGCTACACCATCAACTGACCCATCATCAGGGTTTTGTGAGAGAAGATCAGGGAGAGGGTCACTCTCTTCCTCCTGTCCCTCATCAGTTGCCATGAGCAAGCCCATGTCAGTCCTGTCTACAAAAGGTTTGAGCCTGTTCACATGGAGCACCATGTGGGGGCTCCTGGGAGTGCCAATGTCCACCAAGTAGGTGACCTCACCTTTTTGCTCAATGATAGTGTGGGGTCCACTCCACTTATCTTGGAGAGCTGCTGGGGCCACAGGCTCCAACACCCACACCTTCTGGCCTGGCTGGTAAACAGTCAGGACAGCCTTTTGGTCATGCCAAGCTTTTTGCAATTCTTGACTGGCCTCCAGGTTTTTACTGGCCTTCTTCATGTACTCAGCCATCCTGGAGCGGAGACCAAGTACATAGTCCACTATGTCTTGTTTGGGAGGCTTGTGAGGTAACTCCCATCCCTCCTTCACCAAACATAAGGGACCCCTAACTGGATGCCCAAACAGAAGTTCAAAAGGGCTGTAGCCAACACCCTTCTGAGGGACCTCTCTGTAGGCAAAGAGAAGGCAGGGCAGAAGGACATCCCATTTTGCCTAAGCTTTTCTTGGAGGCCCATGATCATGCCCTTCAGGGTTTTGTTGATTCTCTCATCTAGCCCATTGCATTGAGGATGATAGGGTGTGGTGATTTGTAATTCACTCCACACTCCTTCCACATTGCAGTGATGTAACTTGACATGAAGTTTGTACCTATGTCAGTTAAAACCTCCTTAGGGAAGCCCACTCTGGAAAAAATTCCCAAGAGGGCCCTGGCCACCACAGGGGCTGTGGTGGTTCTAAGGGGAATGGCTTCTGGGTACCTAGTGGCATGGTCCACCACCATTAGTTTGTAGCTGTGACCAGATGCTGTAGGAGGGTTCATGGGAACAATTATATCAATCCCAACCCTCTCAAAGGGAACCCCCACCACTGGAAATGGTATCAGGGGGGCCTTTGTGGTGTCACCTGCCTTACCACTGGCTTGGCATGTGGCACAGGAGCGACAAAACTCCTTTGTGTCCTCAGACATGTGAGGCCAGTGAAAGTGAGGGACAAGCCTGTCCCAAATTTTACTTTGACTTTGGCCTAAGTGTCCTGCCAGGGGAATGTCATGTGCTAGGGTGAGTAGGAAGCCCCTAAACTTCAGAGGTATAACCAACCTCCTGATAGCACCAGGCTTGGGGTCTCTACCCTCTGAATAAAGGAGTCCCTCATCCCAGTAGATCCTGTGGGACCCACTGACATTCCCAGCAGCCTCAGCAGCAGCTTGCTGTCCGAGGGAGCCAAGAGAGGGGCAGGTTTGCTGCTCCAAACTCAAGTCTGACCTGGAAGTGCCCCCTGTCCCCAAGAACCCAACCTGATCAGGCTCAAGCTCATCTGGGACAGTTCCTTCGCAGGGACTGGGATTATCTCCCTCAAGAGACTGATCCTCACTCTGAGTCTGGGGGGAAGACACAGCCTTACCCCTCCTGCTTCTTCTCTTGGAAGGCACCTGGTTCATTGTTCCAGGATCCAGGGCCTGTTCAGTGGATGTCAGTTTAGCTTGTGACCTAGTCACAACAAACACATCTGCAGAGATGCCCAACATTGCTGCAAGAGTCCTAAATTCAACCTCAGCCCAGGCTGAAGTTTCCAAATCATTGCCCAACAAACAATCTACTGGTAGGTCTGAACTTACCACAACCTTCTTAGGGCCAGTTACCCCTCCCCAGCTGAAATTAACAACTGCCAAGGAATGGTCAGTCCTGACATTGTTTGCATTGGTCACTTGGTACATTTCACCAATTATGATCTGTCCAGGATACACAAGTTTCTCTGTCACCATTGTGACACTGGCCCATGTGTCCCTGTAGGCTATTGCCTCTGTTCCATTAATCAAAGTCTGTTGTCTGTACTTGCCCAGGTTACTGGGACTGACCAGTAAGGTGGCACTATCCATGCCACCACCACAGACTAGAACAGCCTGAGCTGGAGTTCTGACTAAGCCAGAACCCACCTCAGAGATCCCAAGGTTAACCCCACTAATCCCTTGTTCCCTGTACCACCACTTGTGCTTGTGCTAGGGGGAGCAGTTTCCTTAGGGGCAGTGGTGGTAGGAGTAGTTTCCTTGGCCTTTGGACAGACAGCATCTCTTGTCCAATGGGTCTTCTGTTTACAGAGATAACACCAAGGTTTCTTTTTGCCTTTTCCCTTGTTGGGTTGTGACTCACCCCCAGATGCAGGTTTTTGGGGCCCCGATGAAGACTCTTTTTTGTCTTTACCCTTGTCCCCACCCTTATCTTGAGTTTTTGAAGAATCTTGCTTCTTCTGGTCACCACTATTGTTCTGGTTTTTCTGCTTCAACCTGGTCCTTACCCACTTATCTGCCTTCTTTCCCAATTCTTGGGGAGAAGTCAAATCTGAGTCCACCAGGTATTGATGCAATAGCTGATTTTGGCAATTATTAAGGATCTGCTCCCTCATAATCAAATTGTACAATCCTTCAAAATCATGCACTTTTCTGCCAAGCAACCAACCTTCCAGAGCCATAATAGCACTATCCACAAAGACTACCCAGTCCTGATTCTGTGCCTTCTGGGTGTTTCTGAACTTAATCCTGTATTGTTCAGTGGTTAAGCCAAACCCATCAATGAGAGCACTCTTCAAAACTGAGTAATTGTCAGCATCCTTTTCTGTAACAGTGAGGAGCTTATCTCTACTTTGTCAGCAAAGCAGAGCCACAAGATAGCTGCCCACTGCTCTTGAGGGACCCTCTGTACTTTACAGGCCCTCTCTAAAGCAGTTATCCATTTGTGGTTGTCATCCCCAACATGGTAGGGAGGGACAATCTTGCTCAGGTTCCTATGGTCAAAGGAATGTTCCTTACCTCTAGGGACACTGTTGCTGCCACCATGGGACTCTAGTCCCAGTTTCTTCCATTTAAAAAATAAATAAAAAATGTATTGGCTTTTTTATATCGCTTTACATAAATACAATCATAACAGTTGGTCTGATTGTTGCAATTGTACCTTACATTACATTACATTTCTACTGATCCTTCAAGGGTGAGGGAATGTGCGGGGGCAACGGGCTGGTTATTGGTCACCTTGTTGCGGTCATGCAGCTTCATTGTGGGTCTTAATGTAGTGTCGGTAATGAGCTATTCTTTTGAAAAAGTATCAGGTCCCTAGAACTACCGGCATGCATAACTAACAGGGGGTGGGGACCTGGGGTAAGCGGGTCAGGGCGAACTTGAACCACTCTTGCTGGTGTCTAAAAACAGGAAGGATCATGTTGTTGCATGTATTTGTGAGAGGGGGTGGTGGGAGAATGGGGTTCTCCGGGAGCGCGGCTCAAGTGATCTTGGGCACTTTCTGTGGGTGTCCCAGTTTCTTCCTAGCCTTCTGAACTTCAAGGGACTCTCTGTCAAGGGCCAACTGCTCTTGCCTGAGCCTAAGCCTAGGTTTCTCAAGCTCAAGAAATTGGTACTCCCTATCTAAAGAGTTCCCTCCCTTATTAGAAATGGAGGTCCCTACTGAATGTCCTGAGGCATTGGATTCTTTTGAGGAGGATCTAGACCTCCTCTGTCTACTCGGCACTCTCCCAGGAGGAACAAAGGTGGCACCTTCTGGGCCACCTGTGGTATCCTCTGGGAGGTCTGAGTTGTCCAGGTGGGAGTCATCAGGCTCCACCTGGTCAGGGTTTGATTCTAGGTCAAAGAGGGGTTCCCCTCCTGCCCTATCTTCATTCCCTGGCCCACCCACTCTGTCCTGTTCATCTGACCCAGAGGCTTTCCTCAGGTCATCCAATAGTAACACCTCTACAAGGCATTGAGTGTTGGCACTTCTCCCTGTCTTCAGCTTTCTAGATACACACAGTGCTTTCATTTCTTGGAACTAAAGTTCACTGTATCTAGTAGGCAGAGAGCCACTGGCATCTCCTTTAGTAGACATACTAAGTGAGGTGTGGGGTTGCACCTACCTAACCTAGTGGGAACTAAACTCTCTGAGGTTGGAGAAATGGTGTGCTAGACCCTTGACTTACCCAACCCTAAGTTCAGTAGAACTTACTATTCTAAGCTTGTATTTATATGTGCCTAGTACTAGTGGTTTTTCAGTTAATCAATACAAAGATTTATCTGGTAAAACAATGCAGGCTTGAATCCCAACCGCTGCACACCAATGTGAGGCGCTGGCCTGGAATATGATGTCCACTAATGTAAGTGGGCACCTTGCGCCAGTCCAGACAACCCTTATGGTGATTTAAGAGGTCTCAGACAACCTCAGAAAGCTAGCCAAGTGGTAGCTGTGGAGAGCACCCTTCAGGCTTAGTCATGAAGGAGTGTAAAACAGCTTGTTATAACAGAATGCAATAATATAGTATAGATTAAATGAAAAAGAACCACACAAAGTATTTATAAAAATATGTATTTATTATATAACACTATCTAGTACGTTACAGTATCTCCCACACGGAGATAGGCACAAAGCACACAATACTAAAGCAAAGAAATCACAGTAAGTAGCACTAATACACAGTGGGCCCCAGGGGTGGACCAAACCATATACTAAGAAAGTAGTATAAGAACCACTACTCGAGTCAAGACAATGTCGAGATGACGTAGAATTGCTGTGGACCCATAGAACCACCCAAGGTAAGTAGATAGGGACCCCACGGAGAGCGTGTGCAGTGTGTGAACACGACCGCGTGCTCTGTACAAGTCTATGTGCAAGTTGCGGTTGGAGTTTTAAAGATTTGGGACCCTTCCCAGTGGACCCTGAAGAAACCCTGTGGAAGACAGAGAGTTGGAGAGCCACCCCACCCGTGGATACCGTGGTACCCAAGTTACCTATCCCAGGGAAGCCGGGTGCATAGGTATGAAGTGGCGTCGGAAACCGCAGTCGAACCCAATGGAGGACTTCAGGAAAGTGGTGCTGCTGGAAGAGGAGAAATTGTCCGGAGAAATCCAAATGTGGATTCTTGAAGAGGAGTGCCTGAAAGCAGAGGGGACAGTATCTATGTTACTTAGGGGTGTCCAGGAGACTTGGAAGACGGATGCCCTACGATGTCGGGTGCTTCAGGTAGATGACGGTGACCTTGACTCTGCAGCTGCGAGGACCAGGCGACACTGAGGATGACCAGGACCTGGATACAAGCTGTCCCACGAAGGATGTCGAGCGCTGAGGGGTCGGTGTCTGGCGGGAGCACCAACAAGCCTTGGCAAATGCAACTCACGCAGGAAGTCAAGAAGGTGCACGGTTGGGACCAGCAAGGTCCAGGAGACTCACCACAAGCAGGGGAGTCAGGGCAGGCCTGCGCAATCAGGGGAGCCCAAGGAAAACAAAGGTGACCCTCAAATAGACCCACAGGCCAGAGGCACAGAAGTCTCGAGAGGACCTCAAACAGCTCACCAAATGATGCAGGCCACGATGCACACGATGCGGTGTGGCTGAAGATTCTGGTCACTGGTGGTGCACAAGGTTGGGGCTACTTGGAGACCGAAGATCTTCTCGCAAAAATGTCAACAAGCCTTTGCAACTGCAAAGGGGATGCAGGACTCAGGGGTTCGGTTATTGCAAACCCCACGAGGACTACTGGCCTCAAACTTGGTGAGAGGATAGAGCAAGCCTCGGGAGCTGGGGAAAACCACCACCTGTGTTGCAGAGCCCACGGAATCCAGAGGAGCTCAGGATCTGCAGACCAGTTGACTTAGTTGTGGTGCCTGCGAATGCAGGGGAGTGACTCCTTCACTCCAAGGGAGATTACTTCGGTAATCCTTGATGCTTCACAGGCCTTGGAAGGTTCCTGTATCATGCACAGGCACAGATGATGCAGCAGACTGGAAGGGAGACGAAGTCAGGCCCAAACGAAGTCCAGCGAAGTCCAGAGTGCCTAGACGGTAGAAGTGCAGTGGTTTCAATTCTGAATCTTATCCCACATTGAATCTAGGGACCTACACCCAGGTAAGCCCCTAAGTACCCTAGCGAAAGGGTTGGGGAGATTCAGGGGACCCTCCCAGGGGATTTTCTGAACAGGGGGGAGGTTACTCCCATGTCCTTTGTCCAGTTTCGCGCCAGAGTGGGAGCCAACGGCTCCCAGGACTGGTCTGAACTGGACTATGCACAGGGACACCAAATGTGCCCCTCATGCAGACTTTCCGGCGCTGGTAAGCGCACCCACCCAGACCTAATACACTAAATACTGTCTGGGAGGTGGTCACACCTCCTTGTGACAGGATGCCTATTGTTCTACCTTCCCCTGCTCGAGCTTGGCTCAGCAGCAGGAGGGCAAAAAATGTGTCTCGGGTCGGCAGCAACCATTTTGTGCTGTCCGAACTAGAAGGCTGGTACCAGGAACACTGAGAGCCTAACAGAGGGCTCTTCCAGTGCTTGGAATCGTACCTCCCACACCGTTTACGGTGTGGGGGTATGATTCCAACATGTTTGATACCAAACATGATAGGATTCATTGCATCCGTTTTCGAGATGGTCATCGCGCGGTGCCCCTCTATATAGTATATGGCTGCTTCACTGACAACCCGGGAGAATGGACTCCGTAGGCTGCAGGGGTGTCCTGCTCATGCAGGGGCACCCTCTCACTTAGAACCAAGCACCCTGCCTTCAGGATTGTAAAGGCCTGCTATAGGGGTGACTTATAGGTTTTAAGTGCCGGATCCCTTAGATATAGTAAACCTATATCTTTAGTAAGTGGTGCATGCACCAACTTACACAGGCTGCAATGGAAGACCTGTAGTTCCATTTTGAATGGTCTCTCAGGGGTGGCATAATACCTGCTTCAGCCCATGGGAGACCTCTGGGGTACCTATGCCCTGGGTACATGGGTACCATCTACTAGGGACTGACAAGGGTACCCCAGTATCCAATCTGGGGTGTACCTAAGTACATAACACAACAGTTTAAGGAGAAAGCAGATAAACTGGAGTCCTGATTATCAGGATCCCAGTCGGACTAGTCAAAAACCGTAACACATCAAGCAAAAAGTGGGGGTAACCATAAGCAGCAGATCCAACTTTCCTATAGTTTTCCTCTACCTCTCTCTTTCACCCTGGTGTGTTTTTTGCTCTCTTGCTCTGGGTCTCATGATGAAAAATGCTGATGCTCCACAAAAATGAGTGCAGATGGTCCCCACCTGCAACCACCAGCTTAAAGTAAGCACTGAAGACACTAGCAGTGGGTGGGATGTCATCACTTGTATAAATAGGTGAGCTTGTGCGATGACACTAGATTGGCAGGAGTGTATGAAATGTTCTCTCCATGAGCTTGCAAGAGCTGTTCTTATCAGTGCACTAAACTGATATGAGATCTTCTGTCAGAGAACTCACTGTCCTTGACCCACATTCTAACCACTCAGGAGTTTCAACATGGTCATCATCCATTACTAGGTGAGAGCCTCAGAATTTCTGAATATGTGATAAATTATGTTTCAGGGGTTTTTCCTCCTCAAGCCACATTGTTCATGGTTCCTTTTGCAATGGAGCTTGCACTTTAAAGGGCATCACAATGCCCTCTCCTTCATTTGTTGCTTAAGTCACAGAAGATGAGCTGTGCAGCTGTATCCTGCTATACCCTTGTAATGTTCTTTGTTTTAACCAGTGCAGTGGATTCAAACTATACTGTATAATTTAGACCCCGTCCCATGCTCCAGATGCTGTTCAACATTTAAGCAGGATGGAAGTATGAACTCTTCCCCGCCAATCATTGGTAGAGTTCATGGGTTGAAATACAAATTGGTTCCTTTAATCTCTTAGGAATTGCACCAATGCCCTATTCCTATTTAACTTTAAAGGCTCAGAGTGCTAGGAGTGTAACTGTTAATCAACAGAGACGTCTTCTGTAAAGGGAACAAACACTGATTATCAGGTGAAGTGTCATAAGGGGTACAGATGACTGCCAGGTGTCACTGCTAAAGCTCTACAACATTTAAGAACACAATTACTAGACTGGTTTTGATATCATATTCAGAGCCACTTGCAGTTTCAATGTCCTCAGCCAGAAGCCTTATGCTGCATAAGAAGAAAAGTTAGAACTTTCTTGTGCAGCCACTCATTCATTATCATGCGTCATGCCATTGTGCCAAGGCACAAGGCCGTAAAGAGGCTGAACTGCCTTCAGTTTTTCATGGGCTGTGGATGATGAATCAAGGAGATGTATAGAAAGCTTATCAGACCCCTGTGCTTGCAAAATCTCTTGTGAATAAAATAACAATCTTAAAAGGGTCTTACAGCCTGCCCGTTACTTACCGTTGGTTGGCTTTGAGGTCACTTTCATTTTCCTGCTTTCCATTAGTGAGCCACATCAAGTTTCACTTCCTCTTCTTGGAGTTCGTCTGGTTCCTAAAAGCATGGACCATCCTCTTCCTGGTATTAGTCTGTTTCTTGGAGCATGGACCAGGTACAGTTTCCAGTAGTCGGCCAATTTCCTTCCACTGGCTGCATGTTTCTAAAGGTACTTTTTGTAGTTACTTTCTAGCACTCCAGAAGAGTGCATGTGTTTTCAGACCGTTTCCACACCTCCGCCGCACCACTCCCTGTCGTTGCTTGCACCCAGAGCACCCTTCCCACCATTGCTGCTTGCCCCCTCCGCCTGTCCCTGTGGGAAACAGCCTTTACAACGCAGTTGTTACATCGCGTTACCTTTACAACGCGGTCGTTACAACGACTGCGTTGTTACAACGTCATGCCTTTACATCGCAAGTCATTAGATCGACTTGCTCTAGGTGGCGCTTCAACCTAAGGAATAATATAATTTACTATTCCAACACCTTCCCTACTGTTGCGCAGGCTGGAGTTGGAATAGTAAATTATACTATTCCTAAGGTTGGAGCGCCATCTAGAGCAAGTCGATCTAATGACTTGCGTTGTAAAGGTATCACGTTCTAACATCGCTGTCGTTATAACGACCGCGTTGTAATGGAACGCGATGTAATAGCATGCGTTGTAACATGCTATATTCGTCCATGTTGGTGCTTGTTACACTTTTTACAAAGTGTTTGCTCTGTGGGCGACATGAGACCTCGGTGCCCTGGCTGCAGAGCCTGAAAATCAGTAACACGACAAGTCTTCAATGAGACTGTTATTGGTAAACCAACAAGTCATGCCAATAAAGTTGTACTATATTGTTCTTTCCACATGGTAATTCCTGCCCCAACCGTGCTTTCTCTGTCATCGCCCTTAATATTTTTTTCACCCTTACCACACGCCGCACTTTAAAGCTCACATTAAATGAATAAGCAGATATTAGGGAGCAGATAGCATCAACCCCTCGTCGGGGATAGTAAGCGCTACATAAATCCGATTTCAATAGATTTGTTTTTCAAAAACTGAGTTCAACTGAGATCTTCTTTGAAAGGAAACTGGTGCCTAACAGCTCTACAGAAGGTATGGGAACCCTGGTGAATCAGAAAGGCCTATAGCAAACTGCTTCATCTCTTGACTTCAATAATGCCAATCTGGGATGGTTTTGTACGAGTTTCAAGCTCATTGGCATTTCCATGGCACCTCCATATTGCTACAGGCTGGGAGACCAGCCCAGTATACAAGAAGTGCTGCATGATTGTGGTGGAGGAATTTGAAAAACAGAGTCAGGGTACGAACAACAGGCTGCACCCTGCTTGTACCAGCTTCCTACATACTAATCCTTTTATCCTGACTAAAAGACTGGGTGTTGCTTGCACAATGTACACTCCTCCAATTTAGTTTTTTCTTTTTGCTTCCCTTTTTTATTGCATTTTTCTAAGGACATTCTACAAGAGTGAATGGCACTGTATAATCTTACCAACCCGTCTCCTCACGCTGTCTGTTGTTAGACGATACCCCTCACCCTGCTTGGAAATGGAAAAGAATAATGCTATGATGCTTTCAACGCAGGACGCATCATAGCTCTTGTTTTTTTACTGTAAACCATGTTGCACAGCAGCTGGCGCTGCTATACAACGTGTCAACATTGACTAAGCCAATTGATCTCGCATATGCGAAACCGATTGGCTTCACCAATGCTTGTTTGTTTTCACTTTGAGCACAAAAGTTTCAAAGTAAGAAGTAGGACCTGTAGAGAAAAACGCCAGCAAAGTGGATATTTTTCTAATGTTTAATGTGAAGTACTTTTGTTGAAATTCCACAAAGAAAAGAAGTTCAGTAAAGTAAAATCCCATAAGCGAGGCTGTTAATCACCAGCACAGAAGACTGATGCTTCAAGGATTTAAGAACCAATATACTCCATTAATCAAGAGAATACATACACTAGAGCCAGTTTTGGAGCTGTAAAACCACATACTATTGAAAAGTGGAACTCCTCTTTAAGTCTAGAAACATCTCAAAGGTAAATATTAAACATTTTTCATTAGTGAAAGTCTTCCCTGCTAAATTGATGAAGTTATTGATCCCAGTCAATGACATTTTTAATTGGTCTTTTGATCACTTCCTACTGTTTCACTTTTCATTATTTGAAATTTGGATCTTTTATCATTGTAGCCATTGGTAAATATTGTTCTCCGTTGCAATATTTTTGTCATATACCGTGACATACATAATTGTCTTTGCAGTTTGCACTGTGTAATTTATTTAAATTCATCACATTACTTTTTTAAAGTGTAGGGTTGTGCTTTTACTAAGAAAGCGAGTAAGGGGGATTTAAATGTAATTCTTCCTGTTTTTTGGATTACTTTGGACACATGGTTTTTGCAGACAGTCTGGTATTGCACCCATCTATCCCATTACTGCCAGTTGCATGATTGCCAAGATAATCATCATCCTCAAACATGTGGAGTTACCCATTGTAGGCACAATTTGCCTGCCTCTGCTATAGAGTCTCTACCTTTCCTCTTGTGTGTGTTCTTTTAAACACAGTGTGAGGTTTTCTATTGACCAAAAGTTCAAGACCCAGGGGTACGCCAAATTCAACACCCAAGAAACATTCCAGATTAGCCTCACTTGGTTGCAAACCTCCCAAGAAGTTTTCAAAGCAATCGGAGCCCGGGCCGGGGAAGGCAAAGCCGGAACCAATGGGGGCCTGGGACAAACGCCGCCCGGAGGCGGGAAGCTTCCCACCCCCACGCCCCCCGGGGCGCAGGCCCGGGAAAAAGGGGCGACAGCGATTGGTCGCCTTAGGTTGGACTCGGCCTCCCCCAATCAGGGGGACAGGCCACAAGCCGCGGAGGGGGTTAAGAAGGGGGCGAGAGGCCCCCTTGGGCATACAACCCCCTCCAGAGTAAGGAGAAAGGATGACGGGCATCGGAGCTGAGGAGGAGACGTGCATCAGAGAATCGGGCATCGGCGAAGCGGGCATCGGCGAACTGTACCTGTGGCGTGTTTCCCGGGGACCGGCCTTGCTAGCCCTGCCTTCGACGACGGAACCTGCGGGGAACCGGATCCAGCCAGGAACAGCCGGAGGCTACCGGGACTGACGCCATCAAGGCGACGAGCAGCGGGAGGATTCTGATGGACTGCGATGAGCGGAGGCGGCCGGAACTACAGTAAGCTGCCTTAAAGGGGCAGGAGCCTCGAGGGAGCTGGGATTTAAAGGGGCAGTGGCCCCAGGTCAGTCCCGGCAGAGATGGCAGCGCACACTGAGGTTTTGCATCGGCAGAACCTCTTGACTCGGCAATTTAGGCAAAGTTGGCAGAGTGGTGCGGCGAGGGGCACGAACATAAGCGGCGAAAGGAGGGAGCACGCCGGCAAAGCATCCAGGGGGAAAAAGAGCTGCGGTTGAATCAAAACCAGTGATCAGTAGCGTAAAGGCACCAATAGAAAGCCAAAAAGAACTTGCTCAAGCTCAGGGGGAGTGGGATTGTGGAAAAGCAGCAGGCCATTTGGGAGTAGCTGCTGGGCTTTTTCACTGCAGGGCTGCGAAGAGGCCTGCCTCCCCACAACCACCACACACCAACAGCAAAAAGGGTGGTGTTGATCTGAGCAGGCAGGATGGCCAGCAGGCGTGTGGCAGCTGGGAGGGCTACACGGCCCCCGGCACACTTCAGGGACGCGGACGGGACTGCAGAAGCCCCACAGAAGGGGCAGAAAAGGAGAAGAGGGGACAATGGCCCGGAACTGGATGAGGACCTACAGACAATGCTGGATAAAACCAGAGCATTGGTAGCCCTAAAAGGGAAAACCTGGGTGGATCAACAAATCAAAGACGGAACCCACGGAACAAGAAAGAGACAGCAGCAGGCAGCATCTCCGGCGCCGCCCACTAAGAAATCGGGCGCTAAGGGGCATGTAGCCAGAACAGCGGCCCCGGTGAAAACCCCAAAAGCAAAGGCAAAGAACCCGGTGGCCAGGAAGGGCAGACGGGCGGCGACCCCCGAAGTGGTGTCCAGCTCCGAGACCGAAGGGAGCAGCGATGATGAGGGATCTGTAGCCAGCACGGCGGCCCCCCAGGAAGCACGCAGAGGTCAACCCAACGCGACGAACACGGACAAGGGTAAGCGATGCACGCCAAACGACCAAGGGGGGCTTGGAAGGGTGCAGCGCAATGCGCCTACGGAAGGGAGGCCAGGGCAAATAGTAAACCTGGGTACGCAGCAGGGAGTGAGCAATTTAGCATGGCAAGGGCCCTGGCCCAGTCAACCCCCTTGGCAAACAGGACAGGGGAGTGACCAACAGTTTTTCCAGGGGGAGGCATGGGGCCAACCGACTTGGAGGCCCTGGTGGCAGTGGCCTGGGGCAGGGTCCCCCTTTGGAGCAGGCCCACAGTGGGGCACAGGCAAACAAGGGGGCAGCCAGGAGCCAGAGCAAGGTTTGGACCACAGGGGGGGGGGGGCACGAAGAGGGCAGCAGACAAGGATAGGGAGAACCCCCAAATAACGACACCAGGCGGGATGGACAACCAGGAAGCGTCGGGACAAGGGGGGACACCAAACCCCGGGGCGACCAAGGTAGGCGAGAAGGGGGCGACAGGGGAAGGCCCAGATACCAATGGGAAGCCGGCCAGCGCATACCTGCACCCTTCTCCGGGGATCCCCCCACAACCACAAAACTCCTGGGGCTGGCCAATCTCATCCCGCTGGCAGTAAAAGGTAAAAGAAAGAAAAGAGTTCATAGACATCTTTTCCCTGCTAGAGGTATGTCAGGCAGGCCTAGACCTGACAACCCAGGACAAGAAAGACGACGATAGGAGGGAAAGACGCAAACCCAGGGTAGAGAGATCACTAGAGAATTGGCTAAAAGCATTCAGGACCCTAGCTTGCGTTTTTGTGGGAAAATTCCCCCAGAGCGCAGCGGCACTCATCTTGTACGAACAGAAGGTGCATGAAGCACAGCTGAAGTATCAGGGGGAGGCCTGGTTAAAATACGATTAAGGTTTCAGGGAGAAGATGCAAACCTGGCCGGTGATGGAGTGGGACAGCCAGGACATGGAGGGTATTTCAACGCACACAGTAGCTGCCAGGGAAGGGGTCAGCTCAAGGGACAACAGTTTTCGCCCTTATGGGAGTAAGGGCAAATAAGAGGGACAAGGTCAAGGGTTCAAGGGCAAGAACCAGGGCAGTACCAAATCTGGAAAATCGTGCTGGAAATTTGACAAAGATGACTGTAAATGGGGGGCAGCATGCAGGTTCAAACACGCTTGTGGGTCTTGCGGAGGGAACCACCCCGCAGTCCGCTGCAGGCAGGGCCAAGGAGCAGGAACCGGCAAAGAGAAAACCGGCGCAAAAAATGAGGAGCTGCTACCAACCCCTATTAAAACCAGCAGGCTGGTATATTTATTGGGGCAATATCCCAAGGCCACAGACAGACTAAGGCTGGCAGAAGGTTTCACACAAGGCTTCATAATATCCTACAAAGGACCCAGGGGCGCACGGGAAAGCCGGAACCTAAAATCTGTAAGAGATAACCCAGGCGTAGCACGAGAAAACGTGGGCAAGGAAGTTCAGCTAGGGCAGGTGGCTGGACCTTTCACCTCCCCCCCCCCTGCTGGGGGACTTGGTGGTCTCACCACTAGGCGTGGTACCCAAGAAGGAGGAAGGAAAATTCAGATTGATACACCATTTGTCCCACCCGCAAGGGGATTCCATTAACGACTGGCTGGAACAGGATGCTTGCGCAGTAGCTCATGCATCAGTGGACGACGCAGTGGACCTGATAAGGCAGGAAGGTAGGGGGGCCCTGTTAGCAAAAACAGACATAGAGTCGGCTTTCCGCCTCTTGCCGGTCAACCAGACAGCTACCATTTGCTAGGTTTCCAGCTACATGGAAAATACTACTATGACAAATGCTTGCCATTGGGTTGCTCAATATCATGTGCATATTTCGAGGCATTTAGCAGTTTCCTAGAGTGGGAGCTAGGAGCACGCGCCCCGTGGGAGGGGGGGGGCGGGCCCATTACTTAGACGACTTCCTTTATCGGCAAGGCAGAAACAGGAGATTGTGCTCACCTCCTGCAGAGCTTCATAGGGCTGGCCCGGGAGCTAGGAATACCGCTAGCGCAAGACAAAACAGAGGGCCCGACCACAAAGCTGTCCTTCCTAGGGATAGAGCTAGACTCGGTGGCAGGAACATGCAAATTACCGCCCAACAAGGTAGCAGAGCTTAAGGAGATCATGGGTAGGCTGAGGCTACAGAAGAAGGCCGCGCTAGGAGAGGTGCAGCAGCTGCTGGGAAAATTGAATTTCACCACGAGGGTGATCCCGGTGGGGCACGCGTTTGCAAGAAGACTGGCGTGGTTGACCAGGGGCATGACACATAGGCACCACAGGGTCCGCCTAACGCAAGGGATATAAGCGGACTTAGAACAGTGGGAATCCTTCCTGTCTAATTTCAATGGCACTCTCATGTGGCGTGAGCCATGGGTACCAGCGGCTCAGCTCCAGCTGTTCACAGACGCAGCAGGGGGCTTCGGGCCATCCTAGGGACAGGGTGGACGGCAGGGGCATGGCCGGAGGCCTGGAGACAAGCAGGGGCGACAACGAACATTTCACTGTTGGAACTGTTCCCCATAGTAGTGGCTTTGCACAGTTGGGCAGAGCGGCTAGCAAACAGGCAGATAATACTGTGGTCCGACAACCACGCAGTAGTGAAGGCAGTCAACACCGGGACGGCAAAATGGGCATCGTGGTCAGCCTGCTGCACAAGTTGGTCCACTGCCAGCTGAAGGCCAATATCGCGCTTAGGGCACGACACGTCCCAGGAATAGAGAACTCAGTTGCGGATGCCATTTCTCGTTTTCAGTGGGCAAGATTCCGAGACCTCGCTCCGGATACGGACCAAAGAATGACCCAGATGCCGGAGGAAGCATGGGCATGTGTAGATCTGGTTTAGAAGAGATGCTGGACAACGCACTGGCCCCAGAAACAATGCACCTCTACCGTAAGTGCTAGGCAACATTTACTGCAGTAACAGGGCTAGCAAGAGGTCAGCCGGCTGTGCAGAGCGAGGTCCTGAACTTCATAGAATGGGCATTTGTATCGGGTAGGTCGAAATCATGGGCCCAAGCCCATTTGAGTGCAGCACCCTACTACTCAAAGATGGCGGCAGGGGAGGACCCTACCAGGGGTTTTCAATGCAGAATGGCATTGAAGGGTTGGGGCAGGATGCAAAAGGCAAGACAGGACGCGAGAAGGCCCATCCACTTCAGCATACTGCAACAGATGATAGGGGCTCTTGGGGGGTTATGCACATCAAAGAGGGAGGCTATACTCTTCAGGGCAGCATTCGCACTGGGGTTGTTTGGGGCATACAGAGTGAGCGAGCTGGTGGCCCCAGCAGTAAGGGACCCAGGGACGGCATGCATACACCGCACCGACCTTAAGCTCGCAGAGGGCCACATAGACAGCCTGCTGCGGAGGTCAAAGTTGGACCAAGCAGGCAAAGGGAGGTGGACCAGACTAAATTGCATAAAGGGGGAACCCTGTTGCCCGGTATGCCTGGTTGTGAGGTTTTCTTCTATTGACCAAAAGTTCAAGACCCAGGGGTACGCCAAATTCAACACCCAAGAAACATTCCAGTTTAGCCTCACTTGGTTGCAAACCTCCCAAGAAGTTTTCAAAGCAATCTACATTTACTGGCACTGAGTGCCAGTAAATAGTATATGGGGTTACATCTTTTCAGTTGCAGTTAAGAACAACTAAGGCAATTCCTAGACTCACAAACTCACATAAAATATGTCTTTAATTAAAAACAAGCTCCTGTGAACAACAGTAAGACAGTGTCTGCCTGAAACACGTGATCTTTTTTGCAAATTGCAAACCAGCATCCTATGGTGTAAAGTAAATGTGTAGCATTCAGATTTCTCAAAGTCTGAGTTCTTTCAAGAAAAGGCGTTTGTCCTTTTTTGTGTGCTCTTATATTTGTGTTAACTAGGAGTCATTGGAGATAAATGTGTGTTCTGGAACTAGGTAATCAGTTCTTTCAATACCAGCAAATTATTGTTTTTGGATCGAAGATGCAAAAGTTGGTTTGTGCTGTGAGCACTAAACCAGTTTTAAAAGTAGTGTGATGACTGCTGATTGATTTGTATAGTCCCAGCAACCATACAGAACAAGTCATCTGGGCTCCTATTACTTAAAGTGCCCGGAAGGCGCAACAGGCATGTTCTCCTAATTTCTAAACCCCTAGGGCACTTTGGTATTACAGAATGTACTGTAGATGCTTGTGTGGCCCTGTCTGTAATACAGAATGTGCTGCGCTCATATAGTGGTAGCACAATCCTATGGGGCATTCCTCTCATTTGCATGGGGGCATGACCTCATGCAAATTAGGGAAACACTTTGCCTCTGTGCCCATGCCTTTTGTGGATGCGGGCACAGTGGCAAAGAGGCCAATCGGAAGACTCACTGACTGTGTGCCACAGAGAGGTGGCTTACAGGTAGTGCACCCCCTGAAAGAGGAGTTTGGGACCCAATGGATCACCAGGCACCATCTGCAGGAGGATGCTGTCACTGACTGCAACCTCCTCCAGGGGGATCTCTGTCCCTCTTTCATATGAAAGCCAGGTGCCATCTGCTTCAAACAGTCAATCCACCTTTCAGTAATGCCCTGCAACAGGGCTAGCTGTGAGTTTGCAACTGCTCTGGGGCAGAGCATTGATTAGAATAGAGCACACTGCTCTGGTCTGCACCAGGCGCACCTTGTTAAAGGTACACCGGGCCCAGACCAGAGCAGTGCACCATATCCATAATAGAGCCCCTGGAGAGTTTATTGTTACTCTGGCCCAAAGCTCAGCTGACATTAAAAAAGTTGTCTGAATGCTGATTGGCTAGAACTAAAGTTTACACTTCATGGTTGGGCGTCTCTAGTGCCCGTAGGAAACAACGGGGGTAGATGCAAAGACTAGAAAGAAAAAGCTTACATCATGGTTTACTTAGTTTGCTAATGAAAGTGTTTTTGTCCTCTTCGGGGGGACAATTAATGCTTTTTGACCCACCGGGTTCTCTAAGACAGGACCTACATTTGGGCCCACTGACCCTGCTGAACTGAAAACATTTCACGTGGCAGAGAAAGTTTCTGCTGATGTTGCAGGATCATGCTATTTCCGCTGAGAAAACGAGAGGCATCCGCGGTGGTGTCTTCTACAATATATGCCCAGTCCAAAGATTTAAAAAAAAGCTGATATGCAATGTGGTTGACTTCCAGAAAGACATTGGGGTATTAGCTGAGGGGGTGAATACCCACCTCAAATAATAACCACAACCCTTGTCAGGGTGAAGCAGTAAAGTCAGTACATTACCTGAGTTCAACCCCCTGGTAGCTATGGTACAAAGCA
This sequence comes from Calotriton arnoldi, assembly GCA_963921515.1. Classification (NCBI taxonomy): domain Eukaryota; kingdom Metazoa; phylum Chordata; class Amphibia; order Caudata; family Salamandridae; genus Calotriton; species Calotriton arnoldi. The sequence continues at coordinate 2,610,117 of CAWUFW010000874.1, read as the reverse complement.
GACAAGCCAAACTTAGAGGCAATGTGTAAAGTATTTATTCAATACTAAAACAGCAATAACGTCAAAACACAACACAAGAAAAATCCCAAACCAATGTAGAAAAATAAATAAAGTTACACCAAAATGACAAACATTCAATAAGGAAGACGGGAGTTAAGAATTTTTAAATTTTAAATGTGAAAATAACATTAAAATGTGTCAACCGCTGTCATTTGGTTGCACTGCACCAGTACTTAGACATAAGTTAAATCTGAACGTGATGAAGTGTGGGTTAGACACAGAAACTAGGTTTGACCTGTGTTGGACTTGGCCCTCTCTGCAGGGTTATCCCCAAATGTTTTGCCTTCTCCCACCTGTTTTCTGAAACTGTTTTTGTCTCCTTTTAGGACACTGTGCACTTTACTGCTGCTAACCAGTTTTAAGTGCTTGTGCTCTCCGCACTAAACATGGTAAAATTGCCTTAAACCTAATTGGCACATTTAATTTACTTGTAAGTCCCTAGTGAAATAGTATTACATGTACCCAGGGCCTATATATTAAATGATACTAGTGGTCTTGCAGCACTCATTGTGACATCCACTCCAGTACTGCTTTAAACATATTTTGGGCCTGCTACTGCAGCGTGTGTGTGCAGTTTAAACTGAATTTTGACCTGGCAAAATAAACCTCTTGCCAGACCAAAATCTCCCCTTTTATACATATAAGTCACCCATAGGTGAGGCCCTAAACAGCACAGAGTTGAGGGTGCAGTATATCTAAAAAGGGGGACATGCACTGTTACGTTTTACATGTCCTGGTAGTGAAATGCTCCTAAATTTGTTTTCACTACTGTGAGGCCTACCTCTTCCATAGGATAACATTGGGTTAACTTATTACTTTTAATAAGTGATAGCTCTCAATTGGTAACAGGTAGACCAATATATTAGGGAGAAATATTGGGGAGAGGAGTTTGCCTAACGGCTAGGGCGGTCGACCTCGAATCTGGGGAACTGTGTTCGAGTCTCGGCAATGACGCTGAACATCCTGTGATTCTGGGCAAATCACTTAATCTCCCCGTGCCTAACAAAATAAAAAAAATGAATGTGTCCTCATGTAATGCAACTGGTGCTATGTAAAGCGCTCTGATACCCGATTCGGGTCAAGTTCGCGCTATATAAAACGCTGTAAAAAAAAAAAATATATAGAATTTGGTGTCTAAAGAATTGTACTTAAAAGCCCACTTAAGTAGCAAAGTCGGATTTTAAGTCACAATTCTGAAAATGCCTCTTTTAGAAAACTGGTATTTTCTTGTCCTAACCATCTGGTGCCTGCAGCACTGTCTCTGTGTCACATGACTAGGTGTGTAACTGGCAGTTGGTCCTTGTGTATTACTCCAGACAGTGAGACAAAGGGGAGATAGGTGTTGACAGGATGGGTCACTCCTATTTAACGAGGGGATGGGGTTGTCATGGTTCACACTTGCGCATCACAAAGGCCCTGCCTGAACACACACACAAAGGTCACACTAGTCTTTTGTGTCCCCAGACAAGCTGGGACCAGGGCAGGGAGGAATGGGATGCCTGACAACTCAGGGGGTGGAAACCTCCAGAACCTTCTCCTACTTCAAAGTGGGCACCAGGTATAAATAATGGACCCTCAGACCAAACCCTTCAGTACACCTCAGGACCTGTGGAAGACTCAGAAGGAATGCTTTTCTGCTCTGCCAGAAGGACTGCTACACTGTTGCCCTGCTGCCTGGTGCCCTTCTGCAGAGTGAAAGGACTAGACCTGCATCTTCAACCCGGGACCACCAGAGTAACTCCAAGAGCCAGTTGTCTGGCTTCCTTATCAGAAGCCTCAGGGACGGTACAGGCTTCAACCATCTAAAACCCAGCGCATGGACTAAATTTGCTGCAAGTCTTTTCCTCCAAGTGGTGCTACCCTAGTCCTGAACCCATGGAAGTGGGATTGTAGGTGCTCTGCTAACCCAACCCAGCTGTGGTCCTGTAGGCAGAACTGACGCAGCTCCGCAGGACTTCACATCACAGCCTTGCAGCTCCCCGGAGCCAGCGCTGCGCGACGCATTCTTGCTGCGGGATCTCACAACGCTCCACAACTAGAATTTAAGGTACTCTTGTTCAGCGGGTCTAACTTGGTCTCCGTATCCATACCACTCTCCCTCGCGGTCAACCTGAACTTGTTACTTTGTTCCGGTCTGTCGTGACCAAATAACCAGAGTTGGCACATTGTGCTTCTAGGCACTATTTTCACTTACATCTTTAAAATTGCATGTCTCTGGTCTACTGATTGGTTTTTTGTCGTTTTGGTGTCAAATAATTTATTACATTTGACTCTATTTTTCTAAATTGGTGTGGAATTTTTCTTGTGTTGTGGTTTCACTTTATTGCAGATTGAAGTGCTGCATAAATACTTTACACATTGTCTCTAAGTTGAGCCTGACTGCTTTTGTACCAATCTACCAGAGGGTTAAGCGCAGGTTAATTTGGGGTAGCTTGTGTTTCACCCAGATAGGGATTGTGGTTCCTGGTTAAGTAGGGTTTTAACCACCTCAACCAGTAACCCAATTTCCAACAACCTGGTTGGAAGTTTTACATCCAGACTTACTCTCTGAAATGTAATTCAAAAATCCTCAGCGGGGCAAGGCAGCAGACTGTGGCCAAATTTTGTGCCCAGACAGGGGCGTAACACAGGCCCCCGCAGCCCCCGCGGTGCGGGAGGGCCCCCGAGCTGCAGGGGGCCACCTCAGCACAGTACTAAGGCCTGAGAGCTCCGGATTAAATACGGAGTGGGGGCCCCTCCGTGTACCTTGCAAGGGGGCCCCCTCAACTTTTGTTACGCCACTGTGCCCAGAGAAAGTCCCTCGCAAGCCGTATATTTGTAGCAGCTTCGCCTGTGAAGATTTCTACCTATGGACTTAGTCACTTTAGTGGAACTCAGATTCTTCCAATAGGACAAGGCTGCAGCTGGTAGCCAAAGGGGGCTCCATGAGGCCGGATACCTTCTCCACAAGATCCTTCTGAATCAGATTAACTGTTGTGGAAAAGCTTTGAGCAGGAGCCACCTAACTCTTTGGCCCAGCAGCAACACACCTTCATTAGAGCTGCATGGCAGGTTGGTCACTATCCTCCAGAGGTTCTTGAAGCCAAAATGTTTCTATGTCTCCACTTTGACATCAGCCAAGGATCCAGTACCTTGGGGTTGGCACTTTGGGTCAAGACTTACTCTAGCAGAGGCCAGAAGCAGGGTCCAGGACAGGTCCAGTTGGAACTGGTCAGCTGGACAGTTGCAGAAAAAGCTTGTTGTGTCCCTGTATGCCCAGACGTGGGTCCCGTGCTCTCCATGCCACTGGAATCAAGCTATCCTGGCGGAAGAGGGGTGAAACCCCGAAACCGGTCCTAGGATGCTTGTTTCCAGTCCAGGGAGGACCTGGCCTGGCAGTTCGGGCTGGACTGTTCCCATTGGGCACAGGGTCAAGACTGATTTGCATATGGCTGGGTTCAAACTGGAATGGCATGGTGAGCAAAAAAACGATGGATTTAGGCCCAGATCTCTGTACTGGGGTGAATGTATGACATTGTTCTGCATTCTGTCCATCAATTGTTGTTTTTGCATTTGTCACCCCGAGTGGGACGGGTATGCCCAGACGTGGGTCCCGTGCTCTCCATGCCACTGGAATCAAGCTATCCTGGCTGAAGAGGGGTGAAACCCCGAAACCGGTCCTAGGATGCTTGTTTCCAGTCCAGGGAGGACCTGGCCTGGCAGTTCGGGCTGGACTGTTCCCATTGGGCACAGGTCAAGACTGATTTGCATATGGCTGGGTTCAAACTGGAATGGCATGCTGAGCAAAAAAACGATGGATTTAGGCCCAGATCTCTGTACTGGGGTGAATGTATGACATTGTTCTGCATTCTATCCATCAATTGTTGTTTTTGCATTTGTCACCCCGAGTGCGAAGGGTATGCCCAGACGTGGGTCCCGTGCTCTCCATGCCACTGGAATCAAGCTATCCTGGCTGAAGAGGGGTGAAACCCCGAAACCGGTCCTAGGATGCTTGTTTCCAGTCCAGGGAGGACCTGGCCTGGCAGTTCGGGCTGGACTGTTCCCATTGGCCACAGGGTCAAGACTGATTTGCATATGGCTGGGTTCAAACTGGAATGGCATGGTGAGCAAAAAAACGATGGATTTAGGCCCAGATCTCTGTACTGGGGTGAATGTATGACATTGTTCTGCATTCTGTCCATCAATTGTTGTTTTTGCATGTGTCCCTGTAGCTTGAACAGGGAGTCTGCCTCATGATTTTTGGAGTCCACATATTTGTCCTGCAAACAAGAGGGAGAGGAGGTCCCATCCTCTAGGCTCTCCTCCGGTCACAGACAGCAGGCCCAGTCCCCTTCTGCTCTTCCACAGATCCAGGAAATGCTCTGAAGAGGGTACTGTGGGTGTCATATTTATGCCTGGCACCAGCCTGTGGGTCGAGGTGACCCCTGACCCTCTCTAACCAATAGGATAAAAGTTCCCAGTGTCAACCCTACCCACTCTTGCAGCACTTACTGTGTAGCCTACTGCAAACAATCCCACAGTAACTCTTTCAGCCTTAATCCAAGATGGTGAAACCCTTCTCCCCTTGTACACAGCCTATGTGCCCACTCCAGAGTTGGGACTAGGGATTGAGGAACCCCTCTTCTGTGGTCGCTGTAAGCCAGTTCTGGGGCAGCTCCTCCCCCATTGTAATGGGAGTAGGAACAAATAAAGGCCCTGCCCTGGTGTCAACTAACATTTGCCTGTGACAGGGTAGGCCTCTTTGAAGTTAATCAAGTTTCAGGCACAGCAAGATGTTCATCCTGCCAGAGAAACTGAACACCTCCCCACACCCAAGCACTTGTCCTGTCCTGATAGCAGTTTTGACACCTCATTGAGAGGGCTATTCTGCTGCCAGGTGACAGTTGGAGTTCATGCAAATGGGCCACTAGAGACTTGAGGCAGTTAAAAGGTAACTTTCTAAAAGAACCTCCTCCAAAATATTTATTCCAAATCCGACTTCACCAGTAAATTGGATGCATATTAAATATTTCAAAAAGTCCAAGAATGAAATGTGTAGGTGTTTTCCTAGCCGTAAATAACATTATTACATTTATTATTGTATCCCAGCACTACTCACCATTCTCTGATATCAGCAGGGACAGCTCACACATGAGCAGGACAGCCACAATGATTGCCATCCAAGAGACCTACTTATTAAAGCAGAGCGCACGATCAAGAAGGTCTACTGTACATGTGCCTATCAAAAATATTAGCAGAAGGTGGCGGCTATTTAGCTGACCGTTGGGGGAATAGTTAATTTTCTCTGCTATCTACCCAGCTGCTGGCTAAATGGTAGAGATTACTGTTTAACTGTCGGCATTGCAAATAGGAGAGAAACTTCTCTATTTACCTGACCGCAGGCTGAATAGTAGAGACTCTGCAGTGTTTCACTGGTAGCCATACAGATGGCAAAGAAACTTTACTATTAACTGGCCTGTGACTAACTAACAGACATTATGTACTGTTTGGCCAGCGATCGAGCAAACAGCAAAGAAATGCCACTGTTCAGCAGGCCAATTCAAATTCGCAAACTTTATGCACTATTTGTCTAGTGGCGGTGCAAACAGCCAAGAAATTTCACACTTACCTGGCTGTTGGCAAAATAGTAGACATTATGTACTAACTGACCAGTGGCCTTGCAGATATCAAATAACCTTAATTATTTACCTGGCCTCTGACTAAATAACAGAAATGATGTACTATATGGCCTGTGGCATTGCAAATGTCAAAACAATCCACTATTTCCTCAGCTGCTGGCTAAACAGCAGACAATGTGTATTAACTGAATGGCAGCCTTGCAAATAGCAAAGCATCTTTATTGTTTACACAGCCACTGACTAAATTTCAAAATGATGTATACTGTTTGGTCAGCAGACATGCAAATCGCAAAGAAAATTCATTATTTAGCTGGTGGCTGGCTAAATAGCAGGCAGTAAGCACAATTTGGATAGTAGTTGTGCAAATAGCAGAGAAATGTCACTATTTATTCGGTTGCTGTCTAAACAGCTGAAATTATGTATTATTATCCCTAGCACTAATTTCAACATGCACTTACAACCAGGAAGGGAGCATAATTGGCACTAATCTCCTTATGCAAATTAGTATTAAAAGTAATTTGAATACAATTTTCACCAAATCCTAGGTCTAAAAGTCCCAACAGTCCCAACAGCCACTTAAGAGAATGTTTGAATGTTTTCAACTTTAGTTCCAAAACATGGCACAGAATGCCACTCCATTATACCATGGGGCTAAGGCACAGTGACTTGAGAAGCCCATTATCAAACTGTCATATACTCCACAAATGTTCCTGCTCCTTTAAGTTTACCTGAAGAGGCAGCTAATGATAAATATGATTAGATCCTTTGCAAGTCTAGTTGAACTGTTTACCGTTCTACAGCTATATACTCGTTCTTCTCACAAAGTCATAGGAATGTACCAGAGCCAAATATAGAATTACCAAAAGGCTCCATATTATCAAAACGCCTCTTCTGGATTTAGATTTTATGCAATAAATCAGTGTACCTGGAATTAGTAATTAAGGTTCAATCCAATTAAACAAATCCAACTATAACACCTGAAAAGAAAGCTTTGTTTGCCAAACACAGGCCCATCACTCACCTACTATTCATTGGCAAGATCAATGAAAAAACAGTCTATGCCCAACTCCAAGATCATTTCATGCTAAAACTCTCTTGCACAACTACCAGTCTGGCTTCAGATCACATTGCAGGACAAAAATGGCTACCTTAAACATCACAGATGATGCACACTTGACCACAGATGAAGATGACCCCTGTTCCTGACATTACTGGACCTCTCAGTTGCCTTCAACATTGCTGACCATCACACCTTGATTCCAATCCAAGCTACACAATGGACGACATAGCATACAACGCAAGTAAGCACCTTTCCCAGAGTCCTTTGACAGTGACAGCGGATCTGCAGAAGACCAGGGGACAGCCACGTTTTTAAGTTGGTCAGTTAAGAGCAACTCTTAAGGGTGATCACCCACTCATATTCCCGAGGATGTTAACTGGAACTCCACCAGTAAGAAATCAGAAGCTTTGGGCCCTCCCTGATACTCTTTGAACTCCACCTTGTATAATGGAGATAGAAAGAGATGGCAGATTGGTAAACATTCAGGGTACACCACAGAGATGACCACTCCCTCTTATTTCTCTCCGGTTGGAATTGCCAAAGGAATAAAAGGAGGTTATTACTAAAAGGCACGGGAGGGTGAGCATTGAAACTACACCCCACAGATGACCACTGCCTCTTCTTTCTTTCATGGCAGGGAAGAATTTCCTGAGGAAGATTAATAAGGGCAGGATCTGGGGTTTCAACTAAACCCCACCACATGGTTAACTCCTAGATAATGTCTTCTTTACTAATGAAGCAAAAGGAATGCCATTGGAATATGAAAGAATATTTCCAGCAAATCAGGAAAAGACATCTAGCCATCAAAGATATATTACAAAAGAAACTGAGGGGAATATTGTATTTATTGACTTTATTACAAATATTGGAGGAAATAAGGCATTTTGAATAACCAGAGACTTTTTGTTACCTATATTCCTGTGACCTACATCTTTTTACACTCCTTTTTTAATACTCATTTTCCAGACAGGGGAGAAGCATCCACTGTCTTCGTTCTCAGAACTTGTTTGACGGGGGTTGTCTTTCAAATGTCATTTTCTGGCTGTAGCTCAGTCACATTCTTTGTGCAATGTGATAGTTGTCACTGCAGGTAGCAACAGTGCTGGCTGCAGTCCAGAGTATCCAAAGCAAGAGCACAGTGAAGTGCAAGATCTCTGCACCTGGCTGTCAACAGCCTTCCTGAAGCAGTCATCAGGCACAGACGAAAGGGCAGACTCTTCTTAGCAACTTCCTCACCTTTAACAACAGAAACATCTGGCCTTCCCTCAGCCCTACCACCTACTAACTGTCATTGTTCAGGAAGAACTAATCAGCAGCCCTTTGGAACCTCATTGCAATTCTACGGGTAGCCTTTTCTGTATCTGTTCTCACTTCAGTGCCAGAAAAAAAGTTTGGACAAGACAAATAATTTACAAAACACAGTATAATAACAGTGTCACTTTATTTGATGAATACAGGACATAGAAAGTAGTTACATTTTGGATATGAGGGCATACTTCGTGTGCCCCTCAAGTTCACAGAACAGGTTGAGGACCTTACTTTCCATGGGCAGGCCTGCGCCTCTCCACACATGCCTGATTAGTGTGGTTACAGGGCCAATAAAAAAGTCAGGATCTCAAATTGGTATTACATCTAGTGTTACAAATACACTTCCAAGAAAGCCAGATCAAACTACCACTGGAGGGCATTGGTTAGGAGGAAACACTTCAGTAGGCAGGCTTACTGACCAATTATCCATAACTCACCGTGTTGCACCTGAAACATCTGCTAGTAGGATCCCAGATTGGAAGGAGGGTTCCCGCCTGGGGAAAGTGCAAGATCCTGGAAGGAGGCACCCTCAACCCTATGATAAAAGCTATTTTAATACAGCTTGTCATTCAGCACTAGGTAGGGGGGCAACAGTTTGCGTAATTAACATCCCTAAGCCTATAGGTAATAGAACCAAGAGACTGGTTCACTCATTAATGAGGTGATCCACCAGATCAGACATCCTTGCCACTGTTATTCCCTCATTCATTCCGATATACTGTTTTCCCAATGCTTCTCTGAGAATTTGGGATCATTTACTATAGTAAATGAGCCCTAAGAGACATCAATCAAGTGGAGTGACTGTTAGCACTGGATGCATGCATGATTCCAATCATAGGTTAAGATACCTAGTTCAAATTTGTCCAAAAAGTATTGTTGCCCCCATCGAAGGAGCAGGCCACTATAGGTAGTGCAGGTATAAGCCAGTGGAACACACCTAATTTTGCCCAGCATCCTCTACTTTGGACAAGGTTGACTGACTGGATGTCCCAGCACTCCAATTTTAGGCTTATAATATTACCCTCCTGGCTTGCATGCCCCCCTTCCCCCCCTCCCCAGAGGCTTGGATGTTATACTATTCCTGATGATCCGACTGCCACCCCATTCAGTGCTTCTTTTATAAATACTATCACTGGTACATGGGAGAATATGTTAGACAGGGGCAAAATTCCTCCAAATATTAGCGCAGAGACATTCCAGATGCTTTCCTGGAATGTGACAGGGCTGCACCAAAAATGGGATGACCTGGAGTGGGGCAATCTCATTGATCTACATCATTTTTGTTCCAGGAAACCTGAACCTTTGAGCCCTTGTATAGCCTAAGCTTCATAACATAGAGTTTTGAGGCACTGAAATCTAAAGCTGGGCAACCGTCCTGAGGTTTGCTAATCTGGGTCAAAATTTCCCTTAACCGTGTGATCAAAAACCTAGAGATTATCTCTCCAGACAATATTGGTCTGAATATCCAGTGAAAGAACGGATTCTATGTGAATTTATATTACATCGAATAATCACTCGATGCCCAGAAATAATTAATTCCTTACTCTATCAATCTTAGAACAATGCTTAACTAGCTTTGAAGATTGATCTCCGAGTATATTAGCTGGGGACTTTAATGTCACTTATGAGCCCTTAGATTATATAAACAATATCACTGAATCAGCGGATGAGGCCTTGGGTATTCCCAGTCTTGAGGCCAAACCCATTAAAACTCTGCTCATTTCTGCCATTCAGTTGGCTACTCTGACTCTTTCAAATAGTTTACGTGCATGCCTGATATGTCCATTCACATTTGGACCAAGACAGGATGAAAACATATAAAAGAGGAACCTATAGAAGCACAACAGATTATATTATTCTGGATGTAGCTCTTTGGCACAATCTAATCTACTTCAAGATCATACCAAGGGCAGATAGTGATCATAATGCGCTCCAACTAATGATGTCTTTGAATATGATGAGTGATCTTAGTGATTCCCATAATTTACCTATCCAAGCTGCATTCATTGGAAACAACATGTCAGTCAAATGGCATAGACTAAAAACTAAGCCTGAAATTCTTACTCAGATTTATAATGCCGTTAACATCCTATTATCTCACTACATCAACTGGCTTAAGAGCGAAACAATAATCACAGAGATTTTCTCTCTTATGCTTAACACCTTGAAGGAATTATGTACTAGGGTAATTAGAGTAACAACAACACATCGATCCATATCATGGTATACAAGTGAATGCTGCAAGTCAAAATCTTCCCTGCTCTCTACTATTAAATCATGTAAGCCATCTGACATAACAACAGCTAGACCTACTTACAAACATGCCCTTGAAACTAGAAAGAGAATTTGGGGTGATGCAAATTAGTTGAACTTCTTTGAAGCCTCAAAAAAAGAGACAATACCGCCTTTTGGCATATCATTGCACTCTGCAGTCACAATGGTTGTACCCCTACGGAACACCATATACAACTACATACATTGCATTTTTCGGATTTATATATCAATTGATGATATCTCAGCCTTAAATTATTCCCAATCATGTTTTCCTCCAGTAAATTGTGCAATCATTATACCTACATTTGCGTTTGAGGATCCCATCAGTGCAATTCAGACTTTGCAAATAGGGAAGACCCTTGCTCTCTATTGCCCCCTCTGTACCCTGTTGTGAGATCAAAAGTACTGAGAAATTTGGCAGCGCCCAACCTGTCACTGATTTCAGCAGCTCGGGTATAGGTGAGCATCAGTCTTGATGACTGAGTTGGGTCCTCTCTAGTAGCACGCAAAACCGTATTGATGGAATGGCATCCGGTGGGCTGGACCAGGGACTGCTAGAGGGCTCAATCTATTACCAGCATCTTGAAGATGTATGTGTGCATGTGTATGGTAAATAACATGGAGGTGTGTGGGTTCCATTTTGGTAGACCATGTGAGAAGTTGGCCTGGTATATGCTGTCCACTAATTATAGTGGGCACCTTGCACCAGTCCAAACAACCCCTTATTGGAGATAGGTTAAAGACAACCTTTATTGAAAGCTATCCTAGTGGTAGCTATGGAGAGCAACCTTCAGGCTAAGTCTTGAAGGAATGTAAAGCAGCTTGTTTTACCAGTCTATAATCTCTTGAGTGACCAAATGAAAGAGGACCACACCAGGTATATATTCAAAATATATGTATTTATTGCTAAACACACCCCTCTAGTCTCTTTATGAGGCTAGAGTTCGAAGTACATAAGTTATAAGTTAGTTATTAACAGTAATAGCACAAATACACGTTTGAGCCCTAGGGGCGTACCAAACCATATACCAATAAAGTGGTATAAGAACCACGACTGAGCTAGACACAAGGCCTAGAGCCTGTAGAAGTGCTTGGACCACAAGGAACCACCCAAGGTAGTGACACAGGGGACCCACGGGGGACGCGTGCAGTGTGATAACACAGCCGCGAATCGCCGTTGACTTCTATGGGGAAAGTCGCGGTTGGAATTTTAAAGAAAAGGGACACTTAGAGGAGGACTTGGAGCAAACCCCTTTAGAACTAGGTCATTCTAGAGTCTATACCCACGGGAGCACCGGAGTACTCGAGTTACCTCACCCAGGGAAGCCGGGTGCATAGGTGTCTTTCGGGGTCGGGTTTCGTCTGTCGTTTACTATGGCGATCTGCTGCAAAGTGCTGCTGGCGACCAAGTCGAAAGTGTTCGGGTGGATCCAAAGGTGGATCGAAGATCTGAAGAACCTGAAAGCAGAGGGGACAGAGTCTGGGTCACTAGCCAGTGACCAGGAAGGCGATGAGCGAATGCCCACCGATGTCGGGTGCTTCAAGTAGGTTGACGGTCGTCTTGACTCTTCAGCCACGAGGTCCAGGAGGTGTCGACGACAACCAGGAGCTGGAATCGAGCTGTCTCACGAAGTCTGTCGAGTGCTGAGGTGTCGGCGACCGGATTGGACCCAACAAGCCTTGGCAACGGCAAGTCTCGTGGAAATAGAAGAAGGACGGTGGTGCAGACCAGCAAGGTCTGAGGGACTCACCCAGCGAGGGTAAGTCAGGGCACGCCTGGAGCAATCAGGGAAGCCCAAGCAGGATAAGATTGGCCTTCGGGAGGGCCTACTAGCCAACGGACTAGCGACCGCGAAGGAGCCTCGAGTGGACGCACTTGGAGCTGGCTCACGGGACACTAGTGGAGTGGAGGCCAGTGATCTTCGGTGCAGTCGGTGCTGGAGGCGGGGGCTACTCGGAGCCCAAAGCACAACTTCGTGGGAGCCCAGGAAGAGGATGCACTTGCAAATGTGCTCGGTGTCCAGGGGTCACGGTTTCACGTTACCCACAACAGCTACGGGCCTCAGCTTTGCTGGGGACACAGGGCAGCCTCGGGGAAGTCTGAAAATCCACCTCTGGTGATGCAAAGACTTCGGCGTCCGGCGGGAGCTTCGGCGATGCAGACCGGACAATTGCTTCTTTGGTGCCTGCCAAGCAGGGGAGTCACTCCTTGACCCCAAGGGAGATTCTTCAGTCCTCTAATCTTGAAGTAGAGCGTCGAAGGTCCAGGATTCTGTGTCAGAGTTTCGTCCAGGTTAATCTAAAGTCCTAAGGACTGGGGTCCCATACTTATACTAAGGTAGGGGGTTGGACATACTCTGTGGACCCACCTATGGGAGGGTCAGGGCAGAGGGGTGGCTACACCCCTTTCCCTTTGTCCAGTTTCGCGCCAGAGCAGGGGCTGGAAGCCCCTGAGCCGGTTTGAACTGGGGTATGCACAGGGACACCAAATGTGCCCCCAGTGCAGGACTTCAAAGCACCAGAGAGTGCTCCCGCCCAGCCCCAATACACACTATCCTGTCTGGGGAGGTGGTTACACCTCCCTGGGACAGGAAACCTATTGTCCAGGCCTCCCCTGCCGAAGTTTCGGTCAGCAGCAGGAGGCCAGACTCGTGTCTGTGGCAGCGGCATCCATTTTGTGATGCCAGGGCTTGGAAAGAAGTTACCGGGCAGGCCGGTGTGTACATGTCTCGCCCTCTAGAAGGGTGGAATGCTACCCCCGCCGCCAGAACTGGTGGGGGGGTAGTATTCCAAGATGTTTGACACCAAACACAACATGTTTCTGTGCAGCCATCCCAAAGTTAGCATTTTAACGCGAGGTTATAATGCGCTTAAGAGTATATGGTCAGGCTGCACTACAAACAGCATCAGAGAAGGGTCTCCGAACGCTGCAGAGGGGCCCTGCTCAGGCAGGGGCACCCTCTCACATAGGAACCACGCACTCTGCCTTCAGGATTGATAAGGCCTGCCATAGGAGTGACTTATAGGTTTATATGTGTGTATGTAGGTAGTGATATAGGTAACCTATATCACAGTAAGGGGTGCATGCACCACCTTACCCAGGCTGCAGTAGCAGACCTGTGGTGTCCTTTGGCTGGCCTTCCAGGGGTGGCACAATACATGCTGCAGCCCCTGGTAGGCCTCTGAGGTACCTATGCCCTGGGTACATAGTATACCATATACTAGGGACTTACAAGGGCACTCCAGATTCCAATCAGAGATGTGCCTTGGGCACATGGAAACCATTTTAGAGAGGAAGCAGCTAGGCTGGGGTTCTGATTAGCAGGGCCCCAGCCAGACTAAAGTCGAAAAACAGTGAAGCATCAGCAAAAAGTGGGGGTACCCATGTGAAGCAGATCCTACTCTCCTACAGACCAGGGCAGGGAAAGACTAGTGGAAGTGAGGACGGTTCCTGGGGAATTATATTGCTCTGAGATTAGCGTTTGGGCCCCTGTGAGAGGCTGGCCTGGTATATGCTGTCTACTAATGTAAGTGGGCACCTTGCTGTGAGAAGTTGGCTTGGTATATGCTATCCACTAATTATAGTGGGCACCTTGCACCAGTCCAAACAACCCCTTATTGGAGATAGGTTAAAGACAACCTTTATTGAAAGCTATCCTAGTGGTAGCTATGGAGAGCAGCCTTCAGGCTAAGTCTTGAAGGAATGTAAAGCAGCTTGTTTTACCAGTCTATAATCTCTTGAGTGACCAAATGAAAGAGGACCACACCAGGTATATATTCAAAATATATGTATTTATTACTAAACACACCCCTCTAGTCTCTTTATGAGGCTAGAGTTCGAAGAACATAAGTTATAAGGTAGTTATCAACAGTAATAGCACAAATACACGTTTGAGCCCTAGGGGCGTACCAAACCATATACCAATAAAGTGGTATAAGAACCACGACTGAGCTAGACACAAGTCCTAGAGCCTGTAGAAGTGCTTGGACCACAAGGAACCACCCAAGGTAGTGACACAGGGGACCCACGGGGGACGCGTGCAGTGTGAGAACACAGCCGCGAATCGCCGTTGACTTCTATGGGGAAAGTCGCGGTTGGAATTTTAAAGAAAAGGGACACTTAGAGGAGGACTTGGAGCAAACCCCTTTAGAACTAGGTCGTTCTAGAGTCTATACCCACGGGAGCACTGGAGTACTCGAGTTACCTCACCCAGGGAAGCCGGGTGCATAGGTGTCTTTCGGGGTCGGGTTTCGTCAGTCGTTTACAATGGTGATCTGCTGCAAAGTGCTGCTGGCGACCAAGTCGAAAGTGTTCGGGTGGATCCAAAGGTGGATTGGAGATCTGAAGAACCTGAAAGCAGAGGGGACAGAGTCTGGGTCACTAGCCAGTGACCAGGAAGGCGATGAGCAGATGCCCACCGATGTCGGGTGCTTCAGGTAGGTCGACGGTTGTCTTGACTCTTCAGCCACGAGGTCCAGGAGGCGTCGACGACAACCAGGAGCTGGATTCGAGCTGTCCCACGACGTCTGGCGCTTGCTGAGGTGTCGGCGACCGGATTGGACCCAACAAGCCTTGGTAACAGCAAGTCTCGTGGAAATAGAAGAAGGACGGTGGTGCAGACCAGCAAGGTCTGAGGGACTCACCCAGCGAGGGTAAGTCAGGGCAAGCATGGAGCAACCAGGGAAGCCCAATTAGAATTAGAGTTGCCTTCGGGAGGGCCCACTAGCCAACGGACTAGCGACCGCGAAGGAGCCTCGAGTGGACGCACTTGGAGCTGGCTCACGGGACACTCGTGGAGTGGGGGCCAGTGATCTTCGGTGCAGTCGGTGCTGGAGGCGAGGGCTACTCAGAGCCCAAAGCACAACTTCATGGGAGCCCAAGAAGAGGATGCACTTGCAAATGTGCTCGGTGTCCAGGGGTCACAGTTCCACGTTACCCACGACAGCTACGGGCCTCAGCTTTGCTGGGGACTCAGGGCAGCCTCGGGGAAGTCTGGAAATCCACCTCTGGTGATGCAAAGACTTCGGCGTCCGGCGGGAGCTTCAGCGATGCAGACCGGACAATTGCTTCTTTGGTGCCTGCCAAGCAGGGGAGTCACTCCTTGACCCCAAGGGAGATTCTTCAGTCCTCTAATCTTGAAGTAGAGCGTCGAAGGTCCAGGATTCTGTATCAGAGTTTCGTCCAGGTAAATCTAAAGTCCTAAGGACTGGGGTCCCATACTTATACCAAGTTAGGGGTTGGACATACTCTGGGGACCCACCTATGGGAGGGTCAGGGCAGAGGGGTGGTTACACCCCTTTCCCTTTGTCCAGTTTTGCGCCAGAGCAGGGGCTGGAAGCCCCTGAGCCGGTTTGAACTGGGGTATGCACAGGGACACCAAATGTGCCCCCAGTGCAGGACTTCAAAGCACCAGAGAGTGCTCCCGCCCAGCCCCAATACACATCATCCTGTCTGGGGAGGTGGTTACACCTCCCTGGGACAGGAAACCTATTGTCCAGGCCTCCCCTGCCGGAGTTTCCGTCAGCAGCAGGAGGCCAGACCCGTGTCTGTGGCAGCGGCATCCATTTTGTGATGCCAGGGCTCTGGAAAGAAGTTACCGGGTATGCCGGTGGGTACATGTTTCTCCCTCTAGAAGGGTGGAATGCTACCCCCGCCGCCAGAACTGGCGGGGGGGTAGTATTCCAAGATGTTTGACACCAAACACGACATGTTTTGGTGCAGCCAGTCCAAAGTTAGCATTGTACCGCGAGGATATAATGCACTTAAGAGTATATGGTCAGGCTGTACCACAAACAGCATCAGATGAGGGACTCCGAACGCTGTAGAGGGGCTATGCTCATGCAGAGGCACCCTCTCACATAAAAACCAAGCACTCTGCCTTCAGGATTGGTAAGGCCTGCCATAGGAGTGACTTATAGGTTTATATGTGTGTACATATGTAGTGAGATAGGTAACCTATATCACAGTAAGGGGTGCATGCACCACCTTACCCAGGCTGCAGTAGCAGACCTGTGCTGTCATTTTGGATGGCCTTCCAGGGGTGGCACAATACATGCTGCAGCCCCTGGTAGGCCTCTGAGGAACCTATGCCCTGGGTACATAGTATACCATATACTAGGGACTTATAAGGGCACTCCAGATTCCAATCAGAGATGTGCCTAAGGCACATGGAAACCATTTTAGAGAGGAAGCAGCTAGGCTGGGGTTCTGATTAGCAGTGCCCCAGCCAGACTAAACTCGAAAAACAGTGAAGCATCAGCAAACAGTGGGGGTACCCATGTGAAGCAGATCCTACTCTCCTACACAACCCCCCCCAAACGTAGGGACATTAAACTAACCTTGACCAGTTGAGTCTTCATGTTCTAAGTGGAAGCACCTAGAGAGTCCATCTGCATTGGCATGGTTACTCCCAGGTCTATGTTCCACTGTAAAGTCCATCCCCTGTAGGGAAATGGACCACCTAAGCAGTTTGGGGTTTTCACCCTTCATTTGTTTTAGCCATAGGAGGGGCTTGTGGTCTGTTTGAACAAAGAAGTGAGTACCAAACAAGTATGGCCTCAACTTCTTCAGAGCCCAAACCACAGCAAAGGCCTCCTCTCTATGGCTGACCAACGTTTCTCTCTAGGGGTCAGCCTTCTGCTAATAAAAGCTACTGGCTGATCCTGACCTTCATCATTCAATTGTGACAGTACAGCCCCTACCCCCAATTCAGATGCATCTGTTTGGACAATGAACTTCTTGGAGTAATCAGGACTCTGTAGAATGGGAGCAGTGCACATGGCCTGCTTCAGGTCATCAAATGCCTTTTGACAGCTAACTGTCAACTGAACCTTTTTGGGCATTTTCTTGGAAGTTAAGTCATTCAGGGGTGTCACTATTGATCCATACCCCTTGACAAATCTCCTATAGTACCCAGTAAGGCCTAAGAAGGCTCTCACCTGAGTCTGGGTAGTTGGAGCAGTCCAGTCCATGATGGTCTGGATCTTGCTCTGCAATGGTTGAACCTGGCCTCCACCCACAAGGTGGCCCAGGTACACAACCTGACTCTGCCCTATCTGGCACTTTGTGGCCTTGATAGTTAGGCCTGCTTTCTGCAGGGCCTGCAAAACATTTCTGAGGTGGACCAGGTGATCCTCCCAGGTGGAGCTAAAGACAGCAATATCATCTAGATAGGCTGCACTATAGGCTTCCAGACCTGTAAGGACTGTATTCACCAACCTCTGAAAAGTGGCAGGTGCATTCTTCAGACCAAAGGGCATTACCACAAATTGATAATGCCCACTAGGGGTTGAGAATGCTGTCTTTGGCTTTGCATCATCAGCTAGTCTGATCTGCCAGTAGCCAGCTGTCAGGTCAAATGTGCTTAGATACTTGGCTGAGGCCAAAGTGTCTATTAGCTCATCTGCCCTAGGTATTGGATGGGCATCAGTCCTAGTGACTGCATTGAGACCCCTGTAGTCCACACAAAACCTCATCTCTCTTTTCCCACCACTGGTGTGAGGTTTTGGCACAAGGACCACTGGACTAGCCCAAGGGCTATCTGAGGGTTCAATAACTCCCAAATCCAACATTTTCTGGACTTCTGTCCTGATACAGTCCCTGACATGGTCAGGTTGCCTATAAATCTTATTTTTAATAGGCAGACTGTCCCCAGTGTCCACTTCATGAGTGCACCAGGTGGTCTGACTTGGAGTCAGAGAGAACATATGTCTGTACTGATTGAGCACTTGTCTACAATCAGTTTGCTGCTGAGCAGTGAGGCTGCCTGCCAAGGCTACACCATCCACTGACCCATCATCAGGGTTCTGTGAGAGCAGGTCAGGGAGTGGGTCACTCTCTTCCTCCTGTCCCTCATCAGTAGCCATGAGCAAGCCCATGTCTGCCCTGTCCACATATGGCTTCAGTCTGTTGACATGGAGAACCCTGTGGGGACTCCTGGGTGTTCCTAGGTCCACTAAATAAGTGACCTCACCCTTCTGTTCAACAATGGTATGGGGTCCACTCCATTTGTCTTGGAGAGCTGCTGGGGCCACTGGCTCCAGCACCCACACCTTCTGTCCTGGCTGGTAAACAGTCAGTACAGCCTTTGGTCATGCCAGGCTTTTTGCAGTTCCTGGCTAGCCTCAAGGTTTTTAGTTGCCTTTTTCATGTATTCAGCCATCCTGGAGCGGAGACCAAGTACATAGTCCACTATGTCATGCTTTGGGAGCTTGAGAGGTAACTCCCATCCTTCCTTTACCAAGCACAATGGACCCCTGACAGGGTGACCAAACAAAAGTTCAAAAGGGCTGTAGCCAACCCCCTTTTGAGGCACCTCCCTGTATGCAAATAAAAGGCAGGGCAAGAGTATGTCCCATCTTCGCCTAAGCTTCTCTGGGAGCCCTTTAATCATGCCCTTCAAGGTTTTGTTGAATCTCTCAACTAAACCATTGCATTGTGGGTGATAGGGTGTGGTGAACTTGTAAGTCACTCCACACTCCTTCCACATTGCTTTCAAGTATCCAGACATAAAGTTGGCACCCCTGTCTGATACAACCTCCTTAGGGAAGCCCACTCTTGAGAAAATTCCCAGGAGGGCCCTTGCCACCACAGGTGCTGTAGTGGTCCTAAGGGGAATAGCCTCTGGGTACCTGGTGGCATGATCCACTACCACCAGGATAAACCTGTGCCCAGATGCTGTTTGGGGATCCATGGGACCAACAATGTCAATCCCCACCCTTTCAAAGGGAACCCCCACCACAGGTAGTGGTATCAGGGGGCCTTTGTAGTGCCACCTGCCTTGCCACTGGCCTGGCAGGTTACACAGGAGCGACAAAACTCCTTAGTGTCTTCAGACATGTGGGGCCAGTGAAAGTGAGGGACAATTCTGTCCCAAGTCTTGTTCTGGCCCAGGTGACCTGCTAAGGGAATGTCATGGGCTAGGGTCAATAGGAAGCCCCTGAACTTCAGAGGTATAACCAACCTCCTGGTGGCACCAGGCTTGGGGTCTCTACACTCTGAGTACAAGAGTCCATCATCCCAATACACTGTATGGGGACCACTAGCTTTCCCAGCAGCCTCAGCAGCAGCTTGCTGTCTGAGGGGTTCAAGAGAGGGGCAGCTCTGCTGCTCCTGGCTCAGATCTGCCCTGGAAGGGCCCCCTGTCCCCAAGAACTCAACCTGGTCAGGTTCAAGCTCCTCTGGGACAGTTCCTTCCTCAGGACTGAGATCATCCCCCTCAAGAGACTGATCTTCCTTCTGAGCCAAGGGGGAAGGCACTGCCTTTACCCTACTACTCCTCCTCTTGGATGGCACTTGGTCCATTATTTCAGAATCCAAGGCCTGTTCAGTGTTAGACATTTTGCTCTGTGACCTGGTCACAGCAAACACATCTGCAGGGATCCCCAGCATTTCTGCATGGGTCCTGAGCTCCACTTCTGCCCAAGCTGAAGTTTCAAGATCATTGCCAAGCAAGCATTCCACTGGTAGGTTTGCACTCACCACAACCTTCTTAAGGCCAGTTACCCCTCCCCAGGAGAAGTTAACAACTGCCAGAGTATGGTCTGTTCTGACATTGCTAGCATTGGTCACTTGGTACATTTCACCAAGTATAATCTGCCCAGGATCCACAAGGTCTTGTGTCACCATGGTGACACTTGCCCCTGTGTCCCTAAATGCCAAAGCCTCTTTTCCATTGATTAAGGGCTGTTGTCTGTACTTGCCCAGATTACTGGGACTCACAGAGGAGGTCACATCCATGCCTCCATCACAGACTAGGACAGCCTGAGTGAGTTCTCTGACTAGGTCAGAGCTCATCTCCTTACCCAGGGTCAACCCTACTAAACCCTTGGCCTGTGTATTCCCACCACCAACTGTAACTGCACTAGGGGAACAGGTGCCTTAGGGGCATTGGTGGGGGCTGGAATAGAGTCTTTGGACTTGGTGCAATCACTGGTCCAGTGTGTCTTTTGCTTACAGACTTTGCACCATGGTTTCTTTTGGCCTTTCCCTTGTTAGACTGTGAATCCCCACCTGAAGAAGATTTTTGGGGGCCTTGTGAAGACTTCTGGTCTTTACCCTTCTCCCCACCCTTATCAGAGTTCTTAGAATCTTGCTTCTTTGGGTCACCACCTTGGTTCTGTACCTTCTGCCTCACCCTGGTTCTGACCCATTTGTCTGCCTTCTTTCCCAATTCTTGGGGAGAGGTCAGATCAGAGTCCACCAGGTACTGATGCAACAGCTGATTTTGACAGTTATTAAGAATCTGCTCCCTCATGATAAGATTGTACAATCCTGTGAAGTCACATACCTTACTGCCCAATAACCAACCTTCCAGAGCCTTAGCAGAACAATCCACATAGTCCACCCAGTCTTGAGTCTGTGCTTTTTGGGTATCTCTGAACTTTAACCTGTATTGTTCAGTTGTTAGGCCAAACCCATCAATCAGAGCACTCTTCAAGACTTTGTAATTGTCAGCATCCTCTTCTCTAACAGTGAGGAGCTTGTCTCTACCTTTGTCTGCAAAGGAGAGCCACAAGATTGCTGCCCACTGCTCCTGAGGGACCCTCTGTACTTTACAGGCCCTCTCCAGTGCAGTTATCCATTTGTGGATGTCATCCCCACTCTGGTAGGGAGGGACAATCTTGCTCAGGTTCCTATGGTCATAAGACCTTTCCCTATCTCTGGGGAAATTGCTGCCACCATGGGACTCTAGTCCCATCTTTTTCTTTGCTTTTCAAGCTCTAGGGACTCCCTGTCTATAGCCAACTGCTCTCTTCTGAGTCTCAACTGAGCTTCTCCATATCTGAGCAGTCTCTCTTTCCTTTCATGAGAGGATTCCCTCCTATGAGAGGAAACAGAGGTCCCTATTGAGGTGTCAGAGTGGTTAGACTCCTGAGAAGGAGATCTAGGCCTTCTGGGCACACTCACAATTCTTCCTGGGGGACAAAGGGGAGGTCATTCTGATCCTCCTCCTCATCCACAGGAGGAATTGGGTTTTCCAGGTCAAGGTCATTTTCACCTTCCTGGCCAGTTTCAGAGGGGGTCCTGGGTGATTTCACCCCTGGCCCCTTCCTCATCTTCTGCCCCACCCTGTCTGCCTACCCCTTCAGACCCTAGGGGTCTGCTGAGATCATCTGACAGTAGCACCTCCCTGAGGTGTTGGGTGCTGGCACTTTTGCCTGCCTTCAGCTTCCTAGTATTGCACAATGCTCTCAATTCCAAGAATGGGAGATTATCATACTTGGAGGGAAGAAGCCCACTGGCTTCTGGCAAGGACTCACTGGGTCCTGGCTTTGAAGACATTACTAGTGAGGTGTGGTGTATGCACTACCTACTCTAGTGTGGCCTACTAAACTCTCTTGAGTTGTAGAAAGGGTGTGCTATCCCTTAACACACAACTCTAAGTTCAGTAGAACTTACTGTATCCTAAGCTTGATTTATATGTACCTAAGGTACCCTTAGTGGTTTTCAGTTGATCAATTCAATTGAGATTATCTGGTAAAACAATAGCAAGCTGGAATCCCACACGCTGCACACCAATGTGAGAAGTTGGCCTGGTATATGCTGTCCACTAATTATAGTGGGCACCTTGCACCAGTCCAAACAACCCCTTATTGGAGATAGGTTAAAGACAACCTTTATTGAAAGCTATCCTAGTGGTAGCTATGGAGAGCAGCCTTCAGGCTAAGTCTTGAAGGAATGTAAAGCAGCTTGTTTTACCAGTCTATAATCTCTTGAGTGACCAAATGAAAGAGGACCACACCAGGTATATATTCAAAATATATGTATTTATTGCTAAACACACCCCTCTAGTCTCTTTATGAGGCTAGAGTTCGAAGTACATAAGTTATAAGTTAGTTATCAACAGTAATAGCACAAATACACGTTTGAGCCCTAGGGGCGTACCAAACCATATACCAATAAAGTGGTATAAGAACCACGACTGAGCTAGACACAAGGCCTAGAGCCTGTAGAAGTGCTTGGACCACAAGGAACCACCCAAGGTAGTGACACAGGGGACCCACGGGGGACGCGTGCAGTGTGAGAACACAGCCGCGAATCGCCGTTGACTTCTATGGGGAAAGTCGCGGTTGGAATTTTAAAGAAAAGGGACACTTAGAGGAGGACTTGGAGCAAACCCCTTAAGAACTAGGTCGTTCTAGAGTCTATACCCACGGGAGCACTGGAGTACTCGAGTTACCTCACCCAGGGAAGCCGGGTGCATAGGTGTCTTTCGGGGTCGGGTTTCGTCGTCGTTTACAATGGCGATCTGCTGCAAAGTGCTGCTGGCGACCAAGTCGAAAGTGTTCGGGTGGATCCAAAGGTGGATCGGAGATCTGAGGAACCTGAAAGCAGAGGGGACAGAGTCTGGGTCACTAGCCAGTGACCAGGAAGGCGATGAGTAGATGCCCACCGATGTCGGATGCTTCAGGTAGGTCGACGGTCGTCTTGACTCTTCAGCCACGAGGTCCAGGAGGCGTCGACGACAACCAGGAGCTGGATTCGAGCTGTCCCACGATGTCTGGCGCTTGCTGAGGTGTCGGCGACTGGATTGGACCCAACAAGCCTTGGTAACAGCAAGTCTCGTGGAAATAGAAGAAGGACGGTGGTGCAGACCAGCAAGGTCTGAGGGACTCACCCAGCGAGGGTAAGTCAGGGCAAGCCTGGAGCAACCAGGGAAGCCCAATTAGAATTAGAGTTGCCTTCGGGAGGGCCCACTAGCCAACGGACTAGCGACCGCGAAGGAGCCTCGAGTGGATGCACTTGGAGCTGGCTCACGGGACACTCGTGGAGTGGGGGCCAGTGATCTTCGATGCAGTCGGTGCTGGATGCGAGGGCTACTTGGAGCCCAAAGCACAACTTCGTGGGAGCCCAAGAAGAGGATGCACTTGCAAATGTGCTCGGTGTCCAGGGGTCATGGTTCCACGTTACCCACGACAGCTACGGGCCTCAGCTTTGCTGGGGACTCAGGGCAGCCTCGGGGAAGTCTGGAAATCCACCTCTGGTGATGCAAAGACTTCGGCGTCCGGCGGGAGCTTCAGCGTTGCAGACCGGACAATTGCTTTTTAGGTGCCTGCCAAGCAGGGGAGTCACTCCTTCACCCCAAGAGAGATTCTTCAGTCCTCTAATCTTGAAGTAGAGCGTCGAAGGTCCAGGATTCTGTATCAGAGTTTCGTCCAGGTAAATCTAAAGTCCTAAGGACTGGGGTCCCATACTTATACCAAGTTAGGGGTTGGACATACTCTGGGGACCCACCTATGGGAGGGTCAGGGCAGAGGGGTGGTTACACCCCTTTCCCTTTGTCCAGTTTCGCGCCAGAGCAGGGGCTGGAAGCCCCTGAGCCGGTTTGAACTGGGGTATGCACAGGGACACCAAATGTGCCCCCAGTGCAGGACTTCAAAGCACCAGAGAGTGCTCCCGCCCAGCCCCAATACACATCATCCTGTCTGGGGAGGTGGTTACACCTCCCTGGGACAGGAAACCTATTGTCCAGGCCTCCCCTGCCGGAGTTTCAGTCAGCAGCAGGAGGCCAGACCCGTGTCTGTGGCAGCGGCATCCATTTTGTGATGCCAGGGCTCTGGAAAGAAGTTACCGGGTATGCCGGTGGGTACATGTCTCTCCTCTAGAAGGGTGGAATGCTACCCCCGCCGCCAGAACTGGCGGGGGGTAGTATTCCAAGATGTTTGACACCAAACACGACATGTTTTGGTGCAGCCAGTCCAAAGTTAGCATTGTACCGCGAGGATATAATGCACTTAAGAGTATATGGTCAGGCTGTACCACAAACAGCATCAGAGGAGGGACTCCGAACGCTGTAGAGGGGCTATGCTCATGCAGGGGCACCCTCTCACATAAAAACCAAGCACTCTGCCTTCAGGATTGGTAAGGCCTGCCATAGGAGTGACTTATAGGTTTATATGTGTGTACATATGTAGTGAGATAGGTAACCTATATCACAGTAAGGGGTGCATGCACCACCTTACCCAGGCTGCAGTAGCAGACCTGTGGTGTCATTTTGGATGGCCTTCCAGGGGTGGCACAATACATGCTGCAGCCCCTGGTAGGCCTCTGAGGTACCTATGCCCTGGGTACATAGTATACCATATACTAGGGACTTATAAGGGCACTCCAGATTCCAATCAGAGATGTGCCTAAGGCACATGGAAACCATTTTAAAGAGGAAGCAGCTAGGCTGGGGTTCTGATTAGCAGGGCCCCAGCCAGACTAAAGTCGAAAAACAGTGAAGCATCAGCAAAAAGTGGGGGTACCCATGTGAAGCAGATCCTACTCTCCTACACTTGCACCAGTCCAGACAACCCTTATGGTGATTTAAGAGGTCTCAGACAACCTTAGAAAGCTATACAAGTGGTAGCTGTGGAGAGCAGCCTTCAGGCTAAGTCTTGAAGGAGTGTAAAGCAGCTTATTTTACCAGAATGCAATCTTATAGTATAGATTAAATGAAAAGAGAACCACACAGTAGTTAAAAAAAATAGTACGTTACAGTAACTCCTACACGGAGATAGACACAAATCACACAATACATAAGCACAGAAATCACAGTAAATCGCACTAATACACAGTGGGCCCCAGGGGGGGACCAAACCATCTACTAAGAAAGTGGTATAAGAACCACGACTCGAGTCAGGATGTTGTCGAGAGGACCTAGAATCGCTTGGACCCCAAGGAGCCACCCAAGGTGAGTAGATGGGGACCCCATGGAGAATGTGCGCAGTGTGCGAACACGACCGCGTGCTCTGTACAACTTTATGTGAAACTCGTGGCTGGAGTTTTAAAGATTAAGGACCCTTCCCAGTGGACTACGAAGAAACCCATTGGAAGACAGAAGGTTGGAGAGCCACCCCACCCGTAAGTCCCCAAGTTACCTAACCCAGGGAAGCCGGGTGCATAGGGGTAAAGAGGCATCGGAAACCACCGTCGAACCCAATGGCGGACTTCGAGAAAGTGCCGCTGCTGTAAGGGAGAAGAAAGTCCATTGGAATCCAAATGTGGATTCTTGTTGAGGAGTACCTGAAGGCAGAGGGAACAGAGTCTGGGTCACTTGAGAGTGACCAGGGGCTCGGTAGACAAATGCCCACCGATGTCGGGTGCTTCAGGATAGTTGACAGTGCTCTTGACTCTGCAGCTGCGGGGACCAGGTGACGTTGAGGACAACCAGGAGCTGGATGCGAGCTGTCCCATGAAGGATGTCAAGTGCTGAGGGGTTGGTGTCCAGCGTGAGCACTAACAAGCCTTGGCAACAGCACCCCACGCAGGAAGTCAAGAAAGTGTACGGTTCGGATCAGCAAGGTCCAGGAGACTCACCACACACAGGGGAGTCAGGACAAGCCTGGAGCAACTAGGGGAGCCCAAGAAAAGCAGAGTTGACCCTCAAATGGACCCACAGGCCGGAGGCACAGGAGTCGCGAGAGGACTTTGAGCAGCTTCACAAAACAGCAAGCCACGGAGCACTAGGTGCGAGGTGGATGAAGATCTTTGTGCAGAAAGTCGGCAGAGGTTGGGGCTACTCGGAGCCCAATGCACTTGTTAAGGAATTGCCAACAAGCACATGCACTTGCAAAAGTACATGGTGCACAGGGGTTCGGGTATTGCAGCCCCTACAAGGGATTCTGACCTCAAACTTGGTGACAGGGCAGCTCGGGCCTCAGGGGACATAGAAACCTACCTTCTGTGTTGCTGAGCCTTTCGAAGTCCGGAGGAGCTCAGGATCAGCAGACCGGTCAGCAGTGTTGTGCTGCCTGCGAGTGCAGGGGAGTGACTCCTTCACTCCAAGGGAGATTATCTTCGGGTGTTTAGGATGCTCCACAGGTCCTACACGGATCCTGTACGGTGCACAGGCACAGACGATGCAGCAGACTGGGAGGGAGACAAAGTCAGGCCCAAACGAAGTCCAGCGAAGTCCAGAGTGCCCAGATGG
Organism: Calotriton arnoldi; assembly: GCA_963921515.1. NCBI lineage: Eukaryota > Metazoa > Chordata > Amphibia > Caudata > Salamandridae > Calotriton > Calotriton arnoldi. Next base: position 2,583,880 of record CAWUFW010000874.1, on the reverse strand, counting down.
TCAAAGTGCAGTGGTTTCAGTTCTCAATTTTGTCCACGACGAATCTAAGGTCCTACAGCCAGGTAAGCACTTAAGTACCCACGGGAGAGGGTTGGGAAGATTAAGGGGACCCTCCCAGGGGAGGGTCTGGACAGGGGGGAGGTTACTCCCATGTCCTTTGTCCAGTTTTGTGCCAGAGCGGGAGCCAACGGCTCCCAGGACTGGTTTGAACTGGACTATGCACAGGGACACCAAATGCGACCCTCATGCAGACTTTCAGTCGCTGGCAAGCGCACCCACCCAGCCCTAATACACTAAATCCTGTCTGGGATGTGGTCACCCTTCCCTGTGACAGTATGCCTATTGTTCTGCCTTCCCCTGCTTGAGCTTGGCTCAGCAGCAGGAGGGCATAAATGTGTCTCTGGTCAACAGCAACCATTTTGTGCTGTCCGGTGTTAGAAGGCTGGTTCCGGGAACACCAGGGACCCCACGAAGCAAGCTTCTGAGGGGTGGAATCATACCTCCCACACCAGTTACCGGTGTGGAGGTATGATTCCAACATGTTTGACATCAAACACGATAGGGTTTGTTTCAGTCGTTTTAGAGTTGGTCATCACGCGGTCGCGTAATGCCCCTCTATAGTAGTATATGGCTACTTCACTGACAACCCAGGAGAATGAACTCCGTAGGCTGCAGGGGTGTCCTGCTCATGCAGGGGCACCCTCTCACTTAGAACCAAGCACCCTGCCTTCAGGATTATAAAGGCCTGCTATAGGGATGACTTATAGATTTTAAGTGCAGTGACCCTTAGATATAGTAAACCTATATCTTTAGTAAGTGGTGCATGCACCAACGTACACAGGCTGCAATGGCAGGCCTGTAGTTCCATTTTGCATGGCCTCTCATGGGTGGCATAATACATGCTTCAGCCCATGGGAGGCCTCTTGGGTACCTATGCCCTGGGTACATGTGTACCATATACTAGGGACTGACAAGGGTACCCCAGTATCCAATCTGGAGTGTACCTAAGTACATAACATAACAGTTTAGGGATAAAGAAGATAGACTGGGGTCCTGATTAGCAGGATTTCAGTCAAACTAGTCAAAAACCAGCTTAGCACCAGGCAAAAAGTGGGGGTACACATGCAGAAGGATCCTACCTTCCTACAGCCCCTTATATAAAATGTATGTCTAACAGAGTAATGGCCAGAGGGAGTGTCACTTACTCCTGGTTAGGGGCAGAAATAATCCCTATCTTTAAGAGAGGAGACAGGGCAGTTCATGTGAACTGCAGAGCTATCAGTCTCCTTGACAACCTACAAAAAGTATTTTCCCAACGCCTACCAGACAAGCTCCAGGAGAGGATGGGTGAGACACTCACTATTGACAAAGTGCTTGGATTTGCTTTAATATCATGGAAATATCTTAAGATACATAAGGAGCATTTATATGTGGCCTTTGTTTACTTTGGGGCTGCATTCGATCTTGTCCCCAGACATAAGCTGTAGGACACCCTCAAGTCATTGGATATTCCATTGCACATATTGGATACAATAATTAAGTTACATGATCATAATTATGCACAAGTGCCCTGGAAAAGCAAGGAGAGCTCACTGATCATATATCTTTCAACAGAGGGGTACGTCAAGGTTGTGTTTTAGCTCCCACACTCCTTTCCCTATACATTAATCATATTTTTTAATTCTTTATTGATTGTGCAGATGATGCTCCCAAACTTCATGGTAAGCCAGTTCCCGCTTTATTATTATTATTATTTTTTTTTTTTATTAATTTATTTTTTTGTCATTTTACAACCAACAAATGTGGACATTGCGATAGACAACAGGCACCGGCATACTGTTCGCAGTGAAGCTAACACAGGAAAATTTTGTACGACCATGGTGCATGCACAGTACATTCCCCAAAGAATACTATACAACACAGTAAGGTAGGGGACATTGCAAAGATACAACATATTAAACAGTCCTTCCCCCATCTCAGCCCTCTTCAACTCTTTAGCTCAATGACACAAAGGCTATTCCTGCTTTTCTCGGGGCAAACCAACATACCGCAGCTCCTTACAATACGCCCCGGCAGTACCAAGTGTCTACTCTCCTATCTCTTCCCCAGCGGACTCGTCAGGGCCAGTCACGGTGGCTCTGTACGCAGCATAAAGCGCCCAGAAGTTCTTGGGCCTACTACGAGGCGGGAGTAGTTCGCTAAAGAGCTCCGTTTGGGTACAGCAATACACCATGTCAGAAAGCCACTGCGCCTTAGTAGGTAGGGGCCCTTTCGCCCAACAGATAGCAATTCTCCGCTTGGCCAACAATAGACCCATGTCTACTAGCCGACGTATCCCTGAGGGCAACGGTCTAGAGTAACCCAGTAGCGCTAGACCCAGCTCGGGCACCAGTGTCTGTCCCACAATCACAGTCAACTCGGAGAACACACTCATCCAATATTGTGCCACGCCCGGGCAGAGCCATGCCACATGCAAGAAATCCGCAGTTGGAGCCCCACAGCGCTCACACTGTGCATCGTCCCTCAGCCCATACCGTTTGAGTCTCTCTGGGGTGTAGTACACCCTGTTAAGGAACTTAAAGTGTATCAGTCTATGTCTGCCGTTAAGCGACACTCGTTTTGTGCTGGTACAGCAATAGGTCCACATTTCATCTCCGACCGCCTGACCAAGGTCCCTCTGCCATGCCAGCCGAGCAGCTGTATACTGATGTTCCCTGTGCGCCATCGAGTGTTGATAAATTTTAGAGACTAATCTCGTCGGTTCCGCCATTTTAATTACAAGTGTGAGAGCAGCAAGCTCAGGGGGCTCTTCCAGATCGGGCCCCAACAACTGTGAGAGTGCATGTCGAGTTCTGTGAAACTGGAATCTAGTAAGCAACGTAGGTGATGATGCCCCGACGACAACATCCTCCCACATCCTAGCAACTCCGTCAGCAAACAAGTCCCCTACAGTGTGTATGTCAATCGAGGCTAGCGCCCGAACAACGCCCCCATCCCGACAGGGCGGTAGCCAGCTGCACCATTCCAATCTGGTCAGAGGGGAATACAATATGACACCCGACTGTAATTTAAGGAGGTGATGCCAGGCGTGAGTAGTGGCCCCGACCGAGTCAAGGATACCCGTTCTGCGATCAGGAGGTGCAAACAGCCGTGAAGGCAGCGGCCGGGGGAAGCCGCCTCTCTCTCAATGCGCAGGTGAGGCACTTCAGGCGCGCCATGTATCCATAAGAACGCGTGGGAAGCCTGCGCAGCTCTATAATACAACTCGAAATCTGGAGCGCCCAGACCACCCATACGATATGGCAACGTCAGTACCTTCCACTGCACTCTCGGCTGCTTCCCGGCCCAGGCCAGTTTTAACAGCGTAGTGTTAAGCCTCTTAAAAAAGGTACCCGGGAGTACCACTGGAAGATTTGTGAATAGGAATAAAAACCTTGGAAGTACCACCATCTTCATAATAGAAATTCTACCAAGGAGGGACAATGGCAGACGGATCCAATTGTTCACATCATCTTCCAGTTTGCTCAGTAACACGCCATAGTTTTCCCGATGCAGAACCTCCGAGTCCAGGTGTATCCGCACTCCGAGGTAGCGCACCGGATCAGTAGTCCACTGCAGCGGGAAGTCCATGTCGAATTGAGCAGTAGAGGGGGTGAGTGGGAAAACCACAGACTTCGCCCAATTAACACTAAGGCCAGAAACCCCGCCAAAGCGGACTATTTCGCGAAGAACCGGGGAGAGGTTGCGCCCAGGGTCACGGACATAGAGAAGGGTGTCGTCCGCATAAGTCGAAACAATAAGTTCATAGCCAGGTACACGTATTCCTTTAAATCTGTGATATTCGCGGAGCGCGCAAGCCAAGGGCTCCGCCACCAGGGCATAAAGAATCGGGGAAAGAGGGCAGCCCTGTCGAGTCCCCCTCGTAATATTAATAGGGGCAGTCACCAAATCACCAATTTGTATCCGCGCCTTTGGTGCGTAATAGAGAACACCCAACAGCCTAAGGAACACCTCCCCCAGTCCCATCCGGGACAAAACCTGACGCATAAACGGCCATTCAACCGAGTCAAAGGCCTTCTCCATATCGAGAAAGACCGCTACAGCCGCCGTCTCGGGTTTGGTATGCTGTATGACACCAAAGACGGTGCGTAGATTATAAGTGAGGTTTCGGCCCGGGACGAATCCGGCCTGTTCCGGGGCCACCAACAACGGAACCAGAGGGGTCATTCTATTAGCCAGCACCTTAGCGAAGAGCTTCGTATCTACATTCAGCAATGAGAGAGGGCGATAGGACGAGCATTCCGAAGGGGGCCTATCAGGCTTGAGTATAGCCACTATAACCGCCTCTCTCATCGTGGGCGGCAACAAACCTGACTCGTACATGCCTTCGAACAAAGTCTGTAAATGTGGTAACAGCAGGTCCTGAAAAGCCTTATAGAACGCAATAGACAGGCCGTCCAACCCCGGGGAGCTCCCAGATTTCATTGTGGACAAGGCAAGTCGGATCTCCTCCCTTTCTAGGGGGCGCATTAAAAACTCCCGGTGGGCGTTAGTCAGCAAGGGGAGCTTAATGTGGGTTAGGTAGTCTAAGATATCATCCTCAGTACCTTGACTCCTCGAGGAGTATAGGTTCGAATAAAACTGTCTGAAACGCTCTGCAATATCCGAAGGTTCCGTAAGTAACCCCCCCTCTGGTGTTAAGAGTTCTGTCACGCTTGCCTGAGTTCTTCGTTTTTTTAACAGTTGTGCTAATACTTTCCCAGGCCGCTCTCCTTCTCCGTACCTGCGTGCCACGGCATATTTCCCTAGATGTTTAATTTCAGCATCCGCCGTATCCTGGAATTCTTTTAGTTGGGATTGGAATTCTTGCTGTACGTCAGCCCCCGCGCCCTGTTGCAACCTTCCCTCTAATTCCGCTAGTGAACCCTCAAGACTAGCTAGCCTCCTGCGCAGCGCCCTCAAGACTCCGGAATGCTTAGACATGGTCACCCCCCGAATATACACTTTAAAAGCTTCCCACACTACCGTAAAGCTGTCAACGGAGCCCACATTTTGTTCAAAGTAAGAGGCTATGTCTTCCGCGAGTTCGGCTCTGAAGACCTCATCCATCAGGGAGTATGGGGAAACCGCCAGGTAAAGGGGGGTATCGTTGTGCGGGGAACCTCTAGTACAACCAAAATCGGAGAATGGTCAGATAAGGTGCGGGGTAGAACCTCGCATTCCCTCACTTGGCCATATAAACTGTCCGCTGCAAGCCAGTAGTCTATGCGCGTGTATAAATTGTGGTATGCCGAGTAATGGGTGTAGCCTCCCTGCTCAGGGTATCTGCGCCTCCAAACGTCACTTAACTCAAGCCGCACCATTACGTCAGATAGGGCTTTGGCTGCCGCCGAGACCTGCCTAGTCGCACCCCCCGAGCGATCTATCTCCGGGTTCAGGACAACGTTTAGGTCCCCCCCCCACAGTTGCTGCTCCGTACCAAACCCCTTCACCTTGTCAGCCAATACAGTGTAAAACTCTGGGTTATCAAAATTAGGGCCGTACACGTTGACCAACAAAAGATCCATTCCCCTACCTCTGCATCTCGAAATGGCATATCGCCCATCGCTGTCCGTGGCCAGGGGATCCAACCTAAGTGAAGATTTCGGGCGGACCCAGGTCAACACCCCTCGGGCATGCGTTGTGAAGCCCGCTGCGTGTATGCAGTCTCTAAGCCCTCTACTATTAAGCATAGGACTGGCAATTGGAAGGTGAGTCTCCTGTAAAAGAGCTATATCTATTTCGTGTCTCGTTAAATAAGACAGCACCTTTCGTAACTTCCTATGGTCGTTCAGCCCCCTAACATTCCATGTGAGGGTCCTAATCCTACCCCTTGTCGTCTCTGCGCTCTGTAGTCCCGTAGTGTGCTCCGTGTCATGCAACCATGGCCTATCTGAGCCACACATAGATTCCCCTGTCATCACGAACCGCAAAACGTGTCATACAGTGCCTACCATCCATACTGAGTCCACAAACACCCCCCCACCCACCCTCCCCTCCCACCCACGCCAGACAGTCCCCAACAGTGTCAAGACGAAACTTGAACAGCCAGACCCCGCAAATTATCATGGTAGCCCCCAACGTGAAGGGCACAACACGATTGCGAATGTAGCATAGGGGTCCCCGTTCCCCTCCCCCCACTCCAACAAGCAAAGATTTCCCTGAGGTGGAACACACGCTGAGGCAGAGGTAGCACACCCTATACAGTAGTCCTAGAAGTATCAATTCCAGACAGGCCTCCGCCCCGCAGGCCACCAAGGCTAAGTTAAACAGCTAAAGCTAAAATCTTGCAGCGAAATTAACCGTCAACAACATCTTGTTTCTCACTCAGAGTGCCTATGACCCATTTCACCGCCTCCCCCGAGCCCCACACTTACATCAGTAATCGATTGGACATACTAAACAACAAAATCAACTTTTACTACTGTAGCATTTTGCCCGTGGGTGCTCCGCCTTCCCACAAGCTCCACAGCCAGCCATTCCTTACTGTTACCGTCAAGGCTGTGGCCTATCCTCCCCAGCACAACAAGGGGAAACCGCCTCAGTCTTGCTTGTCTAGCTCCCCGCCCTCCGCTCCCCGCAGCGGGGACCTCTCAGGCCTGCGGCGTTTATCTTTGGTCCAGTCCTTCATAGCCTTCCGCTTCGCCGCTGGGTCAGTGAATATGCTTGACTGTCCCTGTCGGTTCACCCGGAGCCTGGCGGGGTACAGCATGGCATAGTCTACGTTGTCGGCACGCAGCAGTTTCTTTAGCGGGGCAAATTGTCGTCTCGCTTCTTGTACTTTTTGCGTAAAGTCCGGGAACAGTGAGATGGCGGAGCCCTCATACTGCAGCAGTTGCTTTTCTCTGGCTGTTTTTAGTGCTGAGTCTCTGTCCCGGTAGTTGAGCAGCTTTGCTATTATAGGGCGCGGCGCGGCCCCGGGAGCCGGGCGCGGGCCCAAGGAGCGGTGGGCTCTCTCGACGACAAACATAGGCGAGAACGTCTCAGCACCCAGTATGGTGACCAGCATCTTTTCCATGAACTGCTCCATGTTGCCAGTATGCGTCGACTCCGGAAGGCCAGTGACTCGCAAGTTGCAGCGCCGAGAGCGCGCTTCTAGGTCTTCCGTCTTATCCTGCAGAACCTGCATGACTCTGCCCAGTTGTTTGTGACTCGAGTCCAGCGACGTTTGCACTTCTTCGACCTCGCCGACTCGACGGTCCGTCATGTCCAGGCGCTGCGCATGATTGTCCAACCGCTCGGCCATCCTGTCCATACGGTAGGACATCGCGTCAATTTTGGAGCCAAGGACCGACATGCTGTTCTGCAATCCCTTGTCCATTGCAGTGAGCATTGTTCGTATATCGCTGTCCACATCTACCACAGGCGGGTCGGTTGTGGCCTCGCTGTCCTCCGGAGTCGCATCTCGAGTCCTGGGTTTTTTATGGTCAAACGACAATTTAGGCTGCGTGCGATCTACCTTCCCCATTGTAGTCGACGCCCCGCTCCTCAAAGTATGCAAAATGACAGCAGTGTTCTCTTCGCAGCGCAGGCTGTCCCCCAGTGCCCCTAGTTGACTGTGTCTGCAAGGCCGAGCCACCTTAACCGGGCAAGACCCGCCGATCCTCCGTACCTCTGTAGGGCGGCTCTAGTCACCCTCTCAGCGTGGGAAATCACTTCGCCTGGGACAACAGCACCTCCAGTGGGCCCTGCCAGAACAGCCAGACTTTCACAGCGGTGCCTGGGGTCCCGTCACTACTCGTAGCCAGGACTGCAATGGGCCAGACAGTAGCAAGGATTGAGCCCCCACAGCAGGAGACTCCACGCCCAGACACGGTCCCAGTCAGGGACCGTACTCCCATGTTTGCCGCTAACCCACTTAGGGGTGTGCCGGGGGGGGGGGGGAAACACTGGGCACAGCCGCTGCTCCCTCGCCGCTCCTCCAAAGTGCGATCAAACCAAAGCGGCGTAGGATGTGCTGCGCTCAGTACTTTAGGTCGAAACCCAGCATGCGTCACGGGGCCTTTTCACCCTCTGCACCACTCCGTGGGACTGCAAGGTCGTGGATCCCCACGGCGTGCACCGCTGCTCCTACCTGCCACAGGCGCTGCAGCTCCGCAGCTCCAGCCGATGCCCCAGCAGTAGCACCGCGGGCCAAATGTCAGCAATAATGGCCGCCGCGTCTCAGGGGGTTAACAGTAGGGGCCGCTTCTTCCCGCAACAAGCTGTGCCTCCGCGTTGTCGCCTGCTCGACCGCAGGGGGAGGAAGGGGAAAGGGCACCCGCGGTGGCAGTCGTCGCGCCGATGATAGCGCGGATACTCCGAGTTCAAGCCTCTTCCTTCACCGTCTCGTCCCTCAGAGTGTCCCGTACAGGTCGCTTCCCGGGCGGCCGCAGGACCAGAATAGAGCTCGGGGATTTAGGCCAATGTCGGCCTCAGCTCCGTGGACACCGGGTATCTGCGGCGTCTCGACGAGTTAAGCCGCCGGGGACAGACCGCTTTGGGCAGCAGCTCCAGGTGCGTCGATGACGGTCCAGGAGGGTCGCATTCGTAGCCTTGGCTGTCGGATAATTGTCGGATCGTCTGGTGGACTTGCGGTGCTACTCGCTCAAGCGGCCATCTTGGTCGCTGGCAAGCTCCGCCCCCCGTTCCCGCTTTATTATTTGCTGATGACGCTCTCCTAATTTCTCGAACTCCAGTGGGCTTACAAAATCTACTGAATACATTTTCTGATTTTTGTGACCTATGGGGCTTGGAGATTAACATCTCTAAAACTAAATGCATGACCTTTAGCCCACGTAAGTCTTTCAGGGGGATTTGAAGGTGGGGGAATTCCTATTGGATAATGTCGACAAGTTTGACTACCTGGGAATTAAGATCGACAACCTACTTACATAAAATCACCATATCCAAATGAGTGTTGTTGTATTGTTACGCAAAGCTGCTGCAGTTTAAAAAATGTATAGCGCTACAACCTCTAGATCTGTGCCACCAGCTATTGAGCTTTACCTAGCTAAATCTCAAATTGCCGCTCTGTATGAAGTAGAAATATGGGATATGGCCAATGCTAAAGATCTGGCCTGGAGGAAAATTCACTTTCTACAATCGCTATTAAATCTGCCACAAAGTACTCTAATAGTCTGCAGACATTTTCTTCCTGTTTATAATGTCTCCATTGCAAACTCATGAGTGCCTTCTCAACGGGGGAGCTGTAAGAGTGTTTTAAGGGCAAATTTTGCCACTTTAAAGTGGTGTTGAAGGATGCCGATGGGGGTCAGTATTCTTTTTAGTGAGGTAATGTCACATTCTAGTCTGAGTTATTCAGAAACAGATTTCTTTCTAGCTATGTCAGAGTCACACATTAAAATATTATCCAGCTGCCTTTGCCTACTGCCCACTGCATGCAGGTCAAGGAAAAAGAGTGTTCATTTTCCTCCTTATAGCAGCAAATGTGCAAGTTAACGGCTGCTGGGAGACAGTACTCAGAAGCCTGCATTCTCCAGTATTAGGTGGTGCACATGTCAAAAGTTTTTTTTTCTGGAATGCTGGGTCGCATGACTAAGACCATTGGCAAAACCAATAGGTCCCAAAGGTGAGACCTCCTGGTTTTGCCAGGTCTTGTTTAAATTGCATTATGCGCTGAGGATCATAAGCTCCTCATATTAGGGAACCCTGTAAAGGCCGCTGCTGCTTAAATTGCATCATGCATGGCTCATGATGCCCAAGTGTCTCCAGCTATGGGAGCCACGGCTATGCATCACTCAACAGGTCCCTGACCCAGTCATCTCCTTATTCCAGTCTGCAACGCTGCATTGGAGGCATAGAGGCTTCTGCTGTGACATCCCTCCATGCTTATTGGTCCTGCAGAGCATGGCCCATAAGAGGGAAAGTGCGTGCATTGAGTGTCCCTGTGGGCCGGCCACCTCACATTGATGGGGAGGTCATGAGGTCCCACTGCATTGTCCACTCTGCTTACCCACTCCTGTAGTGTTGGTAGTTAGTTGCATCTTACACCCGCTGAACCACAAAGAAAGACGGGAATAAATCTGCGGCTAGCAGGGCCGATTATAGAGTGACCATCTTTGCCCATGGCCGACTCCGACCATTCATGAGTTCTCATTTTTAGTGTACCTATATGTCTTTCTATCTATTCTCACATACTGGCTACATGTCCTTTTGGTATGGACAGCATTTATGCTGGACTCCGAGGCTACCTTCATGTTTAATAAATACTCACAGCAAAAATACAATACTTATTAAACATGTCTGGGTTATACTGTATGGATTTTGCCTTGACCTTCGCTGCTAGCACTTCATATGGGGGATTCATTTTTCCAATTTAAGCTACTACGTGGAAACCTTTACACTGTGTGCACGCCCCTTCTTTCTTTATCCTTTTGATGTTGATGACTTTCTGTCTGTACGATTATAATGAGCAGTCTGCATATCTCTGTGTAGTTTATTTTGGAATGGACGGTTTTAAAGCATGCAGACATGCGCAATACGTTGGTTCCATCATACTTTTGTTGTTTAGGAGTTGGAGGAAGTTGTCATGGTGGCTTCATGTCGCCTGTATGTCTAGCGTGTTTTTTTCTTTTTTTTTGCTGGACCTATTTTTCTCGTAATGGCCCTTAGCAGGTCAGATACTGTATTCACCTGTACTTCCTGTGGACTGATTTGTATTACGATTATGTTTTCGCCTCTGCTGCATTACATACCTCGGAAGTTGAGGCCCAATGAGTTTACATAAATGCCATATGAACTCAAGTTATTGCCAATTTGTGATGCACAATATGAAGACGAGATTTGGTGCGGACACAATCGGACTGGAGAGCGTTTTTCTGTTAAGCAATAATCCTGTTAAAGGAAACAGCAACCTTACGTGTGACTATTATCGTTTTTGCAACAACAATCGTAGCAGAACCACTTCAGACAACTGAAATAGGCTCATTAAAACCACCATCTTATCGAGCAGGATACATTTCATTTCATTTTAGTGCTTCAGCTGAAAAACATATTAGGGGCTTCTTTATTCAATATCCTATTACATACACGCATTCTTTAAAGCTGTATTCCAGCAGTGTTTCCCAATCTGTGAACCAATATGTGACTCAGTTTGGCAAAGGTTGAAATAAAATCCCAACCGAAGGGTGTACCCACTAATCCTTTTAAGTCCCAGACGCCGTTGACTGCATGCTGAGCTCAGTTTTCCACAAATCTCAGTGTTTCAAGAATATGTTCGCTAATCCAGCCACCTGTTGAATGTGTTTTCCTTCTGGTCAAGGTCAATTTGTAGCACTTTGTTCTTAATAATAAATTCTAAAGGCACATACTCATCCCACTTGGCTCACAGGCGGCTCCAAATATCCCCAGGGCTGTTTTCCCTCGAGCCGTGTATTTTAGGATACTTCCTCTGCAGAGATCCGGGGTTATTAACCATGCCATCCTATATGTTATACTATGTCATATAATGCTTTGCTCTATTTACCGTTTTGTGTAGCACACGTCCACCCTCAGGCTTCTTGGCAGGTATGTTTTAGAGTTGCATAGGCTTGCCAGGCATTATCCTCGTAAGTGTAGTTTGCTTTGAGTTTTGTTCGTCTCACTTTGATCCTTTTTCACCAGTTGTTAGTTTTGTGTCAAATAATTTCATTTCTGCACCATATAATTCGATTCACTTCAGTCAGGCACAGTTCGTTTTCTCGACTCCAACCTACATGAAAAATTAGATACACAGGGCTAGGTTCGTGAAAAACACAGCTGAACGTACTTTAATGCTATTTTAAATTCACAAATATTTCAAGGCCTGCGCCTGGCACAGATTTCCAAGTGTACTACTTGGAATGTCTATTCCCCCATGTGCTGTAATCTACATAGCAGCATAGATATCCATAGGGGGAATGTAGCCCACTGTACACATTTATTTCTCATCTGGGAAAACGTTTTCAACTGTGAAAAAAGCTCTTCTTCTGCACCCTCTCCATATTTATGGGTTCCCCTTCTAATCCTGGATGGAGGCCTAACCATCTGACCATTTCCAGGGTGGGGAGGGGTTGAATCGGAATTTGTGAATGACCACAAATGGACATGTTTCTGGCCATTAACAAACTTACAAGGCAAACCACACTTTGGAATGCCCACTTCCCATCCCTCTTGTGGGATGTACGAATACAGATTTCTCCACACTTATGATAGAGTGATCCACAGTAGTAAATCCATTTTCACCTTCCAGGAGTACTTTTATGAATCCCTGACAGGTGTAAATGAGGTATTTTTGGCTATAAAGCAACAGCTGAAAATACCTTTCTGAAAAGGGTCCATAGAGTTTAGTAATGAGACAAAAAATGCTTCCTCATGAAAACTGTAAAGATGTAAAGTACAAAAGAGCAATAGTCAATTAACTTTGCAACTGGGCAGACATATATCACTGCACTAAATTCTTCAGAGCAAAGTGACTAGAGAGAACCTCATCCAGAAAGTTGTATTTGGGTAACTAACACCCCCAATCCTGTAGGGAGCATTTTGGTTTATGTGGCTAAATCCTTGTTTTTTAGCACGCTGGGCAAATACATTTACAGCAAGCTCTGAAGGAGCACTCTTGAAATATTGTGAAATTGTTCTTGTGTGCCAAATAATTTTTGCCTTTATAACAACATTTGTGTAAATAAGGTCTAATTTTTAATCTTGATATGTAATTTGGCATTTTCTGTTTTTATTTTATCAAAAAGTATACAGCATCGAACTTCGCTTTCACCTCCAACTTGGTTTCTTTTTCTAAATCACTTTTAATTCGATTCTTAGTCATAAAATATGACTGTTAAGTTACACTGATATTAAAGTTTCAGGCCATAGGGCAGTATAACTTTTCCTTAAGTAAGACCAATCTGCAAGATCACAATTGAGATTTGCTGCTCAGGACAGAGATCATAAAGGACTGGCTAGCAAAATTAATGGTTCGTCAAATCTTACAGACTCAGGCCTCTGACAACAGTAGCGGTGATAGTGTCATGGGAAACTAATGTAGATAATGAAATACTTACATATGAATAATTAAATAACAGCTAAGGCAGCAAACCTGCACAAGCACAAAAGAACACTGAAAACGATGGGGTTCTTAAAGTGAGAACGTGATCAGACAGAAGATGCAGTGGAGTGCGCATAGTAGAAATGAACAGATATTTGAGTGGATGTTGGTCTCTGTGAGAAGGTCATCCTTTTTGCCCTGTGTACCCCCATTTTTGACTGATACTGTTGGTATGACTGCGCCCTGGGCTTGCTAACCAGGCCCAGGGCCAGTGCTCTGATTAAAAATGAATATGGTAATCAAGTGTAATTACAATTGGCATTGACAGCATACTTGTAAGTCCCTAGTATGCGGTAGGCCATGTAGTTTTAGAGGCCCAGCAGCTTTGAGTCACATATTAAACTACCTTATTTTTACATTTAAGTCACCCCTAAGGTCTACCCTAGGTGCCCCCAGGGTAGAGAGTCATGTAAAAATAAGCATGTACATTTTGAAAGATGTTTTGTATGCCCTCGTGAGGGGAAAACTACTCAATTTAGTTTTTCCCCATTGTAGCCCTTTTAGATCCATAGGCTAACATGGGAATTCTGTAATACTGTGTATCTATTGACTGGGGTAAGCTACAAATTTCCAAGGACATGACAGATTGATAATGATAAATCCAACTAGTCATGAATTTATAATACCTAATACAGTAAAGAAGTTATAGGACTTTCTTTTCTGTGAGCCAAAATCCAGCCTTCAAGCTGCCTCTCCTGATTAGCCAGCATTAACAGGCTTAGTCAAACTGCTTTGTTGAGGTGATATGTGGCCTGAATGGAGGCAGAGGTTATCTGATGGGGGGGAGCTCTGCAGCTACAGAGAACAGCGGAGGACGGGGGCTGGAAAATTCAAACTGGACTTCAAAGAGAGCAGGTCAGTAAAAAATTCCAGCCAGGCCTACCCCCTCTTCCTGTACCCCCCAGCCAGATGGCAGCCCCGGGAATGGAATGTGTAGGAGGTCTGGAAAGGGAGTGTTAAGGGAAATGAGCCACACCAGTGGGTTGGTTTAGCCAGCTCTTACTCCCAAGGACAGGAAATCTCCATCTTGAATTTTAAAGTGCAGTGCTTTGTGGGACAAGAAAATGCCACACTTTGGAGGAAGCTGTCATACTTTTAGATGGCACCCTGTACCCCATTGGTCAGGGGTGCCCCCCTGCTTGTCCCCCCAGAACATTGAATAAATATATGAGAGCTGCATAGCAACTCAGATCTGCTGCCTGACATTACAAGGAGAAGGACTTCCCTGCAGGAACCCTGGTCGTCATCCCAAAGGATTGCACCCTGAAGGACTGCTCTTGCTGCCTTGCTTCAAAAAGGATTGGACTCCTTGAACGCAGCAAGCTAACAGAGCTTAACTGCACCATCTCCCCCAAGAAGTCCCCAGGCTGGAATTCGTCCAGTGTACCTTTAAGGATTTGGCCATGTGCATTGTGGGAACTGTAGTCCCAACTTCTGAGGAGCAACTCAGAGACTCTGGAGCCTTGGCTTTGTGTTGTGGACCCTTTGAACCCTCAAGAGAAACTTCAGGAAGAAGTTCCAGAAGTTTGGAGCAACTTTTGGAAAAAGCTCCATAAGGTGACCGACCCATCGATGAAAGTCAGGCCACTGGCTTCGAACCGTTGCCCGGCCTGGATTTCAGGATCGTCCCACTGAAAGCTCCGGAGCTCAAGACTTCCAGGATTTCACCGAGGCCTCGCGCTGAGCCTAGCCACCACTGTCGACTCAAATCCTGGCTTGAAGAGGAGCCTCGCTCGATGACAAGGGAAAATCCTCCAGAAAAGTTTCTAAGTGCGAAGATAACATTTTGACCAAGGCCTCCCGCTTAGTGTATCCGGCCAGGGCTCCATTGCGGTCGGCCTCAAACTTTGACTTTGTCCCGGTCAAGCGCAACCAGATGTTCCAAGTTGGCGTTATATGTTTTTAAGCACTAGAAAGTGTTTCTTCTTTAAAAATTAATATCTCTGGTTCCCTACATTGGGTTTTTGTCATTGTGGTGTCATTTTAATCATAAAAATATTTCCTATTTGTATTAATTGGTTGTGGATTTTTATTGTGTGTTGTGTCTTACTGATTTAATGTATTAGTGTTTTTAAATGCTTCACACACCTGTCTCCTAAGTGAAGCCTGCCTGCTCGTTGCCAGCTACCAAGGGTTGAGCAAGGGAATAATTTATTGAGATATTCTCTGGACCTTATATCCAACTTATATATAGTTGGTGGCCTTTTTGCTAGTGGTAGGTGCCATCATACCCCAACTAACAATCCACCTTCCAACAGTCTTCCATAACCAAATTAAGCATACACAAATTCCAGTTTGGAGTGTGACAGAGACAATATTTGGTGACTCTTTTGAGAACAAGCTTTGGCAAAGCGGTAAACAGGCATTCTTGGGGATTGAAAAGCAGGACACAGACATAAATGCACATAAAGATAAAGGTTGCTAAGAGATGCAGAATAAATTGTTTGGGGGCCCTTGTGCAAGATGGTGTTTGCATCAATCAGCTCATGAAAACCAGACCTGTTGGCTTTACCATTGCTTGTTGACAATGTGTTTAAGGTTAGGGATGGCATGTTAAAGTCATGCTTTTGGAGGAAATGAAGAAGCGGTCCTACCAATTCATTCTGAGAGTGTTAAAGATTTGTATGTGGTGTTTCTTTAAGCAAATCAGGCATTATTGTGGGTAAGGAAGGTGCAATGTTGTCATAGGTTCCTTCTTATTGGACCGACTTGTGGAGTGGAAATTAAAATCACCCAGGAAATTCTTATCAGAAAGGAAGGTGTGTTTATTAGTGCTATAATTAAAGAAACCATTAATAGAACTCTTTTTGATGCTAGCAGGGGGTACGTCTCAGACCTCAGCGCAGGATACAGACTCAGACTCACCAGCAGTGGAGTGCTCCTTTGGCTTCATGTTGTGTGAGAAGAAAACAGTGCATCTTTGCTCTACAGGCTTTGTGCACGGCGAGAGGAGGTATTCCTTCTCTCCTCATTGCTGGAGTCACTGTCGCTATGGTCTGTTTGACTGGCCAAGCAGAGCACTGAGTACAGAAGACGGATGGTAAGGTGAGAAGGCATAAGGGATGTTAAATATGGGCTTCTTCTTTCTTTGCAAGCCATTTTCCGGGAAGTGTGGGCAGATATAAACATATATCTATAGCTATCCAATATGGCAGTCTCTCCAGTTTTTGCTGCTCAAAAGTCCCAAATCAAAATCGCCTTTACCTTTCTTCTTGTGATACAATTTCCTCCCTTAAGCATATGTAAGCAGGGTTGGGCTTGAGAAAAATGCATTGCATAGCATTAATTTCCTGATTTATCATTTCATTCATTGCCCATTGCTGCTCATTTTTGTCATTGATATTTTGCCTTATTTCCATCAGTTTTTCTCATGGATTTGGACATTAGAAAGACTTATGCTGGTCTCTTTATTGGCTGATGTCTTGTTACATTGTTATCCAGAGTTTTTGCTTACATTTGATCAACCCATAATAACTTCCCATCTTGTGATTGGACTTTTTTTTAGACTGTTTGGAAAGGGTGAAAGAAGTTATAAAACAAATGATTCCCAAGAAATTTCAGGGCACTTCATCTGAAAACTTTATCAACACGATGTAGTTAATTGTTTTTCAGCGAACAAGCTATTTTCATAACTAATACGGAACTGCAAATGGATGTAATGCAGATTTGTCATAATTCAGCTATTTCAGCCTCAGAGTAATTAGGACTACATTAAATCTTATTCTTCAATCTTTTTTGGGGGCCAACAGTACATTTTGATGCCCCAAACTATTTCATTTCTTGTCCCACTTGTCCTCAAAATAAATTGTTACTTTTCAAACCTGTTCGACATTTTCAGCCTCTACCAGTGGCTCCTGAATCATCCAATACATTCTCTTTTGATTCTGATTTAGAGTTATCACAGTTCTCTCTGATACCTTTTCAAAATTGGCTTATTTCCCTCCCTACTTTCCCCTTTATTTTTTGACTGACATTTTTCGCCTTCATGGTATACCGCATACAGTGATTTTGGATAGAGAAACTCAATATGTTTTGGAAAGCGCTTTGCTAAGCTCTAGGAATTAAAAAGCTGTTTATTCTAGTAATCATCATCAGTCCAATGGGCAAACAGCACGAACTAATCAAAGTTTGGAACTACATCTGCAGTGTTACATGATGCTATTCAAAATGACTTGGTTTCCAATTTGCCAATAGCTGAGTATATTTTTATATAAAAATGCAACTCATAGCGCTACCAAGTTGAAATAATTTTTCTGTCTGCATGGTTTTCATCCAAGAGTATTTCCTTCTCTGACTCACATGAATCCTTTGGTTTCTGTAGTTACTGATTGCATGAGTTAATTTCATAAACAAAAACAGTTGGTTGCAGAAAGTTTGCTTCATTCTAAGGCTAAGGTGAAGAAAAATGCAGATACATCAAGCACCCCTTCTTCCTTGTTTGCTCTTGTTGTTAAGGTTGGATATTTTCATCTTCTAGCTCATTCATTGTCAGTTAACTTTCAACCACAATATTGTTGCCCATTTGCCATCACTCATCAGGTTAATCCTGTATCTTTTCATTTGAAATGTGAAGCGTAATCCTATTTTTCATGTGTTACAGATGAAAGCATAATATGTTGATTATCCATATCATTGTTCACCTTCAGAACCACCTCCTGTTATTGTGTGATGGCAACACGAATATTATGCTCATAAAATCTGTAATTCTCAAATTTTTCAAAGTTGTCTTCATATGGTAAGATGCAAAAGTATATCACTCTGTGTAAAATATTGGATTCTATTTCCTTTGCAAGCCAGCATTTAAAATGAACATTTTCTGGAATATTGGATGGATTTAAAATTAGTTATACGATTATCCGTATATGGTTATCACTCTAGTTTTTGTTGTCTAAAAATCCCAAATCAAGATGGCCTTTACCTTTCTTCCTGTGATATCATATCCTGTTTTTAAGCATATATAAGCAGGTTTGGTCTTGACAAGGACATACCACAAAGCAATTGTTCAGTGATTTTTCGGGCACATTCACCCCCATTGCAACTTATTTCTGTTCCTAATTGTTTGACTTTTAGTTTCACTTTTCCCTTCAGGTTTTACTTGTGAATTTGGAAATCAGGAAGATTTATGCTCAACTTTTTCTCAAACATGTTTCAGAGTGTTTTTGGTGTTTTGCCTATGAACCTTAGTCTTGCCTCTCAATTTCAAACAAGAGCCATCAAGATTGCCAAGAAGACTTCCAATTGTTGCCTTTTCTTCCTTCCTACGACCCTCTTAAGGAGACACTTGATACCTTTCATATTTGTATTGAATTGTAGGGTGGCACCGTGGCTCCTGGGAGGAATCACCCTTTTCTCAAGAAATTTGGAAGGAAACTAGAGAAACTCTTATTGCATCCAGTCCTTGGCAGCACCATATGTTCAGCCTCTGTGGTTCAGGTGTCATGGATGTACATTGCTCAGATCTAAAGTGAACTAGCACATTTTCAGATTAGAGCTACTTTCTAAAGAGAACTTTGGTTTTGCTAAGGGTTGTCTGTTAGAATTAAGTTTATGGCAGTTATTATTGATGACATTCCTCACAGCATTAGATGCAGTGCTGTAAAGGGTTACAAAAATGAGTCTATTTTCTTCGATTTTTGGGTATGAATCCACTAATGCTGTTATATTGTTGTTCTTAGTCCTTTCCTGGCCTTATTAATGATGTTTGGGGAGGGGGTATTGGCATTTTTTCAATGTGTCTGTCAGAACATCTTCCTACTTGTAATCATTCAAGGTGGAGCAATTATGGTTAAACTTCAAGAACTATGCAAAAGGACAGTTTCTCCTTCAGAAGTGTGGACAAAAACTCTCAAAAAGTAAGCAATTATTTCTATATTTGGATTTGTGAAAAATGAGCAAAGAATTGGAGACTGGGTTGAAAGAAGTGATACTTGAGGTTGCTTGGGCAGATTGATCTCTGATTGTGTTGACGATTATAGCACTTATAATAGTGGTAATAGCATGTGTTGTAAAGTTTTTGACCTCAGAGTGTTTGTGTGTGTGGGCTGTATTAGAGGTAATATGTACAGAGGAATGCTAGGAAGCATTGAGGTTGATGTGTGTGTGTGTTTGTAAGGCTTATAAGTCATATGTGTGCTAATTGAGGTGTAAAAGGTGAGGGATGGTTTAAAGAGCAGTCAATTTCCTGAGTGGGGTAATTTTAGGAAGACGGAGAGTGTGCAGTACAGATTTAGTAGAATCTCAAGTAGGTGATTTTACCCCAGTTTGATTTCCAGCAGTTCATGGGTAATTTGTGATCTGGTTAGTATAATTGTCTGTAATGAAGCATGAAGTGACTAATCACAACTCTCAATTTAATCAAGTCTATGAGTGGTTGAGTCCTTCTACAGAGAGTCAGTTTCTGTGCTGTTGTTTTGGTGTATCTCTACTATACTGTGAGAATAGTTTACAAAGGCAGAGTATACCAAGTGGCAGTGGTTGCCTATGGGAGGCCAGTGGACTTGGTCCTTGATATCATTTTAGTCTGAGCCACAGTAGGGATAGCTTTTCCAGGTTATGGTCTAGTCTACCTTGATTAGGGTGGAAATATTTTGTCTGGTCTCATTCCCTTTAGAGTGTGTGGTGATAATGGGAAAGTGGGAGGAGTGGAGAAGAGCCAGTTAGTGGCTTTCTGTCAGTAGAGATGGATAGGAATAGGATAGATCCCTAACCTGGCCTTCATGGTAATAAATGATGCATTGAAGATATGATGGTTCATATTTATGGATTGGATTGTAAACTTCCCTTTTTCA
The DNA here is from genome assembly GCA_963921515.1 of Calotriton arnoldi. Taxonomy (NCBI): domain Eukaryota; kingdom Metazoa; phylum Chordata; class Amphibia; order Caudata; family Salamandridae; genus Calotriton; species Calotriton arnoldi. The sequence goes on along the minus strand of CAWUFW010000874.1, from coordinate 2,563,990 downwards.
TACAGGGTGATGTGGAGCATGCATTTCTTGTTATCATGACATGACCAAGTACATGTTTTCATGTAGGGGATTTTTGCATGCTTTAAAACCAGGAAAAAAGAACAGATTATCAGTCCAGAAAGGAAGGATATGTCCTTAATACAAATAGTGCAGGTTAGTTTTTATGGAGGCTTGTCTGAGGTTGTTGTATTGTGATATTTGACACTGATTGAGGTTTCCAGGTTAGCTGTCAGGGGTTGTTTGCGTTTGAGGGTTGTTTTGGATAGGACAGGGGAAAACAGGTCTCTAAAATAGATGTTGTTACTTGCATCTTGGGGTGTGACCTAATAGGAAGCTCTCTCTATTTTAGGTTGAGGAACATAATCATGCCAAGTGAAAAACATTTGTTTTTTAATTTTGAGAATCATATTCAGCATGGGACAGGTATAATATGAAGCTGTAGGGTGAAGAGAAAATTCAATAGTAAGATGTCGCATTAGGTGTACTGAATGTGCATCAAAACTGGCTCACTTTTGGTTTGCAGCACATTGAAATGCAAAATCACTCTTGGTGCATCATTATTGTGAAAAAACCTTCAGGAGCACAGATCCCATTTATGTGCAGAGTCACACTTAGTGCAAAATCCACCATTGTGAAAAGTATACAGGATTGCGGTATCACAATTAGGAGCATGACTACATTTAGATGCATAATCACCCTTGGTGCAACATCCACAAGAGTGTAGAAAATTTGTGGGAGCAAAAATCACATTTAGGTGCAAATTTACATGGACGTGCAATATAACACTTTCTCCAACATCAGCAGGTGTGAGAAAATATATTTGGACCAAATATCACATTAAAGTGCACAAACAGGGTTAGGTGTAAAAGCACTTTGTGCACAACATCAGCATGAATGGGGAAAGTATTCAGGAGCATACATTACATTTATGTGCAAAATCACATTTAATGATGCAAGATCAGCTTTGGTTCAAAGTAAACAACATTGCAGCACCACATTTAGGGGCCCATTACGATACCCGGTGTAAATAAATCCGCCAGGCATGGAAGCGGCAAAAATCCGCCCGCACACACCGCCTGAACACCGACCACGCCATTACGATTACACAAACCGAAAACCGCCATCGGCGGAAAAGCACACAAAATACCGCCCGCCAACGTCCGAGTCGGAGTCAAACCGCCCGCCACGGACGGAAACACGCACGACAACACAAAACCGCCCGCCCTCACGGCCGACACACCGCACGTGAAATTACGATCGCACCGACATGAGCGCGGAAAACCACAAATATACCGCCCGCCAGCGCAAACAACGCCGATGAGAATCGACACGGCAGAAGCCATGGCGCCAACGTACCTGCACAGAAACCATCCGCACACAAAACCAATAGCACACAACATGGCCAACAAGTCCACACAGCAAGGCACGCACAAATACACAAGCACAGTACACATCCCGAAAACACCCCTCGGACAAACAAAAATACAAAGGCCAGAACCCCAGACACAACACACCTGAAAACAACAGACCATGAGGACACACCCACATAGGTGAGTACAAAAGCAGCACTCCCACAGACCACAACCCCTTGCTACATTGCAAACCAGAGAGGAGAGGAGAGGACACAGTGACACAGCAAGGACAGCAGCACACCACAGAAACGCACACATCACTACCACCACCACCACCACCACCACCACCACCAAACACCACCACCACCACCACCACCACCACCACCACCAAACACCGGCACCACAAACCCCCTGCACATTACACAACACACACCGCACCAGCACCACAAACATCATGGCACCACAAAGAATGCCCAAGTTCACGCCCATGGAGCTGACGGTCATGGTCGACGAGATCATCAAGGTGTACCCACAAATCTATGGGAACATGGTCCAGCACACACCACTAGCCACCAGAAACAGAATGTGGAACCGGATCGTAGACCAGGTCAATGCAGTCGGGACCCTGCCCAGGAACAGAGTCGAGATTAACAAACGTTGGAATGACGTAAAGAGCCTGGTCAAGAAGAAGGAGGGCAAAAACAGAGAGCTGGCTGCCGTCACTGGCGGAGGGAATCCTGCGCTCTTTAAGACCTTCAAAGCGTGGGAGGAGAAGGTGCGAGTCGTAATACATCCGGAGATCCTCGCCGGATTAGCAGGGGGAGTGGAGGCTGGTAAGTACAAACTAATGTATACCAGCACACCGCTATGTACTCACATGCACTACCACCATGCCACAGCTCCCAGGGACAAACACCCCCATGTCCAGCACACAATACACAACACATCACACACACATGCAACAGACACTACCACACACAGCCCAAACCGAACAACTGTAAGATGCGTGGGGACATGTGTACACTAAGCCAGCCACATAACCACCAACAGGTCCCCAAATATGCCAGAAGCGCCACAACGAGCACCCACCACACCCATGTGTCCGCCACAGCTGCACTAACCGACAAGTAACAGGTAAGTGGCAGGAACACAAAGTGCAGTGGGTGGGACGGTGGACAGCCCAAGTACAACACACACCAGGCCCCAGTCCCACAGCACAGCAAGGAGGAGCATCCCCCACACCCCACAGCCACGTGTCAGTCACCGCAGTGCACAACGACAGCCGAAAGGCAGACATCACGGTCCACACCAATCGGTGTCAGTGGGTGTCCAGCCACCCCCACGACCCACAACACCCCCCACCCCCACAGACCTGCAACATGGAGCACCCCCGCTTAGAGCCATGTGGCATCCAGTACAGTGCACGCACGAACAACTTGCAGGTGGGAAACTGGACAGGGCTGGATTACTGGAGGCATGAGGACCATAACACGACCAACACATGGGACATGTCACGTAGCAGACGAACACGCAGCACCGCCCACCGTCACAAACAAGTGAACAATGTGCACACGGACATGAACAACAGACTCACACCCCACATGACCCATCACAGACATAGCAACACCCAAGGAGCCACGTCTGCATGCACAAGCCACACTGAATATAGTCCCACACGGCAGCCACTGTGCAACTCATCACACACAACCGAAACACCATTGAAGTCCTGTCCATGTAGCCCCTACTGCCTGTCAACAACACACTCCACAACTACGCCTATGTAAGACAAACAACACTAGACGCAACAGAGCGGAACAACATAAATGCACACGAACACCACTGAACCCATCAAACTCACAGACACACCATGCACATACAACATACCATCCATCCCATCCGTCAGCCCCAGTCTCATGAAAGGCATGTCATCCGCACAGCTGCCACACATACAGCAGTCACGCTAAGACACATGCCCATGACCAACCATGTGCCAGAAGTCAATTAAGCGCACGACACACTGTGAGCAACAACACACAACATGGGCCACACCCCCCGAGCACTGCAGTGATGCACATGGCACAGGGCAGCACGCACACCAAGGAGATGGGACAACTGCAATACGTTGGCTGGCACACAACTATCACTCACTCATAACGATGCGTCCAATGCCATGTCCAGTAATCACAACAGACAGCAAATATGCAGGCCATGTCAAGCATGCACACACCTCAAACCATGCACTGTCATGCTGCCACAACACATGTCACGTTCGGCACCCATGGCTCACAGCATGTACCCCAAAAGCATATCCCCTCCCAAATGCGAATCTGGGGCATGGCCCCCATGTCGCCATATGCGTTCCTAAGCGTTCCATTTGAACCCCAAAAGCATATCCCCTCCCAAATGCGAATCTGGGGCATAGCCCCCATGTTGCCATATGCGTTCCTAAGCGCTCCATTTGAACCCCAAAAGCATATCCCCTCCCAAATGCGAATCTGGGGCATAGCCCCCATGTTGCCATATACGTTCCTAAGCTGCTCCATTTGAACCCCAAAAGCATATCCCCTCCCAAATGCGAATCTGGGGCATAGCCCCCATGTTGCCATATGCGTTCCTAAGCGTTCCATTTGAACCCCAAAAGCATATCCCCTCCCAAATGCGAATCTGGGGCATGGCCCCCATGTTGCCATATGCGTTCCTAAGCGTTCCATTTGAACCCCAAAAGCAAAGTACAAACCAGACCCAGGATGGGCCAGGAGCCCGCATACACCAGAGTCACAATAAGTAGGGGCACAGCAACACACCCATCGGCATGGCCAATCCGTCCCATGCCACATGTGCACAGCACACAGTCCCATTGCCAAGCACACACAACTACAGATGCTACAGCCACACACACGCCTCCGGGAAACCCATGTACGAGATTGCACGAACTGTCAATGTCAGACGACAAATACATACTTCGCCAGGTGCAACACAATAACAAATCTCATTCTCTCCACAGGTGACGAACTGCTGGATGCTGGGGATGGAGCCAGCAGCCAGCACAGCCAGCCTACAAGCCCCCAACGAGGACACACGGATCTGGAGGATCTGTCCTCCTCTTCGGACACGGACAACCAAGCAGGCCCATCTGGTGTGGCAGGGCCCAGCCGCTCCCCAGGACCCCTCCTACCCACCAACCCATCATCCAGGGCTGCTGAACATTCACAGCCCCCTGCTGCCACTGTCGTTGCGGCCACACCCACGGTCATTGTGGCCACTACCACTGCCGCAACCGCCACCATCGCCGCACCGACCACCACCGCCGCCACCACCGCCACGTCTTCGCTGGCACCAGCCCCAGCGCAGGTGGTGGCCCGGACGACTGGATCCACCCTGGGAGCCACAGCGAGGACCGTGGTGAGCAATGTGGCTAGTGGGCAGGCCGGTGGCAGCAGGACTGGTAGGAGGAGCAGGGTCAGGGAAACGCCAGCCTCCCTGGGAGCCATGCCCTGCCTCACATGGCCAGAGTCCTTGGGGCCTATGAAGAGGCCCAAGGACAATGGGTCCGGTCTGCTTCAGACACGCGTGAGGTGCTGGGGGTGCTGAGGTCCATGGACGCCCGTATGGGCCAAATCGTGGACCTCATGGGACAGCTGGTGGTGGCGGTGAGGTCACAGCCAGGGACAGCAGCTCCCCTCCGCCACCACCTGCCGGGGCGCAGGGTGGAGCAGCAGTGTCCAGTTCCCCTGCGTCCACAGCCAGTGATCACACCTCAACCACCAGCATGTCGCAAGCAGGCACCCCCTCGCAAACGTGGAAGGGGCCGTCCGAAGAGGAAACAGATCTCCCGGGAGGACTTCGCACGCTCCAGACGCAAGTGAGGCAGCCAGCCAGCCTTCCTTGACCAGCCACTGCATTGACTTGGACTACGATCCCACTCCACACAGCCATCTGGATGGCATGTGTGTGTTGGACTATGGACATAGAACCAGTGGGTACACCCTGATCATCACGCAGCCATGACCGACAGCTCATTGTCACTGCACGCACCACTTTTGTCATCACCTTACACACAATCACATGTCACAGTTTGTAATAAATGCACCTTTTTCACTAACTGCTGTTTGTGCCCTGTGTCTTATTTGTACGGAATACAACGGCCACCTTGGGCGGAAAGGCACCTGATGCGTGGCATGGCATTTGAATCCGGAGGATCTGTAGGGACCTAGGGGTGGGAGACAGAACAGGAGCACATTCAATGAGTGTGTCACACACCCATCACACAGTACATGTCAACAACTACAAGCAATGTACACACATCGCACAGAGCAATAGGGCACAATGCCACAGCCACCAACAGTGGCATACTACCCTGGCCATGGAGCGTTGACACACAGCACGCAGTGAACAAACGGCCACCCTGACACAGCACACACACACCTGCACAGATACAGCCACATCAGCCGTCGTACATGGACACTCACCGTCAAGTGAAGTAGCGGGCGATGAGCTGCTGCCGCACATTACCAGCTTCCTCCTCTCCGCTGTCCTCCTCACTCGAGCTGTCCTGGTCTGCGGGCTGGGGCCCTGGTTGATCTCCGTCATCCACGATGAGGGGGATCTGCTTCCGAATGGCCAGATTGTGCAGCATGCAGCACGCCACCACTATCCGGCACACCTTCTGTGGGGAGTACGCCAGCGCACCCTCGGTGCGGTCCAGGCACCTGAACCTGGACTTGAGGAGGCCAAAGGTACGCTCGACCACACGTCTGGTCCTCCCATGTGCCTCATTGTAGCGATCGTCTGCTGGGGTGCGAGGATTCCTCAATGGACTGAGCAGCCATGCCCCATTCGGATACGCAGAGTCACCTGGGTGTGAGGGACACAGAGAACCGTTGCTAATCCAACTGGACAGGGGACAGCATCGCACAGCCAGCACGCTACACCACTCCACATACTCACCGACAATACAGGCACGATCCTGTTGCATATTGGACATCAGTCGTGGCAAGATGCTGTTGCGCATTATGTGTGCGTCATGGGCCGAGCCTGGGAACTTTGCACACACGTGGGTGATCACCATGTCCGCAAGGCACACCACTTGCACATTCAGGGAGTGCGTGTGCTTCCTGTTGCGGTACAGGTGCTCAGTGGCCTGTGGTGGAACAAGGCCGACATGTGTGCAGTCAATGGCTCCAACGACGTGTGGGATTCTGCCAAGGGCATAGAATGCACCCTTCACTGCCGCCAATTCACGAGCCCTGGGGAAGCGGATGTACCTGTTCCGGTACAGCATCATGGCTGCCAGTACATCCCTCAGCACCTTGCTGAACATGGGCTGGGACATCCCTCCTCCACTGCCCACTGTGTGCTGGAATGACCCAGTGGCGAAGAAATGCATGGCGGCCATCACCTTAGCCGTGGGGGTGACAGCAGTCGGATACACCCTGCGGGGACGGAGATGGGGTTCTAACATGGCACACAGTCGATGCAGGGTTGGCCTGTCCAGCCGAAACTTCCTAATAACCTCTGTATCGTCCATGTCCGCCAGCAATTGGTATGGGCGGTCAATGTTCGGTCTCCGCCTAGGGACAATGGCAGAGGACACATGTCAATGCAACACGACACATAGCAATTTCGCATACACATCACTGACATGACTGAGCAAGCACATGAGCCACAGCCCAGCTGTCAAGCTGGGACGGCACGGCCACAATACACTTACACAGGTCTCCCAACAATGGCAATGGCTAGTGATACAAACCACTGCCATGTGCATGCACATGGGGATCTAGGCCCCAATGACTTGCGGGGCGTGCTGATGGGGACTGACTGCATATCCGTCAAGCGGCAACGCCACGGCAACATGAATGTCTGCTGAGCATGGAACTGCTTCCGCGGCTGGATGAGTATGGCACACGACGACGACGATGTGGGCACAGGCTGAGCGGCCAAAACAAGTGGGACCTGTGGCACGAGGGGATATGAGACAGTAGTAGGTGTCAGCACTGCACCCTATGTACAGCACTGTACGGATCACACCTCCCGAAACATTGACAGGTGTCCACATTGACAGCCCCATGCCAAGACGGCTGTGTGCTTGCAGTCACACGTCACAGGTGAGAGGTTACATTGCACGTGCCAGGTGGCAGTCGTACATAGTGGGAGCTGGCATGTGTGTGCATGTGTCTCCTGTTCAGGATCCACCAGATGGGCGCTGACTCTGTACTGACCATTGGACACAGCATGTTCCGTGGAAGGCTTGTGTGTGTGGGATGGTGGCACTGGATGTGCCTCCGTTGGGTGGGGGCCATGCACAGGGCGGGTACGTCGATGATTGCGCATTGTTGGTCACGGTGGGTGCACCCACTAAGATGTGTTGCCCTGTGTTCAATTCCTATGTCCGCATGATGATGGACTGTAGATGTGGGCAGACTACACATTGGTCGATGTGCTGTCTATATGCATGTGCCTTCACACCAGGCACAGCTGCCCCTGCACATGTGACCCCTGCTGGACTCGCTGCTGGGTCTGTGGAGCTGATGCACCTTCTGCGCGTGGGGCGGGCAGCTCTCCTCACTTCCCTCATTGCGCATGTCATGACTTTGCCGCAGGTGACATGGATCATGGAGGGCCCACATGTACGCGTGGGTAGGCTACACATGATTGTACACTGGTCGCCACCCCCAGTCAGTGTTTCGAATGGGAAGGTTGTCGTGCTGGTGGTATGTTCGATGTGGCGGATGGGCGGGCCTAGGTGCGGGCTTACATTCCGGACATGGGGGGTAGTTGTATTGGCGACTAGTTGCAGTACACACGGGACACGTCTCTTCCTTTCCACATCTGGGTCATCCCTTGTACTAACTGACAGTGATACAGTCATCTTCGCCCCAGCCCTCATGTCCTCCCCTCGCTCCCCCAATATGCATGCTCACCTGCGAGGCTAGCGCTTGCACAGGCAGCCCCAAGCTCGCACCAGAGAGGGCAAGGAGTGTATGTGTGGGTCCAGTTGCACGAGTGGGCTGTCTCAGGGTATGATGTGTTGCGGGACGCCGTCCACCTGCGTGGTGCCCCAAATGGAGACCCGGCCTGCATGGACTATGCATCACAGTCTTCGCCTTCCGGATCTGCCACCTGCGACACCCAGTGGCTGTGGCTGCCCTTGCGGCCAGGCCGCGTCCGTCTGTGACTGATGGCCCACACATTCACTCTTTGGCCTCTCTGGGGAGGGCTCGGGGGTGGTGGCGCACGCGCTTGCACTTAGTCGCAATGGCATGTGGCGTGGTTGGTATGATGGGCAATGGATGGGATGGTGCGAGCCACCTCCCGTGACGTCAGTGCTGCTCATGCTGTGGTGCGTCCCCCCTACACTTCCATGTGACTTGTGCCATGCTAGACGTTGAGGTTCTATTGCCTGCGTGATATGACCAGGAGGAGCGCGAGGAGACCTCTCACACACCATGCTCCACTGCCATCCCGTGCCCTGTATCGCCTGTGCGGATTGACTATGTTGGGGTTACACCTGGTCGACTGGGGCTGTGTGTGCCTTGTCAAGGGGCATGGCGGGCGCACAACAGGATCCAGCTTGTCCACAGAGGGTGGGCTGAGGTGCGCCTGGTACCGCTTTGTACGTGTGCCCGGCTGCTGTGCACACACATGTTCACTCCCCCCCGACAGGTGTCCTCTCACAATGCCCAGGGAAGCGGTTGTGTACTGTTCATGACCCCTCCCGACACGGCGTGCTCCAACTTGGCATGTGCGCATCTACCCGTCACACCCACCCACCTGAGCACTGCGTCCATACGACTTCACACGACACATGTGTGTCTTCCACAGTAACTCATTTGCGTTGACATCCAATACCAGTGGACTACATGGTCATGTCACGACTGCCGTGTACTTCACATACTCTCATCCTCTCTCATTCGTACTTGTGAAATGAGTAAGCGGAGACAGTTTTGGTTTCAAACATTATATTGAGTCTTCTGTCCTCTGTGATGCAGTATAGTGGACACTACTGGCAGCGGAATACATGTTGAGGATATACTGAGCATGATTGCAAATGGGATAGGGTGTGGGGTTACATGTGATTGGCTGTTGCATGTGGGATGTGGGTTTCAGAGTGACATCTGCTTGGCCAAGGCTGTGCTAATGTACATTTACGTATAGCTGCGGAGCTGCGGACTTTGACACAGACGGTATACATGTAGCCTACCAGACCGCTTGGCATCATGGGCACAGTCCATCTCAGTTCCATGTGACAGGTTTGCTGCGGTTGTTCCTCATGCACGCGTGCATGTGAGTTGACATCAGGGCATGTGCTTGCGTGCATGCAGCGGCGTGCCACTTGTTGTTGCACTGTGGTGGTTACTGGACATGTCACAGTCACTGGGGTCGTGTTGTTGTTGTATGCACTTGTCGTCCATGCAAAGGTCCTGGTATGGGATTCCCGGGGCGGGGGTGGGAGGGGTGCAGCACCCACAGACTCCAGGCGACCTATTCATGTCCACTGAGCGGTGTGTGTGTCCATGTGCGCTGGATCCATGTCGTGTCCTGGTTGTTCGTGCAGTTCCGTCCATGTGGGTGCGATACACAGAGCCCATGCCACTGCCTCCCACGATGCATGCGGTGTTCCTGGATGTGATGGGGAACAGTGTGCATGTCCCGGTCATATCCGATGTCATGGCGATGTCGTTGATGGTGTGGTTACAGTTGCCGGTCGTTTGGTATGGCTGTTGTGGTGGTGACTGGCCAGTCCGTGCGGAAGCTAAGCATGGGTGCGGGGTTGGACATCATAGGTCACTCGGGAACCTGCGTTGTGGTCCGACGTATTTACAGGTTGTCAGGTATGCGATGCCGCCCAGCAGGGCTTCCATGTCATTGGTGGTGTACATGTTTGCCAGCCAATGTAGCGGATGGTGGCTGTCAAGGTGTTGTTCGTAAGTTGTCCCTTGGAGGACCATGATGGGGCATGCTGGGTGACATTCGATGTAGCTGTTCTCGATGATCCGTCGTGTGGAGGCACAGTGGTCCCATTTCAGTGCGGGTGCGATGTTGGCCACATACGCCATGCCCCCATAGGCAGAGCAGGCCCTGTCGTGTGCGTCCAGAGGGAGGAGTAGTGGTAGCAGGTCCGCCTTCAGACATGCCGGGTTGGAGAGGCATATCTCGACGGGATGCTGGTAGGGACACCTCCGACAGTAGAAGACGGGCATGACGCAGCTGAACAATGTGATGCGGTAAGTCAGTCGGTAACTTACGTTCAGCAGGGACAGGAGATCGCATCCCAATGTATGGCACAGGTTGGTTTTGTACAGCTTGAGCTGTTCGGCGTAGTTGGGTAGGTGTGTTGCGGTTGCCATTTCGCAGCGGTTCGTTGAGGTGGCGTGCTCCGGCTGTGTGTGCAGTCTGCAATGTGCACGCTCCGGGGTTGCTGTGAGCTCTGTGTAGTCGTAGGGAGACAGGACTTGTGTTCTGTTGGCTTGTTTGGAGGACACGGGCCCTCTTCCCACATGCTTCTCAGACAGTTCAAGGTCAGTGCTGTGTGACTCCTTCCAATTAACTTGCATGTGGCCGACATGGGGGAGTGTTTTCTTCTTTCTTCCCCGTCCGTTGTGTGCTTCTGTGATATGCGCTATCTGCCCTGTGGTCGGTCTCCTCGGCATGCCTGTGTTGGTCTATTCTTGGACAATGGCTGTATTCACCGGCTTCTGTCGTAGGGCTGTGGTTTCGGAGTTGGAATGGAAGGTCATTCAGTGCTGTCTGCTCTCCCTTGTGTGGGCGGCAGGCTGCCTTTCCGCTCTGCGTTGGGCCTTGTGTGTGAATGTTATTCTTGGGCCACCTGTTGTCGGTCCCCGGGCTCTTTGGTGTTCCGTTTTATATGTCTTGTTCATATGTGCAGGGTGGTATGGGTGTTTCTGTGTGGTACTGGCGTTCCTCTTCCCGAAGGGGCCCTGCTTCTCCTAGTTGGTGTTGCCGCCGCTGTGTGCTTCGCCATGTTTGTTACACTGGGGTGTGTCCTGCTGTTGCGTGTCTTCACTGACATGTGTGCGTCGGTTGTGTGGCGTTGGGTGTTGTCCGTGAATTGGGCGTTGGGGACATGTCTGTGGCCGGCCTGTCACGTGTCATGTGCGTTCGGGGTGGGGCTGATGTGTGTGCTGCTTGGTTGTGTCCCTGTGTCTGTGTGCGACGCATGCATGGCGCTGCGGTTGGCCTCTGCGTTGTGCGCATGTGTGGCGGCGTCATCGGCGCTTTGGGGCCGTGACGGGGTGGTTGGTTCCTAGTCCCAGGTGGTGTGTACACATGTGTTCTGCGATGTTACGATTTGGCCTGTGTGTCATATGTGGATGCGATGGTGGATGTGTAGTGTACACGCGCTGGTGGGGGTTGTCCGCTTTTCCGCCCTTGCACTGTGTGCGCTGTTTGCGTGCACTTGTTGTGTGTGTGCCTACCTGCGTCTCCGCGGTACGTTGCGTCCTTGGTGGTGCATCAGCAGAAGCATGGGGAGTGCCTGCAGTGCTGGATTCATGCTCGGGGAGCCGCTTCTTCGTTGTCCGTGCTCGGCATCCGTGTTACCGCTTCGGTTTGTCGTACGGTATCTCTTGGCCGTGGCAGCCGTTTGTTTGCGGCATCGTAATTTATGCGCCGGGCGGGACGTGTTTCGTCGGACGGTGTGTGTCAGTTGGGCTGCGCCGCTACATGTACGGGCGCACTTTGATGGCGGACGGTGTTGCTGGCTTGCCGGCGGTGTTTGGCCTACTTTTCGCATCGTAATTGGACGGGCGTGTGGACAGCTGCGTGCCGGCGGTAACTGGTGGTTTTTGCATCCGCCAGCACGGCGGTGGTGCTTCCGCCCGCCATCGTAATGTGCCCCTTAGTATTTATGTACGAACTTATATTAAGGTGCATAATCAGAGTTGGTGCAAAATAAGCACGACTGTGAAAACACTTTAGAATAATAAACTACATTCAGGAAGAAAGCATATTTTAGTGCAAAATCACATTTTGGGGCTAATAACAGCTAGATGAAACATCTCAATTAGATTCAAATTCAGCGTTTGTGAAACATCAGCAGGAGTGTGAAAACTCTTTTAGATGTAAAATTACATTTGGGTGCAAAATTTCCCTAGGTTCAATGTCTACAGGAGTATGGAAACAAAAGAAATGTAACCCCTTAGCTGCTAAAGTTTTTCCACCCCAGTGCTAAGCCACGTTTTATGTTTGGTGCGCCTTGCGCTTAAGCCGGCATAACCTTTTTAGCACACAATGTATCCAGGCAAAATTTGAGTCCTTTTTTCCCCACAAGTCATGGATTCTAAAAGTACCTAGAGTTTATGAATTCCCTGGAGGGAACTAAGAAAATACCCAAAAAGTAGTAAACTTTTGTGTTTTTTGGAAGAATGGGAAAAAATGGTTGTGCAAGAAATCAGTTTATTTTCCTAAAAATGGCATCAACAAAAGGTTTAGTGTGCTAAGGTTACCATGGTTCCACCTCCCAGAAACAAGCAGAGTTGAAACAAAAATAATTTTGCCACAATTTTTGCATTTTTCTAATTTCCGGTTGCTTTTTCTATGTGAGAAATGTGGGGAAAATGCATAATTTTAGCCAAAATTTGCAGATAATTTTTGGTACGAAAATATGGTGTGATCTGTGCAAGTCTCACCATTGTGGATTTGCTTGGGTCTCTAGGTTTCAGAAATGCCATAAGTTGGTAGGGTCTCCTGGTTGCCTGCTGACCCGGAGCCCGCTAGTGCGGCCTTTCATTGCAGCAAGCGAGAGAAGAAATTGGGATTTACTTCTGCTCTGGCATTCCATGTCAAAATTAGGCCAAGAAGAATCCAAATTTCCTCTTGCTTTCCATGGTGATGGGGTTGTTCTGCACCATAGGGGAGCATAAAGAATGTTGGAGCTTTAGGATTGTATGGCCTGATTTAAGGATGGGCATGCCCCCATCTCATTTAAAAAATAAATATCCCTTGAATCCTGTGGGTTTTATGCACCACTGTGGGCAAATTGGTGGCACATCCTCGATTCTTCACGCAGGAAGCAGAAAAACAGTTGGGGCTTTGGGGTGGGGTTATGGCCCAATGGTGTTAAAAAAATTATATCAGCAGGTGTAGCAGGCTATCTGCCTCCCTGGGGGAGCAGATTGGTGGTAAACCCCCAAATCTACCTCCAAGGATGAGTAGAAATACTTTTGGGGGCTTTACTGATGGGGGTTAAGCTTGATGCCTGGGTGAGCCACACCCATCCCATATTTCTCTTTTCTAAAAAAACATAATCCCTGGACTGTATTACATACAGTGCCCTGGGGTGCAATAGGTGTGTGTCTGTTTTCTGAGCCCCTGGGGCACTGCTGTATTACAAAAGGGGCTGCAGGCACTTGTACAGCACCTTCTGTTATACAGATAGCACCGGTGCACATACAGCACTGTTGCTACCTTAAAGAGGCATTCCCTCATTTGCAAACACTTTGCCTCAGTGCCTGCACTATATTATGGAAGCAAAAAGAACAATTGATGGACAGAATGCAGAACAATGTCATACATTCACCCCAGTACAGAGATCTGGGCGTAAATCCATCGTTTTTTTGCTCACCATGTCATTCCAGTTTGAACCCAGCCATATGCAAATCAGTCTTGACCCTGCGCCCAATGGGAACAGTCCAGCCCGAACTGCCAGGCCAGGTCCTCCCTGGACTGGAAACAAGCATCCTAGGACCGGTTTCGGGGTTTCACCCCTCATCAGCCAGGATACCTTGACTCCAGTGGCATGGAGAGCACTGGACCCAAGTCTGGGCATACCCGTCCCACTCGGGGTGACAAATGCAAAAAGAACAATTGATGGACAGAATGCAGAACAATGTCATACATTCACCCCAGTACAGAGATCTGGGCCTAAAGCCATCGTTTATTTCTCACCATGCCATTCTAGTTTGGACCCAGCCATATGCAAATCAGTCTTGACCCTGCGCCCAATGGGAACAGTCCAGCCTGAACTGCCAGGCGAGGTCCTCCCTGGACTGGAAACAAGCATCCTAGGACCTGTTTTGGGGTTTCACCCCTCATCAGACAGGATAGCTTGACTCCAGTGGCATGGAGAGAACGGGACCCATGTCTGGGCATACCCATCCCACTCGGGGTGACAAATGCAAAAAGGACAATTGATGTACAGAATGCACTGGATTCAAGTTATCCTGGCTGATGAGGGGTGAAACCCCGAAATCGGTCCTAGGATGCTTGTTTCCAGTCCAGGGAGGACCTGGCTTGGCAGTTCGGGCTGGACTTTTCCCATGAGGCACAGGGCCAACACTGATTTACATATGGCTAGGTCTAAACTGTGGTGGAATGGTGAGCAAAAGAATGAAGGATTTAACCCAGATCTCTTGACTGGGGTGAATGTTTTGATTTGTTCTGCATTCCGTCCATCAATTGTGTGTCTTTTGCTTTCTCGTCCTAAGTGCGTCGGGTATGCTCAGACGTGGGTCCCGGGCTCACTGTGCAACTGGATTCAAGCAATTCTGGCTGATGAGGGGTGAAACCCCGAAACCTGTCCTGGACCAGGCTTGGCAGTTCGGGCTAGAATGTTCCCATGAGGCACAGGGTCAAGACTGATTTGCATATGGCCAGGTCTAAACTGGGGTGGCATGGTGAGCAAAAGAATGAAGGATTTAACCCAGATCTCTTGACTGGGGGAGAATGTTTTGATTTGTTCTGCATTCCGTCCATCAATTGTGTGTCTTTTGCTTTCTCGCCTTAAGTGCGCCGGGTATGCCCAGACGTGGGTCTCTGGCTCACTGTGCCACTGGATTCAAACTATCCTGGCTGATGAGGGGTGAAACCCCGAAACTGGTCCTAGGATGCTTGTTTCGGGAAACATCCTTTACCACGCAACCATTACATCGTGGTATGGTTACATCGTGGTTTTGACAACGCAAGTCGTTACATCGACTTGCACTGAAGGGCGCTCTAGACTAAGGAATAGTGTGAATTACTATTCCAACACCTTCCCTACTGTACGTAGACTGGAGTTGGAATAGTAATTCACACTATTCCTAAGTCCAGCGCCCTGCAACGCAAGTCGATGTAAAGACTTGCGTTGTCAATACCGCGATGTAACATACCGCGTTGTGATGGTACGCGTTGTACCATCATACATTCGCTTGTTTCCAGTCCAGGGAGGATCTGGCTTGGTAGTACGGGCTGGACTGTTCCCATGAGGCACAGGGTCAAGACTGATTTGCATATGGCCAGGTCTAAACTGGGGTGGCATGGTGAGCAAAATAATGATTTATTTAACCCAGATCTCTTGACTGGGGGTGAATGTTTTGATTTGTTCAGCATTCCGTCCATCAATTGTGTGTCTTTTTATATTATGGAAGCAGGCACAGAGAAAAAGAGGCATTCATGAGGCATACTGACAATGTGCCACAGAGTGGTGGTCCACTTCAATGCACCCCCTGAGGGCAAGTCTCTGGAGGTGGCAACATGGGTCCCATGGACCCCGCTAGACATCATCCTGCAGGTGGGTGTAGTCACTCTCTGCACCCTCCTGCACGAGGATCTCTGCCACCCTCTTTAAAGTGCAGGTGGGTGCCCCCTGTACAGTAAAAGATAAGCAGCTGCTCCTTCATTCACTAACAATTATGCAACAACCTTTTATTGCCCCACTCACAGCAGCAACTATAGAAGGAATTTAGAACTACCTTAAACTCTAATAGGTTATAAAATCCATAAACACAGAGCTCTCTGAGAGGGTGACCACCACAGAACACAATGTGGACACGCCCCAGACAGAGTCAGAACACTTCGAGACACAGTGGTGGTGCTAAAAAAAAGAGTAGGGCAACTTGACGACCGAGACGAGGATTGTGGAGAAAGGTCGCACCGGAACAACCTAAGCTTCATGGGTTTTCCGGAGAAGGCGGAGGGCCCCTCAGTGGAGCTCTTCCTAGAGGACTGCATCATGAAAGAGCTGGCCCCTAAGAGGTTGTCTACATTTTTTACGTGGAAAGGGCGCACGGGGCCCTGGCTCTTCCTCCGAGCCCTGGGGCACCCCCAGGGCCATGATTGCCCGACTCTTCAACCATAGGGACTGCAACGCTATCCTGCAGACTTCTCGTACCAGGGGTCCGCTGAACTTCGAGGGGCATCCCATCGCGATATTCCTGGACTACATGCAACGCGTCCAAGACCAACAGAAATCGTTTCTGACAGTCTAGCGAATGCTTAGAGACCTCAACTATAAATACAGTCTCCTCTTCCCGGCCAAACTGAGCATTGAATATAAAGGAAAGGCTTTGTTTTTCTTCTCAGTGAAAGTCAGTGACTGGCCGGACTCTCAGGGACAACCGGACGCATGTCTGGTGCCTTCGGCTGGGACGTCCCAGTCGACAAATCTTTCCGACCAGGATCAGTGAAAGAAACATCAGATGCGGCGGAGGCCCAAACAAGGTAGAGGAAGCCCGGGCCGAGTCCGAGTCTGCCCGGATGGGACGTTGAGGGCTTTGGAAACGACTCTGGACTCGGATGAAACCACACAAGATCAGGTGGTGGGCCCGAGCCTCTCTGGAGGAGAGGAAAGCAGAAGAGACGCTGTAAGGATGCATCCAAAGAGGGTAGATAAGTATGTAATTAGGCAAAAGTATTACTGGATAAATGATGTACCCCCGAGGTTAAGATAATACACTGTATGTGCTCATCTGGGACTTCACTTCTATACACGCTATGTTTGTCCATGGGGAGCTCCCCCTCAGAGGATGGGCACGGTGTGTGGGGCTAGAGGACTTGACCTCGCACCCCACCGGTTGCCCACCCACTAGCGTAGCAATTGGCTTATTCAACAAGGTTAACATGGAACTGTGGATGTTTGTTCTATTAACTTTCGGGTTGGGGAGGGGAATGGGGCGGCAACCACGATTCTTTAGTCTCTGCGATTGGGAGATGACAGGGTTGGGTGATCTGCCCAAGGGAAGGGGGGATGTTGGGATTGTTTCAAATGTATTAGTTTTGATAAGGTTTGATTTAATTCGGTTACTCCCGTGTCGAATGGTACAAATGAAATTAAATGAAATGAAATGGCATTTATATAGCGCATGGCTACCCGGGAGCATCCCAGCGCTGGAGCTGTAACTGGAGCACACGAGTACCTAGGGGAAAAGCCAGGATTTTAACTGTTTCCGGAACGCGAAATGATTTGATTCCCTACGCAGATGCAAAGGTAGGGAGTTCCAGAGTCTGGCGGCGTTATACGAAAAAAGCCGGCCACCACTTCTGGCCTTCTTAATCCTAGGGACCACCACCAGGTGGAGATCGTCAGAACGGAGCTGTCTGTTCGCCCTATAGGGGCGAATCAAGTCCTTGTTGATCAGTGGACCGCTCCCTCTCAGAGACTTATGGGTGATGCAGAGGGCCTTAAAGTTGATTCTCTCCTGTACTGGGAGCCAATGGAGAGAGCGCAGCGCAGGCCTTGCCGGGGAACGGTTTGGGATTACCATAAGCAGCCTTGCCGCACAGTTTTGTACAATCTGCAGTTTCGCAACTACTGAGATCGGGGCACCTAAATAAAGGGCATTGCCAAAATCATTTCTGGATAGAATGAGTGCCTGAATCAACAGCTTTTTGGCTTGGAAGGGAAGCAAGGGAAGCACTTTGCGGAGCATTCTGAGCAGGCCATAGCAGGAAGCAACAGCCTTCCTGGCATGAGCTTTAAAGCTGAGGTTCTGACATAGCCAAACGCCCAGACTTTTTAGCTCGGTTTTAGGGGCCGGGACCGGGCCCATGCAGGCTGGCCACATTGTGCTTGCTTTAAAACTTAGAGGGTTGCCAAGGATCATGAGCTCGGTTTTATCGCCGTTTAATTTTAGATGTGACAGAGTCATCCACTTTGCTACTTCCTCGAGACAGGAGTGGAGGTCATTGGACATCTGGTCAGCATGGTTTAGGGCAACGACCAGTTGGATGTCATCAGCGTATGTTACTATATGGATCCCGAAGGGGGGTACAATATCCGCCAACGGAGCCATATAGACATTAAAAAGAGTGGGGCTTAATGATGAGCCCTGAGGGACACCACACTTTAGAGGGATAGGTTTTGAGGTGGTTTTGCCTTCAAATACCTGGAAGAATCTTTCTTCTAGAAAAGATTGCAGCCATAATAAGGCTGAGCCAGTCACCCCTACACTCCTAAGACGGTGGACCAGAATTCGATGGTTCACCGTATCGAAGGCTGCTCTGGGGTTCCTGGGGGAGGGTGAATGGATCAGGACTGGGCAGGGCAGGGTCCTGGGTATGGGGTTGGCACTTGGAACCATGGCTACCCCGTCATGTAAATAATCACATGGAATGTCAGGGGACTGGTGCAGTTTGATAAACACAGACGTGTGTTGGCCTATTTGAAACGTTATGGGGTGGCCATTGCTTGTCTACAGGAGACCCATATATGGGGGGATTCGTTGCCCTGTATTAAGAAGAGATGGAGAGGGCAGCTTTATCCCACCTCCTATTCAAGATTTGCACGGGGTACGCTAATCTGGGTGGCACCAGGGATCCCCTTCAAACACCTACACCACATGACAGACCCAGAGGGGAGGTATGTCGTCCTACATGGTACACTAGACAGAAGGAAACTATGTATTCTCATTCTTCCCTGAGTTGATGGCAGTGGCAGCGCCCTACCTGGGCGCGGCTGCCATCGTAGCAGGCGACATGAACTGCGTAGTGGATGGAACCCTGGATAGGGAACCCCCACGTGCAAGTACAAAGCCCGGGATGACGGAAACTTTGACAGATCTCAGAGAGGGATTTCAATTGAGGGATGTGTGGAGGGATCGTAACCCAGGCAAAAAACACATTCTTGTGTCATTCCCCGCCAACGGGAACCTTTAGCCGACTGGACTATTTCTTTCTCTCGTCAGACCTTACCTCAGAGGTGGATGGGATAACATACTTGTCTAGATATATCTCGGATCATTCTCCAGTCTTACTAAGTTTTCGGGGGACGCCGGAGTACCCGACAATACCCTCCTGGCGATTGAGTGTGGAAGCGCTATTGTTACTGAAACGCTGACACGTTATTTCGAGGAAAATTGGGGGTCAGCCTCGAGTCAGGCAGTGGAATGGGAAGCCATGAAGGTTGTCCTTCGGGGAGTCTGTATTAAGACAACCTACGGAGTACAAAGACAACTAGAATGCAATATAAAAAATCAGGAGCAGGAGTTGAGTAGACAGGAGGCCAGACTTCACACGAGTCCCCAGGTCATGGGGGAATGGGAGGCGGCCCGACAGCCCCTACTGGAGACCTGGGGTAGGCTAGAAAAATTCACACAAAAGGCCTATCGCCAATGTTTGCACATGGAGGGGGACAAGACGGGAGCCCTTCTGGCCCGGCTTGTAAGAAAAGAATCACCCACTACCCCATATTGAAACTCAAGGGAGATAACAGGGAATTGGTATACACGCAGCAGGCAATTCTTGAAGTCCTGGCAAAGAACTTAGCTAAGACATACGAGAAGCAGAAATCCTCGCCACCAGATTTGGTACGGGATTTTTTGGCTACTCTCAACTTTCTACACCTGAGCCCATAGGTGGAGAAAGATTTTGGAGTACCTATCACTAGAGAAGAGGTGTTGGCTGCTATTATGCGCCTGAAACCAGCAAAAAGCCCTGGGACCGATGGTCTTCCAACTGACTTTTATCAGAGGTTTACAATACAGTTGGTGGACCCCCTGTTGGAGGTTTATGCTGAAGTTTGGAGGACTCTGACCCTTCCGGCTTCAATGAGGTAGGCACTGGTAGTCATGATCCCGAAGCCAGATAGAGACCCCGAGTTGTACAGACCGATATCTCTTTTTAATCTTGATATGAAAATAATCAGCGGGGTCTTGGCGGCGTGTCTTCTTCCACACATGCCCTACATGATCCATGCTGACCAGGCCAGGTTTATACAGAAACAGAGTACCACTCACAACTTGCGATGCCTGGCACATGTCTGGCATGCCCGTGCCTCCAAGGAGGATGACTATGTGATGGCAGTCCTTGATTTAGAGCAGGCTTTCGACTCAGTTGATTGGTCCTATATGTGGTCGGTTTTACAGAGGTTGGAACAGACCCGGATTTTCTCAGGTGGGTCCAGTTGCTGTATACTGCCCCAGTTCCCCGGGTGCAGTCGGGGGACGGATCTCCGGGTTGTTCTGGTTGAATCGGGGCACGCGTCAGGGGTGCCCCTTGTCCCCGCTAATCTTTGCAGCCACCATGGAGCCTCTGGCTGCCACTCTGCGGAGCTGCTTGGCTCTGTGGGGGGTTCATCTCTGGGAGACAAACCACCTGGTATCCCTGTATGCGGACAATACAGCAGTGTTTGCCCGAGAACCGAGGCAGTCGGTACCAGTCATTCTTGATATCCTGCAAGACTTTGGGACCTTCCCGGGGCTCCATATAAACCTGAAGAAATCTAAATTGATCCCAATGGGAAAACTGGCGATGGGGCCGAGGGAAGAGTTGCCCAAGGTAGGACTACCTTGGGCAACTGAAGGGACAAGGTATCTAGGAATCAAACTAGCATACACAGCCACCTTGTACTTGAACCATAGGAAAAGTCCTGGAGGTTCTATGAGGCTCTATATGATTCTGGAGGGACCTGCTTCTATCCCTAATGGGAAAGATTGCAATCGCGAAGATGATAATCCTTCCAAGGTGTCTCTATACAATGCAAAATTCCCTTTATGAAATCCCCACTTAATACTTCCGGACATTGGAGGGGTTGATGGTGGACCTTTTGTAGGGATCTAAATGGAAACGGGTACGGCTGCAAACATTTCCGAGGGCACGAAGTGGAGATGGTCTGGAGATGTCCCGCCTGGAGCTCTATTATATGGCATCCCAACTGCAGCTTGCAGTCCACTGGTTGGATGATGCTGAGAACTGGGAAAAACAACTCCTGTGGGCTATGTATGGGGATCGCCTCCTACAAGAACTCCTGATGCTCGGGTCCGGGGTTCCTGCGGATGTCCCCCAGATTGTGCAACATGTTGCCAGGATATGGGAAAGGGCGGTACGCAAGGTAGTGAGGTGTGCACCTTATGCCCCGGATATGCTGTTATGGGTGGTGAAACCATTTAGACAGATAGCAGACTCTATGTCTGTGCGGAGATGGCAAGAGGGGGGATGTCACCAGATGGGGGAACTTTACGACAATGGGCAATTTCTTACGAGGGCGGAGGCAGAAGTTGCCTTTGCTTTGGGGACGGGCCAATTCTGGCAATATGGGAACATTTCAAGAGTAGCACGAGAACTCTGGCCATCATTTCCTGTGGGACCCCCCGTACCAATGTTCTGCAAACTATGCTAACTATGGCGCAGGGCCGACGCTTGATCTCACACCTGTACCGTGCGCACCGGGAAGACGACCCGGGGAAGCCCCTTCCCATCCAAGCAAAATGAGAGACTATACTCGGGGAGCCCCTGACCGCCCCATCCTGGAAGAAAATTCATGGAGGAGTCAAAACCGCAAACACTAATGCACGTTTTAAACGTATCCAATATAATTTTATACATCAGACATATCTTACCCTGCGGACTCTGTGTTGAATTTACCCGGATCGCTCAGGTGAGTGTCTTCGGTGTGGAGCGGTAGACGTGGACTTTATACACATGGTGTGGACATGCCGACAGCTGACGACATACTCGGAGATGGTGATGGCTAGATTGAGGAAGGCCACAGGGTGGGTATACCTCGAGAGATACGACCAGTGTTGCTAGGACTGCTCCCAATACACACAAAAAAGAAGCTGAGTAGGAAATTTCTGCAGTTGGGATTGGTCTTGGAGAAACGACGGATTGCGATAGCATGGCGACGCACCTCGCCTCTACTTGTAGAGACTTGGTTGAAGGATAAGGGTGAATGGGCGGCTGCCGAGGCAGCTCGCATGAAACGTGTCCGAAAGGACGACAAAATAGAGGATGACCTCCAAGCCTGGACAATGATGTTGGCGGAGTTACAGAGCCCCCCAGCTCCAGTAGAAACAGGAACCCGGGATCAAGACTAAAGGGTGGATCCCCTGACAAAATAATTTGGGATGTCTCTCAGGAGGAACCTACAGGGAACCTCCATGATTATTAAGGGAGGGCATACATAAGATACAATTCACAAACCTCGACACTGGAAGGGAAGGGTGGGATGGGATAATCAGGAGTTAATGGTTAATGATTGGCATGCAATATGGAATACAAGCATGGGCGTCAATGTTCTTACTCAGTACAATATATGGAAGTGGTTTGCTGTCGGGGGCATAAGTGGAGGTCGGAGGGAGGGGAACAGAACAACTGCCATGCTAATTGATCCTAATATGTATATGTATGTTTTTATGATTGAAATGTCAATTAAAAAAAAGATAAGTAGTACCACTCTTAAAATTATTTTTTTGAGTGGTGCTTTTGATAGCCTAAATGTGAAATTATGGGATATTTGCACGGTGAGTGTGATGACACTTTTGGTATGTTTGGAGCTTTGAGTTGTGAGTGTCTATGTTTTTTGTGGATCTAGGACACTGATTCTATGATTGTATGTGATAGTCAAGGTACATAATTTTTAAATGTTGAAGAAATGTGTGCCTTTTAATGTGTTGCTGACCTTTGAGAGCAATTTGATATGCTTGAAATGCAAACATACCTCTTGTTTTGGGAGTATGAAAAATACCCGTTTAAAGGTAACGTATTTCAAATCTAGCTTCAGCCCATATATCTTTTCTTACCAGCAGATCCATGCTTTCTATTCATGGGCCAATGTAGGCTGGACGCACACTGGCACATCAAAGACGTGAAAAGAAACAGGACCGCTAGGACATTTAAGAGAGGCGCACGGAGCTACGTTCAGAAGGAAGAGGGACATGGTTAGATGTGGATGTGAACTGATGGGGCCGGATGTTAGAGAAAGGTAATTAGGAGGTCATGGCACGAAGAGCGTAGGAAGTAATACGCGCTCCGCAGACATCTTTTTAAGTTGAGAAAAGTGAATATTTTCAAATGGGGCAGTCATTTTACGAGTTTTGGACATTAATGATCCCGAATTTGAATAAAATTGTTACAAGGGCAAACTGAATTCTGGTTGAGGTAGGATTATGTTGCAGATTGAAGTACACGAGGCCATGAAAGGAAAAAAGAAGGTATGTTAATAAGGATTTTGGAAAAATTATGGGCTCTGGATGACAGACTAAATTGATAAGAAATTTGAAAGTTTATGGCCAAATTTCTGACAGAAATTTGTGGAGGCATGTGTATCGCAGGAATTAGATGTTAGTGAGGGTGCATGATGCAGTGGATGAGTAGGTAGGATCCAAAGAAAATGAGGCTCTGTGGATAGTTGCTTAGAAAGAACTAAGATAAAAAGAGTGATAAGAAAGACCAATGCAAAATGCTTCATGGTAAACAAGAAGGAGATTAACAGTGCTTCAGGCTCTATGGATGTGCAAGAAAAAAGCCCGAAAGGTGTTCCCAATAAAAGAGAGTCCAGAAAATTGAGTAAGGAGGTGAACATTGATTTGTCATACTCCTCAGATTTTGATTTGGATCAGGACGTAATTGTGAGGAAGAAAGGAACACCAGAGAAGGCCTCAGAATCTACACTACACCTTCTGGATCCTTTTGGCAATGAAATATTTTATCCTCAGTTAATTAAACATCCTCTGTCACCAGAATGGGCACCATTTCCAATGCTGCACAATATATAAGTCATTGGCTTAGAAAGGACATACCTATGGAGGTAGGATCTCCCTCAAGAAGTAAGTACTCACAGCCTACTCTTCCAGATTAGAGAGCAATGACTCTGAAGATGGTGCCAAGATGATGGTTTTTATTAGTAAATGTGGGAGGTATTCTAGAAAGGATCTAGACAGAGGTTTAAGGCCTTTTCACGACCGACTTCTAGATGGCATAGGTCCACTAATGAAAATATTTGAATTGCCCATATACATGAAATGTGTGCAGATCCATAGGAACTGCGCTAGTGGATGCAGCATTGAATGTGCTTACTAGAAAGAGCAAATACCGCTTTATCAAATGATAGACGGAAAAGCATTTTCCCTAAAACAGATCCAAAATTAATGGACTTGTCAAATAAGGAAGGTGGTCTGACTGCTCAAGGGTGTCTTTGTGGAGATGTCTTTATTAAAGAAATGGCTAAATCTGGTGGAGTGTTTAGCTCAATCCAAAAGTCACAGAAGGAGATAAAAAAAAGATTTTTGGGGAGAGAGTTTTGGGATGGGCCGGAAGAACAAGGGTTCGGTTCCCCGCCGAAGACAGGGAGTGTCTAGGGCCTTTATGGGGTATGGTTTCAGACCTCCTTTCAGATACAACCAATTGAGATATGGACCCACACAGGGGTCCTTTCCACATAGATAATGATTAGGAGGAAGACATTCTAGAGGAACTAGATGTCAGTGAGGGGGTTCAGCAAGTAAGTGTTACACAAGACCATTCAAATATACCAATAAAGTTGGGTGTTAGACTAGCCCACCTTCATGGAAATTAGATGAAGATCCTTGGGTTTTAGAGACAGAAGAGGATTCGGTATAGAATGTGTGGATTACCCTGTTCATGAGAAGGTTCCAAAGGAGATTTATTTCAAAGAAGAGGAGAGGAGTTTGGTAAGCAAGGAAGTTGTTTTCAAAAGTGGAAATAGAGGACATTCAGGGTGGACCTGTAGAATTCATAAGCAACAGTTGTCTAGTATAAAATAAAGCACATGGGAATGCCTCCAGTGATACATTAAAAAAAATGAACAAATGAGTGATCTATCGCCATTTCAAAATTGAGGGGATTCATGTATTAAGATATGTGTTGAGAAAGGATGATGGGTAAATAAGGTTAGACCTGAAGGATGCCTATTTAACAGTCAAAGTTTCAGGTCAGCATCAAAATCTTCTGCAGTTTTGTTGGATGGGAAAGCTATATAAATTCAAAAGTTTTCCATTTGGCCATCTTCAGCATCTTGATCCTTTATAAAGATTTTACACTCTGTGGCTTCATGGCTACAGACAAGGGGAGTGAGGTTAATCATTCACCTGGACGATATTTTGCTGATGGCTCAGGACAAAAGGACCATAGCATAGCACACAGATCTAGCAATAGAGCTAATACAATCTCTGGGGCTTGTAGTGAATGAGAAGATGTCTTGTTTAGTTCCATCTCAGGAAATACAATTTGTTGGTTTTGTAGTGGATACGGTACTGGTGGAATTGAGGTTACCAAGAGAGAAATTGAAAAGGATAAGAAAAGAATTGCAGAGGTTTTTGAGCATGAAGGTAACATCTCTGAGAATATTAGGTTAACTGTCTTCAACAATTCAAGCAATCTTTCCAGGCCCATTTCATTATAACACCCTTCAGAGGTTGGAAATATCTTACCTGAGAACTGGATGGGCATATTCACAAAGAGTAATGCTAGATCAAGCATTAAAAGAGGGGCTGGACTGGTGGATTCAGAAAGGGAATGCTTGAATTGGCAAGGCAAATTTTGGAGAGGACTGGAAAAATAAAAAAAGCAGCTAGACAAACTCAGTCACTGCACCACCTAATAAAGTCACATATATGTTTCTTAACACCAGTATTGCCCTCCTCAAATGACCAGCAGCAAAATGGTCACAAATCATACATAAAGGAACACAGACGATGAGAGGCAACACATGAGTAAAGAAGATCAGTTTGACATCAAATCAAATATCAGAATCATTTACAATATTATTTGAAGAGTCCAATGTTGCTTGAATGATTCTTTTATTTTCTCTTTTTTCAGTCTTGAAAATGCTGGACAAATTGAGAGAAGAGCTTGCACACCAATTGTTTGGAATTGTTAGCAGGTTCGTTTGTTGTCTGCTGTTTCACGTGACAAAAGATGAAATGTTGTGTGATGTTGATAATGGACAATGTGTCTGAAGTGAGATATGTGAATAAGATGAGAGGCCCTTGTCGAAGGGACTAACGGAAATGGCACAGAATGTTTCAAAATATTGCCTACCCAAAGGGATATCAGTAGTGGTGGAACATATACCTGGATTAAGCAATGCTGTAGCAAATTGGTTTTCAATGAATTTTGTGCATTCAAGTGATTGGAGATTAGACAAAGAGATGTTTTAAAAAATTCAAGACTTTTGTGTTCATTCAAGGTCAATTTATTTGCAAGCAGACTGAATGCTCAACTTCCGAAGTTTTGGAGCTGGAGACCAGACCCGGATGCTTGGGGAGTAGATGTATTTTTACAGGACTGGAGAGAATTAGTGCCTTATGCATTCCCTCCCTATGTAATGTTACTAAGGTTACAATTACATAAAAGTAGGCACAAGGAAATGGTAGTTGTGATAACTAAAATGTGGAAGTCTCTGGCTAGATTTCCAATTATGATGGAGATTTCAGTGGATTTTCATATTTGCCTTCCAGTGTTCAAGAGCTTACTAATGGGGCCCAAGGAGAATTTCCTCATTTGACTTTAGGAGGACAGTTAACTCTGATGGCCTGAAGGATTTCAGGACACAGTTGGAAATGCCAGGACTTTTGGAAAAAAATTGGCTTTGTTGGTGTATACAAAGGGATTTTAATACTGTTTTGACTGATATAGTTAATGTGGTAAAGTTTGTAACAGAATTATTTGAGTCAGGTTTGTCATGTAGGGTGGTGAATATATATAGATCCTCTATTGCAGCTGGTCTCGTGTTGACTGATGGAGTTTCAGTTGGGCAACACTTAGTGATAAGAAGGATTATGCGTAATATGAGAGATTTAAAACCTCCAGTAACGTAATATTCTTTGATGTGGGATGATAAGCAGGTGTTGAATCTCTTGGAGAGGTGGGGTGACAATGAGAATTCGAGTTTGAAATGCATTTATGCATTTCATTGAAGTTGACTATGCTGCTTTGTTTAGTGTCATTAAGGAGAACTTCAGATGTAAAGTCTTTGGATGTGAAAAGTAGAGCCTTTCACCCAGAGGTGTATGTTTTTATGTTAAAAGAAGAACAAAAACATTATCTAGTACTAATTTTTACCCACACTGTCAGAGAAATGAGAGGTTTTATGTAGTGAGATATCTGAAAGAGTATGAAAAAAGGACAGAGATACTTTGAGAGCATGGAAATTCACAATTGTTGATCTCGTATAGATCTCCACATAAACCAGTTTCCCCATCAACTTTCACAAGATGTATTAAGGATGTTATAACAGAGGCATGTGTCGATGTGTGTAGTATCAGAGCACATTCAGTAAGAGGAGCATCTGCTTCTAAGGCTTTTCTGATGAGAGGACATTTTCAGGAACTGTATCTTGCTGCAGATAGGTCAAGTGAGAAAATGTTTAGAAGTTATTCTAAGCCCGTGGAGAATGCAATAGATAATGTTTTAGCAGCGCTTTACAATTGCATAATGTTAGCCTCTGTGTTTTTACCTAAAATACAGATGTTCCACAGCCCGGTGGGCAAGAAATATGGATTTTATTAAAGACACGGAGGCTAAGATTATCTCACCATTTGGAAATTTCCGAATAAAGAGACAAATACAGCAGAAGATATCTGCATGATCGAAAGGAACAAATTGCATTGTATACTATTAAGAAGGCATTTTAAGGTTATGGGGGGCGTGGCTAAACGCTGAAGATGGCGGTCCTGTAACCTGAGACCTCCCGGACCGAGCCCCGGAATCCTCCTTCATTGCCTGATGTTCCGACACCCTGAGCTGAGAGGCATGCTGAGAGTGCCTCCTACCCTCGGAGGGCCCGATTTCAGTCTTGGCTCACAGTAAGGTACTGCTGGGGGTACTAGGCAGCGGTCGAGGTGAGTCACGAGGGAAGCAGCCATTTTAATGAGAGCCTGGGATTGTGGCTTGGGCCGCTGGCTACGGTGCCGCTGGAGCCGCGGCTGCTGCCGTGACTGGCCCCGGCTAGCCCATACACCTACAGGGCTGGGGGCAGCTATCAGGGTGAAGACAGAATCGACAATATGGCAGAGCACAGCCTTGGAGCCTGAAGAGCGGCGATCAGCCGCATGTGAGTTGCGGTTTGGGCGCAGGGGCTTGGTGTGAGTTGCAGGAATGTGTGGGCCCTACGCCTGGTGGACGCCTGATTAGCCCCCACCTGCAGACATTTTCTGGGCTTACAGCTGTCGGGGAGGTGGCTGCCAGCCATGCCACGCGCCCGTTGCTGCCAATGGCAGGATTTGCCCGGCCTGTGGTAAAGTGATGGGCTACGTGGATGGCGATTGATGCCCGGCAACAAGGCAGCCTGTGGTGACTATATGTGGTGACAGCCAGCTTGGGGTTGAGCCCACGGCCCCTCCTGTGCTGCCCTGACTGGTTTGTGCTGTGACCAGTCCTGAGGGCTGTGACGGCTGACGTGAGGCCTTGAATTTGATCTCCAGCGTCTGCCCCTGCTGTAGGTGGGCGACCTCTATTCCATCCCTGGCCTTTTTTGTTTGCCTTGCCGGCAAGAGGCCTACTGAATCTTTGGGGCCCACTCTTCAGTGCTAGAGCCTTCTCAAGGGAGGTTTGAACTGGGCCCTCTACCCCCTTGTAATCTGGAATTGTCCAATACCTTGGGGCCGCACAGTGGGTACATCAGCTGGGCAGGAGCATCTGGTTCATAATCTGTGTCCTGTTATGAGGATGATGATATGAGGTGGTGCCTGCTATGTCCTATGCCCTGCTTCTGTGGATGAGGTGTATCATTGCCCCACCGGAATGTACTACTTAAGTTGGACCATACGCCCGCCCCTGAGGACTCATTCATACTACACTGACTATACGACTGTGCCTCCTGTATGTTTGCTCCATTCGCTGGCTGGCGCTGATTATAGATAAGATTTGATTGCTTCAGAGCCAAAACTGCAAAGCCTCACGCTTCCAATCCACCCCGTCAGACAGCTCTTCCATGATGGCGACTGGAGACTGTATGCCCCCCACATTGGCCGCCTCTCCCTTGGACAAACCTTATGTTATATTGCAGGAGATAAGTGACTCTAGAGTGGCCATTGAGCAAAGACTAGGTGCTATTACCACTGATCTCACTCTCCTTAAGGACGTGCACCGTAAACTGACTGACAGGGTCAAAACCAATGAAACAGCCCTGTCCTCCCTAATACCTTGGCAGTCGAAGCAGACCTCTATCATTGCCCAACTCTGTAAGCATGTTGCCACGCTTCATAAATGAGTGGAGGATGCTGAAGGGCGAGCACGTCGGAATATTGTCCAGATAATTGGCACGCCATAGGGAGTGGACGGCCCTAATGCCACTCAGGGCCTGGAGGACTGGCTGCAGAGGGTGATGGGGCTGACTGGCTTGTCGGAGCTGTTCACAGTAGAGAGGGTGCACTGGGGCCCTGGGCAGCAACCGCCTCCGCATTAATGGCCTGCATACTGAATTTCAAGGACTGTGATGTGCTGCTCCGGTGCGCCAGGGAGAATGCACCCATTACGATGGACAATGTGCAGATCTCGTTGTTCCCGGTTTACCTGCTTACAGTCCAGTGACAGCATTTCTCCTATCAGGCAATCAAGCGGCAGTTGCAGACAGTAGGTTTGGCATAGGCCCTTATATTCCCTGCCAGACTGAAAGTGCTCCATAATCAACCTGCCCTCTTTTTTAATATGCCGGAATCAGCATGGGATTGGGTGGAGCAGCAGTTTCCTGATGACCTGAGGAGGTTGGGCGACCGGCACCTAAGGCTCAATGCCCACCTTTGAGGCAGCACCGTGGCCCTGTTCCCCGCACCTTGTCTGGTACGGCTCCTTCTCCGTAGCAGGCCCTGGAGGGCCAGAGGGCTGCACTGATGTTGGCAACTTAAATTAGAAACCAACAGCTTCCAATTAGCTCCAGTTTTTTAACTGATAGTGTCTTGGACTCTGGCTCTTGTGGAAATATGGCATTATTCCCTTCTTTCACGCCACAGACTGCCAATGAAATCCTTTGATGACTATTGTGAGTACTGATATGGGGTGCAGTCTACCCCAGGTCCTGTGGCGTGGGTTACGGGGTGGCCCCCTCTGAAAATAATGCTCTGTGCACTACATAGACTCCCCCATGGGTGGACACAATGATGATCCGCTCAGCACTGGCTGGTTGTGAAACTGTGATGCCTGTACGCTCCCACAGGTGATCTCTGGGAGCCCCCACTACGAAAACCTTTGCCTCATTTATGATGCACAATCATTATTCTTCTTCTACTCTTTTATTCTGGATTCCGGGGCCTTGGGTCTGGATGGGCACTGGTGTCTCGATGGTCCTTTCCTTCCGACTGTGGCTTTCTGTAAGGTCCAATGCTATGCACCCCAGTAGTGAATGCACCCACTGTTGTTTTATAATAATGTTTTTCTTACAGTTTTGGTCGAATGATTGTTCTTCATGGACCTTGAATTGGGGAATTGTTTAAGGTTGGATGTTCATGTTGCACGCTATACATGTACATGATATTATTATATGCTGGGCGGGGATGAAATCTATAGGTTCAGGTGTATTTTGCATTGCTGGATATTAAAAGTAAATATAACGTGATAACCTGGAACGTCAGGGGTCTGGGGGTCAGTACAGGAGGTGTATAGAATGTTAGCGCAATGACACCTTCCCAAGGCACTTATAGTTTATTTACAAGAGATACATCTCACTCCCACTGAAGCCCTCAAGCTGCGTGAAAAATGGAGGGGACAGCTGTTTCACACATCTTACTCGGCCTTTGCGCAGGGTGCTGCGATCTGGTTGTGCACATGGGTCCCCTTCATAGCTTTGGAGCTAGAATTGTTGTACATGTTGGTTATGCCTTCATCAAGAGTACCCTAGACGGGAAACTGGTGATAGTTGGTAGTATTTACGCACCTAATACAGAACAGGATATTTTTTGGGCACACTTGTCCACGGTCCTCACAGATTGGGCGCAGTATCCTTGGGTGATATTGGGAGACTTCAATGCTGTTCGGACCTTAATTTGGATCGCTTCCATCCCCCCCTCCATAGCACGTGTTCTGCCCAGCAGGCCAGAGCTTTGCAGCAATGGGTAACGGGGTGGGCCCTGACTCATATTTGGTGCAGCCGTAACATTGGCATGCATGAATATTCATTTTATTTGCACCCACATAAATTACATGCACGCCTTGACTGAGTCCATTCATCACATCTCTACAAGCAAATGCCACTCACTCATCTTACCTGGGTAAAACACTATCAGATCATAGCCCTTTGGAGCTTACACTATTGTGGTGTCGGGTACTTGGTCCTAACCCCACTTGGCACATGCAGCCTCAACTTCTGGAGGATGCGGTGTTTAGGAATGCCCTGGCTAACTCGATTGCCACCTACTTGCTGAAATCACTGACACTGGCTTGTCACTATTGGTGGAATGGGAGGCCTTAAAGGTTGTGGTGCGAGGGTATCCATTAATACTGTTGTGAGGGCTCGTAAGACAATCTTCCATGACATCACTCGAATTGAGAACAGTTTGGGTCAGCTGGAGCAGTCTGCGGTGGACAGTGAGAAATGTGCGGCTAAGTTGCAGGAGGCCAGAATTACTTATGCTAAGCTCCCTGAGCGCAGGCAAATTATTGATTATGGGGCTTATATGAAGAGGAAGCACACCGAGGCTTGTAAGTCCAGTGCATTGCTAGCACTTATGATCCGGCTATTGCCTTCACCCACACCTATACTCTCTGTATGCACACATCAACATATTCATATGACTACCCAAAGGGATATTAATGTAGCATTTTGTATACAGGGAGGTTTTGGGTGCTCGATTTACCCCAGGAGAGATTAGGGGTGTCATTAATGATCTCATCCATAATAAGACGCCAGGATCAGATGGCCTCCCTATAGAATTTTATGCCACCTTTGCGGCCTCGTGCCACAGTTGCAAACGTTTTACAAAGAATCCCTGGATGTGGGAATGCTGTCCCCCCCCACTACTAAATAGGCTTTTGTAACCTCTCTTTTAAAGCTTATAAACCCTTGTCGTTGCTCACTACTGAATACAAACATTTGAGCAAAGTGCTAGCGTGCCTGTTGCTCCATCTGCTCCCACAGTTGATACACGCTGATCAGTGTGGTTTCATTCCATGCCGTAACACTTCACTCAACATATGCCGCTTTTATCAGATCATGGATGTAGCCCGTGGTCAGTGCCCGTTGGCCGGTTGTCTGTCGCTAGATCTACGGCAGGCCTTTGATACTCTGGGTTGGGATTTCATATTTGCTGCCCTAACCCATTTTGGGATTTCCTCTACCTAACTGCATTGGGTTAAATTATTATACACTTGTCCTACTGCCTGGACTAGGACGGGGTTGCATATCTTCTCCCCATATCCAGTGTTTTGTGGCACTAGACAGGGATGTTCTATTTTGCCACTGCTTTTGTTTTTGGCACTGGAGCCACTGGCACGATGGCTCAGGCAGGCTGTACGGTGGTGGGGGATCCCCCAAGGCCCTATAATGCATGCTGTATCATTGTACACCGATGATATAATATTATATATACTGGATCTCCAGGTAGACCCAGATGATGGGTCTACCCTGCCTTTCGGGGACGTTAATATTCAGATAGCCCCACAGACATTCCAATACTTAGGCATACAAATATACCCAGAGGCACAGGATTTACTGGATGGGAATCTCTTAAAAATGATGGCATCACTCAAATACCAAATTGTTTTTTGGGTTACTTTACCATTATCAAATGTGGGTTGACTAACTCTCACTAGGATGGTCATGTTGCCCTGGCTGCTATACCATTTTGTCAATTTACCGGTGATTGTGCCAGCTCAGGTTTTTAAATTGTTGAATGCACTCTTAATTGATCTGATATGGGGCACTGGGAGGCGCAGGGTTGGTTTGTCAAAGATGCAGCTACCCCCTGACAGAGGTAGGATGGGTGCCCCAGATTTCAAGGCCTACTGCTTAGCAGGACAAATGCAAATGGCTGTCTTATTCGCTGGCTGGACATAATTTGTCTTGAATAGTGTATACGAATATTATGCTTGATCAGGATAAACTACATCGCCTGATCTGCCCAGATTTCAGTCTGCCCTCGCCTTGTCCTTTTCTACTGCGCATAGTTCTACACCCTTAAAATGATAAGGAAACTTCTACCATTCCTCCCCCCCCAGCGCCGGTAAGACTCTCATGTGCACATTGGTGATGTCAAAGGTTGACTATTGCAACGGACTCCTCCTAAACGCCCAAGAGAAAGTCCTGAACAAACTGCAACTAGTTCAGAACTCAGCTGCCAGAATTCTGTCCGGCACCCCCAAGTTCAATTCGATCTCTCGAGTCATACGGCAGCTTCACTGGCTGCCTATCAGAAGTCAAACTAAATTCAAGGCACTGTGTATCGCATATAAAGCGATTAACAACACGGGACCTGAATACTTTGCCCATACAACCCAAACAGACCCTTGCGCTCCTCCTCAGCCCACCTATTGACTATTCCTCGCACAAAGAAAACATCTTGGGGAGATAGATGATTCACAGTTGCTACGGCTAGACTGTGGAATACCCTCCCCCTCCATATCAAAACCAGTCCTACCCTCCTGACATTTAGGAAACAAGTAAAATCCTGGCTCTTCAACCAGTAGTCATCTAATTTAGCTGCTCCCTTTTACTCCACAGCGCCGAGACACCCCAGGGTATTTGCGCGCTATATAAATTGCATAAATAAATAAATAAATAAATACTTACTGGAGGGTGATCCTATGATATACTGCCCCATGCGTACACTGTGCTCCGAACATACCCCTACCAGGTCTCCCCATGTCCACGGGTACCCTGACAAAGAGGAGGCTGCTGCCCTGGAAGCAAGCAAAGGTCACAACGGTTGGTGCATTATTTTAAGACCGGACCCTCATGATTCATCAGAACTTCGCCCAGACTCATGGTCTGTCGGAGGTGCTCTTTATAACACATCCCAGTATTGCTAATTATGTCCACCAACATTGGGCTCTGCGTGGCTCTGAACCAGAGATCCACAAATTTATACAGGCGATGCATATTATGTGTCATGGTAGTCATGTAATCCAATGCTTGTACAGACGCCTGCGTGCACACCTGGCAGTTTCCCTATGGACCAAGTGGGAGGGGAACCTCGCACGTAGTCTCTATGCTAAAGAATGGGATTTCCTTATCAAATATCCAATTAAAATTTCCTGCAACTCCCGCTTTAAGTTCATACAGTTTCCCATTTTACATAGGGCCTATCTTACGCCACAGAGACTTCACTCTATGCTCCCCACCGTGTCCTCTGCCTGCCCCCGGTGCCACACGCCAGATAGAGACTTTATGCACATGTTATGGGCCTGTTCTTCGCTCTCCTCTTATTGGGCGGCTATTTGGATCGCTTTGTCGGAGTTAACTGAATTGGACCACTAGAGTAAGGCAGAGCAATGTATTCTGGGGTTGTACCCTAGGCCTAAAGATTCCAAGCTAGTGGCGCATTTTGCTGATTTAGCACTTTTATTAGCGAAGCTCCTCCTAACAAGATGTTGGAAGTCCCCAGTGACAAGAGGAGGTATTGAGATGGAGCGCGACTGAAAGCAGTGCCTTGCGCAGGGAGGAATATCAAGGCTTGGGGAATCGGCCCACAGCTATGGAATGGGATGAGCTGCCTGAATCCTTCAGGGCTCAGGAGAATTATGATGGCTAACTTTGCACAGGGTGGGCGTTATTTGATGTCTGCTTCCTCTCCCATGGTCCTGTGCCGTGAACCTGACCCTAGTTGGGACGACCCTATGCTAAACTGTGGCGTTAATACCGTTGTCCTTACGGCATGACACGTTACTCCAGACACAACAAGACACTAATATTCATTCTCCATAAGATAGATGGTTCCCACAAGTAATGTCCTGACAAGCATATTTCCGACCAGCTGCACAATGAAGGAATATATGTGAATACCATGACAATGCTGAGTTCAGGGGTTGGGAGGGGGGAGGGACTGCTGAAAGTGTTTACTGATTATTTTGATTGCATTGTGGTAAGTCGTGTAAGCAGAGGATTAGTTTTATTCATCATTCTCGCTGACTGTAGTGTAATCACAAGCAAGTGCATGTTATCCTTCTTCTTTTCTACTGTAATATATAGCACACAGCTGTATGTAAAATACAAAAAATGCAATAAAGTTTGTGTTATAAAAAAAACTTATCAAGGTTTTATCTTGTTTGCAGCATTTAAAAGAAGAAAGAGAGCTATGTGTTCATGGATTTTATAACCGATTAGAATGTTAAGAAGCTCTAAATTCCTTCTTATTGTTGCTGCTGTGTGTGGGGCAATAAAAGAATGTTGCATGATCTTAATCTCCATGTCTTTAATAAAATCCAAATTTTCTGCCCACCAGGCTGTGGAACATCTACATTCTCTCTGTAGAAGAGAAAAAAAGTTTGTCAGGGGACTTACACCTCCTTCCATGACCCATTCCAGGCTAAGGAGGTAAATCTTTTGAAACCCACTTCCTCTGAATCTCCTCCCATCCATCGATCCTGGATAAGTATGGAAACCTGTCCAATATGCATTGGACCAATCCTGCAAGGGAAACCTTGATAGGCAGATCAGTGTTCCTCCACTTATACAAAATTTCCAGGTTCTATTCATCTGATCCTTCCAATTAGCATTTCCATATTAATACTTATATCTCAGATTACTCTTCTGTGATCCTACATTGGGATAAGTGCAACAAGATGGCAAGACGATGGGGGTTGGCCACATGTCTGTGATAAGGTTAAATCACACCTATACTCTATCAGAAATATGCAAGAAGAGTGATAATAGCCATTGCATGCAATATAAAGCCTCCACAGAGTTGCCTTAGCTAAATAAAGGGACTGATTTGGAGTTCGGCTGATAGGTGTTGAAAGCACAATCCTAAAGAGAAAAGCTTGGTAGAAATCCAAGGAAAGGTCAGGAGACATAGTAGTTGATATTGAAGTAAATTCCTTTATTAGTGAAGAACCCACAACTTTACCAACCACCGGTCAGGTCCTGAGAAGACCACGCAAATGACACCAGCCTGTGCATTTCAGAACTAGCCCAGTACTCAATGTCACCATGGTTCCAACAGAATTCCAATTACATAACAAGCAACGCAATGAATAGGAACATCAAAGAAATCCATGACATAAACCTACCTATACATATGAATACTACAATGGGATATACTATGTCAGGGTGACGGACTAAAGGACTCCATCACCCTGAGGGAGTTTCTGCCCACCAAATTTAGAGATGTCTGCCAGCCCAACAGACATCTTTTGCATTGACAGGAACCGCCGTTATGGCGGTTCCTGTCAATGCATTGAAAGTTTGAAGCACAGCTCCGTCAACATGACTAAGCCATACAGCAAACTTTCAAAGGTCTCTTTTTTTTACATTTTAAAAAATAAAGTCACAAAGGTCCCATAATCCAAATAAAAAAGCAATGACCACCTCGACATGGGAGTTTTCTCCCATGGCCTGGGGGTCATTTTGGAGTTTTTACTACCCCTTACCACCAGATTTTATCTTGCGGGGATGGACAGTGAAAACCTGCTATTTATTCACCCACTCCAAATTGGTCAAGTGGATAAATTGCAAAACCTCAGACGGCCCTACCTCAGTTGGGCCGTCGGTGGTGTATGTCATTGGCAGAGATGGAATAGTCTCCGCCGTCGACATACTGACCGTCCGCCCTACACTAAATGAGGCAGTCAGACCTTCAGTTGGTGGAGAGGGTACTCCATCGCCTTTGCGATAGAGCACCCTCAATTCCAGCAGCCTGGGTTCTTGTTGTCTCCAGCAGAAAGGGGTTATTGAGACACCCCTATTCAAATGATAAAAATGTATGGAAACCTTATTTTTGTTTCTACCGCACCAGTGACTTCAATCAATCAATCAGGGGTTTATAGAGCACAGCAACTCACCCGTAAAGGTCTCAAGGCACTGATGGGGGGAAGGGGGCTGCTGATCCGTCTGGGTGTAGGGGTTCAGTCGAAAGCCAGGTCTTGAGAGCCTTCCTGAATTGGGTTAGCTACAGGGATTGCCTGAGTTGGAGAGGCATGGTGTTCCAGGTCTTGGCAGCGAAGTGGGAGAAGGATCTTCCTCTAGCTCTGGTCTTGTGGATCCGTGGGACAGTGGCCAGGGCCAGTTGGGCAGAGCAAAGGTGTCTGAAGGGTACATGGAATGAGAGGCGGTGGTTCAGATATGCTGGTCCTGCGTCATGGAGAGCCTTGTAGGCATGTGTGAGGCGCTTGAAGTTGATTCTTTTATTGACTGGGAGTCAGTGGAGTTCTCAAAGGTGTTCGGTGATGTGGCTGCGACGGGGAATGTTGAGGACCAGTCTGGCTGTGGCGTTTTGAATGTTTTGTAGTTTCCTGAGGAGTTTCTGGG
Source organism: Calotriton arnoldi (assembly GCA_963921515.1). Classification (NCBI taxonomy): domain Eukaryota; kingdom Metazoa; phylum Chordata; class Amphibia; order Caudata; family Salamandridae; genus Calotriton; species Calotriton arnoldi. The sequence continues at coordinate 2,526,289 of CAWUFW010000874.1, read as the reverse complement.
TGACGCCGGCATAGAGTGCATTGCCGTAGTCGAGTCTTCTGGCGATGAGTGCGCGAGTGACCATCTTTCTGGATTCTGTAGGGATCCATCTGAATGTCTTTCGAAGCAGGCAAGCATGTGGAAGCATGATGAGGATACAGTGGTAATGTGGTGGTTAGTTGTGAGCGAAGAGTCCAGTATGATGCTGAGGTTACATGCGTAGGGTGGGAGGGGTTCCCAATGCGATGGGCCACCACGAGTCATCCCAAACTGAGGGGTGGGTTAGTAAATCTGCATCATATTACACAAAAAACGTCCATGAACACTACTGAAAAATGCTGGTAGAAATTTTGCAGGTAAAAATGTGCAAAAAAGTGCAGCCAAAATTTCACTCTTCAAGATGCCCCATTACATCTGATTAACTATACTGAGGAGGTAAGCTTTATCTGTAATCCTGCAACTGGATTTTACTTTCTGATTTGTGCCATGGATGCATAGGGAACATTTATAATCTTGAACTAATCCAAAGAGAAGCTGGCTTTCAAATCGAGCAGTGAGTCTTGAAGTAAGAGACTTGGAAAACCCGAGAGAGAAGCGAGTAAGTTCGTGCTGAAAGAAAAGGAGGAACATGGTGTCTGACATCATCATTTAAAAATATCCTCGATTGGAAAGACTAATGCTTATAAGACTCATTGGCTCTTATTTTGAGTGATTTAGTGGCGGGATGGGGATTCACAAGTGGTGAAGGATTGTGGAGCCAAGAACCCCACACATGCCACCGGGAACAAATCAGATTCACCAGGTCTTACCTGAAGGACGCTGTCCTCTGCTAAAGGCCTGAAATTACTGGTTCACATGTGAGAATAGTTACAGAAATGCTGATTTCCACATATGATTCTCCATTTAATATTGTGCTCTAGGGATTAGTGTTTGATCACAATGTAATACCAGTATCCAGTGTTACTGATCCGTCCGGTACCATTAACACTGGGTGCCCAAATTGAGCCACTCACCATTAGGGCAATTGAAGCAAGTCTTCAGGCTAAGAATTGCTAAAAATATTCCTGCTCTCCCTCCACTGAATAAAGTTCTAGTAAGGGTGTTCCCTATTTAACGTTTCTAGTGTGTATTTGCTTCCCTTTGAGTGCTCCCTGGTCCAGAAGTGGGGAGGAGTCACAGTAGCTTTACCACAAATAGCCATCCGCTCCTTCAGCTGGAGCCTTGAGTTGATGTCTTGAAAGCTTTACAAAGAACCGTAGGCTTGGACACTGCTCATGGATGGTTAATAATAGGCACAGGATAGCTGCTCTGCATTTTTTAAAGTAACTCCATCTTTGGAAGGAGTGTCTAGTTCAGGCTTCTCCAACGAGTAGCTCGTGAGATACTGGGAGCTCTCCAGCCACTTGTAAGTAGCTCTCCTGTGTGCAGCCCCCCTACTAAAGTCGAAACTTTTGCATGGTTGAATTAATATATGTATCCCAAAATTGAAAAGCGACTATTTGAGACTATTAGCTAATGACAAATGGCTGGATTTCTAAAATATATTAAGAGCTGAGATTTGAGTAATAAATGATGAGGCATTCGGGAGACATTACTACAATTATTACCTTTGCTCTGGGGGCATTGCAGCTATGACTGTCATGTATTAATCCTGTAGATGCATTGCAAATTGTTTGCAACCTTGCATGGTGCACTGAGGTAATCACTGCTGGTAATCTTGCATGGGGCGGCCACTAATGTAATTTTTTCTGACGTGGTCACTGTTCCCATACTAATAATATTAGTAGCTCAGTATGATTTTCATAAATAGCTCTTATTACAGAAAAGGTTGGGGATCCCTGGTCTAGTTCCCCCACAAGGCTTCACAAGTTTCAGAATAACAAAGAAATCTTTCAAAAGTAAAATGGGTTGTGAATTTATTTTTATCTTGCACTTTTCATCTGAACTCCTAAAGTTTAGAGTGAACTGAAGGGAGTGCGCTCAGCAGAACTGTATAATCTGCCTTCAATGAAATAACCCCATAAAACTATTCAAGAAAACACTTGAAAGAATACAGCGTTACTTCTTTTTGTTCGCCCCCCATCAAGGTTAATCGCTCCACATCCGTTTTTTTTTATGTTGTGAAATAAACTAATCCCATTTGTTGCTCATGATTCCGGAAGCGACAATAGGAGCCTTTGTACCCCACATGTAGCTGCTTTGTTAACCATGGGGAGGGGGCTTCTGGCAGTGGCACCCACTTTGGCAGGTCTGTAGGTCCCTTTTTGTTGCCACGGTTGCAATTCCTAATCAATGACGATAAGAAATATCGTTGAATGTGGGACGAGGATTTGGCACTCTTCGAAGTCCGGCAAACTGGACCTTACCTGGTTCTTTCTTTTTCGTAGACTATGTCAATGTCAACTACTCTTGACTCGCAGATGCTCTGGAACCATTGCAAGAAAGTGATAATGGTTCCTAAATAAACAAACATTGCGAAAAGATATCCTGTCCAAAACCTGGCTCAAAAATCAAACAAACATTTGGCAAGTTCAATGAACCTGCAGGCCATTTTGCTTTCTTTGCACATTCCAACACTCTCATCAAGTAATGCCATAAATAAGGACCAATTTACTGTCAGGTGTAATTGCACTTATTCGTTTTCTGTAGCAAAACCAAACGTTGTCTGCATGAAGGCATTTTGGGATGAAATTAAAGGGTAATATTCACACACCCGATGAATAAGTCAGGTTTCTTTGAGTTATCTGGACAGCTACCAGTTTTGATGGGACTTTTTAGAAAGCCTAGAAAAATCCGAATATTTTTAGCATACACAAAAGAATTAGTCTTTACTCAAGTTTGAGCAAAATATAATATTTTTTTGTTATGTGAATGAGAGAATATGTGTCTATTTTTTTCAAAAACAAAAATATGAAGGCGTTCTAATTAGGTACGGATAAATTAAATTGGCTGCTGCAGTGAATTCGAACTATGACAGCACGCATTGTCTTATGCTGTGAGAGAGATATTTGCATTATTACAGATCGCTTTACGTGTACGACACAAATCAAGTAAACATGAATAAATAAGAACCTCACATTTGTTGTCAGTCTAGGTGCAAAGAGCAATAAATCGTGGTTCCTCACAGACACCAGTGTCCACCTGTGCCCTTTGTACTCTCGGTGTATACTTCACATCCATGCATATGCAGCAAGCAAAGTGCTTTTAGTAACCAATAGGAGGCGCTAAGCTGCCGCTATAAAATGTAAGAATGTGTTAGGAGACACAGCTATGTAGTCTCGTTTCTGGAAAGGGCACAGTGGCTGCTCGTTGAGCAGTCTAAGTCACTAGTAGTGCTCATACCACCTCCTTGCCCTGCTTTCCTCCCTTCCCTCCTCTTCTGTCATCAAGTTCTTGGCAACGGCTCCGTCATCACTGTCTAGAAAGTTGGACAATGTGAATGTTCAATCCATTCAGCTGCTACAACTTTATAGTATACCCTGCAACACCTAACAAGAGAGCTTCTAGAACAAAGGCGCCATCTGTGACATGTTTAGTCCCATAACGCTATCCTGCACAGCTGAGGATAGCATCATCCCCCTTACACAGTCATATCAGCCTATGGCTACAAGTACTTAAGCAGTGCTTAATTTGTAAAAAAAAATAAGATCCAGGGCTCTTGTCTGGAGGCCACTGCAACTTCCACCACACATTGCCCCAGCTATGCTGCCAATGGTAGTAACAACACAACTACTAACCATCACACTCCTACAAGTGTCACAGTTCGGTCTATTTCAGGCCCCCAAAGCTACATGAATGGCTTGGGCGGGAGGTAATAGTCATTTTTAATGTATATTGAATGAATAATTAGCTGTTGTTGTGGCCATCTCTAAATTAGCCAGACAGCACCACCTTGTAGCACACTGTCACAAGCAACGGTGTTGACAGTTAAGTGCTGGTGCCAAGCACCGGAAACCACCAGCTCAAAATAAGCACTGCTTATAGGGGCTTTCAGCCAGTCCTCTTCATCAATTGGTCGGTGTGTCTTTCACATTATTGTTTCACTCATCAGGCACTGGAAGTTTGGAAGATCACAAATTTGTGTGACGCATTGTGCCCAAGTACTGGCTTCATCTGCATTCAAAAGAGGCAGTACCAACAACTATATATATATATATATATATATATATATATATATATATATACATATATATATATATATATATATATGTATCACCAAATTGCCACTAACTGCTGTCGAACTCTGTGTGAATGGGTGCCTCCGTAGCGCGTGTGGCAACACGCATATAAATTATTCACCAAAGGCGGAGCACTCAGCGGGTTCCAAGTGTAGATTTATTAGCTAATAAATCTACACTTGCTCCTCCTATATATATATATATATAAAACCTAGTGGACGTTACCACTAGGTAGTTATAGTTAGGTCTCCTTTTCCATAGATGTAGCATTCTTTGGTTTGCTAATAACTGTGGCCCTGTTTGACGAATCTTCACAAAACTTTCTCTCAAAAACGTTCATCCATCTCAGCTCCTTCCTGGTAAGTTTCAGGGTGATCTGCCAAGCGGGGGCAGAGAAAAAAGGGGGGTCCCAAAACATTAAATCCCCATGCATTTTCCATAGACTTCTTTACACATGGCTACAGAAAAAACTGCTGAATGGAATTATAACAAATTAATCAGGAAGCTAGATTTTGGTCAGCAAATTGTGCTTTTTGTGATTTAGTATAAATACATTCAGTAGTTTTTGAGAAAAGAAGGACAAAAAATAATTGTATATTTGGATGGTTGGGCTCGCAAGAGTTCCATGAGCATCCGGCGAAGCGAGAATTAAAAAATGGAGCCCCGTGATTGGTTGAGAGGCCGTTTTTCCTGTGAGCCTTCACGCTTTCATGAGAGCGAGAGACTCCCGCAAGTACCGCAAGAGCGAGCATTCTGATTGGTTGGCTGTTTGAGTGTTAGAAATGAAATGGCCGCCATTACTGTTTACTGTGAAAAATTGGAGGTGTTGTGGAAATAAAAAAGCTATATAAGGGTGCAGCAGAAAGGCATGCTGTCCCCCTAAGTTTAGAGGGGAGTTGTTTAAGGAAAAACTACTGTGAAGAAAATAACAAATTTTTATGATCTTGTGGGTCTCTTGCAGTATCGTGAATAGTAAAAATGGAGCAGATAAGTTCTCAACACACTCCATTAGCAGAAATGAATATTGTGGTACTTGTTTTTGAGAGAAAGTGTGTAAGAGACAAGTACTGGGATGAGTAGATGTTTTTTTTTATGGGGTTTGTTTGATCTCGCAAGCATCCTGCGAGACTCCCATGGGAAAGCCTGCCACAAGGTGTTTGAGATCCTGCAATCCTCTCGTGAGATTTGCATGAAAAGTCACTAGATCTGCCATGAAGTATTTTACCATCCCGCTGGAGTCTCATGAGATTGTATGGTGAAAATTAAATAAAAAAGGCAGAGGCTCAACCAATAGTTACCGTTCTTATTACATGGTTGAAGAAATGCTGTGATGTGATTGGGGACAGAACCAGAAATAGTTCACATTGTTCTTGGTGAACTGGAGGAGAAGGAAGTCTCTTTAAGTTGTGCTCAGCACAAGTTAATTTATCAGGATTTAAAAGAGACTGGTGTGGTCATTTGTATTTAATCAAGAAGTCCTAGTTCAGGAATTTCGTAATATATTTAATAAACTTTGTAGTGAAATGCCAGTAAGTGTACCAATGTTGGTAAACCTATTCTACTCTATGTTTACAGAGTGAAAGTGTGTTTGGGGAGGTGGAGATGTGTTATTATAGCTTTAGAGAGATACAGATTACAATGTAGAGAGATGTGAGCAAGGCTTGCAGATTGTGTTAAAAAATGAAGTGTACAAACTGTGTGTACTTGTAAGTAAAAGAAGCAGTGTTTCTGAAATTATAAAACAAAGACTGTAATGTTACAAGCTCTATTGTTTATGAGTCTGATTGTCCATATACTTTAGCCCTATGAAATGTTTGAGAGGTGATATTGCTATTTGTAGAGTGACAAGCTGTGGTGAATGTTAGTAAAGGGGCCTCAAGAGGAATGCGTTACTTTATAAAGTTTTCTGAAATGAGGTTTGATGTCATGTTAAAATTTATTTGTGAAAAAAGTGCACTGGGTGATGGTGTGGAATTTTTCAGGAGAAAAGAATAGCACGTTACTGGTGCATTAGACGTAAATATCAATCAATCAGGGTTTTATAAAGCGCGCTACTCACCTGTGAGGGTCTCAAGGCACTGGGGGGGAGGGTGCCGCTCCGGTTCAGTCGAAGATCCAGGTCTTGAGGTTGTTCATGAAGGTGTGCAGGGTAGGGGAGCGTCTGATGTTGATTGGGAGCTCATTCCAGGCCTTGGCTGCAATGTAGGAGAAGGCTCTTCCGCCTGCTCTGTTCCTGTGGATGCGTGGGGTTTCTGCCAGGGCGAGGTCGGTGGAGCAGAGGTTCCTTTTGGGTACGTGGAAGGAGACTCTCTTGTTGAGGTATTTGGGTCCGATGTTGTGGAGGGATTTGTAGGCGTGGGTGAGGAGTTTGAAAGTTACTCTCTTCTCGACGGGGAGCCAATGGAGGTCTCGTAGGTGTTGGGTCATGTGCTCGTGTCGTGGGGTTCCGAGGACGAGTCTGGCTGCGGTGTTCTGGAAGGTTTGGAGCTTGTGTAGGAGAGTTCTGTTGATTCCGCCGTAGAGGGCATTGCCGTAGTCCAGTCTGCTGGTTATGAGCGTGTGGGTGACGGTCTTCCTGCATTCGGGGGGGGATCCATTTGAAGGTCTTGTGGAGGATGCGGAGGCAGTTGAAGCTGGTGGAGGCGACGGAGTTGATCTGGCGGGTCATGCTGAGGGAGGAGTCAAGGATGATGCCGAGGTTCCGTGCGTGGTCTGATGGGGTGATTGTGATTGTGGGTGAAAAATGTCGAAAGGTTTAGAAAATGTACTGATGTATCACTGTTAGAAATGGGGGTCGCTATTTGGCAGAGGTAGGTACCTTTGTCCAAATAGGGATCCTTGCTTCTAGTCAGGGTAAGGGGGATACACACTTTAGATAACCCCTGCTCACCCCCTGGGTAGCTTGGCTCGAGCAGACAGGCTTATCCCAAAGACAACGTGTAAAGTATTTGTACTCAAAACACACAGTAATAGAGTGATAACACCACAAATGGACACCACACCACTTTAGGAAAAATAAAGTATCTTTATCTAAACTCAACAAGACCAAAATGACAAAAATCCACCATACAGGTAATAAGAATATGACTTTTAAAAGATTTCAAGCAACTGTGACCCTAGAAAACTGTGGATGCGCGATTCTACGCAAAGTACCTGTAGATGCGTCAAAATTGAATCACTTACATAACCTCGACAGACATATCGACCTACATTTTTATCGACGACACTAATATCGATACCCTATACTTAATTAAAAAAATACTCTAATATCGAACCCAAAATATCATAAAACAATATTATCGATCACAGTAATATCGAACACATAAATATCGTTATTTAAAATATCGAACATCCTTTAAAAATATACATGTCCAAAATATCGATCACTATAATATGGACAGCATTATTATCGTTTTTGTAAAAATATCGACAAGTAAAAAATAGATAAAACACACAAAATTAAACACCATAAATAGTAAAATAAATAAACATACATTGCATATAAAATAAAATCAAAAACATATTTTTAGAACACAGTAAAACATATCTTAAAACATTAAATAATAAATACACTATAAATAATCATTTAAATATTATATATACATTAACTACAAAGTTTATTTAACATCACATATAATATAATACACATTTAAAAAATTCAACATGTGAAAAAGAAAAAAAAAGTAACTAACTCTTAATTAGCGTTTTCCATATATGGAAAACAACTACTAAAAGAATTAAAACAATAAAGATCAACCAATAAAAATACACAATGTTAAAATAAACCAATAAGGTTAAGCAAACAATTAAATAAAGACTATATAATGAAGGAAAACTTAGGGGTCGATTCCGATCCCGGTCGGAGGCGCACCTAATACCATTCGGTCGGGAAAAAAGCCAGGCGAATGCGTTTCCCGACCGATCCGCACATGCGTCCGAACGAGCAAGTACGATGCGCACAACTGCCCAAATCCCGACCCAGTCGTACTCACCCAATACAGGTCCTGTACTCCGACCGAGGCTGATCCGGAAACGCTGAATCGAGTCGCACGGAAGCTAAAATGCAGCCCCGTCCGGCCGGACAAGTACGATGCGCTTTCCGTACGCGCCGAACCCGTCGCTACGCACGGCACGTCAAAGCATCCGGGCGAGGCGCACATAAGCTCCGATTCGCGCCACAAGACGATCCACGGCTACGAGACGAACACGCCAGCGACGAGGACGAGGCGAAGCAAAGAGAAAGACGAGCGAGACGAACCAACCATGAATCCCATCGTGCCGATCCTACCAATATTCTACATCTATTACCGGAACTGGCACGGACGCGTACGACGCAGAAGGTAAGTCAGACACCCACCACACAAACAAACCACACGTACCCGACATATCACACACACACACAGGGATGCAGAAATACTTACACCAGCAACAGCAGCACCATAGGGGCGGGATGGCCATCACCAATGCCACACATACACATAGGGGCCTGTATGCCCACCACCACTACCACCCCTACTCAGGGGTGCCAGATGCCTGTGACTACTACCACCTCCACCCATGGGGGCTGGATGCCCACCACCACTACCACCCCAACTCAGGGGGAGCCAGATGCCTGTCACTACTACCACCTCAACCCATGGGGGCTTGATGCCCACCACCACTACCACCCCTACTCAGGGGGTGCCAGATGCCTGTCACTACTACCACCCCTACCCATGGGGGGCTGGATGCCCACCACTACTACCACCCCTACCCAGGGGGTGCCATATGCCTACCACTACTACCACCCCTGCCCATGGGGGGCTGGATGCCTACCACTACTACCACCCCTGCCCATGGGGGGCTGGATGCCCACCACTACTACCACCCCTACCCAGGGGGTGCCAGATGCCTACCACTACTACCACCCCTGCCCATGGGGGGCTGGATGCCTACCACTACTACCACCCCTGCCCAGGGGGTGCCAGATGCCTGTCACTACTACCACCCCTACCCAGGGGGTGCCAGATGCCTACCACTACTACCACCCCTGCCCATGGGGGGCTGGATGCCTACCACTACTACCACCCCTGCCCAGGGGGTGCCAGATGCCTGTCACTACAACCACCCCTACCCATGGGGGGCTGGATGCCTACCACTACTACCACCCCTACTCAGGGGGTGCCAGATGCCTGTCACTACTACCACCTCTACCCATGGGGGGCTGGATGCCCACCACCACTACCACCCCAACTCAGGGGGAGCCAGATGCCTGTCACTACTACCACCTCTACCCATGGGGGGCTTGATGCCCACCACCACTACCACCCCTACTCAGGGGGTGCCAGATGCCTGTCACTACTACCACCCCTACCCATGGGGGGCTGGATGCCCACCACTACTACCACCCCTACCCAGGGGGTGCTAGATGCCTACCACTACTACCACCCCTGCCAATGGGGGGCTGGATGCCTACCACTACTACCACCCCTGCCCAGGGGGTGCCAGATGCCTGTCACTACTACCACCCCTACCCAGGGGGTGCCAGATGCCTACCACTACTACCACCCCTACCCATGGGGGGCTGGATGCCTACCACTACTACCACCCCTGCCCAGGGGGTGCCAGATGCCTGTCACTACTACCACCCCTACCCATGGGGTGCCAGATGCCTACCACTACTACCACCCCTGCCCATGGGGGGCTGGATGCCTACCACTACTACCACCCCTGCCCAGGGGGTGCCAGATGCCTGTCACTACAACCACCCCTACCCATGGGGGGCTGGATGCCTACCACTACTACCACGCCTACTCAGGGGGTGCCAGATGCCTGTCACTACTACCACCTCTACCCATGGGGGGCTGGATGCCCACCACCACTACCACCCCAACTCAGGGGGAGCCAGATGCCTGTCACTACTACCACTTCTACTCATGGGGGACTTGATGCCCACCACCACTACCACCCCTACTCAGGGGGTGCCAGAGGCCTGTCACTACTACCACCCCTACCCATGGGGGCTGGATGCCCACCACTACTACCACCCCTACCCAGGGGTGCTAGATGCCTACCACTACTACCACCCCTGCCCATGGGGGGCTGGATGCCTACCACTACTACCACCCCTGCCCAGGGGGTGCCAGATGCCTGTCACTACTACCACCTCTACCCATGGGGGGCTTGATGCCCACCACCACTACCACCCCTACTCAGGGGGTGCCAGATGCCTGTCACTACAACCACCCCTACCCAAGGGGTGTCAGATGCCTGTCACTACTACCACCTCTACCCATGGGGGGCTGGATGCCTACCACTACTACCACCCCTGCCCAGGGGGTGCTAGATGCCTACCACTACCACCACCCTTACCCATGGGGGGCTGGATGCCTGCCACCAACACCACCCCCACTCATAGGATGGACAATGCATGACACAACCAGCACACTACAACCTAGGGAATGCAAGAAAAAGACATCCCCCAACACCATGACAAGCGTGTGTAGACTGTGTCAAATGCCTACAACACTGAACATGACCATGAACACACAATGTGAACCCCTATCACATGTGTCACACATAAATGTGGGTGGCCTCCACAATGCAAGCAGACCATGACCACTGTGGCAATGGGGTCCAACCCCCATCATCACAGTGACCAAAATGTAAGTGTGGGGTCCAAAGCTGAAGCACATTTTGAACATTGTGACAATGGGGTCTAAGCCCCCATCATCACAGTGACCAAAAGGTAAGTGTGGGGTCCATAGCTGAAGCACATTTTGAACATTGTGACAATGGGGTCTAAGCCCCCATCATCACAGTGACCAAAATGTAAGTGTGGGGTCCATAGCTGAAGCACATTTTGAACATTGTGACAATGGGGTCTAAGCCCCCATCATCACAGTGACCAAAAGGTAAGTGTGGGGTCCATAGCTGAAGCACATTTTGAACATTGTGACAATGGGGTCTAAGCCCCCATCATCACAGTGACCAAAAGGTAAGTGTGGGGTCCATAGCTGAAGCACATTTTGAACATTGTGACAATGGGGTCTAAGCCCCCATCATCACAGTGACCAAAAGGTAAGTGTGGGGTCCATAGCTGAAGCACATTTTGAACATTGTGGCAATGGGGTCCAACCCCCATCATCACAGTGACCAAAAGGTAAGTGTTGACATTGAAAAAACTGCAACTGCCAAAATGCATGGATGATTCCTGGTCACAGAACAACAAACACATCAGTGGCAAAGTAGTGCTTGTGTCCCATAGCAACATAGATTGGGGGAGGCAAACAGTGCAGTGCAAATAAGACATACCTTTGGCCATGTGCAGACAAACATCACCCATGGGGGCTGACACTGTCAACATTCATCAATGACACAATGACAGAAGTGACCATCATAATGCAGACCCACATATTTGCACCAATGGGCACACAAATGGAGATATCCTGTGGAGACTGTAGATGTGAGCTGAACAAATACCATACCATGGCAGCAATGGGACACACAAACAATGATCATAGTGCTGACTGATGACCTAGGAGTCCCAGGGACAGCAGGTCAAACCCACCAAACAACCTACAGCCAATGGCACACTAAAGATATGCCAATGCAGTGGTGCAGATGCACAAACACAAACAGGCAGCCCCACACTGCACATCAAACACAACAGGTGAGGGGGGTGCCAGTGTCCCCAGGCAACCACACAACACATGATGAGGCCTGAATACCAATTACACAGATGCGCATGCAGTGCCACACAAAAGTAACTCATGGATCCAAATCCCCTATGTGGGCAATCAGGCATTGTTAGATGAGAGGGAGCACAAATCACACATGTCACACAAGCATGTAGGAACAGCAACTGACACAGCAAGACACAGACACACCACATCACTACCCCCAGGGTTCCCACAATGTGTTGACCCTGGGCTGCATGACAATCCCACTGTGATGACAAAGCTAGATGTCGTTCACACTGTGAACCACAGTCATGTGTCCTGAGCAACAAACTACCATCACACCTACACAAGCACAAATCAATCAGCACGGCCAGTAAGCCAAGTCCAACATGGAGGCAGGGGTCTAGCCGGGCAACAACTCTCATCTGCACACACTCAACACCACACACCTCGACCTCCAACAATGTGCAGCAGTGAAGATCACATGCACTGGTGACATTGCACATGCACCCATGACAATCCCATGGGGGGGTGGTAACTAAGGTGCAGAAACACATCACACATGGCCACTCAACAAGACTCCTGAATGTCTGACACACTGCACACTACGCTGTACATGGACATGACGGCAATACCACACCAACCAATGGGATCCCAGCCACAGTCCCACACCAATGAAGAAGCCAAGGTCACCCACAAAGAACACACATAGACAAATACCAACATTGCAGCCCTGACCCTGAGGAGTGCCAGCAGTCACACACACAACGTGTCACAATCACTGAAAGCTAACACAAACTGGAAATTTCATGACAGGTGTAAACAACAAGTGCCAAGGGGAATCCTGACTGTGTCCCATCTGCGTTAGCCCACAAACTCAGCCCTGACAGCAAACACACCTATGGGTGACACCCTGATGACCAGTAATGTGCCATGCACCCACATCACAGAGAACCCAGGGAGAAGACTTTGGGGGAACATAGGTCAACTCAGCAAGCATCACAAACAGTAACATCACTAGGGATCCCAGCATGCACAGCAAAATGGAAGTGAACACACACAGACATGCTCACACAACACACACCTTGGGCTCAGGCAATGTCACAGGATTACTCACTGCCATGAGTGGACTCCACTCCTGTGTGAGGAAAGCTGTGCCATATGTCGCCTCAGTAGGGCACCATCATGTCAGCAGAACACTTGGTCACACAGTCAACAATTAGCACGAAATGAAGTCTCCCGTCAAATCAGCCTGGTCATGGGAGTGTCAACGAAATCATCAGCACAGATCCAACACACATGTATAGCAAGTTGCACTGACAACACAGATGAGTCCTTCCCCATTGATGCCCAAACTTGCATGTCCAGTGGAGATGGACACACGGTCAGGGAAGGAGACTAATTGAACAATGGCAAGCACAACAGATGTGCAGGTGTGTAAGCCACAGATGTGATTTTGCAAATGTAAGTAGGAAATCCCATTGCCAAATATTAAAAACATGACACCATCATATGCTGCTAAGGATGACATGGATACACTACAGGATAGGACACATTACCCGTGGACCACATGGGTTCCTGCACAGTAACACTTCATTTTCATGAGACCAAAAATCACCATCACTGCAGCAAGGGCATGGTTAGCATCATCAACATCATGTACATCAGAAGCAAAACCACTAGAGAACAGAAAGTAGCTTTATTCAGCATATGTGGGTTCTAAAGTTAAAGTCCAGAAAAAATAGAAACAAAGGCCAATGGCCAGTCCATTCTGAAAGTCAAAACAGGGTGACAGTGGCAGATGTCACCCTACGCATGCCTGCACTGCTACACACCAGGGACAATCCCCTCGGAGGGGCATACGGGGGGCAGGCCAGGCACCGCAGGGACAGGATCAGGGCTCACCAGAAGGAGGAAGTGAAGGGGTGGTGGGTGCCGGAGAGCCACTGACAACTGCAGTGGAGGTGTCTGACATGGTGTGTGACGGCACAACTGGGGGGCATGACTCAGATGGTGTGGGTGCCGGCATGACTGCAGTGGGCCGTGCAGATGGAGTGGACAGGTTCCCCACTGCAGTGCCCAAGTCAGACGGGGTGGTAGTGGACTCCACTGCAGTGCCTACCTCCAGGGGAGGAGAATGGGGTTCAGGTAAGGTGGGCAGGACAGAGGGGAGGACACCGTCTCCACACCAGTGGCACAGACATGCGCAGCGGGGGGTGTGGTGCCGGAAGAGCAAGTGGCAGGGGGAGAAGGCCGGATCTTTTTGGGGATGGTGTATCTGTGGGTGGGGGAACCTGGGGCAGGGTGTGGTGGGGCACCTGTGGAGTGGGGGCCTGAGGGATGGAGGAAGGAGACTTGGTGCTTGAGCTGCAGGGCGGCGGCGGGGTCTTGCTCTTCCGGGTCCTGGGGGACTTGCGGGTGGGGGCATCAGTCGGTCTGCACCTGGGGGAGGGTGTCCGGGGGCGAGGGGCACTCCCCTCTGTGTGGGTGGGCTTCCTCTTCCCCCTGAATGCTGGATCAGCTGGATCGGAGGGGAAGAGGCCGAGGTCACTGAGGAAGACCCGCTGTGTCTTTGGGGTTGCAGGTTAGGCAAGGGAAGGGGCCTTGGAGGGAGAGGTAAGTGAGGACTGCGCAGTGCTCGTGGATGCGTGTGTGTGTGCCTTGGCCCCATCCCCTGTGAGTGTGGTTTCAGTCCCCTGACTGTGCGTGCGTATGCGTGTGGATTTTGGCATGTGTGTCTGTGTGCTGCCTGTGTCTGTGCTGGTGTGTGCCTGTGCTGGTGTGTGCCTGTGCCGGTGTGCTTGGGACAGGTAAGGTGCTGGGGAGTGTGGATGGGGCAGAGGTAGGAGGGGTGAGGGACTGTTGGAGGAGGGACACTGCTGCCGTCAGGGAGGAGTCCATGGACATATTGCCCCTCTGTAGGGCAGACATGCCCGATGAGATGCCCTCCATGAACGACACCAGCCGAGTCAACAGAGTGGTGTGTGCATGGAGGACACTCAGCATCGCTGACTGCCCTACATGGAGCTGGCGGAGGCGGTACACAGACTCCTCACTCAGGGTAGCAGGGGACACAGGGGCAGGGGGTGCGGTGCCTGGCACGAAGGAGACACGCTCCCGAACATGGGAGCCTCCACGGACCTGGGGAATGGGAGCCGATGGGAGGGCGGTGGTGGTGGTGGTGGTGGCGGGGACAGCAACACTAGCTGTGGTGTGGTGGCTGCTGACACCCGCCTCCACAAGGGAGTCATCCTCCGAGCTGCTGTGGTCCTCAGCTGAGGTGGATGGTGCTGAGGACTCCTCGGTGTGGCTCCCCTCGCCCTCCGTGCCACTGGGTCCCTCCGACCACTCCTCGGCTGCTGACCCAGTCTGGCTCTGCGGCTCCTCCTGGTCCATGGAGCTGTCCCCTCCTGTGGCCGTGGATGTATCTGCAAACAATAGGGAAACAGACAGACATCAGACACCTGCACCGAACGCACACACCACAGTGAGTACAGCACATTACAGAGCAAGCCCTGGCATCCTTAGTTGAACATTGCTAAAAGTGCCCAAACAGAGTAGGGGAAGCCAATTGTCAGTCTGATGGTCAACCATGGCACTCACATCTCTCCTGGCCTTGCACCCATCTGTCTGGTGTCTGTCGGATGGCAATACCCCAGTGTGGACACATGCACCACCTACACAGTAGTTGGACAGTGCAGAGAAGACGGTGAAGCATGTGAACATGCACACATCACAACACTTGCCACTGAGTCAGTACAGGTGTCCGGATAAAGGGATGCCCAGAGTCAATTTTGAAATGCATGTGATGCATACCAGCGACAGACACCATGATGCACCCATGTCCTGATAGTCATTGCCACAATGGTGTGCATGTAGCACATGTCACTCCCCTGCAGGATCACTCATAGGAAGTTTCATGCCATGGCACAGGCATGCCTGCTAAGTCATACATCACTGTCTCCAGTCACATGGGCAGGGCAGCCAGACAACAACAGTCTGCACTGTCACTATAGTAGGTCATGGGGAATGCAAGTCCTGGAGCTGAACAAGTGCACATGTACATCCCCCACACACCACATCATCTGAACCCTTATCTGTCCATGTCATACCAATTGGACATATGGGAGACCTGTAACAGAACCCTCTGAACCTGAGCACCCCACAATCTGCTGTGAATGGGAAACAGCTGCCTGAACATCACATTTGCATAACCCAGTCTGCACGGTCAGGTGATCAAACCCCTATGTGTCACACAAGTATCGTCTCCTATGTCACTTCTCCGGTGGCATGCTGAGCCCCAAACGAGAAACAGCCCTGACAACGAAGTCACAGCACACTGACACAGAGGTAGACACCTGAGGGGACATATCACTGAGCACAACGTGTCAGCTGATACACGTGAGTGGGAGTACAGAGTGTATTGTATGGCCTGGAGTAGGCATGACTGTCCTGCCCCACGTGAATGAGGGATGAGCCCTGGACAGTAGGCAGGTGGCTAAGTATGTGTGACACACGTAATATACACACTCCTGGGGCCCAAACATTGTACCCACCCACAGCATGGGTGTGTGCCAGATATCCCAGGCACATGTGGTGGATCAGCTCAGCAATTGGACCCCATATCAAAGTAACACGCAGATTACATGGCAGAACACAGGCATTGTGTAAGCAATGGACCCACCCATGATGCCCACCACAGAGTTAGGGGAACAAATGCTGTCCCCCACCTTGAGCTGAGCAAAATGCAAGGACACAGTACCCAAGTGACACAATTCCCTGACTGTAAGGGCCACACCTGGGTATCAGATGAGGAGTGGGCAGTGCACAATTGAGGGACATGGGTCTTGGACCACATGACTGATGTACTGTGGAAGTTTAACCAGGCCAGAGGAGGGCACATAGCATGGCAGACAAAGTTCACAATGCAGTCATGGACTCACCCCCTCCTTGCTGCTCTCTGGCCTTCAGCTGCCCATCCAGATCAGGGAAGACCACCGCCAGGATCCTGAGCATGTGGGGGGTCAGGGTCCGGTGTCCGCCCCTCCTGCGAGGAGGCGACAGCTTCAGCTGGACTTGTGCGATCCTCCGGGTCCAGCCCCGAAGGTCCTGCCACCTCTTCTGGCAGTTGCGGATCCGGCACTTGTAGACCCCCACGGATCTCACTGCCCGGACGATGGTCAGCCATATCTGCTGCTTCTGGTGGGCATCAACCTGTGAGGATGACAAAGTGAAAAATGCCATTACTACGCATTCAACATAATCGTGCATTACACAGTTGGATATACATGTCTCAATCACAGGGGCACATGATGTACACAGGCAGTGCAACAATGGCTATGGACCGTTTGCCAGCAGTTACTACATGGTATCATTGCCTGGGTAGTAAAACCTTGTTTAAATGCACTGTCACTGCACTATACCTGTTCAGTGCATGTTACTACACACTATGGGGGGTGACAACTACTCAGTGAGCCTGCTAGCCAGTGGCGTGCAGACTGTAAGTCTTGCTAGTCAGACAACATGCACATTTAGTAAGGCAGTGGACAGCACACTCACCTGCTACCCTGCTTTCCCATACAGCTTGCTGTACTGTGGAAGGAGGCCGTCCAGCAGGGCCTGGTTCTCCTCAGTGCTGAAGGCTGGGGCTCTCTCCACAGTACGTGCCATTGCAGGATCCAGAGGGTGCAGGTACAGCAGCAGTGGTGGTGGCAGATGTCGTCCTGGGGCATGTAGTGCAGGCAAGTGAGCTCTCAGGGGAACAGCCAGCATTATATGTGTGCTGCAGAGGCAGATACTGACCCATGTGTCCAAAGTGATAGGTCCAAGTCGTTTGCATCTTCTGAATCTGACCAATCCATGGAATAGCAGAACTAATACACGCCCACAGCATCCTTCAAAAGTTCAACTTCATGACACCCATGAATTTGCAACATTGTTGTGGGTGACCAACTGAATTCACAGCATCAGACTCGTTAAAGATTTGAAAACGCGTCCGCTGCCAGGCCAGGCCATAGCCAATGTGTGCGCACCGATCGGTCCATTGCTGTACAACGCGTATTGCGCATACAACGCGTACCCGCTCACATTGTATGCAGTGGGCCGGCCGGGAACACCGATCGGTCCATTGCTGTTCAACGCGTACCAGGCATACAACGCGTACCCGCTCACATTGAATGCAATGGGCCGGCCGGGAACACCGATCGGTCCATTGCTGTTCAACGCGTACCAGGCATACAACGCGTACCCGCTCACATTGAATGCAATGGGCCGGCCGGGAACACCGATCGGTCCATTGCTGTTCAACGCGTACCAGGCATACAACGCGTACCCACTCACATTGAATGCAATGGGCCGGCCGGGAACACCGATCGGTCCATTGCTGTTCAACGCATACCAGGCATACAACGCGTACCCGCTCACATTGAATGCAATGGGCCGGCCGGGAACACCGATCGGACCATTGCTGTTCAACGCGTACCAGGCATACAACGCGTACCCGCTCACATTGAATGCAATGGGCCGGCCGGGAACACCGATCGGTCCATTGCTGTTCAACGCATACCAGGCATACAACGCGTACCCGCTCACATTGAATGCAATGGGCCGGCCGGGAACACCGATCGGTCCATTGCTGTTCAACGCGTACCAGGCATACAACGCGTACCCGCTCACATTGAATGCAATGGGCCGGCCGGGAACACCGATCGGACCATTGCTGTTCAACGCGTACCAGGCATACAACGCGTACCCGCTCACATTGAATGCAATGGGCCAGCCGGGAACACCGATCGGTCCATTGCTGTTCAACGCGTACCAGGCATACAACGCGTACCCGCTCACATTGAATGCAATGGGCCAGCCGGGAACACCGATCGGTCCATTGCTGTTCAACGCGTACCAGGCATACAACGCGTACCCGCTCACATTGAATGCAATGGGCCGGCCGGGAACACCGATCGGTCCATTGCTGTACAACGCGTCCCTGGACAAGTCACTGGCATATGTCACCATGCCTGTCACAGGTGAACATATGCCAGCCACATATACTTCCCAGGGAGTGAGGGGCACACCTACAACACCACAGCCTGTCCACACTGTATCCTAAGGCATGTAAGGCTGCATTACCTATTCCGTGTATGGGGTGAACATGTTGTTCTGTGGGTGTCACTTCGGGGCAGCCACTCCCAGGCTGTGCACGTGTTCAGGGGGACAGGATCCTTGGTGTGTCGTGCACATGACCACTGTGATGTGCAAGTGTTCATTCCTGAGCATGTGGCATGGTCACATTTCACGGTGGTGTATGTGTATGTCATGTCACATACCCCCTGAGTCCCATGTGGGATGGTATGTACGTCCCAGGGTGACCCATTGGCACAATAGTGATGGTCCTCCACAGTCTGTGTGCATGTTGTGTTTACAATGTCTCTGATTCCATGTGCACAATGTGTGACAGTCTCCACATCCACGTTGTTTATGCATGAACTTTGATGTTGTGCGTGTGTGTGCCACAGACGTCCATGTCTATCCTGCCGAGGCAACAGGGACCACTACCTGTGGGGGTCATGGTTGTTTTGCTGTGGTGTATTCATGATGCACCATGTCATGCCAGTGTCCATGTGGCAATACAGGGTCCCTGGGAATCTACCTGTCGATGAGCTGTGATGCCTGGGGCACATCTGTCCTCACATGTCACTGTGGTGTGTGTTTGGAACGTGGCAGCAGTACATGGGTACTGTGACACAGCCTAATGATATCCCATAGCACAACCTGGGACTTGTTGAGGGAACATGTTGAACTGTGATGTTAGATGTTAGCCATGTAGGTGCCATACATGTCCTTATGGAACGGCACACGCATCATGTACTTGTGTCTCGTAATGGTGTATCATGTGATATTGAGTCTGGTCTATGCCACATATGTGGGGTGACTGACAATCTTTCTTTCTTCACCTATGCACTGCAGGGCACCAGCTGTCCATCGGCCATTCCCTGACCTTGCAACAGTGGTTGTACGGGACTGCATCCGACGGTACCGCTTCACCAGGCCACTGATTGAGGAATTGGAGGTGCGGTTGGCCCCACATTTGCAACCTGGCCGGACATACCCCACAGCGCTGACCCCCAAGGTGAAGGTGATGGCAGCCCTACACTTCTTTGCCACCGGTACCTTTCAACACACTGTGGCGTCTGCTGGTGGGATGTCACAGACCATGTTCAGCCATGTGCTCCGTGATGTTTTGGAGGCTATGTTGAGATACCTGAACCAGTACATCTATTTCCCTAGACTTCAACAACTCACTGACGTGAAGAGTGACTTCTATGCCCTGGGGAGGATGCCGCATGTCATTGGCTCCATTGATGGGACACATGTGGCTTTGGTACCACCACAGGCCCAAGAGCAGGCATACAGGAACCGCAAACACTACCACTCGGTCAATGCACTGGTGGTATGTCTTGCAGATATGCGCATCTCACACGTCTGTGCCAGTTTCCCAGGTTCTGCACACGATGCCTTCGTGATGAGGAGCAGTCGCATCCCGAGGATGATGTCACAGATGCGGAACCAGCGGGCCTGGCTTGTTGGTGTGTACTGACTATGTACCATTGTGTGTGTTCTGCAATGTTGTGTTCCACCCTCTTTTCCAAGTCAGCTAATGTGCAATTGTCTGTATGTAGGTGACTCCGGATACCCCAACATGCCGTGGTTGCTGACGCCCCTCAGGAACCCTGTGACACCAGCCCAGATGCGTTACAATGAGGCACATGGTCAGACCAGGAGAGTCATTGAGCGGACATTTGGTCTCCTGAAGAGCCGCCTCCGCTGCCTGGACAAGACAGGAGGGGCCCTCCCATATGCCCCAGCAAAGGTGTGCAAGATTGTCATCGTCTGCTGCATGCTACACAACCTGGCTGTGCGGAAGGAGTTGCCTCTCATCCTGGATGACGATGATCAACATCCGCCACCTGTGGAGGATCCTGGCCTGGACCACGATGCCAGTGATGATGATGATGATGATGGTGATGTCCGCACACAGCTCATCACCAACTTCTTCAGCTGAATGTGAGTATCCGGAGATGTAATGTCAATGATGTGAGTATGCATGATATGTGTTGGTGGTGCTCTGGTGCTGTTTGAGTGTGGCCATGTGCGACATGACTGTATGCGTGTAGCGATGTGTCCTTACAGGTAGTCTGTACTCCCCAACAGTGTTGACATGCTAACGTGGTTCTGGGTGGGTATCTTGTGACATGTATTGGGCATGAGTATTGCAGTTCTGTCCTGTTCTTCAGTGCTTTTAACTGTGTGTCATTTCTGTCCTTCACAGGGTACTTTCAGAGTTGTTTGGTCAACTGTGATCCCCCAACACCGTGATTGAACTTCCAGGGTGGTAGCTGTCGTATCCCTACAGGTGATGTGCGCCACACCCATGGACTTGCTTCCTTCTACACTTGTTGACTGTGTGCCCACTGCCAGGTGGGATTACCTTGCATCTGTAGTGGTTACAACATGTTGCAAATGTGTAATAAACCTCTGCTTCACTTTGTGATGTGCGTTGTCTGTGGTCACACATCTGACTGACATTTGCTTACTGCACCAGTGGGCTAGTTGACATAGACTGTGAATAGGTGTTGTGTCTGTGCATTGCACCGTATTTCCTGGCAACATCAGTGTAGGCGATGAGTCAGGTGGCCTTGGTGTGTATATGTTGTGTAGCCCTGGTGGTGTGTCTCCCTCATATGCGTCACGTTGCCATGACTCACATGCCTGTGTTGTACTTGCTGTGGCAGTTAGCATGCACAGTGTAATTTGGCAGGTCATCATCTCCATGACAGAAACCACATTTGAATCACAACAGAGGCAGGTATGGTGTATTACTGTGTTTATTGCCATACATGTGTGAGTATGGTGCACAGGATGGTGGGTGCTGTACATTGTGATTGTAATCCAAAGTTCCTAGATGATTTGGAAGTCCTGGTAGCAGAAATGTCCTGAGTAAAGTCCACAGTCATCTGATACATTGGTCCAACTTGTACTCCCCATGTCATGTGGGGGAGTTGTGTTGCATTCAACAGGGTGTACAATTTGCGCACAAAGGTGATTATCCAGCACAGGTTTTGGCTTCCTGGTGGTTGCGCATGGCCACCGGCCTCTCAGTTGCCCTTCCTCGGATGACCCCTCTTCTTTGGGGGGGGACCCTCAAGTGCAGGCTGCTGCGATGCAGGGGACTCTCCGCCAGAGTCATCCTCCCTCCCTGTGGCAGTTGCAGTTGTTTCAGCACCAGATGTTGTGGGCACACAGGGAGGTGTTTACATGTTGCTGCTCATCTGGCGGAGGCATTGTAATATGTCCCTATGCACCGCCGTCATCTCTTGCAGTGTGTCCCACTTGGACTCCATGCGGGACATGTGTAAGTCCAAGCGTGCATGATGGGCAGCCTGCTGCTGTCGTATGTCCCTGAGGATCCCCACTACCTGGCTGAACTCTCCGGTGCTGGTCTGGTACGCATCGGCTATGCGTACCAGTTGTGGGTCTTCATGCAGTCCAGACCCCTCTGCGAGCAGCGACCTATGTCTACCACCCCTCCCACCACCCCTGGCGACACGTGCAGTACCTGAGGTGGCACGCACAGGTGATCCTGGGCCCCCTTGGGGGTTGTTGGTGGTGTTGGTGTCCATAGCCCCACGTTGGGCAGGGGTCCGTGTGCTGGTGGTGGTCCTTGGTCTGTCCGTGTCGGCAGGGGTGGTTTGTGTGTGGTCAGTCGTTGGAGGGGTGGGTGCAGGGGGTGCAGCTGGTGGTCCTGCTGGTGCTGCATGTTGACTCGCTCCGGAGGTGCCAGGTAGGTCTTCGTCATCCGAGGAGGGCAGAGGCTGTTCCACACCAGTGAGCTCCGTTTCCCCTGGATCCTGGGACAGGGACTCCTCAGCGTCTGCTGCTGTGTCCCCATCATCACCTGTTTTTGGGAGACACACACAATGTATGTTATGTTTCTGCAGGCATCAATGGTTGACACACCTGACAGTTGTGACTGTACCTCTGGATGCGGGCCTGTACATTGCATTGTCCTGAGTTGTCACAGTCAGAGGTTGATATTGGTGTAGCACATTGTCCTGCATACTTTGAGCATTTCAATTTGAATGTTGGGGTGTGTACATGGTCTGCATGGGTTGTATTTGGTTGACATCCGGCCCTCCTTCTCCCCCAGCCCAGTTATCCCACCATGAAGCATGCCACCCTTGCAGTGGGTTCAGGTTGACTCTCAGGATGTAAGTGAGTGGTGTCCTGCTGTTGGTGGTGCCCAGTTCCCAGCAGGGCCTTGTGCTCCCCACAGCAGTACCCAGTGTCAGCCATCTTGTCAGTTCTTTTCCACTCCCTGTGATGTGCGCATGGTTCAGGGTGGTGTTGATGGGACAGTTGTGGTGGTGACCAATATCTGTGACTGCCACTCCCATCATGCTATTGCCTCCACCCCCCTTCCCAGCGTACCCATACTTCCTTCCTTTTGACTCTGCTTCCCTGTGGGGTTGTGTGCCTGTGCTGACAAGATGGCTGACAGTGTTATCCTGGGGTTCATTTTGCAACAAGTCCCATGTGTGTCCCTGTGCTTCACACAGCATGACCCAGGGTTGTGGTTCTTTGTGGGATATTTGATTGGAGTGTGAGGCAATGCATTCTCCCAGGTGAGTTGTGTGGAGTTTGTGTTAGGGGGGTGTGTGGGTGGAGCTGCTGGTGACTATGGTCAGTGCTGTGAGTCCTCCTTCCCACCCAGCCAGATTTCCCACCATGGAACGTGCTTCTATTGCAGGGAGTGCAAGTTTTCTTTCAGGATGTCAGTCAGTGGTGTCCTGCTGTTGGTTGGTGCACAGTTCCCAGCAGGGCCTTGTGCTCCCCACAGCAGTAGCCAGTGTCAGCCATCTTGTCAGTTGTTTTCCACTCCCTGTGATGTGGGCATGGTTCATGGTGGTGTTGATGTGCGTATTGTGAGGGTGAGCAATATCTGTGACTACCACTCCCATCATGCTATTGCCTCCACCCCCCTTCCCAGCATGCCCATACTTCCTTCCTTTTGAGTGTACTTCACTGTGTGTGAGTGTGAGAGCAATGGCAAGATGGCTGACAGTGGTGTCTTGCTGTTGGTTGGTGCCCAGTTCCCAGCAGGGCCTTGTGCTCCCCACAACATTGCACACGTGTCAGTCATCTTTGATGTGGCTTTTGACTCCCTGTGAGGTGTGCATGCTTGGGTGTGATCTTGCTGGGCCATGTGGGTGGGGGATGTTGGGCTGTGACTACCACTCCCATCATACTTTTGCCTCCACCCCCCTTCCCAGCATGCCCATGCTTCCTTCCTTTTGACTCTGCTTCCCTGTGGGGTTGTGTGCCTGTGCTGACAAGATGGCTGACAGTGTTATCCTGGGGTTAGTTTTGCTACAAGTCCCATGTGTGTCCCTGTGCTTCACACAGCATGACCCAAGGTTGTGGTTCTTTGTGGGATATTTGATTTGTGTGTTTGAGGCAATGCATTCTCCCAGGTGAGTTGTGTGTAGTTTGTGTTAAGGGTGTGTGTGTGAAAAGCTACTTGTTAATATGGTCTGAGGTGTCAGTCCTCCTTCCCACCCAGCCAGATATCCCACCATGGAACGTGCTTCTATTGCAGGGAGTGCAAGTTGTCTTTCAGGATGTCAGTCAGTGGTGTCCTGCTGTTGGTTGGTGCACAGTTCCCAGCAGGGCCTTGTGCTCCCCACAGCAGTAGCCAGTGTCAGCCATCTTGTCAGTTGTTTTCCACTCCCTGTGATGTGGGCATGGTTCATGGTGGTGTTGATGTGCGCATTGTGAGGGTGGGCAATATCTGTGACTACGACTCCCATGATGCTATTGGCTACACTGACTTGCCCAGCATACACACAATTCCTTCCTTTCAGTGAGCTTCCCTGTGAGGTGGTGTTCTAGTGGTGGCTACATATCTGACTGTGTTTGTTGGTTAGATTTGTGCCACTGCCTAGCTCTATTTGTTGTTGGGTTTGTACATGTGATGACACAGTTACATATCACTATGAGATGGCATGTATTGTGTTTATCTGACTGACATACACATTTTGGGATGATTCTGTTTTGGTTGCTGTGGATTTGCTAAGGGTGCATGGTTTGACTCTCCCCTTGACAGTGATGTGTGTGTATTGTCGCACAATATTGTGTACATTTGTTGTGTACTCACCAGGCTCTGGGATGTTTTCTAGTCCATATACGCTCACTGGTGGTAGGATGGCCCGCACCTTCTCCTCCCAGGGCCTGAGATATACTGGTTTGGCAGGAGGGCCACTGCCGGTGTGTTGGCTCAAGAGGTAGTCCTTCTTCATCAGCTCCCTGACCCTCCTGCGCACATCATACCACCTGTTCTGGATGTCTCCCTTTGTGCGCAAACATGGTGATTGTGCGTTGACCCTGTCAACAATCCTCTCCCACATCTTGGTTTTCCCGCGCCATGGGTGTCTGTTGGACCAATGTACCAAACAGCTGTGGCTCTACCCTGAGGATCTCATCTACCAGGACTTCCAATTCACTATCTTGGAACTTATGATTCTTCTTTGGGGGCATGGTGATGGGTGGTGATGGTGAGTGATGTGTGTGGGGGTGTGCAAGTGAGGGTGTGTGAGTGTGTGTTTTGCTGGGTGTATGTGAGGGTGCTATTTGTTGAGGTGCTGCTGGTGTGTGGCTTGTGTGATGGATGAGCTGTGAGTGTGTGTGTGGTTGCTGTCTGTTGGTGTTGAGTGCTGGCAGGTAATTTGAATTTGCAAAGGATCATGGTAGGGATTTGTGTCCTTTATATGGGTGGAGTTGTGGGTGTGTCTTTGTTCCCTGTTTCCCCCAGTATTTATTTGCTTTGTAATTGCTTGATTGGCCTTTTTTTGTGTGTTTTTTCCTTAGTTCTTTTTGTGCATGTAGGAGACGTTCTTCTGACCGAGTCGGACCCTGCAGTTGTCTCGTGCGAGCCTCTCAGATTCGTTCACGCTGTGTTTGTGCTGTTTTCTGTGCTGCGTACGCGTCGGTCGCGGTGTTTTGTGTTGCTTCGGCTCGCAGTTTTGTATGCGTGTCGGTCGTACGGCTTGGGCCCCGTGCGACTCGGTCGTGTTTTCCGCGCGTTGCATCGCACTTGGCGGGTAGGAGTTCGCGGGTACGTTTCGTTCGCGATTCTTCCTGGTGCGTGTCGGTCGGTTCGATTCGCGTGGTTTTCCGGCCGGATGGCTGTTTTCCTCACGGTTCGGTCGTTCGGCTTGTGTTCCGTACGCGTCGGTCGGGTTTTGCACGCTTCTCATCGTACTTTGCGGGTCGGGCTGCACCGGTACGTGTCAGTCGGAATTAATTCCGGCTCCAAGTCGGTCGGTACGTTTTCCGGCCCGAATCGGAATTGGCCCCTCAGTCTTATTTTACACCTTAAATCAAAAACAATAAGGAAGCCAAAACTCTGCCGGATTTCTACCAGAAACAAGGACTTCATCAAAGAAAAAGCTATTACATCCTTCAAAAAGTAAGTAAATTACCATCTATAAAATAACAATAATGCTAATCTTGAAAAACAACTATTTATCTTACTCAAATAATTAATATATATCTTTTTCTAATTTTTGTCTCCTCTACAGATTTTTCTCAAAGCATCAAGAAAAGTACAGACCAGCTCCTAAAACCATCTAACCAAATAATGTAAGTATTTTGCAAAATGCCTTTTAAAAATCATGTAAAACGCCCAACCAAACCCCAACTCCATCCCAAACACCCACCCCAGCCCATAAACAAATGTAACAAAATAAGTAAAAATGTGTTTTACTCTTCCAACAGAAAAATAAACAACTTAACAGGATTCAACAAACAAAGAAAGAACATCTCCATTGAAAAGCAGCTGAAAACCAACATTGTAAGTATATTAATAACAATGTGTATTTATTAAGAAATAAACATGTATAATATTCATTTTAATAATTTTAATATACATTTGTTGTAGAACTTAACACATCACAATGACAGAAAGCGCCCAATTTATAACTTCCCAAAAAGGAAATTTTTTGCTTTGTTACATGGGGTATGTCTATACCCAGGAAAAGCAAAGTGGACTAAAAGTCAATTGGAAATGCAGCAAGTACTATTCAAATAAGTGTTATGGTCGAGCAACAACTAAAGAAACAACTGTTTTGTATACAAGGGAGCATAACCACCCTCCAAATGTTACTGAAATAGATGTTAGGAATGCCCTTGATGAAATTAGAGAAACTAGCACTAGCTCACAAGAACCTACCAGTCAAATACTTAAAGAAATGCTGCCTAAAGTACCCAAACATGCTACTGGGCAATTGCCCTCTATTTCTTCATTAAAAATAACTATAGCTCGCACAAAAAAAGCCACAACAACTACCACACCTACTCCAAAAACATTTGAAGAGGTGGTAATTCCCCCAGAACTATCTATAACTCATAATGAAGAACCCTTTGTTCTCTATGACAACAAATGCAAAGACAAAAGAATAATAATATCTGCTACTGCAAACAATTTAATAAAGCTTCAACAATCAGAAACATGGATGATGAACAGGACTTTTAAAATCTGTCCCAAGCCATTCTATCAACTATACACTGTCCATGCCCTATACCAGAATACCAACATCCCCTTTATCTACGCCTTGCTACCCAATAAACAAAACTCCACATATATGGAAGTACTACCTAAAATTAAACAAGAAACAAATAATTATTTTCCACAGAAAATAATTATAGATTTTGAGAAGGCCATGATAAGTGCAATTCTAAAATGCTACCCACACACATCAATTCAGGGATGTTACTATCATTTCAATCAGTGTCTATGGAGACACCTACAGAAATCAACACTAAGGGGCTCATTACGATGGCGGGCGGATTTGATCCGCCCGCCACCGTAGCGGTGATTGGGTCCGACCGCCATGCGTGCGGCGGTCCCGCCTATCCAATTATGATGGGACCGCTGCGGTCGGATTCCGCACCTTTAACATTGCGGCGGTGGCTGCTGACAGCAGCACCTCCGCGATGTTGAAAAGAGCATGTTGTGCATTTCACTGCACTACCTGGCAGGCACTACACTGTGCCTGCCACTTGGTGCAGTGAAATGTAGGGGGGTACCATGGGTATCCCCCCCAGTGCACCCACACCTCAACCCAACACAAGGGGGGCCCGCAACGGGCCCCGGAAGACATTCTCCACCAGCCTTTCAATGGCGGTTCGACCGCCACGGAAAGGCTGGCTACCGCCGGCATCATAATTGTGCCGGTGGAGCCTGCTAGGCTTCGCCGCCATCGTGAGCATGCTGACCGCTCCACCAGGCAATCGTGACAATTGCTACAGGCGGAAAAGCGGTGGTCGGACTTTCCCTCCGCCGCGGTACTCACCGCCATCATAATGTGGCGGGGGGTAAATCTCATGACGATGGCGGAATGATCGCCACCGCCGGCCCGGCGGTGGCTATTTTTCCGCCATCGTAATGAGCCCCTAAGTGTTGAATATGCGACAAACAGTTCATTCGCATACCAAATAAAAAAGCTTGTTGCACTGGCTTACGTCCCAGTTACTGACGTGGCCGAACATTACAACCTTTTAATAGAAAGTCCTTACTACCAGCAACACGAACAAAAATTAAGTCCCCTTCTAGACTATTTTGAAGATACCTGGGTGGGAAGACTCCACAGATCAGGACGTAGAAGACAACCAAAATACCAAATACCATGGTGGAATGTCTACCTTAGCACACTAAACCAAGAGGCAAAAACAAACAATGCTGTTGAAGGTTGGCATAATGCCTTCCAAGCATCAACAGGACGAGGTACACATACTCTACACAAACTCCTACTCTCCCTCAGTAGTGGCTCATGGAGGGAGTGCTGCGGGGCGGCAGGGCGGGGGAGGGGAAGGGTGGGGGGCAGTAAACTCCGGCTCACGGCCGACCGGAGTAATGTAAATAAATAAATGAATAAAACGAATTTCATTGCGCGCGCTACATCGCCATTTGGCGTTTCAGCGCGCGCAATGAAATTCGTTTTATTTATTTATTTATTTACATTACTCCGGTCGGCCGTGAGCCGGAGTTTACTACCCCTCCCCCGCCTCACCGCCCAGCAGCACTCCCTCCACGAGCCTCTACTGCTCTCCCTACAAAAAGAACAGAGCTACCAACAGCTAAGAATGGAGCAATCTGTTACACAAATACCCTACAACAAGAGGCCTAGAATACTTAGCAATAATTGCAAAAGCCTACTCTAAACTGTCAAAACAGTGTAGAAATGTATAATACATTTCTGTTTCAAATATTAAAATGCATACTAAATAATAGAATTTTTTTCACAATACTATTTAATTTGTCTAATATATTTTTATTAATAAATACAAATATATATACACACATTAATTAGATATTTGAAAAAATAAACAACAATAGTAAATTTCATTGCATTTCCCTCCCACAATAAATAATTTAAATAACTTACCATTTCCGTAGCTGTAGACAGAAAATTCCACATCGTGCAAAACAATCCAGGTAGATCATAATTCAAATAGAATAAAAAGTTTCCCCCCAAAAATGAAAAAATACAACTGTTTCAAAAAGTAATCCTCGGTCCATAAATTCACAATCTGTCAACCATAAAAAACCCGAAAAACTGTTTTAAAAAACAAACGCTCCATGAAAACCCGAAAAATTAAGAAAGTGTAAAATAACCATTAGTTACTAAAACTAATGTACACTTCCTTAATTTAAAAAAATGCCATCTTCCGGTAACTGCAACTTTTGTTGAACAAAACCTGTAAAAAAACACAAACATTCCCACCCACACAAATATACACATATTACACCATATAACAGTATTACAAACATTACACACACGATAATAACACATATTGTACCATACTTTAACATTTCTAAACTAGGCCTCAAAACCTAACGATACATAAATCGTCAAAACCTAACGTACACATAAAAAACGCCAAAACGACACAAACTTAACTCTAGACACACTAACTACAACCTAACTACCTTCAAATGTAATAAAAAATTTAGTTTAAATAAATAAAATTAATCTTACCTTCCTCGACGCGAAGCAGCTCCCAACCGCGACCTTCTCCCCTTCAAAATAACCCAAAACAACTGCGACCGGTTACAACATACAAGTCCCAAAACAAATATGGCAGCTTTAAACATAGAAAATAAATGCAATTTATTTAAAAAAAGGTTATAACATTATGTCAAAATTAATTACATGTTTAATTAAAATACTACAATTGTTATATTATTTGTTTAAATGTATTATTAATTTTTTTGGTATTGTAAAATTATAATAATAAATATTATTAAACAAATAATATTTAATATTATAATTCCATATATTTAAATGTGACATACAACATGTATTTAAAAATTGTTATTTTTTTTATATTAAAAACTGTTTGCTTTGTAAAACAAATGTATACAAATTAATCAATATAATAATTATTAATATTTCATATATTAATATTATTAATTAAAAAGTATTATTATTTATTTTAAAAATGCAACTAAATGTACATATAAAAATTATATTATAAAATTGTTAAAACTGTTATACTTGTAAAATGTTACGAATATATGTAATATATTAAAAAATATTAACAATACCAAACTAAAATTAACAACTGTTATAAATAAATATATAATTTTTCAAATGTATATTAAGAAATGTGAAACTACATTATCTGATATTACAAAGTTTACACAACTGTTTAAATAAAAAGTACAAATGGTATCAAATGTTTTTTCAGTAATTATTACATGTAAACATTTACATATGTACAAACTATGTTATTTTTATAAAATAAATATGATTTCCTATCTCTATTTATTTGTTTATCTAACATATTGTTAATAAAAAAATATATTTCTTATTCATTTCAAAATATTTTACAATAAATAAACCTCAATAAAGAAATTAAAATGTCTAATTTATTGTCTACCATTTTATTAATGTTACATTTAGGGGCCGATTCCGATCTCGGCCGGACGGCCTCCTAACGGCATCGGGACCCTCCGAATCGTAGTCGAAAGCCATGTCTCCGATCGATTCGGACAAGTTCCCGAACTTGCAAGTATGATGCTCCCAATGCTCTCGGGCTGTCCGACTCGTTTCCAGACGTCGTTCGGAAAAACGACGTCATCCGGATCCGACTCGCACAGCCCAATGGCATTGGTTTCCTGACGATCGATTCCGATGCACGACTCCGACAGCTGTCCGGAGTCGTCAACTCCGACACGAAGCGGCTGTCGGAGACGTACTTTGTGGGGCCTTAGCGGGCCCCCCTTCGACCGGGGCCTTCAGAATTGGTCACAGGGGGTACCCATGGTTCCCCCCTGTCCGGGCATGTACAGTGTGGCGGGCATCATGGGGTGCCCGCCACAGGGTGCACGCTTGTCCACACCCTTCCCTTTTTGCAATGGGGGCCCGTGTTTGCGTTCTGAACACAGGCTCCCATTGACTGCAATGGGACTGCGAGCGAGCCATGTCCCGAGTCGTACGGAGACATCATACTTGCTCGCTCGGAGTTGACGGAGCCGAGTCGGTTGGAAAGCCCTCCGGAGCAGAATCATCCGGAGGGGTTTCCTGCCGAGATCGGAATCGGCCCCTTAATGTTACATATTAATTTTATTTTTAATAAATATTCTGTGTAAAATATTATCTTTTCATTAAGTATATATACAATGTTAATTTTTTACATGCACAACTCTCTTATAAAAATAATATTACACTACTTTAAACTATAATATTTTTTTTATTTACATATTAAAACACATTTAGCTAAATTATTATTCCCACTTCAGTTACCATAAACACAGAATAGGTGCTGGACAGTAATCTTAATTAATTTACTATTCCCATGCCAGTTAGTATTAATTCATGGTAGGTGCTGGACAGTATACTTAATTAATTTACTATTCCAACTCCAGTTAGTATTAATTAGGGGTAGGTGCTGGACACTAAATTTACTTAATTTACTATTCCCACTCCAGTTAGTATTAATTCAGGGTAGGTGCTGGACACTAAACTTAATTAATTTACTATTCCCACTCCAGTTAGTATTAATTCAGGGTAGGTGCTGGACACTATACTTAATTAATTTACTATTCCAACTCCAGTTATTATTAATTAGGGGTAGGTGCTGGACACTAAATTTACTTAATTTACTATTCCCACTCCAGTTAGTATTTATTAGGGGTAGGTGCTGGACACTAAACTTAATTAATTTACTATTCCCACTCCAGTTAGTATTAATTAGGGATAGGTGCTGGACACTAAACTTAATTAATTTACTATTCCCACTCCAGTTAGTATTAATTCAGGGTAGGTGCTGGACACTAAACTTAATTAATTTACTATTCCCACTCCAGTTTGTATTAATTCAGGGTAGGTGCTGAACACTAAACTTAATTAATTTACTATTCCAACTCCAGTTCATATTAATTAGGGGTAGGTGCTGGACACTAAACTTAAATAATTTACTATTCCCACTCCAGTTACTATTAATTCAGAGTAAGTGCTGGACACTAAAATTATTTAATTTACTATTCCAACTCCAGTTAATATTAATTAGGGGTAGGTGCTGGACACTAAAGTTAATTAATTTACTATTCCCACTCCAGTTAGTATTAATTCAGGGTAAGTGCTGGACACTAAAAATATTTAATTTACTATTCCCACTCCAGTTAGTATTTCTTAGAGGTAGATGCTGGACACTAAACTTAATTAATTTAATATTCCAACTCCAGTTAATTTTTTATTCAGGGTAAGTGCTGGACACTAAAATTATTTAATTTACTATTCCCACTCCAGTTAGTATTAATTAGGGGTAGGTGCTGGACACTAAACTTAAATAATTTACTATTCCCACTCCAGTTAGTATTAATTAGGGGTTTGTGCTTGACACTAAACTTAATTAATTTACTATTCCAACTCCAGTTAATATTAATTAGGAGTAGATGCTGGACACTAAACTTAATTATTTTACTATTCCCACTCCAGTTAGTATTAATTCAGGGTAGATGCTGGACAATTAAATTATTTAATTCACTATTCCCACTCCAGTTAGTATTAATTAGGGGTAGGTGGTGGACAGTAAACTTAATTAATTTACTATTCCAACTCCAGTTAATATTAATTAGGGGTAGGTGCTGGACACTAAACTTAATTAATTTACTATTCCCACTCCAGTTAGTATTAATTCAGGGTAAGGGCTGGACACTGAAATTATTTAATTTACTATTCCCACTCCAGTTAGTATTTATTAGGGGTAGATGCTGGGCACTAAACTTAATTAATTTAATATTCCAACTCCCGTTAATATAAATTCAGGGTAAGTGCTGGACACTAAAATTATTTAATTTACTATTCCCACTCCAGTTAGTATTAATTAGGGGTAGGTGCTGGACACTAAACTTTAAAAAAAATAAAAAATTTATCGAGCAGAGCATCGAGAGCATAACAATCACATATAGACTACATTAACAGGAATCAATAATAGATAATATTAGGATAAAATCAATTTAATTAACGTTCCAAGCTGCATCTACTAAAATGATGCCAAGAAGAAAAGCTGCTTTTAGTAAAAACTATCATATATAGCTGCCAAGATATGTTTTAAACAGCTATACATAAAAGGTGCAAAAATTTAGTAAAGTAATATTAAAGTGTCCCAGTGCTAAAGTGCATGTACTAAAGTGCTAGAACTAACCACGTGCATCCTCCAAGCTTTTATTTAAATACTCCATGTATCACCAAACTTCGATATAAAAGAAAGCCTAGATTCCGTTTCAGGATAGTACTACTCATTTATCAAATTTTCTAGATTGCTCAAAAACTTCCAGTTTTCATTAAACTTCCTGGAAGCGCCCACTCGCATCACATAGGCTTCTTCAAAGCCCCTCGTCCATTTCATCTTATTGAGCCATTTGTTGTAGGTGGGAGCTTCCCTCGACCTCCAATTCTGGAGAATTAGAGAGCGAGCTACTAATGAGGCAATAGCAAGAAAAGTCTCCTCGGGTTTCCTCAAGTTTGTCCTATCTTTACTAATTCCGAACAGGGCCACCTCAGCCTCGGGCGCTATCTGCTTCTTAATTGCCCTGTTTAAGGCTGAAAAGATCTCCCCCCAGAAAGGCCCTATTCTAGGACATGTAAAAAAGATATGAAACCAGCCCCCTTCATCTTCTGCCTGGCAGCGAAAGCATCTATTTTCAACTTACGGATGTTTTTTGTTGAGTGCTTTCGGAGTATAATATGCCAGCCACCGGGATAAGAAGGCCATTCTTTTAAAGTTAGCTGCCCTCAAAGCCTTACTCCCTCGCAAACATATGGTCTCCCATTCATGCTTTGAGAAGGTACATTGCGTTTCCCGAGTCACCCTTTCGAGCTGGCTCTCTACCAGCAGGAATTGGCCTGAGTTATGCAGCAGATGATACCAATTCCCCACTCTTCTTAACTTTGCTCCAAAAAGGGCTGTCACAAGTTTGGTCGGTACACAAAGAAGAAAATTCTGCCTATTTAAAAAGTGAGCAATCTGTAAATACTCAAAAAAAGCAGGCTTCCTCTGGTCTCTACTCCTCGACAGAACCTCTTCCCAAGTTATTACCCTATTCTGTATTAAGAAATGTCTTAGCTCTAGTAAACCACAAGCCTTCCAATTTCTTAAATGGCAAGATTGAATTGGAAGGTCGAGATTCTTGCATTCCCGCAAATTAAGATAGTGTAACCCAGAGGAGCCCGCCCCTTAAAAACAGATTGTAGTCTGATGGAATAATCCTTCAACGTCCTATATCTTGGTTTTTTTCAGAAGTTTGGAGGTTTTTAAAAATATCGTGGTCTGAGATCCGGCTTCCTGCACCATTTTATCCACAAAAAAATCGTCTTTTGACCCATTAAGAACCAGTAAGCGAGCTATTAAGTCTAAAAAAGCAGCATCGTAGTATGTCCGTATGGCTAGATTGAGTTGTGGCATCTTGGGATTGGTTTTGGGGGATAACAATCGTTTTAACTGACTTCTGTGTTTTTATGATTGCACCCACAATTGCCTGACTGCACCACCTAAAAATATAACTTTTTAAAATTTGCGCTTTCGTTGGCGTGCTGTTGACCTCTCCTGCCTTCAGCAGTATTCGCACGCTGATTGGCTGGGTCGTGGCCAATCACTGCGCAGCGCGGGTGGAGCCTGTTGAGCCCCCGCGGCATTTAATGTCTGCCGCAGCGAGGACGCGCGGCTAGATTGAGTTGTGGCATCTTGGGATTGGTTTTGGGGGATAACAATCGTTTTAACTGACTTCTGTGTTTTTATGATTGCACCCACAATTGCCTGACTGCACCACCTAAAAATATAACTTTTTTAAATTTGCGCTTTCGTTGGCGTGCTATTGACCTCTCCTGCCTTCAGCAGTATTCGCACGCTGATTGGCTGGGTCATGGCCAATCACTGCGCAGCGCGGGTGGAGCCTGTTGAGCCCCCGCAGCATTTAATGTCTGCCGCTGCGAGGACGCGCGGCTAGATTGAGTTGTGGCATCTTGGGATTGGTTTTGGGGGATAACAATCGTTTTAACTGACTTCTGTGTTTTTATGATTGCACCCACAATTGCCTGACTGCACCACCTAAAAATATAACTTTTTTAAATTTGCGCTTTCGTTGGCGTGCTGTTGACCTCTCCTGCCTTCAGCAGTATTCGCACGCTGATTGGCTGGGTCGTGGCCAATCACTGCGCAGCGCGGGTGGAGCCTGTTGAGCCCCCGCGGCATTTAATGTCTGCCGCTGCGAGGACGCGCAGCGGACGCGCGCAGCGGGCGCGCCGCTGGCGCGCCAAAGGCGCGCCTAAGGCAAGCCCGTCTGCGCCCGTCCGCGCCTGGACGTCGCCAGAAGCCAGGGCACAAAGATTAGTCTATTCGCGCAGAGCACTACTCGACCTACAAAAAGTGGGTGCCTGCGGGACTCATAGTTGGGACCCAGATGACTGCCCTACCCTCTGTAGAGAATGTACCCTTAGGCGGCTGCCCTCTGAGTGTTCTATACTCTCAGGCACCAGGACCTCAACATACTCGATTTTGAGTATTAATTGCCGTTCATTGTCCAAACACCATGCCGAGGTATTTGATCTTCTCCAGGATTACTCTCCTGAGGCCCTTTTCCTAACGGAAACTTGGCTATTCGATGCCTCAGTGGCTATACCGGCACTGGCCCTTCCCGCAGGTTATGCCATTAGCAGTCTTAATAGAACAGGGGAGAGGCGGGGTATTGCGATTGTGTACAAAACAGCTTACGCCTGTAGTTTTATTCCACAAGCTCTGCCAGACTGTGAGAGTGCGCTCTTTAAAATTGCACTGAGTGCTAATTTTACTTTCTCCGGTCTTTTAATTTATCGCCCACCTGGTCCATCGAAAATTTTTAGAGAAGCCTTGGCAAATACTACTTCGGTACTAGCTCTTCAGACCGCCAATTTTAATATTATTGGTGATCTAAACCTTCATCTCGAAATGCTAGATTCCCCGGATACTCTTTGCTTCCTAGGGGACTTGGCAGCTTGCCAACTGATACAGCTGGTCCCTGCCGCCACTCACAGCACCGGACATCTCTTAGACCCGGTCTTTTCCAATCTTGAGTCATTGGAAGTCCTAACACCTCTTCCTATGATCTGGACGGATCACTTTCTTATCCCTATGCGGCTAACACTGGCCGATCTCCAGCCCCAGCTAACCCAGCACCCTTCACTGAAACGGCCTTGGCACAAATTTGATCAAGAGGCCTTCCTCGCAGCCTTGTGCACTAAGCCACCAGGCAAAGCTACTAATATAGAAGAGGCTGATGCTCTTTTCCATAGGTGGGTAATCCAAGCTTTGGATACCTGCATTCCTCTCAAACTTACCTACTCCAAAGGTACGCGGGCTAACGCCTGGTTTAATGAGGATCTGACCCTAGCTCGGAAGAACTGCAAAGTTCTAGAAAGAATGTGGAGACGTGCTTATGATCCCCAGGCTAAAGTACTGTATAGATTAACTATAAAATCCTACCACAAACTAGTGCGCAAAACTAGGGCAGCTCACTTTTCCAGCTTGATTTCCATGAGTACCAATCGTAGCAAAACCATTTTCTCTCTCCTGAAGGATTTGGTCTCTCCTCCCTCAGCTTCAGGTAGCATTATATCATCTAGCCAACAATGTGAGGAGCTGGCGAACTTCTTCTTGGAGAAAGTGGAAGGTATTTATCACAACTTTGCTCACACTGGTGCTCTGGGCGCTAGCTGGAAGAACGCTCATATGGATGTGGAGACTGTTTCTCTCACATCATTCCCTATCATTCTCCCTAAAGACCTGGAGGATTTAGCGATTAAAATTAAATCAGGGTCCCCAGATGACCCCTTAAGACCAGACGCCTTTAGGAAAGTTCAACAGGGCCTCCTACCAGAGTGCCTGGACTTGCTTAACTTATCTCTTACCCTGGCGGCAGTCCCAAAATCTTGGAAACACGCTAAAGTGGTCCCCCTGCTAAAAAAACCGTCATTGGATACCTCCAAGCCAGAAAACTACCGTCCCATATCACTGCTCCCATTTTTATCTAAAATCTTGGAAGCTCACGTGAATTCGACGTTAATCCACTTTTTGGAAGTTAATCACATTCTTGATAGATCCCAGAATGGGTTCCGACCACGTCACAGTACCGAATCTGCATTATTGACGGTGGTAGAACAACTTAGATCCGCCTCGGATGCCGGCAGGACCTCTGCTCTGGTCCTGCTGGACCTGAGTGCGGCATTTGATACGGTTTCCCACAAAATCCTGCTCCACCGTTTGGAGGAGATAGGGATCAGTAATAATGCCCTGTTGTGGTTCTCCTCCTTTTTGGCTGATCGGACCTTTCAAGTAATTGCCCCCCCCTTTGCTTCTCAGGTTCATCCTCTGCGCTGTGGGGTCCCTCAGGGCTCGGCATTGAGCCCTACGCTCTTCAACATATATATGAGTCCACTGGCCCGGATGGCCAAAGCAAGAGGAATCTCCTTGGTATCATATGCTGACGACACCCAGTTGGTGATCACCATGTCTGACAACCCCAGCCAGGACAGAACAAAATTTAGGGAAGACTTACTGGCTGTTGCAGAGTGGATGTCAGCGAACTTCCTGCAGCTGAACTCCGCGAAATCCGAGATCCTTTTGCTGGGCAAAGCATCCCACCTTTGGACCAACGAATGGTGGCCTTTGGCCCTTGGAACCCCTCCTGCCCCTAAGTCCGTAGTGAAAAATCTCGGCTTTATGGTTGATAAAGACCTCACCTTTGAGATGCACTCCAAATCCGTTGCAGGGAAATGCTTTGGGGTTCTACGTGGCCTCAGACCAATACTTGGTCTTTTTGATGCCCAAACGCGGCAGCTGATTATTCAGGCCTCTGTGTTGGCCCGTTTGGACTACTGCAATGTGCTCTTGCTTGGCTCCAATAAGTCGGTGCTAACTCGACTGCAACGGGTACAGAACGCTGCAGCACGCGCTATTTTTGCTCTTCCTAAGTACAGCCATGTTTCCAACCTCCTTCTCCGTCTGCATTGGCTGCCCTTTGCACATCGTGTGCACTTTAAGGCGCTCTGCACTGTGCACAAGATCCTGACCGGTATTGGTCCGGACACTCTGAGTGACCTGTGTACTCTCTATCATCCTCCTCGAGCATTGAGATCGGCTAACCTTGCCCTCGCATGCATTCCACGCGTACGAAGGACTAGATCGGGTGGTCGCTCCTTCAGGCGATTGGCCCCTGCCCTCTGGAACTCTCTTCCTCTCTATATTCGTAACATCTCCGATCATCAGACCTTCAGACGGCATGTGAAGACATGGCTTTTTCCTCAACCCTAATCTCCTCTTTGTCTCTCTCTGTCTTGCTCAGCGCTGGGACGCCTCATTGCTGAGGCAGCCATGCGCTTTACAAGTATTCTAATCTAATCTAATCTAATCCGTGCGTGCGGTAGAGCCAGCCCACCCTGTTCAATAGTTAATTGTAATGATGCGAGCTTAAGCCTTGGTGTCTTTTTCCCCCAAACAAACTGTCTGAACATAGTTTCTAATTCTTTGAAATAACCAATATTGATT
Source organism: Calotriton arnoldi (assembly GCA_963921515.1). Taxonomy (NCBI): domain Eukaryota; kingdom Metazoa; phylum Chordata; class Amphibia; order Caudata; family Salamandridae; genus Calotriton; species Calotriton arnoldi. The sequence goes on along the minus strand of CAWUFW010000874.1, from coordinate 2,487,330 downwards.
TTAATAGGTATATTAATAAAAAGAAAGACGAGTAGCGGAAGTATCGACATCTTTATAAGAGATACTCGTCCTACCAAAATTAAAGGGAGTAGTAGCCACCTATATATTGTAAAGACAGCGGCCCCCTGCTAATAGGGTGCAGTTCCTTAAGGCGGGGTTAATAAATCTAATGTAAAGACTTAAGGCAACAATAATACCAACATCACATAATTTCAATAATAAACTAAACAAAATATATGAACCAAAGGAGAACCAACAATATCTGTTTTTTTATATAAAGTAAAAAATATTTTTATTGATAATTAATTAAATACTAAAAACGTTTAATACTAAAACAATACCCCTCTTATACTAATTCATTCATATCTTCATTCATACAATAATATATAAAGGACACACAATAAAAATCACAAGGTTTTTTTTTTTTTTTTTTGACAAGGACAATGATAACAATTAATATCTAATTTTCGTGATCGTAGAGAAACAATGTGACACAATGGTAATAGACTGTTGTGTTCAGAGAAACAATGTGGCACAATGGTAATAGACTGTTGTGTTCTACCCGCGTTTCAGCACAAGGCAGTACCTTTGTCAGGAAAAGGGGCCACAATGGATCAAAGTTGATTTCTGCGAAAAAAACATGTATATCAGATACGAGGTTCTCACTGGATGATAAACTCTATGCCGCCAGAAGGGCGTGCATTGCTTATTGTTTGCATTTAAGTAGAATTCAAAGGCAGTTGAATAGATCAGTATAACAAAAATTAATTTTAGAGATAACACGAATGAACAGGTGAGAGAATAATGAGTAAAGGGTGTCCCAATCGATGAAAAAATGGAAAAGAGAAGGAAGGAAAGAAAATAACCACCACATAGGTTAAAGGGATTAAATTGAACAATTTCACCCAGTGGTCAACCTTAAAGAATAAATTTGTGAGAAGGTTTCTAAAAATGTAACCTTATCTCTCTTAAAAGGATGATCAAATAGTATCTGTATCCGCTGCAAGCTGTAAACCATTCGCTACATCTGGCCAAAAATGAGAATAAACTGCAGACATAAGACATAATCTATATTAATATTTATTTTATTGTTCCGTGTCAGCGATCTAACAAATGTTTTTATATGTACCTTAAATGATAAACCTCCAATTGGAATTAGGTTTTGCCATAACGTCACCGACCCAAGGTTTTGTAATACTGGCGTCCAACTCGATATGGATCGTCCTTTTTATTTTACTGTAAGCAAATAAAGTGAACGGATGGGTTACGTTTTGAATGATCACTGGAGGTTACATAAAAGTTTAGACTACCGCTTGGATACCTATGTTTATATATATGTATCCTATAGATGACACTCTAATTCAAAAGGCAGGCCTGGTTTATAACTACCGGATTATTAATGCACCATAATGCAGTTCAAATACTTACATTCTGATATGCTTAGCCGTTAATCAGATGGTATATCTAGGAAAAATAAGGAAAATCGAAGTGCATAATTAAAAAGATGACCCACGCGAACTAAGTAAAAATCACCATATTTATATTTATAAAGTATACTAGTGGAAGGATTGGACAAGTCGATTTGGTCCCATTGGAGTTAGCCAAAAATGACCTGTGTTGGACAAACAATGGATGAAAGATGTAACGCTAACTGCATCTGACCGACGAATAAAACGTACATGTAAATTAAGTCTGCACTACCGGCTACTGACTTAGCATGCGGAATTCGGCTTAACGTATACAAGCCAAGTTAGAAAAATTGCACGGTGGGTTGCGTTAAATTTCAACTCGCTTGGTCTACACTGAAATTGCCTGCAAAACAGTGAATAACAAGGTTTTGATGGAAAAACGAGACCACGCTCTACAGAGGTTAACGGCCCACTAAAGCAGTGCTTAGCTGGCCGGTGAAACTGGAAAGTATTAACTTACACGGGCAGTAACTTACTTGTGTGATGATTTCGAGTTGCCGGATAGGGGATTCCTCCGCACGCCACGATAACCGCGAGGAGACTAACCGGAAGTCCATCAACTTCCGCATGAAGTATTGTTGGAGCACGTCACATGATAGTAAATAGCCAATCACGAGGAACACAAACAAAAACTTTATTAGCTATTGAACAAAGGCATCCTGTTTAGAAGGGTTACCATGTTACTGTGAACATAAAGTAAAAAGAATTTACCAATTTTAATCTTTTTGTATAATTAAAGAAAGAGCTAAAAACCACTATCATTTAAAGCGATTAGAAATACTGATATGAAATGAGGAAAGACATGGTAATGGGAGCAAGCAAAGGGATTAGCCAGTGTTATATCGTATTGCTTGTTCCCACGGAATTTCTTGATTTAAGCCTCGTGCAAACGTGTCCAAAGAAAAAATCCAAAATACCTCTCTTCTTTTCCTTGTTTCTTCTGAATCAGTGCCTATCTTTTCATTGATTTTTTCCAAAATAAACCAGTCGATTTGTTCATGACTGTGTCCTGCTTCCAGACAGTGCTTTACTAAGGGGGCATTAATCTTTTTTGTGCGGATGGCTGAACGATGTTCAGTCAACCGGGTCGCTAAAGTTCTAGATGTTTCCCCCACGTATCCCTTTTTACAGGGGCATAATAATAGAAAGACAATGTTTTTGGTCTTACAATTAGTAAATGATTTTAAGGTAATGTTATAAGAGTTATAGGTAAACTTCTTTGTAATTATCGTGGTGTCACAGGCTTTACATTGTGTACATTTATTATTACCTAATAATGGGGTCGAGTTATCTAAAGTCAATTGAATAGGCAATTTTTTTGTCATACGTGAATGTACAATTTGGTCTTTGAGGTTTTTGTTTCGCCTATGAGCAAACATGAGACGCGGTAGTGTAGCATCCCCCTCTGAGTTGGCATTCAAAATATGCCAATGGGCACATACTGCTTGTCTCACTTTTTCATTTGCTGTCGAGTGTCTAGTGACACACACTAGCGTGGGTACTTGTTTAGGTGGATGATTACCAAGTAAGTGATCTCTATCGTAAAACCGGGCACGTTTGTATGCTTCTCGTATCAATCTTTTTGGATAACAATGTGTTATAAATTTAGCTTTCATCATCTCCGATCTGATGTCATAATCTGCAATATTGGTACAGTTTCTCCGCAAGCGTAGAAACTGGCCAAAGGGAATACTCTCTTTTTGTTTAGTCGGATGGAAACTTGTAAAATGTAATAACGTGTTTTGTGCAGTTTGTTTCACATATAGATCTACTTCGAGGACATGATTATGTTCTTTAATTTCAATGTCCAGAAATTCAATGTGATTATGGCTTGTGTGGGCAGTGAATTTTAAATTATGATCACACACATGAATCCATAGTAGGAATTCAGAGAGTTGGCTTGAGTCATTTGTCCATATAAAGAATATGTAATCTATGAAACGAGCCCAATGTTTAATGGACTCGTAAAAAGGGGCTATTTCATTATATATATGCATGCTCTCAAAGTGGGCCACATATATATTTGCTACAGTGGGAGCGCAAGACGCTCCCATGCTTACTCCCTTTATTTGGCGGTACAAATCGCCATTAAAGTCAAAGGTGTTTTCTTCTAAGACTATTGCAAGAATTGCATTGATGAATTCTGGATTACAGTCTATGTGGTATCGATCCATAAACCAGGTCACTGCTGTGAGAGCCCCTTCCTGCGGTATGTTACTATACAATGACTCAACGTCTAAGGTGACCAAGGTCTCTCTCAATCCATCAAATCGTAATCCTTCCACTGTTTGTATCATAGATTTAGTATCTTTAATATACGATGTTATTTTAGATACATGAGGGCATAGGATGTGATCTATATATTTTGAAATAGGCTCGGTGACTGAGCCTATAGTAGTCACAATTGGACGGTAGGGAGGGTCAAGACTGTTTTTGTGAATCTTTGGGACTCCATAAATAGCTGCCATTTTGAGATGTTTAATATTCAAAAAATCTAATTCTTTTTGGCAGATGGTACCGGATTCCGATGCTCTTTTGGTTAAATTGAAGATTTTTCTTTGGACTCTGGAAGTAGGGTCTATTTTGACAGCTAGATAAAAATTTGTGTCACTAAGGAGGTCTAGCATAGTCTGAATGTATTTGTCAGTGTCTAAAACAACAATGACCCCTCCTTTGTCGCAATTTGTTATCATTATTTCCGAATTGCTGCGAAGAGCAACTAATGTTTTAAGTTCATCTTTATTTAAATTGTTAGGGGGGTAGAAAGTATGTTTCAAAGATGTTTTTAGACTTTTGAGGACAGAGTTTTCAAATATCTCTACTTCACGTCCCAATTGATCAAGACTCAGAGTAAATGTAGATATTGGGTGTAATCCTGAGCGGTTTTCTAAGCTTCCAACCATATCTTGATGGCATTCACCTGTCTCGGAAAATAATTTTTTTAACCGTATTTTACGGAAAAATGCCGAGATATCTTGGTACAATTCAAAGATGTTAATACCTGTATGTGGTACAAAGGTCAAACCCTTTGATAGAAGTGCAACCGTAGATTCTTGTAAAGGTTGTTTGGATCAATTGAATATAGGTATTTCTCTTACGGCCTCCAATACTGGGCATTTCGGGTGACTAGGTATTGTTGATTGTTTTGCTGGTAATTGCCCCGATTGAAGGTATTGTGATACCTGGGTTGATATCTCGGTCTCCAAGGGCCTTGTCGTGCCTGTCGCCGGCCTAAAAAAGATTGACCAGATGGCCGGTTACCTGAATAGGTGGCTCTATTGCTTTCAAAATTGGGACGATGAGAACTGTCTTCGTTGTCAGAGTCGGAGGTATCCGAAAAAGTTGTAACCTTTCTTTTAGGTCGTTGGTATCCACTTGGCTCTGCATCTAAGTACTCTCCCTGATTGTAGAATTGTTCATTTAGGTAAGGGTACGTTTTTTCCTTAGTAGTAAACCTGATGTCTTTTTTAAATATTTCCGTTTTTCTTTTGATCAGATAGTCAGAACATGATGTAACTTCTTTTTCAATGTCCTCTAGTTTTTTCTTAGCATTCTCTAGGGCATCATTTTGTTTAATCTTGTCCTCTAGAGCTATAAGTTCTGATGTTAACGTTTGTATTAGCTCTTTAGCTGTTTCAATTATTAAAATCATAAAGTCTTGAGAACATCGATTTGCTATGAGTGACCATTTTTCAAGGAATGCTCGTATTTGGACAAAGAGTCCTGGAATATTCCTGACTCTAAGTCCTTGGGGGATGTTGCCTGCTTTTAAATAATCCAACATAAACTGACCATGCAGTTCAATTCTTCGGATCTTCTTCTTCAGTTGGAACAATGTATTTAAGTCATCATTGGTAGCTGAATCACCATTACCTGCCTGATTGTTGAAAGTAGATGTATTTCCAACTAGGAGAGCATATTGCTCATCTGTAAAACCAAATGTCTGTATTGCTTCCATAATAATAAAGTGTATTACGGAAAACAGAATAAAAGAAAGAGAAGAAAATAGATATAGCAGTTCTCAGTGCTCGAGTAGGAATAGTGTATGAAAGGATTCTAAAGACCTGTGGAGCAGATGATTACAATTTGACTGAATTCCATACTGCCTTATAGTTAAATGCAAACCAAGTTGAACAAGTGGTAGAGCAATCTACCTATCTCACTAGGAACAGCCCCACGCAGACAGGCTGCGGGAAATATATTGTAAAGACAGAGGCCCCCTGCTAATAGGGTGCAGTTCCTTAAGGCAGGGTTAATAAATCTAATGTAAAGACTTAAGGCAACAATAATACCAACATCACATAATTTCAATAATAAACTAAACAAAATATATGAACCAAAGGAGAACCAACAATATCAGTTTTTTTTTTATAAAGTAAAAAATATTTTTATTGATAATCAATTAAATACTAAAAAACCGTTTAATACTAAAACAATACCCCATTTATACTAATTCATTCATATCTTCATTCATACAATATGTAAATGACACAATAAAAATTACAAGTTTTTTTTTTTTGACAAGTACAATGATAACAATTAATATCTAATTTTCGTGATCGTAGAGAAACAATGTGACACAATGGTAATAGACTGTTGTGTTCAGAGAAACAATGTGGCACAATGGTAATAGACTGTTGTGTTCTACGCGCGTTTCGGCACAAGGCAGTGCCTTTGTCAGGAAAAGGGGCCACAATGGATCAAAGTTGATTTCTGCGAAAAAAACATGTATATCAGATACGAGGTTCTCACTGGATGATAAACTCTATGCCGCCAGAAGGGCGTGCATTGCTTATTGTTTGCATTTAAGTAGAATTCAAAGGCAGTTGAATAGATCAGTATAACAAAAATTAATTTTAGAGATAACACGAATGAACAGGTGAAAGAATAATGAGTAAAGGGTGTCCCAATCGATGAAAAAATGGAAAAGAGAAGGAAGGAAAGAAAATAACCACCACATAGGTTAAAGGGATTAAATTGAACAATGTCACCCAGTGGTCAACCTTAAAGAATAAATTTGTGAGAAGGTTTCTAAAAATTTAACCTTATCTCTCTTAAAAGGATGATCAAATAGTATCTGTATCCGCTGCAAGCTGTAAAGCATTCGCTACCTCTGGCCAAAAATGAGAATAAACTGCAGACATAAGACATAACCTATATTAATATTTATTTTATTGTTCCGTGTCAGCGATCTAACAAATGTTTTTATATGTACCTTAAATGATAAACCTCCAATTGGAATTAGGTTTTGCCATAACGTCACCGACCCAAGGTTTTGTAATACTGGCGTCCAACTCGATATGGATCGTCCTTTTTATTTTACTGTAAGCAAATAAAGTGAACGGATGGGTTACGTTTTGAATGGTCACTGGAGGTTACATAAAAGTTTAGACTACCGCTCGGATACCTATGTTTATATATATGTATCCTATAGATGACACTCTAATTCAAAAGGCAGGCCTGGTTTATAACTACCGGATTATTAATGCACCATAATGCAGTTCAAATACTTACATTCTGATATGCTTAGCCTTTAACCAGATGGTATATCTAGGAAAAATAAGGAAAATCGAAGTGCATAATTAAAAAGATGACCCACGCGAAGTAAGTAAAAATCACCATATTTATATTTATAAAGTATACTAGTGTAAGGATTGGACAAGTCGATTCGGTCCCATTGGAGTTAGCCAAAAATGAACTGTGTTGGACAAACAATGGATGAAAGCTGTAACGCTAACTGCATCTGACCGACGAATAAAACGTACATGTAAATTAAGTCTGCACTACCGTCTACTGACTTAGCATGCAGCATTCGGCTTAACGTATACAAGCCAAGTTAGAAAAATGGCACGGTGGGTTGCGTTAAATTTCAACTCGCTTGGTCTAAACTGAAACTGCATGCAAAATAGTGAATAACAAGGTTTTGATGGAAAAACGAGACCACGCTCTACAGAGGTTAACGGCCTGCGGTGCTTAGCTGGCCGGTGAAACTGGAAGGTATTAACTTACACGGGCAGTAACTTACTTGTGTGATGATTTCGAGTTGCCGGATAGGGGATTCCTCCGCACGCCACGATAACCGCGAGGAGACTAACCGGAAGTCCATCAACTTCCGCATGAAGAATTGTTGGAGCACCTCACATGATAGTAAATGGCCAATCACGAGGAACACGAACAAAAACGTTATTAGCTATTGAACAAAGGCATCCTGTTTAATGCCTCGGATTACAGAAGGGTTACCATGTTACTGTGAACATAAAGTAAAAAGAATTTACCAATTTTAATCTTTTTGTATAATTAAAGAAAGAGCTAAAAAACCACTATCATTTAAAGCGATCAGAAATACTGAAATGAAATGAGGAAAGACATGGTAATGGGAGCAAGCAAAGGGATTAGCCGGTGTTATATCGTTTTGCTTGTTCTCACGGAATTTCTTGATTTAAGCCTCGTGCAAACGTGTCCAAAGAAAAAATCCAAAATACCTCTCTTCTTTTCCTTGTTTCTTCTGAATCAGTGCCAATCTTTTCATTGATTTTTTCCAAAATTAGCCAGTCGATTTGTTCATGACTGTGTCCTGTTTCCAGATAGTGCTTTACTAAGGGGGCATTAATCTTTTTTGTGCGGATGGCTGTACGATGTTCAGTCAACCGGGTCGCTAAAGTTCTAGATGTTTCCCCCACGTATCCCTTTTTGCAGGGGCATAATAATAGATAGACAATGTTTTTGGTCTTACAATTAGTAAATGATTTTAAGGTAATGTTATAAGAGTTATAGGTAAACTTCTTTGTAATTATCGCGGTGTCACAGGCTTTACATTGTGTACATTTATTATTACCTAATAATGGGGTCGAGTTATCTAAAGTCAATTGAATAGGCAATTTTTTTTGTCATACGTGAATGTACAATTTGGTCTTTGAGGTTTTTGTTTCGCCTATGGGCAAACATGGGACGCGGTAGTGTAGCATCCCCCTCTGAGTTGGCATTCAAAATATGCCAATGTTCACATACTGCTTGTCTCACTTTTTCATTTGCTGTCGAGTGTCTAGTGACACACACTAGCGTGGGTACTTGTTTAGGTGGATGATTACCAAGTAAGTGATCTCTATCGTAAAACCGGGCACGTTTGTATGCTTCTTGTATCAATCTTTTTGGATAACCACGTGTTATAAATTTAGCTTTCATCATCTCCGATCTGATGTCATAATCTGCAATATTGGTACAGTTTCTCCGCAAGCGTAGAAACTGGCCAAAGGGAATACTCTCTTTTTGTTTAGTCGGATGGAAACTTGTAAAATGTAATAACGTGTTTTTCGCACTTGGTTTCACATATAGATCTACTTCGAGGACATGATTATTTTCTTTAATTTCAATGTCCAGAAATTCAATGTGACTATGGCTTGTGTGGGCAGTGAATTTTAAATTATGATCACACACATTAATCCATAGTAGGAATTCAGAGAGTTGGCTTGAGTCATTTGTCAATATAAAGAATATGTCATCTATGAAACGAGCCCAATGTTTAATGGACTCGTAAAAAGGGGCTATTTCATTATATATATGCATGCTCTAAAAGTGGGCCACATATATATTTGCTACAGTGGGAGCGCAAGACGCTCCCATGCTTACTCCCTTTATTTGGCGGTACAAATCGCCATTAAAGTCAAAGGTGTTTTCTTCTAAGACTATTGCAAGAATTGCATTGATGAATTCTGGATTACAGTCTATGTGGAATCCATCTATAAACCAGGTCACTGCTGTGAGAGCCCCATCCTGCGGTATGTTACTATACAATGACTCAACGTCTAAGGTGACCAAGGTCTCTCTCAATCCATCAAATCGTAATCCTTCCACTGTTTGTATCATAGATTTAGTATCTTTAATATACGATGTTATTTTAGATACATGAGGGCATAGGATGCGATCTATATATTTTGAAATAGGCTCGGTGACTGAGCCTATAGTAGTCACAATTGGACGGTAGGGAGGGTCAAGACTGTTTTTGTGAATCTTTGGGACTTCATAAATGGCTGCCATTTTGGGATGTTTAATATTCAAAAAATCTAATGCTTTTTGGCAGATAATACCGGATTCCAATGCTCTTTTGGTTAAATTGAAGATTTTCCTTTGGACTCTGGAAGTAGGGTCTATTTTGACAGGTAGATAAAAATTAGTGTCTCTAAGGAGGTCTAACATAGTCTGAATGTATTTGTCAGTGTCTAAAACAACAATGCCCCCTCCTTTGTCGCATTTTTTTATTGTTATTTCCGAATTGCTGCGAAGAGCAACTAATGTTTTAAGTTCATCTTTATCTAAATTGTTAGGGCGGTAGAAAGTATGTTTCAAAGATGTTTTTAGACTATTGAGGACAGAGTTTTCAAATATCTCTACTTCAGGTCCCAATTGATCAAGACTCGGAGTAAATGTAGATATTGGGTGTAATCCTGAGCGTTTTTCTAAGCTTCCAACTATATCTTGATGGCATTCACCTATCTCGGAGAAGAATTTTTTTTACCGTATTTTACAGAAAAATGCCGTGATATCTTGGTACAATTCAAAGATGTTAATACCTGTATGTGGTACAAAGGTCAAACCCTTTGATAGAAGTGCAACCGTAGATTCTTGTAAAGGTTGTTTGGATAAATTGAATATAGGTATTTCTCTTACGGCCTCCAATACTGGGCATTTCGGGTGACTAGGTATTGTTAATTGTTTTGCTGGTAATTGCCCCGATTGAAGGTATCGTGATACCTGGGTTGATATCTCGGTCTCCTATCCAGTAAATTCTTGATTTTGTCCTGTATTCTTATATAGTTCAATTTATATAACTGTTGGTATTGGTCAGAGACATAAATCCCCAAGTATCTTATGGGGTCGGGTTTTGCTGCTTGCAGCTTAAGATTGGCAGGGAGAAAATCTATATCGGTATTCAATATTAGAATTTCTGTTTTATTTTGATTAATTTTATAACCCCCAATTAACTAGAATTTATTAAATTCCCTCATAGCCAGTTCCAAATTCTGGCTATTGGGTTTCAGATATAAAATGATGTCCTCCGCGAATAGCTTTAATTTGGCCATACCCAAGATTGGAGCATTGATTGCAGCATTATTCCGCATTCTTATGGCCAATGGCTCTATAAAGAACGTAAACAGCAAAGGGGAGATCGGGCACCCTTGTCTTGTCCCCCGATTTATTTTAACTATACCCGCCCATTTTGTATTTATTACTACCTGAGCATGGGCCCCCTGGTAAATATTGCGAAGCATTAAAATGACCTGGGGAGGGACGCCGAACCTCCCAAGAGCAAAAAACAGAGTGTTCCAATTTACCAGGTCAAAAGCTTTTTCTGCGTCAACCATCATAATACAAGCCGGGATTAGGTTAGTATTGCAGTAATCCATCGTCTGTATTAAAAATTTGGTGTTTTCTGACATAGATCTTCCTTTTATAAACCCGGCCTGATCTTCATGAATTATTTCCTGCGCAACAGATGAAAAACGCTGCGGCCAAGCTTTCATTAGGATCTTATAATCCCAGTTGAGGAGACTAATGGGTCTATAGGAATTGACGTCTTTTGGATTCTTATCCTTTTTCACAAAGCAAACAATGACCACCTCTTTCAAAGACGAGGGCACCTGCCTGCCATTTCCAATATGATTAAAGAGTTTCATCAAGGGTAAAATCAATTCTTTTGCAAATACCTTGTAGAATTCTATATGGAGCCCATTCTCACCACACGCTTTAGCTCCGGCCATAGATTTTACAGCAGCCAAAACTTCTGAGCTTTCTAAATCTGATTTTAGCTGGTCTGCCAAGGGGATGGATAGTCTTGGGAGATTTACGTTATTAAAATATTCCTGTATATTGCCTTCCCTGACCAGATATTCCATAGTATAGAGCTGTTGGTAATGTTCCATAAAAACCTGCGCAATCTCATCACTATTTGACACTTCGACTCCGTTCTTGGGGTCTATCACCTTCGAGATTAGAGCTTTCTCTTGTCTAGTTTTTGTAGAGCTAGCTAACAGTTTGCCAACCATTTGGCTTTCCTCATATACCCGTTGTTGATAGGTTCGGGAACTACTAATCTCTTCTAATAAAAAAAATTCCCTCAGAGCCTTTTTAGCGTCCTCGAGCTGATGTGAACATGGCGCAGTTCTCGAAGCCTGTGCCCTTTCCACAGCGAGCTGTAGTTCAGCTATTTTTGTTCATCGGGCTCTCGACTGGGCGGCCGAGAAAGAGATAATTTGTCCTTGTGCCGCAGCCTTGAACCCCCCCAGACCGCGAAAGGCTCCGCCGTCTCCTCGTTGATCCTAAAATATTCTAGGATCCATATTCTAAAACCCTCCACCCATTTTTGATCCTGGAGGAGGAGAAGATCCATCTGCCACCTGGATCGCTCCCCTCTTGCCTCGCCAATCTCAAATTCAAGCTGGATATAAGAATGATCAGAAAAGGAGTTAGTCCCAATGTCTGTCTTTAGGATGTTGAGAGATGTAGATGTTAAGAAGAAATCTATGCGAGATGCAGTCTGATATTGACGAGAGTGGCATGTATAACAGTTCTTGTCAGGGTTGGCTTTTCGACAAGGATCTACTAGTTGGTAGTCATACCTAATAGCTTCAAAGAGTCTTTTAGTTATTGGTTTCAATTGTTTTTTATTTTTATTTGAAGTATCCTTTTTTGGATCCTGTATATAGTTGAAATCCCCCCCAATAACAATCTGGCCAGGGACACCCATTAATACTTCATTGATCTTGTTCAAGCCCGAGGCGTCGTCCATAACCGGGCCATAGTAATTTACAAAATGTAAAATTCTCCCATTCAATCTCGCAGCTACCCATAACCATCTCCCCTGTGGATCCCTGCGAACTTGCTCAAATTCCCAAGGCAAATTTCTAGAGAAATAGATGGCTACCCCTCTCATAGCTAATCCTGCGGATGCATAAAAGGCATGAGAGAATGTCCTCGGTAAGTAGAGCTTAGGTGAATTAGACTTCAGATGAGTTTCTTGAAGAAACAAGACTTGGGGTGAAAAGGAGGCAAGCCATCTAATAAGCCCACCACATTTTTGTTTGTTAAGCATCCCATTTACATTGACTGACAAAATACTACACTTGTTAGCGATTTCTATTTCTTAAAAAAACTTGGTATCCACTCAAATGCAAAATCCTGTTTTCTCCGCCTTTTGCTCCCTTTGCTTCTGCTCTTTTCTCTGCTGAAAACCCCCCCAAGACATCCCCACCCCCCTCCCAGAACCAGAACCCCACCCCCCGAAATGTGGAAAACCCCACTAACCACGCTAGCCACAGTTCAGCCCTCCCTGCGAACCTAGTGGGTGTCATGGAGCTACACCCATGGTGACAGTACCTACCCCCAGTGATGAAGAAACTTAAACCTCTATACTATACGCACAAATCATTATCAACTTCTAGAAGAAATTTCTTTTAATAACCCCTGGGCATCTTCTAAGTTTGAAAAAATATGAAACTTCCCCTTCGCAAGAACACGAAGTTTTGATTGTTGTGCAATTGAGGCCTGGGCGCCCTGCGCTTTAAACAGATACAGCATCTTCACAAATTCCTTACGCCTACGCGCTGCCGCTGCTGACATGTCAGAGAATATGTGACATTTGGTAGTCTAATTAACAGAAAATTGTCTTTGCTGTATCGCCTTTGCCAGGACTCTCTCCTTGACACGAAAATCAGCAAAATGAATTCGGCAGAGGGTGAGCGGGAACTCGGTGTGCCCTTGTGATCGTTAAATCCCCATTAAATTCAGGAAGAACTTTTTGTTTTATAAACGTGTCAGTCCATTGGAGAGTTTGAGATCCCTCGATCCCTTCGGGAACCCCTACTATTCGAAGATTCGATCTCCGGGAGTGATTCTCTAACTCCTCGAGTTTGTTCTCCAAAAAGATTTTACTTTTTGCCGCTTCGTTTGCTTTCACAAACATGTTGCTCATCTGATCCTCCAGCTGTGCAATTCTTGTTTCAGCTTCCTGCAGTCTTGCTGGGAAACAAGCCACTGCTTCTTCAATTTTGCCTAGACGCTGATGGAGGGAGGCAATCTCAAATTCTTGTGATTTTTTCATCTCCCTAATCTCCTCCAAAATGAGGTTCAACATATCCCTTGTATCCATCTGTTGTGTTCTGCTCCCCTCTGCCGAGGAGTTACAGCTATCTTGAGAAGTCTTCCCGTCAGGCTTTTGATTCCCAGCTAACTGATCCTCAATCTCCAGACCGGTTCCATCAGTCCGCTGCTCCTGTAACTGGGGCAAAGGTAGAGCCTGTAGCTGGAGCTGGTTTTGCACCTCTGCTGGTGATATTTTTATAGCTTCAGGTAATGGTGATGCAGACTGGACCTGTTCTTGCGATGTACATGTTATTAGAGCTGGCGACGTTTCCAAGTAATTCCAAGAGCTTTCCTGATTTTGCGCTGCCGAGCCCCTTTTGGACGGAGGAGGTAGGGCCTGTTTAAGCATCTGGGCTTGAGGTAGGGGAGACGAGGCCTGAGATGCGGCCTTTGATGACTCGCCCAATGTTTCCTGTGATTTTATTGGAAAATTGGGGGGAGCCAAAAAAGATGCTTTTTTGAGAAAAAGAGGAAAGTCCTTAGCACTTTTCAACTCTTTCTTACGGCCCGCGGTTGTTGACACCTCTTGTTGTTCCCCTGCTAATGGTGTTGCTATGGACTCTTTCTCCCCTTCCAATGTCTCGTCCTCCAGTTGTACCGGGGATAAAGAATGTTCTTCTTCAGAGATTTCGAAGCTGGAGTTTAAGCCAGGTCGATTTATGGTGTGGTCGACTCTGGCAGCTTGCGCTGTCGCCTTTGCCTGGGCTAAGCGGGTCTTAGCTTTTAGCCCGGCTGCTGAATCGATCTTGGCTACTATGCTCGTAGGTTTCAAATGCTTTCTCATCTTCCCCTCTCTTTTTTACCCTTCTTTTCCTTTCAGGCTCAGTGTCCATATGTCCCAATTACGCCAAGTACCTCCCTAGTCGCCCAAAAGTTAGTGCCAGGCTTCTATGTTTGAATTGCTTTCATCCGTCTTAAACAACAACAAAAAAAAAAAGTTCCTCCAGCCTCCTGTCTCCTGCTTCAAGATCCTACCTCCTGTGGTTGAAGCATACATGAAGTCTCTCCTCCGGTGTTCTTGTCGTTCTTGCTGGATTACTCGCACAGAGCCATGTCAGACCTAATCAGCAAAAAACAGCCTCCAGACTGCAGACTGCAGCAAAGCTCAAAAACGCTCCGTGTCAGCCGCATCCGCATCCGTTGCATCAATCGCGGGGGGAGAAAGAGAGCCGCCGGCAGGAGCCGCGGACAGGAGCTCCGTTTTTCGCTGAGCCGTGCGGGACGCCGAAACTCCATTACTGGGGCGGGGCAGCGTCACCTGTGGCTACACGGAGTCGTGGTTCTCCGTAGCCATCCCCCTTGAGACTCATCCAGCCACTAGACTGGACACTAAACTTAATTAATTTACTATTCCCACTCCAATTAGTATTAATTAGGGGTAGGTGCTGCACACTAAATTTTATTAATTTACTATTCCCACTCCATTTATTATTAATTACAGGTAGCTGCTGCACACTAAAATTAATTAATTACTATACCCACAGAAATTACTGTAAAGTAAAAGGCGTTGCCAGACCTTTTACATATATATTTGTGTTTTCATATTAAAATTAATACAATATAACTAACTAAACTATACATAAAATTACAAATATTTGACAACACCTAGAATAAATTACTACACTATATAATTGAATAAATTATATATTTTGTATATGGTATAAATGTAAAATATTAATTTTTTAGGTAATTTGTAAAAATTTATATATTTTACTAAATATTTTATTTCATATATAAATAATATAATATCTACATTAAATACCTAAATATAAATATTTCAATTTTAAATTGTAATTTTTGTAAAAAAATTATAATTTTGATTGAATATTACAAACATTTCCACTTCATTTTAAATTTTTAATTTTTATTTCATAACAAATGAAA
Organism: Calotriton arnoldi; assembly: GCA_963921515.1. Lineage (NCBI taxonomy): Eukaryota > Metazoa > Chordata > Amphibia > Caudata > Salamandridae > Calotriton > Calotriton arnoldi. Next base: position 2,471,842 of record CAWUFW010000874.1, on the reverse strand, counting down.
TATTCAATAATTTTCAATACTACATTTTTTAACTTCTTAAAAGATATTAATTATTAATATTTAAATAAAGATAAATATTAATTAATTAAAAATTTACACTGTAAACACATTATTTTTCGAAATTTTTGTAAATGATAATTATTTATTTTAGTTTTTTGAAATATTTTAATAAATGTATAAAACAGTAACCAACATTACATCCTATAAACGCAATTCCAAAATTATAAAACAATACATGCAATATACAAATAAAATATAACCAAATTTGAATATATAAACTACAAATATTTTTTACATTTCATTTAATAATTTATAAAACACTCCCCACCCTTATCCCCTATAAATACAACATCCCACTCCTAAAAAAAAATTGTCAAAATTCTAAATTATATTTTCTAAATTATAAAATTTAATTTAGAATTTATTATAAATTTAAATGAATTATTAAAAAACACTGCCCACCCTTATTCCTTATAAACCCAACATCCCACTCCTAAAAAATATTTTTCTAAATTCAAAATTAATATTTAGAAATTATAAATTTAAATTTTGAATTTATTAAACTTAAAATCAATTATTTTAAAACACTCCCCACCCTTATCCCCTATAAACCCAACATCCCGCTCCTACAAAATATTTTTCTAAATTCGAAATTTATATTTATAAATTATAAATAAAAATTTTGAATTCATTAAAATTAAAATCAATTATTTTAGAACACTCCCCACCCTTATCCCCTATAAACCCAACATCCCGCTCCTAAAAAATATTTTACAAATTTAGGGGCCTATTACGATGGCGGGCGGAGACACGACCGCGGTGCCGGCGGTGGCGTTAACACCCATTTACCGCACGCCGCCAGCGGTCTTCACGCCCGCCATATTAGGATGGCCACACATTGCACATTTCCCGCCCGCTGCGATGCGACGCCGACCGCCATCAAAGTGCGCCCGCCACCGCGGCGGAGTGAGCCAATTACCACACACCGCTGTGCGGAATGACGTCCCGTACGCCGAAGATATCACGATGCCGGAAACAGGGCAGCGCACGGCGACGGTGAAACCGCACAGCGAAAGATGGTGGAGACATCACAGCGGAGACAGAAAAGAAACACCCGGGACACACCGCGATGGATCCTGCCCTACACGCCTTCCCGGTGCTGTACATGATACACCACCTGCAAGTTATCCACCGCCGCGGACGCCTCCGCAGGTACGTACAGACACAACAGTGCAAGTAACACAATACACAGCTCCAGGGTAGAAAAACATCGCATGGGAACACCACACACCCCTGTGGGGACAGGCACACAGCCATCACTGCACACACACATGTCCCACCTGTCACAAAAACATCTCGCCACATACTGCCCACCCATGTACCGCATTCATGAACAAATGTCCCGGTCACGTCACCGCCGCGGTCAGTGTGCATGAAACCATGCACACAACGCAGAGCACAGGGCCAGCGCATGCCAAGGGCACCGTACAAATCGCACAGAGCCACAACTCCATCCACAACACACCAGCTACCTCCCTGAAGGGACACAACATGTGCCTCACAAGTGCCACTCCTGCACAACAACCACACAACTACAGCCACACCATGCCCCACGTCCCAACAAATGCATATACAGCCACAGCAGGACCCTTTGCAAAGGAACACATAGCACAGAAGCCCAGGCCCCAGCCAACACACACACCACAACAACATCACACACAAGCCAAGAACACTGAGGCCAGGCACAAAATGTACACACACACAGATGAGGACCAAACACTTCACTACACACACTACCTGACAAGTCACACACACACACACCACCCTGACTCACAGCTACATACACACACCACATGCCAGCAGTAATGGAGGACAACATATAGGAAAGCCAAAGTGAGGTGCCCACAAATGGAAGGGCAGTGACACAACCATCAAGCATGTGTGATGCACATGCAAGACAAGACACATGTGAGAACACACACAGCCCATCACAGCACACATGGCTGACACAGTCAGTCAACACAAACCACGGTCATCCCAATGCAACAACTCCTGGAGACAGCAAGGACACCCATGTATAGGCACAGGGATGTAAGGAAGGCCCTGAACTCAAACACTGACCAGTCACACATAGGCATCCAAATACTGGACAAGACAATGGGGCCGATTCCGATCTCGGCCGGTAGGGCTCTGAATCGGATTCGGCTTTACCGGATCCGATTCAGAGCCCTAATTTTCGACCGAATCATACGTGCGTCCGGGCGAGCGAGTACGATGCGTGCGCTCGGGAAATCTCCGACCGACTCGTTCGCAGGACCCGACCGCTCCGACCGACTCGCACGGGGACGACTCGCACCGCGCAATGGAGACGTTCCCCGGCCGGGTAAGTACGATGCGCATCGCGACGGCTCCGACCGACTCGCGCAGTCCGGCTCCAAGGAGCTGTCGGAGCCGCACTTTGGGGGTCCGTGTCGGACCCCCCTGGAAGCGTAGGCACGCGAGTCGCACACAGGGGGGACCCATGGGTCCCCCTTACACGTGCATGTACGGCGCGACCCGCACCGACGCGAACACGCTGTAGGGGGCGCCCTTGTTTGCGTCGTGCCCATTGAGTCAATGTGAGCCCATGTACGCGTCGTACGACTGGCTCCCATTGACTTCAATGGGAGTCCGACCGAATCGAGTCCGATGGCATACGTGCTCATTCGGTCGGACTGCTAGAGTCCGATTTGGTCGGAAATCTCTCCGGGTCCGGCTCGGTCGGAGAGATTTCCGGCCCGAATCGGAATCGGCCCCTATGTCTGCTGCACAACCCACAGGGCCCAGTGACACACTACAGGACAGCCAAGCACAAGTAGGATATGTCACACATACCTCCTCCCACAACAGCAACACACAATATTGCCATGTGCACAAAACACAACCACAGGGCTAAACAAGTACACATACAGGCACACCACTCCAGGGTCACACATGGCAGTAGTTGACAATGCAGGTGCACACATATCCACAGTCACAACAAAGTCACCCCCTTCACACCATACACTTCTCCACCACCCAAGTGCACACATTGGAAGTAAGCCATGGGACCTGGATAACTCATCACCACAAGATGTCCATACACCGACACTGATTGGCACACAGAAAGGAAGCTCACACAGACCCCATGACCCTGGCCTGCCTGCCTGTAAGCCTGTGCCCAAACTTCCACCCTGTGCTGCCATTGCCCACAAACCTGACATGTGTCCACCATAGATAACATGAGCCAAGAAGGAAGATGACTACAAGATTTAATTGCCAACCACCTGCACTGCACCCATAAGTATCACAGTCATGTAGAAATGAAGTGCCTCCCACCCGTGCAAAAAAATGAAATGTGACACAACCCATTGGCAATGTCGAAGTGGCATACTGAGCCTGTGACACAGTAAACCATGCACACACAGAAACAACTTAATTCAGGAAGGACACTGACACAACTCACTGCAGGACCAACTGTGTTTATTCACAATTTGCATATTGAGACAAATAATTTGGGCAACAGCAAAGCCAGTGGGCATTTCAATATGCACAGTATTTACATGAGAAGCTGCACAGGCAGGGGGCAAACAGCAGTGAACCACAAGGCAAGTACAATGTGCAGAGTAGTTACATCAGAAGCTGCACAGGCAAGGGGCAAACAGCAGTGAACAACAAGGACAGTGGCCAGGACACAGTGCAGGTGAGGTACATGAGAAGCTGCACAGGCAAGGGGCAAACAGCAGTGAACAACAAGGCCATTGGCCAGTACAATGTGCAGATGAAGTCCATTAGATCCTGCACAGGCAAGGGGCAAATAGCAGTGAACAACAAGGCCAGTGGCCAGTACAATGTGCAGATGAAGTCCATGAGAAGCTGCACAGCCAGGGGGCAAATAGCAGTGAACAACAAGGCCAGTGTCCAGTCCAAAGTGCAGATTAAGTCCATGAGATCATGCACAGGCAAGGGGCAAACAGCAGTGAACAGCAAGGCCAGTGGCCAGTCCAATGTGCAGATTAAGTCCATGAGAAGCTGCACAGGCAGGGGGCACACAGCAGTGAACAGCAAGGCCGGTGGCCAGTCCAATGTGCAGACTAAGTCCATGAGAAGCTGCACTGGCAGGGGGCACACAGCAGTGAACGACAAGGCCAGTGGGCAGGACAAAGTGCAGAGTGAGTCCATGAGAAGCTGCACAGGCAGGGGGCACACAGCAGTGAACGACAAGGCCAGTGGGCAGGACAAAGTGCAGAGTGAGTCCATGAGAATCTGCACAGGCAGGGGGCACACAGCAGTGAACAGCAAGGCCAGTGGCCAGGACACAGTGCAGGTGGGGCACATGAGAAGCTGCACAGGCAAGGGGCACACAGCAGTTAACAGCAAGGCCAGTGGCCAGTCCAATGTGCAGATTAAGTCCATGAGAAGCTGCACAGGCAGGGGGCACACAGCAGTGAATGACAAGGCCAGTGGGCAGGACAAAGTGCAGAGTGAGTCCATGAGAAGCTGCACAGGCAGGGGGCACACAGCAGTGAACAACAAGGCCAGTGGGCAGGACAAAGTGCAGAGTGAGTCCATGAGAAGCTGCACAGGCAGGGGGCACACAGCAGTGAACGACAAGGCCAGTGGGCAGGACAAAGTGCAGAGTGAGTCCATGAGAAGCTGCACAGGCAGGGGGCACACAGCAGTGAAACACAAGGCAAGTACAATGTGCAGAGTAGTTACATCAGAAGCTACACAGGGAATGTATGCAACTCTACCATGCCATGCCCAGCAACAGAGTAATGGGCCTGACAATGGGCATCACACGCACCCCTGTGGACAGACAGGTGTGTGAGGGTGACCACCACTCAGATGGGGCTGTCTGTCGGACTTGGAGCTGACTGTGTGTTGGGGTCAGTTGGAGGACTGCCCTGGGCAGTGGGAGTAACAACTGTGGAAGAGCCAACTGTACATGTGGTAGCTGGGGGGCTGCTTGGACCAGGTGGGGTGGTGGCCCAGGGAGGTGGACTCATGCCCTGGTGAGACACAGTGTGTGCCGGAGATTGTGGAGGGGTGCCTCTCCACTTCTTGGGAATCCTGAAAGGCTTCCCTGTCTGGGGATTGAGGGGAACTGGGGCAGACACAACAGGTGACCCCAACACCAAAGCTGATTCTGGTGTGGATGGTGACCCCCCCTCTGGGGACATGCTGGAACCCGCTGTGCGCTTGCCTGGTGTTTGCCGCCGCCCTGCCTCCCTCTGTCCACCAGCTTTGCCCCCTACAGTGTCCTCCCGTGCTGGCTTCACAGGGTTTGGGATGGGAGTGGAGGTCAAGGATGGATTATCCATGGGGCCCTCATCCTGTGAAATGTTTGCAGGCAACACCTTCTCAGTGTGTGTGGAAACTGTCTTTTTGCCTCTGCGAGACGTCTTTGGGACAGGGGAGTCTTTGGCAGGGGAGGAAGGTGAGGCCTGTGACCCTGATGCTTTTTTCTTTGCTTTGTTCCCCTTGCTGTCGCCTGATGGGCTTTTCTCTCGGCGCTCTGGGGTGGCCTTACTCTTATGTGGGGATGGTGTTTGCGCCCTAGTACGCTTGGGTTGCTGCTGCTCCTGTGTGCTGCGGGTTCTGTATCGGGACTTTGGGGTCCGTTGGGCATTGTCACTGTCGTCAGAGGTGCACAGTGACACGGGGCCGGACCGAGTGCTGGGAGCCGCTCCCTGACTATGTGCCTGTTGCAGGGCTGCTGTCACAGTTGATGACAAGGACTGCACAGTCTGGTGTAGCCCACCTACGTCGGAATGTAAGCCCTCCATGAAAGCTATAACCTGCCCCAACTTTTTGTCGTGCTCTTGGAAGGCATTGAGAAGTGCTGTCTGCCCCACACACAGCTGGCGCAATAGCTCGACTGCTTCTGCACTGAGGGCAGCAGGGCTGACATGGGCTGGGGCAGCTGTGCCTGGGGTGAAGGTGACTCTTCCCTTCCTACTCGTGCGGACACGGGCAGCACCAGTGGAGGTTGAAGGGAGGCTGGGCACTGGACGCTGTGTGGCGGAAGAGGAGGCAGAGTCCCCGTTCCCTGTACCCCCCAACATGGATGTGTCACCGCTGGCGTCAGATGAGGTAGAGCTTTGTGTCTCCAGCTGTGAATCCTCTAGCAGACTCCTGTCCCCCTCCTCGGCGCTGGTCACATCTGTGTCAGTCAGCTCCGGTGCGGCTGTTGCACTGGAAGCCTCACCACTGGTGTCCGTCCCCTCTCCCTCTGCAAATACGGGAGCTGCTGCATAGGAGAGAGAAGTACTGTGAGATGAGTGGCATCAACAGAACTAACACGTGCCAATACATCTGCATCCTAGAAAGATGTGTGCAGCACATTGCATGCCACCCTGTGCACACATATATCTTGCCACCCAAAATTTCTACACAACGGTGCATGTCCGCCACACATCCTTCCATAAGTGCCCCAGGTGATTCACACAGCACACCATCCTGCAGTTGGCTCACATCAGACACAGCCCCAAAATGGCCTGTGCACACACACTGTCCCGATGTTGGCAAGGATGAACACCACGACATGGTGCACATCACCTACATGTGTGGAGCAGTAGGGGACCACACAGACTACAACATACCAGCCCACAATGACCCTGCACACATGCCATCCACCATATCGAGTCCATGGGCACATCTACTGTTGCACATTGGCCTCAGATGTCTGACTGGCAGACATCTGAGGTCTGGAATTGCACGCATTCATTGAAACGCATTCACAGTTGGCACACTGGCATTCCCATCCATCAGAATTCACACACTACCCCACAGCAGAAGGTACCTGAAGGCCACAACTCCAAATGTAAGAGAGATGCACAGTGCTAAAACTCACTTCATGAAGCGCCGTTTGGGCAAAAGCATGGCACATACACCCAGCACAGAGGCCACTCACAAAACATTGCACACATAACCAACGTCACACAGCTGACAATTTGCACACTCTGTAGACACATGCACCCACTCCCAGCCAAAGGCAGCCTGCAACACATACTCACCCCTGGCTCGCTGCTGATGCTCCTTCAGTCGTCTGTCCAGCTCAGGTTGTGTGACAGCCAGGATGCGGGCCATTAGTGGTGTCATGCTGCGCCTAGCCAACCTGCCAGTCCGAGGAAGCAGCCCCAGCGTCATCTCGGCCACGTTCTTGCTCAGCCGGCAGATGTCGTCCCACCTTTTATGACAGTGGTTGCGCCTTCGGTTTGACACACCCAGATCCCGGACTCTGGAGGCAATGGCCCTCCACACGGCTTTACGCTGGTGGACCTTCAGCTGCAGGCATGGGAGACAAGAGGGGTGAGGTTCCAGTGACACAGTGCACAATAACAACACAACGAAAATGCAGTAGCACGACAGTGACTCATCCAAAACTCCAGCTACAACTGTCACATAGCCAACAATTGCTCTGAACATGGTGCAATGTCATTGGTCAATCAGACGTACAGGCATGCATGTTCGATGGTGGACACAGTACCTCCACATCCCATTCACATGCAGGATACCAACACAGCAAGCAACGTGTAGTCTGCCTGCAGCTACTGTCTGCAGTTACCTACAACTACACATAGAGAAGATAGCAAAACATGTGTCTTGTTGTTGGACTCACTGTGTCCAACACTGCGCAGACCTAAGTGTCCTAGCCCTGTGAAAGCCTCACTGTGTCCTGGAACTCACATAGAGTGACAACAACTGTCATACACACACCCTTCTCCCACGCCTGCTCCTGTGCAATCTACATGGCAGAGATGGGACTTAGATGAAGAGGCGTGAGCCAAACACACATGGTACACACTGTACATGCAGTGATGTGGACATGTGGCATTCGGTGGGGACTGTGCAGGGCAGGTGGACTGACACTGAGTGGGTTAATTGGGAGCAACACAGCCATTCACACAAACGCTAACTGGCCAGACTCCTGCATCACCAAAATGCAGCTGCACTGTATGACTGACACTACAGGACATGTCCCTCTACTCAGGATAGGCATGCAGGGTAACGTGTGAAAGAGCCCACCAAGCCCTTCCCGCTGTAGTAAACATGATAGGCAGTGCATGTCAGAGCCCCACAACCACTGACACATACCAAAGCACCTCCACCCCACGTGTGCACACCCTGCACTCTCACTCACAGTCTGGGAGACTTACCACGACATTAGGGCCGCCATAAAGCTTTGGGTACTGTGCAAGCACCCGTCTACCAGGACCCCAAGCTCCTCACTGGTGAAGGGACTGGCACGGATCTTCTGAGTCCTCGACATCACAATGGACATGTGGCAGCAGCAGCACGTTGAGGGTGGCAGTCAGCAGTCCCTTGAGGCAGCAGGTGCAGGGTGGCAGCCAGCAGTCCCTTGAGGCAGCAGGTGGAGGGTGGCAGCCAGCAGTCCCTTGAGGCAGCAGCAGCAGGTGGAGGGTTGTCAGTCAGCAGTCCCTGGTAGCTGTGGGAATGCGGTGCGCCCTCCCACACATATATAGGCCCCTGGGGCTGTGTCAGTGGTCCCAGGGTGCTGCAATTGGTGTACCAGGTCTGCCTCATTCAAATACATCCAATGTCCGCCTCCGCGGTGGCGGTGCACGCCTACCGCGATTTTCAAACTCGCATCAGGCTACCGTGAGGCTGCTTCCCATTGGCTGCAGGGGCATGGTCCATGCCGGTGACACACCGTAGGGTGCATGTGCGCGCTACCGCGGTGGTGCATCTTTTGAATGCCTCCAGTGACCGCCTCCGTGGGGGTGGTGCACGCCTACCGCGATTTTAAAACTCGCATCAGGCTACCGCGAGGCTGCTTCCCATTGGCTGCAAGGGCATGGTCCATGCCGGTGCCACACCACAGGGGCCAGGCGGTAGGCACCGCTATATGTCTACCAGACAGTGCCTGGAGTGACTGTGATTTGGGTCGCAGTGCATGGTGACCGCCATTGTCACATACAAATCTGGCGGTGTCACCTGCGATCGTGCCTGGGTTATGGGCGGTGCCACACCACAGGGGCCAGGTGGTAGGCACCACCATATGTCTGCCAGACAGTGCCTGGAGTGACCGTGATTTGGGTCGCGGTGCATGGTGACCGCCATTGTCACATACAAATCTGGCGGTGTCACCCGCGATCGTGCCTGGGTTATGGGCGGTGCCACACCACAGGGGCCAGGCGGTAGGCACCACCATATGTCTGCCAGACAGTGCCTGGAGTGACCATGATTTGGGTTGCAATGCATGGTGACCACCATTGTCACATACAAATCTGGCGGCGTCACCCGTGATCGTGCCTGGGTTATGGGCGGTGCCACACCACAGGGGCCAGGCGGTAGGCACCGCCATATATCTGCCAGACAGTGCCTGCAGTGACCGTGATTTGGGTTGCGGTGCATGGTGACCGCCATTGTCACATACAAATCTGGCGGTGTCACCCGCGATCGTGCCTGGGTTATGGGCGGTGCCACACCACAGGGGCCAGGTGGTAGGCACCGCCATATATCTGCCAGACAGTGCCTGGAGTGACCGTGATTTGGGTTGCGGTGCATGGTGACCGCCATTGTCACATACAAATCTGGCGGTGTCACCCGCGATCGTGCCTGGGTTATGGGCGGTGCCACACCACAGGGGCCAGGCGGTAGGCACCACCATATATCTGCCAGACAGTGCCTGGAGTGAGCGTTAATGGAGTTGTGGAGTAGCTGTGCTGCACCTAACGTGTCCTCCAGCTCTCTGCATAGGCCAACATGTACAGTGCCCAGTGTCTCAACAATTGAAGGGTCCTCATGAGGGCAAATGCACAAAAGGGACATGTCACTCCATGTCACCAACACATACCATATATGGGTCGCCAGTACATTGCATGGTCACATACACTCGCACATGTCACATGTGCTGTGTAATGAAATGTAGACTGTCCAGTTAATGTGTTGCATAGCATATGTAGATAATGGTCAATGTCTGTGTGTGCAATGTAATGCACACTGTCGTCTCATTTACTGAACTAGGGGCATCAGCAACTGGCACATTGTCCAATGCACATGCACACACGTGTCCCCCACGCTCAGCTGGTGGTCAGTGTGTAGTTGAAGTGTGCCATGTGCAACCTGTTTTGGTAGGTGTATCAGGGCCAGCAACATGGTGTGTTCGGGTAGTATTGCAATTAGTGACATATGCTGGGGGTCATACTCACAGGTATGCACACATTTCTGTTAGTACATCACACTGTGCATGCGAATGAGCCGGAGGGGTGCACAGATGATTGCTGCTGGTAAGGGGACAGGTGTACGAGTAGTGTGCCTGATGTGTACCTACTTGTGAAGTGCCCTGTCGGTTAATGGTGCATGTTGTAAGACTTGGGAATGTGTCTGTAGAAAAAATTGATGTGATGCACATTTCATGGTCTTCTGCATTGACATCTGTGCACTTTGATCTGTCCTAGGAGGAGGAGGCCCAATATCCATCGTCCGTTCACAGTCCTGGCAGACATGGAGAATGAGGATATAATCCGCAAATTCATGCTGGACCGACAAACCTTGCAGAACCTATGTGCCATGTTGGAGCCCCACCTGCAGCCACGTCGGACATATCCAACAGCTTTCACCGCAACATCTAAGGTGATGGCATGCCTGCATTTCTTTGCAACAGGCTCATTCCAGCACACGGTCGCAAGTGCAGGTGGGATGTCACAGCCGATGTTCAGCATGGTGCTGAGGGATGTCCTGTCGGCCATGATGCTGTACAAAGACAGATATATCCATTTTCCCAGGGGGCCTGAGTTGGTGGCTGTGAAGGGCGATTTCTATGCCCTTGGACATATCCCCCATGTCATTGGTGCAATTGATTGCACACATGTTGGGCTTGTGCCACCACAGGCACGTGAACAGGTTTACCGCAATTGGAAGCATTCACACTCGGTAAATGTTCAAGTGGTGTGCCTGGCGGACATGATCATCTCACACGTGTGTGCCAAGTTTCCCTGTTCAGCCCATGATGCCCACATCTTGCGCAGCAGCATCGTTCCTCAGTTGATGGCCAATCTGCTTCCTGAGCGTGCATGGCTTGTGGGTGAGTATGCATAGTGGATTACAGTGGTGTGTGTGTGTGACATGCTGTTGTGTTGCATTTTGGGACTGCAAGGTTAATCTGTGTCTCTCACACCCAGGTGACTCGGCATATCCAAACCGCCCGTGGTTGCTGAGCCCATTGCGGAACCCCGTCACGCCAGCTGATGTGCGATACAATGATGCCCATGGGAGGACACGGCGTGTGATAGAACGGACATTTGGTCTCCTAAAATCAAGATTTCGGTGCCTGGACCGTACTGGGGGGGCCCTTATGTACTCACCAGGGAAGGTGTGTCAGATAGTGGTGGCATGCTGCATGCTCCACAACCTGGCCATTCGCAAGGCAATACCCCTGATCCTGGATGACGATGATGAGCAGCCAAGGCCGCCGCCTGCAAATCAAGCCGGATCCAGTGACGAGGGCAGTGGAGAGGAGGAAGGGGTCGACATGCGTCGACAGCTCATCACCCGCTACTTCACTTGAAGGTGAGTGACGATGTAGAAGGGACAAAATGGTCTGATGGTGTTGCTGTTGCTGTGTGGGTGTATGTGAGCTTGCTGACTGCAGCTTGGTGTTGACTCATTGCTGCCTGCCAATGTATGTGTGATTGGTTAGTGTGATACAGATTGTCTATATGGTGACTGTTGCTCTGTGTAAAGTTTGTAGATCTGAGTACCTTGTTGACAAGTGTTGTGTGATGTGTGCAATGCCACACCCATACAAGTGACTCTTGTTCTGTGGTTTTCCCTAGGTCCCTTCAGCATCTCACTTGTTACCTACATTCCATTCCCCTGGACCATGTCCTACACGGTGAAGGTTGCACATCCTGTATTAAAGACGGAGCAGACACAACAACATGTGTGTAAGGTGTATTTATTTACAACTGTGACATGCGAGGGTGGAGAAAATGTGAAGGGGGAATTGAAGAAGTGAGTTGACAGTCATGGTAAATGAGATACTTGAGTAGTCCCCACAATGATGTGGAGACCCAGTCCAACAGATGGATGCCATTCACATGGCAGTGTGGTGAAGGATAGTCCAAAAGGTCAATGCAGTGGTGCAGTGGTCTGCCATCATGGCTGGTTCGGGGACTAGCGTTTGGCAGGTGCTTTGGCACGTGAGTCCCCCTGGTCTTTCCTTGGACGGCCCCTCTTGCGCTTGACTGGAGGGGCCACTGCTGCAGGGGCAGTGGTGTCTGAGGACTCACCCCCTCTGTGGACGCAGGGGAGGATGATGAAGTGTCATCCTGCTGCCCAACAGGGGGAGGCGGAGGGGTAGAATGTTGCGCTTGCCTGTCCCTCAGAACCGCCACTAGCTGCCCCAAGAGGTCCACAATCTGTCCCATGCGTGTGTCCATGGACCTCAGCAGCAGGAAGTGCTCCCAAGATTCTTCCTCTAACCGGCCCATTCGTCCCTGGGCCTGTTGGTATGCCCCAAGGACTCTGTCGATGTGGCCCAGGGCTTCCGTCCCAGGATCAGTTCCCCTCTGCATGACCCTGTCCCGACCAGCTGCACTGCTGCCACGGTCCTGTCCGGTCCTCACATTGGCCCGCTGCATCCTCTCCCTGGCCTCCGCAGTCGATGTGGTGGGCTGCTCAACCCCTGGGGCAGGGAGGGTGTTGCGGACAGCTGTGGTGGTGGTGGTGGTGGTAGTAGTGGTTGACACACAGGCCGTGACAGCAGCTGTCAGAGGATGGTCAGGGGCTGCAGCTGATGTGGTTGGGGGGACAATGGGTGCCTGGGACTGGTTGCAGCCTGCCACACCAGATGGGCCAGCGTGGAGCTCCTCATCCAAGGAATCCAGGGAGTCCTCATCCAGTTGTCTCTGTTCCGGGGGGGGGGGACTGGCTCTGCAGGGTGGTGTTATCCTCTGCAGTGAGTTCTTGGTCACCTGTGGGTCAGATGAGAAATGGTCATTGTGTTGCACCCATCAAAGTTTGTGTTAGCAGTGTTACATCAACTGTTTGTACATCCAGCAGTTGTTCACTGTACAAATTAGCATTGACCGACATCCAGTGATGCATTACAAGCTGTTGTGGTACATACATTACTTGTCCATATTGGGAGTTGTCAAGACATGACATGCACAATATAATTTTTTGACATTGACAGTCTCATGTTGGCATCCTGTTATTGATCAATCATATGTCATCCATTTACGCGTATGTGTCACTTGTAGAGCCCTTGCAGCGGTTTACTCTGCACAGTGAGTGAGCATTGTAGTTTCATGCATACCTTTTCAATGTGGTGTAGATATCTGTATTTGCAATTCCAGATGTGCTTAAGTTTGCTTTAATTAGATCCTAGGTGGTCTGGACCACTGCTACTGTCAGATGGCATGTAGTGGTGTGCATGGTTGTGCTCGGAGTTCCATCGACATGTGTTTCAGTCATTCACACTTTGGTTGCTGTCACAGTTTCATTTTCTTAGGTGTGTGCACACTATAGTTGCCAATGCTATCTGGGTGTGCAGTTGTGCATTGAGAGGCCTGGTGTCCTATGCCAACATGTTTTTTTAAATGCATATCTGGCTGCATGTTGTGGCTGTTGATATGTTGTGTTTGCTGTGTTTTCCTTGTATTTGTGAGACCTCTCTGTGTGTGTAGGATGAGGGCTTCCATCTTGGTCCAGTGCGGGACAAGTCAGCAGGATATGTCCACATGCCAGTTCTTTTGAAGTGTACATTGCCATGACTGACACATGCATGTTGGTGCCAGGAAGTAATGGGTCTTGTGTGCTGGCGGTCAGGTGGGCCCGTGTGAGTTGTTGTGCAAGCTTCCCAGCCCCACACACCCCGACCTGTGAGATGCGGTTACCTACCTGTAAGTTGGGTGGGTAGCATACATTGCCTGCCACATGCTTCTTATTGGGGGTGTAGTGTCCCATCCTCCATAGTGGTGGAACAGCATGCATGTTGCATTTTGTGGGACGGATAGCCAAACACACTACACCGTCTCACTGTGAAGATGGCTAACTACCGTTTGAGGTGAAGGTGAGCAATGACATGGCTATGTGACTTGGTAGAAATCTTTGGATGGAATGTGCGTGTGGTGAGCATGATGTGTATGTGGTTTTTGTACCCATTGATTTCAGATTACATTTGGTCATGGAATATAGCCCCCCATCACTGTTGTCCCAGCTATCTGGCTGTGGGGTTCACTCCCCCGACATTTGAAGGCACAATAGGGCAAGGGGTATAGTCTCGTAGCACAGTGGTGACACACAGCAGGGTGAAGATCTCACCCAGCATACATTTCCACACTGTCATGGTTTCATGGTATTTGTGGACCTGAGAACATGAGCCCAGTACTGGTGAAGCAGTTGTTCCAGGGCATCCATACACTGACATGTTGTGGTCAACGGTGGTGTGTGTGTGAGATGTACTCAGCCCTGTGCAGACAATGTGTGGTTTTGGGGCCAGACTATACCAGCACTGTTCAGACAGACAGTGTGAGATGTGAACATTGTCAATGCATACACACATTGGTGGTCCAAACAAGACACCTTTGACAATTTAATTCAGACAAGGTGCTGTTCTGCAATTCAGTGCAGCACTGTGGTAGCTGGGTGTGTTGCAGGACATTTGGGATGTGCTTAGTTTAGCATTGTGAGTCCCAGCTGCAGTGTAGTTTTTGGGTGCACTGCACTTCCACTGTTTACATTGCAACACTGTGGTATGACATGGGTGATTTGCACTTTGCCATACAAACGGCCAGACACTGCTGCAGGGCAGCATGATCGTTGTTAGTGTTGCAGTGTGTGATGCCTGGCACAGTGTACACAATGTGGGTCAATCTTGAACAGAGACTTGTGCATGGTGACTACAACACAACTGTTTTGCATTATTTGTGTTGGTGACTGTGGACTAAGTGGCATGGTGTCATGTGCGGCTGCACAGATGTCACATGCCTATGAGTGGGACTAGTGCTCCATCCTGCTCAGCTGTGGGCCAAGGGGGCCTGGTGGGAGTTGTAGTGCAGGCCTCCCAAACACCCACCTACCTCCCGGTAAAGATGGCTACCTACCTGTTAGGTGAGGGTGTAGCACACAATGGCTGAGGCATGCTTCTGGGTGGGGGCAGTGCTCCATCCTGCTCAGCTGTGGGCCAAGGGGCCTGGTGGGAGTTGTAGTGCAGGCCTCCCAAACACCCACCCACCTCCCTGTAAAGATGGCTACCTACCTGTTAGGTGAGGGTGTAGCACACAATGGCTGAGGTATGCTTCTGGGTGGGGGCAGTGCTCCATCCTGCTCAGCTGTGGGCCAAGGGGGCCTGGTGGGAGTTGTAGTGCAGGCCTCCCAAACACCCACCCACCTCCCGGTAAAGATGGCTACCTACCTGTTAGGTGAGGGTGTAGCACACAATGGCTGAGGCATGCTTCTGGGTGGGGGCAGTGCTCCATCCTGCTCAGCTGTGGGCCAAGGGGGCCTGGTGGGAGTTGTAGTGCAGGCCTCCCTATTCCACTGACACCTCCCTGTAAAGATGGCTACCTACCTGTTAGGTGAGGGTGTAGCACACAATGGCTGAGGTATGCTTCTGGGTGGGGGCAGTGCTCCATCCTGCTCAGCTGTGGGCCAAGGGGGCCTGGTGGGAGTTGTAGTGCAGGCCTCCCAAACACCCACCCACCTCCCTGTAAAGATGGCTACCTACCTGTTAGGTGAGGGTGTAGCACACAATGGCTGAGGTATGCTTCTGGGTGGGGGCAGTGCTCCATCCTGCTCAGCTGTGGGACAAGGGGGCCTGGTGGGAGTTGTAGTGCAGGCCTCCCAAACACCCACCCACCTCCCTGTAAAGTTGGCTACCTACCTGTTAGGTGAGGGTGTAGCACACAATGGCTGAGGCATGCTTCTGGGTGGGGGAGGGCTACTTCCTGCTCAGCTGTGGGACAAGGGGGCCTGGTGGTAGTTGTAGTGCTGGCAGCATGTACACATGTACCCATGGTGATGTTACTAACTACCTTTGGGGGGCTTCAGGGGGAGTGTCTGTTGTATCTGTGAGAGATGTGTTGGGGGAGTGTTGTGCACATGAATGAATTTGAACCTAGGAGGTATTATTTTGTAATAGTGCAAGACAGTACATTTGTGTGATGTTAGGCATTTGTTTGTACTTACCAGCCTCCACTCCCCCGGGTATTCCTGAGAGACTCTCTGGATGTAGAATGCCAAGCACCTTCTCCTCCCATTCAGTGAATGTTTTGAGTGGAACGGGAGGGCCACTGCCTGTCCTGTGAGCCAGCTCATGGTTCTTGGCTCTCTTCTTTTTGACCACTGCCTTCAGATCGTGCCACCTCTTCGCGATTTCATCTCTATTGCGTGGCACGGTCCCTACTGCATTGACCTTCTCTACTATCCTTCTCCACATTTGCGTCCTTGTTGCTAGTGGTGTCTGTTGGACCTGGTTACCAAACAATTGTGGTTGTACCCTGATTATCTCATCAACCATGACCCTCAACTCACTCTCAGTGAATTTGGGCATTCTCTGTGGTGACATGGTGTGTGATGTGTCAAGATGTTTAGGGTGCAGGTTTGGGAGTGGTAGTGGTGGTTGTGATGTGTATGGTGTGTGCTGTGCAAAGGTGTTAGAGGTGCAGGTGTGGAAGTGGTGGTGGTGGTGGTGATGTGTGTGTGTTGTGCAGATTTGCCTCTCCTGTCATCTGTGGTGGATGTCCCCTCAGTTGTGGAGTTTTGCAAAGGATTGTGGTCTGTTGGGGGCTGGATTTATACTGGTGTCTGTGGGTGTGTCAGGATGGGGTATTGGTAGCTGGTGTGGTGTGTGTGTGAACCTGGGATTTGTAGTTTTGGAGTTTCCCATGGGGGTGTGTCTTTGGGCTGTGTTAGCTATTTTTGGGTGCATGCCTTGTTTGGTTGGTGCACTTTGTGGCCATGTTGTGTGTTTTTCTAGCAACCGCCATTTTTTAACGGAGCGTCCGCAGTGGTGGCTCGGTTACGGCGCTTCCGCCGTCTCACTGATTCTTCAATGTTGTCGACCGCGGCGGTCGGAAACAGCGCACTGCACCGCGGGGATGTCGGGAATATCATAATTTTGATGGCGATGTCTCCGCTGTGGTTGCGGGCGTTTGGGCTGTTTCCGCTGCGAAACCGACTGCCGCGGATGGGTTTGGGCCTTTTCCGCAGGTGTACGGTGGATTCTCGGGTCTCCTTTCCGCCGCGGTTGGAGTTTTACCGCCGAGGATCCTAATCTAGCCGTCGGTTTTCCCGCGGTAGCGGCGGGCGGTGTTTTCCCGCTACCATGGCGGTCGGTTGTTTTTCCGTCCGCCATCGTAATGACCTCCTTAATTTTTTATAACGTTAACTAACTGTAATTAAACTACAAACAAACTATAAATACTTTAAAAAATAGTACAAAAACGATATTTTATCATAACAATATTTTAACAGTCGATATTACATACTTCGATATTTTAAACAACACTTAAAATCGATATTTTTAACATCGATATACACAACATCGATATTTAGTACTTTCGATATACTAAAGTCGATATTTATGTATGTCGATATAAAAATTTCGATATTATGTCTACTTACCGTCAAAATTCACAAGGCCAAACAGCTGCAGAGAGGGGAAGCGTAGAGAAACAAAGAGATGCGTCAGTTCCTGAGTCCTTGGTGAAGTGATGCAACAGTTCTGCTGCACGCAAGAGAAGTGATGCATTGAATCCGGATGGTAGGGGGAAGTGATGCGTTGACTCCAAGACAATTCTGGTCTACGGGTGATGCATCGGGAAAACTTGCCGCACAGGTGTGATGCGTGGAAATCAGGGATGCGTTGGCGATTGATGCAGTGGTGGCAAGTGGTGCTGCGTCGGTTTCTTCAGCCGCGATCCCACGATGCGTCAGTTCTTGCAGGCGCGACAGGCGCTCTGTCGTCTCTGCAGCGGCACGGCAATGCGTGGAGATTCTTCTTGCACGGCGGTGCTGCGTCAGGAAAAACAGCTGCAAGAAGGGCGATGCGTCGGTTTTCTTAGTTCTTCAGGTTTCTTCCAGCCCCCAACAGCAGGAACAACCTCCAGAGGCCCAATACTGGAACAGGCACCTCTTGGCAGGTCAGAACTCTCAGCAGTAGATTCAGGTGAGCTGGGGGTGAAGTCTTTGTGTCCCTGAGACTTCAGAACAGGAGGCCAGCACACACAGGCCCTTGGAGATTCTTCTTCAAGCAGGTTCACAGCAAAGTTCTAGTCTTTGTCCTTTCCTTGGCAGAAACAGCAACTGCAGGCCAACCCCACACAGCACACAGCAAAGGGGCAGTACTCCTACTCACAGCTCTTCTCCTTGGCAAAGGTTCCTCTTGAGTCCAGAAGTGATCTAAAGTCCTGGGGTTTAAGGTCTACTACCCCATTTTGTCTTTGTTCTCTTTGTGCAAGGGTCTCTGAGCCCAGTCCAAACCAGTTCTGTCCTCACTGGTACAGTATGACTACAGGGGGTGGAGACTGCATTGTGCAAGGGATACAGGCCCTATTCAGGTGCAAGGAAAACTCCTCCCACTACTCTAAATGCAGCCAAGGTCTATTCAGCTCAGCTCTGAATCATCCAGGAAGGGCCAGGCATACCTCAACCCCGAGTGGCTGTCTACAGTGAATGCACATCCCTAGCCCCTGTCACTCCAAAACCAGACAGTCAATCCACAAGCAGGCAGAGGCACACAGAATGGTTAAACAAGAAAATTCCTACTTTCTAAAAGTGGCATTTTCAAACACACAATTTAAAAAACATCTTTACTAAAAGATGGGTTATTAAATTCTGAGTTCAGAGAGCCTAAACTTTATTTCTCTATCTTGTCCCAATGAGAAGTTATACTTGTAAGATGTTACAAAGCATTCCCCATTATATCCTATGGGGCAGATAGCCTTTCAATACTGAAAAACGAAGTTGGCAGTATTTCACTATCAGGACATATCACACACACCAATACATGTCCTACCTTTCACAGACACTGCACCCTGCACATGGTGGTGCCTTGGGCCAAACATAGGGGTGCCTTACATGTAAGAAAAAAGAAGGTTAGGGCCTGGCAAGTGGGTGCACTTGCCAGGTCAACATGGCAGTTTAATACTGTGCACAGTCACTGCAGTGGCAGGTCTGAGATACCTTTTCAGGGCTACTCATGTGGGTGGCACAATCAGTGCTGCAGGCCCACTAGGAGCATTTGATTTACAGGCCCTGGCACACTTGGTGCTTTTTACTAGGGACATACTAGTAAATCAAATAGGCATATCAGGGAGAACCAATTGTAATAACAATTTATACAGAGAGCATATGCACTTTAGCACTGATTAGCAGTGGTAAAGTTCCCAGAGTCCTATGGCCACCAACAACAGGTCAGGAAAAAATAAGAGGAAGAAGCAAAAAGTTTGGGGATAACCCTGCAAAAAGGGCCAAGTCCAACAATCACTGTTATCAATTTTTGACCAGTATGTAACTTGTATCTTTTTGGTTATTTTGTCTTTTTTGGGAGGAAAATGGAAACTTGTCTCAGAGGAAATAACTATCTGCTTACAAAAGCAGCAAAGAAGATCCTTGTTAAGACAAGCAGGATTATTGTGCTGTTCAGCAATAACTAACTCTTCAGGCACAGCGCATTCAGGTTGGAAGGAAGTTGATTAGTTCAGCAGCACGAGCTAACTCTTCACGAGCTAGGCTTTGGGAACTGTAATTTATAGATATGCTGCTTTTCTGGGACATGATTGCCACCTAGCCTGCCATCACATACCAGGAAATAAAAGAGTCTTTGGCAGGCTAGGCTAAAAGACTGGAAAAGAAGAGCTACCAAGATCAAAATCCAGTAGGCAAATAAAGCAAAAAGAGGGGTGTATATAGTAGCTGCTCATGAGATTTAGAAAAAATATTATGTATTTTAAAGTTGTTTGTTTTCTTTGTATTGTAGTTGTTCATATAGGTTGTTAACATAGATTTTGTAGTTTTGTATTGCTGTTTAATTGTTTTGTTTTAATAAAAAAGTTTAAAGTTACTTTGGATTTCTTTCCTTAATGCTTATTATAAATTTCAAGTTTATTACAGTATTGCAATATTCAGTAAAACTGGAAGTTCCATATTGAGGAACTGTGAATATGCTACTACTTGCATATGTATGTCAATGGCACTATGCACATCTTTTATTCTACAAAGACTTAGGGATGGAGAACCCAATTATTTTGCTATCCAGCTATGGTCACTTGTCATGCAACAGTGAGGTGCTCCTACAGCGATTAGTTGTTGTGCATGCTGTAGTATAGGGAACTCTGATACAAGAGAGAGGTCTTGGCACAGAAGGCAGAGCATCATTATACTCTAATACACACTGCGATTAGCTGCTCTGCACATCCTATTATGTATGGGTGTTGCCATTGGGAGGTGTCTGAAACAGAGGTGAGTATGTCTTCACAATCAAATATGGACACCAGTTGTCCAAGACACAGTTCTCAAGAGAAAGAGGATACTCCATTTTATACTCATCAGTATGACGAGAGGTATGTGCAGAGAGAACAGCTTCAACCTATAGCCTTGTTAGAAATGGGGGTCTCTAGTTCGCAGTGGTATGCACCCTGTCCAAGTAGGGACTCTTCCTTCTAGTCAGGGTGAGGAAGTTACACACCCAATATAACCCCTGCTCACAACTTTGGTAGCTTGGCACGAGCAGTCAGGCCTATCTCAGAGGCAATGTGTAAAGTATTTGTACATAAAACACACAGTAACACAGTGAAAACACTAAGAATTGACACCAAACCAGTTTAGAAAAATAACCAATCTTCATCTAAACAAAACAAGACCAAAACGACAAAAATCCAAAATACACAACTCGAATATCACGTTTTAAAGGTTTAAGCAATTCAGTCCATAGAACTCTATGGATGCGTTTATTTTAGCACAAAGTACTATTGATGTGTCATTATCCAAGACGTAAAACAGCCGCAAAAGAGGGAAGCATCAGAAAACACAGCGATGCGTCGATTCTCGAGTCCCAGGGAAAATGGAGGCGTCAGTTCTGCTCCACGCAGGAGAAGTGTTGTGTCGATTCCTTACAACAAGGAGAAGCGATGCGTAGAATTCCAAAAGCGGCTCCTTACTGCGGGGCGATGCAATCGAAACTTGACGCACATGTGCGATTTGTGGAAAATCAAGGTGCTGCTTTAATTCTTCCAGCCGCAGGCAGGTGATGCGTCGATTCCTTCAGCCACATAGCAGGGCCTGCCACGAAGTTGGAGCCGGGGTCTCAAAACTCAGAGACACGGTGCTCTGGACTCGGGCTGTGGCGGTTCTTCCAGCCGCGAACAGGTGCTGCTTCGATTTTTCGCCTGCACTGCGGCAATGCGTTGCTGCACCGCAAGCTTGCAGTGAGAAAACAACGCTTGAAGGGTGATGCGTGGATTTTTAGCTCTTGGAGCAGCAAAACCCCCTCCAAGGGCCCAGAACTGGAGTTGGCACCACTTGTCAGGTCAAAACTCCCAGCAGAGGAGTTCAGGGGAGCTGCAGATGAAGTCTTTGATGGCCCTGAGACTTCAAACAGGAGGCAAGAACACAGAAGCCCTTGGAGAACTTGGAAAGTAGGATTCCAGAAAGCAAAGTCCAGTTCTTTCACTGCTCTGCAAAAAGGGCCAGTGGTTGCACTTGCCAGGTCAACATGACAAAATCAGCGATTTCATCAATTATGCCATTTGAGATGTCATAAGTGATGTCATAAATGATGTCATAGAACATGGCATGAGTGATGCCATATGTGAGATCATAAGCAGTGCATGGTGGGGCACAAGATACAGTTAGTGCTGCTAACTATAACTGGTGAATTTCTGTGGTTTTTCAAAAATGTCTTGGCTAACATTGGACTTAAAAAGCGAGGCTCAGCTGAAAGGTTTGTTATTGAAAATTATCACTCGTGAAATGGCCACGTCACTGAATAATTTCTAAATGTACATTTTTTTTATACAAGCATGTAGAAGCATTTCAGTTTTATTTTTTTATTTTTGTGGCATATGCTTGCAATAAAAAATACAAAATAATTACCCATTGCACATCAGCTAGACCTATTGGCTTTACCAATGCTTGTTGAAGGGGGAAACCAATGAAGTGAGACAGACACACGCTTCCACTTTTTCTACAGTCTCAAAAGAATTCCAACTACCTCATTCTGATAATGTTGTAGCCGGGAGATTGATCAACTGTGAAAACCCTGGTATACTGAATGTTGGTAGTCAAGACAGGAATTCACAAAGGTGTCATTCTTGCAAACCTGATGTGAGAATGACAGAATGTGCAGAACCTTATCGTGGTATCTAGGTCAGAAGAAACAAACACAAATGAATCAAAGCTGCAACCTGTGCTTTCATGGTCATATTGTTGCTCAGAAGTACACCCGAATATTTTAGCAAATCTGCAGGCTCATGTGAGAGGAGCAAAGACCACAAGAGAAATTCCCAAAGAGTTGTGTCA
Source organism: Calotriton arnoldi (assembly GCA_963921515.1). Classification (NCBI taxonomy): domain Eukaryota; kingdom Metazoa; phylum Chordata; class Amphibia; order Caudata; family Salamandridae; genus Calotriton; species Calotriton arnoldi. The sequence continues at coordinate 2,449,330 of CAWUFW010000874.1, read as the reverse complement.
GCATGATTTATCTTATAAGCAGAATAAAGCACTGTTATGAACTAATGCTAATTTCTCTGTAATGTAAGGTTTTACTCTTCTGCTTATGGCCATTTTGATCACTCTTATGCCTGGCTCAGCTAAAATGTATTCCAAGCATGCAAGACTTCTGGCTCAGTGTTAAAATAACTTACTGGTTCAATGGAATGAAAATGTGTCTCCCTTGAGTAAGGTTGGCAGGAAGCCCTGTGAATAAAATAGATTCTTGTAATCAGTTTAATGTTAAATGTTGCATTTTATCTGTCTTTAGGAATGAGGGTGGCAGCAAAATAACAAAACAATTATCATAGGATGGTAACTTTCTTTGTTTTGATCAAAGCACAGCTTTAATTTCAATTTGGAATTTTATAAATGTGTGTAAAAGTAGAAATGCATTGTTTTCCATATGTTAGATTCTTATTCAATAATCAGTTTGTCGATCACTGTCTTTATTCCACTGGGCCACAAGTCCCCTTCTGTCTTTTTGTAAGTGTGACATCTGGTTATTGTCGTCATTGAAAGAAGATGAGAGGGCCTCTTTGGTGTTGAAGAAGAAGGAGTTCTTTATATCCCACAGGGCAACATCAACATAGAAATTTCATGCATCAGAAATGAACTGCTAAGAAAATACAAAGAGATACTTGGCCCTTACGTAGGTGCAAACTTTGTGTATTCTTTGGGAATGAGGAGGTAGCCAACATGAATCTAATTCTCAGAAGACAAGTTTCTCTAGCTGTGAAACCAGTAATATTAGACCAATGGTTTGTGGATGCCACTATTTATAAATATAATTAACATCCACAATGCACGACTGTGCTTAGTTAGGCCCACAGGCATCCATGACTGGTTGGTTCAATTAGAGTAATGATAACTAAAAGAAGGCCATCCATGTATCACAAACATTTAAACCATCTTATTGGTAGTAGACGCCTTACCCACAAAGAGTTTTTATGCCCTAGGTTGCTTGCTAGTATTGAAGGCAAGCTTCTAGATTAGATTTGTTCTTTTTCCCAACGCAGTGTGGATCATAGAGATGTTGGGAGTTGTGAAAATGAATTGTAGCGTGGAAGACTCATTGTCATACCATTGGTTCCCCGCTGAGAGACATTCCCCCTTGTTGCCTTATCTACACCTGAAATTTCTTTACATAATGAACCTCTGCTCAAGTGCCAACTCCTTCCATACTCAACCATTACTGCAATATTAAACAGCTTCACCACTTTTCTTGAGCTAGTGTACATGAACCACAATTTAGCAGCTTTGATTTTGACGAAATCTCCAACATGCACTTTTTGATGTTTTACTGTTTTCCTCCTTTTCTTCTCTCCTGTTTCTTGATTGTTTTCTTTCTCCATCCACCGTTCATGAATGCACTGGCCCATCCCTTTCCTTCATCCACCATGGGGCAAGTTTTGCATTAGGTTTGCGAGCCATGAACTACTCAAATGGAACTTTTCCTGTAGTTGTGTGAGATGAAATTAGCTACCCCTCTAGTGTAATATGAGTATGATAAATAATACATTTCACTCATATTTTTTAGCAAGTTTAGTATGTTCCAGCGTGCTAAGGTGCTTATCTTGTGGGAAAACAGTCCCCTCACCCATCAAGAAAGTAATTTCCCTATTTTGTTTCTTATAGTGTTGAGACCGCGTACATTCCAGGACTCAATTCTCATTCTTCCCCACATAAGTAGTCAGGAGACCATCAATGTGAGAAGTTGGCCTGGTATATGATGTCTACTATTTAAAGTGGGCACCTTTCACCAGTCCAAACAACCTTTATGGTGATTTAAGAGGTCAAAAATAACCTTAGAAAGCTATCCAAGTGGTAGCTGTGGAGAGCAGCCTTCAGGTTTAGTCTTGAAGGAATGTTAAGCAGCTTGTTTTTACCAGAATGCAACCTTATAGTATTGGTTAAATGAAATGAGAACCACACAGTAGTTATAAAAATATGTATTTATTAATATAACACTCTCTAGTACGATAAAGTATCTTCTACACAAAGATAATCACAAAGCACACAATACTGTAACACAGAAACAATAGTAAGTAGCACGAATACACATTGGGCTCCAGGGGGAGACCAATCATATACTAAAATAGTGGTATAAGAACCACGACTTGAGTCAAGACAATGTCTAGAGGACGTAGAATCGCTGGGGCCCCAAGGAACCACCCAAGGTGAGTAAGTAGGGACCGCACGGAGGACGGGTGCAGTGTGGGATCACGACCACGTGCTACGTATAATTCTATGGGAGAGTCGCGGTTGAAGTATTAAAGTTTAAGGACCCTTCCCAGTGGACTTCGAAGAAACCCCGTGGAACTTAGGAGGTTGGAGAGCCACCCCACCCGTGGATACCAGAGTTACCTATCCCAGGGAAGCTGGGTGCATAGGTCTGAAGTGGCTTTGGAAACCGCTGTCGAACCCAATGGAGGACTTCGAAGAAGAGCCGCTGCTAGAAGGAAGAAAAGTGCCAGTTGGAATCCAAAGGTGGATTCTTGTTGCAGGGTACCTGAAAGCAGAGGGGACAGAGTCTGGGTCACTCAGGAGTGACCAGGAGCTCGGTAGACGAATGCCCACCGATGTCAGGTGCTTCCGGTGCGTTGAGGGGGTTCTTGACTCTGCAGCCACAGGGACCAGGAGATGACGAGGATGACCAGGAGCCGGATACGAGCTGTCCCACAAAGGATGTTGAGTGCTGAGGGGTCATTGTCCAGTGGGAGCACCAACAAGCCTTGGCAACGGCAACCTACGCAGAAGGTCAAGGAAGGTTACGGTTCGGACCAGCAAGGTCCAGGAGACTCACCAAACACAGGGGAGTCGGGGCAAGCCTGGAGCAACCAGGGGAGCCAAAGAAAAGCAGTGTTGACCCTCAAGTGGACCCACAGGCTGGAGGCACAGGAGTCGCGAGGGGACCTCAAGCAACAGCCCATGGAGCACTCGGTGGGAGGAGGCCAGAGTTCTTTGTAGGAAATGGTGCCAGAGGTTGGGGCTACTTGGAGCCCAGTGCACAGTGCACTTGTACGGGAAACGCCAACAAGCATATGCACTTGCAAATGATTGCGGTGCACAGGGGTACGGGTATTGCAGCTCCCACGAGGGATACTGGCCTCAAACTTGGTGAGAGGGCAGCTCAGACCTCGAGAGACTTGGAAACCCACCTCCTGTGTTGCTGGACCCTTCGGAGTCCGTAGGAGCTCAGGAGCAGCAGACCGGTCAGTCGAGATGTGGTGCCTGCGGTTGCAGGGGAGTGACTCCATCACTCCAAGGGAGATATCTTCAGTTGTCCTTGATGCTCCACAGGTCCTGCACAGAGCCTGTATAGTGCACAGGCACAGACGATGCTTTGGACTGAGAGGGAGACGAAGTCGGGTCCAAACGAAGTCCGGCGAAGTCCAGAGTGTCCAGCCGGTTGAAGTTCAGTGGTTTCTGGTTCAGAATCTTGTCCACGTCGAATCTAGGGTCCTACAGCCAGATAAGCCCTTTTGTACCCACGGGAGAGGGTTGGACAGATTCAGGGGACCCTCCCAGGGGAGGGTCTAGACAGTGGGGAGGTTACTCCCATGTCCTTTGTCCAGTTTCATGCCAGAGCAGGAGCCAACGGCTCCCAGGACTGGTTTGTACTGGACTATGCACAGGGAAACCAAATATGCCCCTCATGCAGACTTTCGGTCGCTGGCAAGCGCACCCACCCAGCCCTAATACACTAAATCCTGTCTGGGAGGTGGTCACACCTCCCTGTGACAGGATGCCTATTGTTCCACCTTCCTCTGCTCGAGCTTGGCTCAGCAGCAGGAGAGCAGAAATATGTCTCTGGTCTGCAGCAACCATTTTGTGCTGCCCAGGACTAGAAGGCTGGCACCAGGAACACAAGGGACCCAACGAAGCTCGCTTCTGAGGGGTGGAATCATACCTCCCACACCGGTTACCGGTGTGGGGGTATGATTCCACAATGTTTGACACCAAACACGATAGGGTTAGTTTCAGCCATTTTAGAGTTGGTCATCACGCGGTCGCATAATGCCACTCTATATGTCGTAAATGAATGTCTCACTGACAACCCGGGAGAATGGACTCCGTAGGTTGCAGGGGTGTCCTGCTCATGCAGTGGCACCCTCTCACTTAGAACCAAGCACCATGCCTTCAGGATTGTCAAGGCCTGCTATAGGGGTGACTTATAGGTTTTAAGAGCAGTGACCCTTAGATATAGTAAACCTATAGCTTAAGTAAGTGGTGCATGCACCAACTTACACAGGCTGCAAAGGCAGGCCTGTAGGTTCCATTTTGCATGGCCTCTCATGGGTGGCATAATACATTCTTCAGTCCATGGGAGGCCTCAGGGATATTTATGCCCTGGGTACATGGGTACCATATACTAGGGACTGACAAGGGTTCTCCAGTATCCAATCTGGAGTGTACCAAAGTACATGTCGTAACAGTTTAGGGAGAAGCAGATAGAGTGGGGTCATGATTAGCAGGATCACAGTCAGACTAGTCAAAACCAGAACAGCACCAGGCAAAAAGTGGGGGTAACTATGCAGAAAGATCCTACCTTCCTACAATTAAGAGTTACAGAGCTCCACGGAGGAGGAGCATGCTGGACCAACTCATCCCTGATCCAGGATTAATATCCCACCACTCAATGTCCTTTTAGTGCATCAGCTGAAACGTCCCATAGTTGTTGACCACCACCCTGACAGATGCATGCTCTGTAGGCAAGTCATCTCTCCCCTACTCTGAAAAGAGTCATGTCCTCTCCACTGTGTTTTGTGCATGTTGTTCTGTAATATCCTGGAAACCATGGGTGCAGCCAAAACATTCTAATCACCTATCCAATCCAAAGCTGCTTCTAAGGCTGTGAAAAAATGTGAGGGTCATGTTTAAGTAACTTCTGTCTGGCTGGAAAAACAGCATATTTTTCAGCCTAGTTCTCGAAGATGTCTTTTGATGGCTTCAAATGAACATTGCTGACATCATATAATCCGTGAGGATTTGAATTTTCATTCCTTCAAACAATGTGCGGCTGCTGTCTCTGAGCCCATTCAGAATTGGTTCTCTGTCTCTAGTTCACGAAACAAGGGGGGTCCTGAACTAGGGGAATAAGCAAGAATCCTGTGCGCTCTTTGTAATTTTAGAGGCATCCAGTGCCAATCGTGTAAAGTCTTGAAAAGGCAGATTTTCAAAAGAGCCTCTCGGGTACCTTTGTCAAGAGCTTCTAGCATATCCGATTAGTCATCTTCTTCAATAGTGATGTGTAAACGCTCCTGCCATTTCTCTTGAAGGTCTTTAAGAAGTGGTTGTGAATATAGGTGATGGATCTAAACACCATACAAACCCGATAACACCCCTTTATGCCGACCCCAAGTAAGAAGATAATCTAGAATGAGTGAAGAGTTCAAAGACCAGGGGGAAGAACCAAGACATCGCTTGAGACAGCACTGCAGCTGCAAGTGACACGTGATCTGGTGTGGCGGAAGACCACACTCTTCACTAAGGGAATCAAAGGATTTTAGTTCTCCATTTAGGATAACTTAGTCAAGTGTGTGTATTCCTCTTGATTTCCAACTAGATCATTGAAGCGCTTGACCATTAATACGAATACTTTCATTACCCCAAAGTGGAGCTTTATAGTGTAGGCGATGGGCGACTCGAAGAATACGATGTGCACGTTGCCATGTTTGATAAGTAGCTTGCATCACTGGATGTGGGGGAGAGGAACGTGGAAGTCGGGACCCATAAAGGAAATCTAGCCATTGCTTCGATTAAGTAAAGAGTGTTCCGTTACGACCCATTGTGGAGGATCAATCGTACTCGGAAGTAAATAAACTAGCTGTGAGAGATGCAAAGCTAAAGAATAATGTTCTAAGGATGATAATCCCAAACCACCGTAAGATCGGCGAGCTAATAATTTAGAAGCAGCTAGACGAGGCCTTGTGGATCCCCAGACAAAAGATTGGATTCGGGCATCTACTCTGCGAAGTGTAGATAAGGGAACAAGAAGTGGGAGCATACCAAGTATATAGCTGGAGCGAGGTAAGGTAACCATCCTCACAGCTTGTACCCTTCCCCACATGGAAAGACCCAAGAGAGACCATTTTGCAAAATCAGTTTCCATTTGTGTTATAAGGGGTGTGATATTATCTGTGATCATACTTGATAAGCCTTTATTGACTAAAACTTCCAAATATTTTAATTGGGATGATTTCCAACAGAAGGGATATCCAGCAATTGACGCTTTAATGGTACCAGGAGAAAGCGGCAGAGCCTCACTTTTATCCCAGTTCACTTTGTAACCAGAGTGGGTCGCAAAACCATCAATGATCTTAAGTAAAACTGATAAAGAGTGAGGGAGATCTTTTAACGTGAGTAGAATATCATCAGCATACAAATACAGTTTAGAAGTACCTCCTGCTATATGTATGCCTTGAACATGTGGTGAATGCCGAATGAGTGAGGCCAGAGGTTCGATCGCTAGTAAGAATAAAAGGGGGGAAAGAGGGCAACCCTGGCGGGTACCTCGCTGAATTGGAAAGGGATCGGATAGAAACCCACCACAATTGACTTGGGCTGTCGGAGTGTCATATAAGAGACGAACTTTAGAGATAAATTGATCACCTAGGCCAAAGCATTTCATAGCTGCGAAAAGATATTTCCAGTCAATGCGGTCAAATGCTTTTTCTGCATCGAGTGAAAGGGCCACAGCATCTTCCGTCATCTTACTTGCAGACCACAAAGTGTGAGCCAAATTTTGGAGATGATTCCTGGAAGAGCAACCTGGGACAAAACCAACCTGTGAATGATGTATAAAAGAGGGAATAACTTTACGTAGACGTGTCGCTAAAATACTTGCTAAAATTTTGACATCACTATTTATGAGGGATATAGGTCGATAACTACTACAGGCAAGCAGGTCTTTACTGGGTTTGGGAATAACCGCGATCAACTCTTAGTTAGAAATAGGACCGAGTGACTGCGTTTGAACCGCCTCTTGAAAGGCGGAGAATAAAGTATCAACCGTTTCTGCCCCAGTCCATTTGTAAAATTCCGCAGGGAAACCGTCTTCCCCTGGAGACCTATGATAAGGCAGTTTAGTGATGGCTACTGTAATTTCTTCTTTGCTAATGTAACCACCAAGCAGGGCTCTACCTTCATCTGTGAGGCAAGGGAGGTTGATGTTAGCTAAATATGAAACTAGTTGGTCCTCAGTTACTGATGTTTCAGGGGTGTAGAGTTTTTTATAAAAGGATGCAAAAGTATCTACAATATCCTGTGGTCTCCTAAGAATCTCACCCCTTTCTGAACGTAAGGCAGGAATGGCCAAAGCTGCCTCACGCTGTTTCAATTGTGCTGCCAGCAGACGACCTGCTTTTTCTACCTGTTCATAATGTCTACCCTTCAGACGCTGAAGAGCATACTCAGCTTTAGAGGTGTATAAGTTATTAAGCTCCAACTTAGCAAGTTCAAGTTTTCGACGGTTGGGTATTGTGGGATGAGGTGTGTATAAATGTGTAAGGGAGGTAATTTGAGTCACTAATTCAGTACGACGAAGGGAGGCAGACTTATTAGTTTCAGCAGCATCCCTCATCAACTGACCACGAATAGTTGCTTTAGCAGCTGCCCAGATAATTCTGCCGGAAGTAACAGATGACTTGTTGATAGTTAAGTAATCAGAGAAGTGCGAACGGAGTAAAAGTTTGCCTTTGGGAGAGCAATACCTTTGGACATTCATACGCCATGGTTTACGGCCTGGGGAAGCTAAACCGATTCCTAGAGTAAGAAGGATAGGGACATGGTCTGATAGTGCAGCCTCGAGAATGTAGGATTCAGTAGTTTTTGCAACCACTGAATGCGAGATGAGAAAATAATCTATCCTAGATTGTGTGCCGTGGGTAGATGAGAGAAATGTGTACTCCTGATCAGAAGGATGGCAAAGACGCCAATGGTCCACTAATCCATGATCTGAGGTTATGTCACCCAACAAGGCTCGGTCTCCCTCATTACACCTATCCAGGGGTCCCGTTCTGTCAGTTATAGGATCTCGGGCAAGATTCCAGTCACCGCCAATAATATAACTGGAGGCACCAATTTCTACCAGCAAACGATTCAGATTGAGAAAGAAAGTGCGTTTGGCTCCTATTGGAGCATAAACCGAGCCCACACAAAGGATCTTATCTCCTACTTTCAGTTTTGCAAAAATGTATCTACCATCGGGATCAGTCCAAGTCTTGATTATTGTAACAGGTAAGGATTTGTGAAGAAGTATAGCTACACCACACTTCCGTGGGTGGTTCTCGTGAGGAGGAAGGTGTGTCGTAAGCCCCCAGTGAATGACTTTTCCCACCCAGTCACGTAGTAACTTAGAGGATTCTATAGCTTCCAGATGAGTTTCTTGCAAAAGAGCAATGTCAGTTTTCTTCGCTTGCAGGCAGGAAAGTATTTTCTTATGCTTAATAAAGTGCGTAAGACCATGAATATTCCACGATATAATGCGTAGTGGATGAGAAGCAGGAAAGTTTCACAGCCATGTTTAGGTTAGTGGAGAGGGTAACAAGTTAGGTACGGTGGTAATGAAAAACAGGAAAAGAATCAAAGTAGGAGAGATAAAGAGTGACAAAAGTAAAGAAAAAGGTTCCGGGTAAAAGAGGAGGATGAGTATAAGATACTTAGGAATAAAGAAAAAAATTACCGAAGAGACCCAAATAGAAAAATTACAATAACACAAGGACTAGGGAGAAAGGAGGAGAGGAGTAAGGGCAAATATACTGCACAGGGAAAAGGTGCAGTATAAGGGAGGTAGAACTGTGCTCTGCGGGTCCTAGCTTGCGGGCGATGCGCTCCCGTGAAGCCCCCCACAGCAAGAGGCGTAAAAAGAGGGAATGAATAGGGCAAATAGCGAACAGTGTTAGTTGAATTTGAAGATTATGAAAATGAGTGAATACTTATATCTTACAATATAAGATACAATATAAGAAGGTAAAGGCGAAAGAAAAGAGATAAGGAAGGGTAATGGAAGAAGTACGTATTAAATACAACCGTTATAACACTTAATGATTATTAAATATGATAAAAATGAGATAATTAAATATTGTAACAGTTAAAGCTTACCAAAATTAATTAATATAATTGCAGTATATCAAAGCAATTCATACAGTTGTTGAGCCAAGCTTACTTAAATATAAACAGAGAGAAAAGTAAGGAAAGATGAAATTTGAGATATGGCCTAAGTTAAGAGCAAAAACAGCATCTAAATAATATGTAATAACATTGTAAACCTTAGTCTAATTGAAGAACAGAATATTTAAAGAATAAAATAAGTATACAGTAAGATGAAGAAATGATAGCAAAAATACGCATGAGAAATAGGGAGAAGAAAGAGAGTATAAAAGAGGAAATATAAAAAGTAGTATAAAGAATATATGCATATCCTTGAGGCATTAATTCACATATGTAGTCCATGTCTTCATGGAGAGTATGATGAAGGATTGTAACAATAATAAAAGTGCCATCAGGAAAAAGCTTTATAACACAATGAGAATGAGCACAAGTAAACCGTACTATATGTAAATACTAAAAGAGGAAAAAAGGTGAAAAATTAATTAAAATGGTTTAGGAAATATATTGTACAGGGTTTGTACAGCAAGTAAAGTACAATTGGGTAAGTAAATAAGTAGATACTCATCAGGTCGGGACTTCAACAGGTAGTAGGATATGTCTCTCCTATCTGTTCTTCAAATATTCTACAGTAAAGTAGTAGAGCAAGTTCAAGGAACATCGTCGTCAAGTGATGGAGGAGACTTAAGTGGAGAGCGTAATTTGTCTCTGTCTCTCTCTTGTGTAAGAGCAGCTACTGCTTGTAGAACTTGAGCACGATCACCAAACGAACGGATATTTCTATCTGGATCTCTTCCCCTGCTTTGAGAATGACCTGGGTTACGCTGGATGTCAGGGGTCTTTTTGGTTGTTGACGAAGAAAATGTAGATTGGACCTCAGGTAGGGAATCAGTATATTCCATATGCTGTGGAGAAATACTGTCCAGGAAGCGTCGAAGGTCATCTGGATTGAAGAAGTCCTTGGATATGCCGTCCTTGGTGATTCGCAGTCGTGCTGGTTCACAAAGGCCATATTTAATGTCTAACTGACGTAGGCGGGGCCGAAAAGAGAGAAAAGCTTTGCGACGGTCATTTGTTTCTCTGGAAAAGTCTGCAGATACTCGAATCTCGTGCCTGTCGAAAATATAAGGATCATGCGTACGTGCTGCTGTGATTAACTGCCGAGCTTGTTCGTGCCGCAAAAAACATACAATAAGTGTACGTGGCTGCACGTTCTTCCCCACTTTAGGTGGGGCAATACGATGTGCTCTCTGCATTTCTAATGGCGGATCAAAAGTGAGGCTTGTAGTTTTCGGAAGAGCTGCTTTAAGAAAGGATCTAGCATCTGATCCTTCTATTCCTTCCGGAAAACCAAAGAAGCGCACATTATCCCAGCGATTTCTATCTTCCAAATGAATCACTTTGCTTCTTAGGAAGAGAAGTTCTTGGTCTCTGTCTGGTATATTTTGAAGACAATTCTCAACTGTAGTTACACGATCAGTGAGACCATCAAGTTGCTTCTGGAACCCTGCAATATCAGCACATATGGATTTAGTCTCCGTCGTAAGAACGGAGATAGATGTCTCCATTCCATCCAAACGCCGTCCGACAGCAGTAATCTCTTGGAGTATTCTTTCCATAGTAGAGTCTGGTCCAGACACCATTATAAAGCTAGGTGACTTTTGGGCTGCTGGGGCAGTGTTGCAAGTTTCTGAGGCAGAACGACTCTGGCTTAATATCTCAGAATAAGAGGGTTGTTTGGAAGATTTACTGGCCGGTTTTCCAGAAGGCATTCCAGGCCGTAGCTGTGCAAAAGTCGTACACTGGTAATTTGCTCCTTGACAGCTGAGTAGACCTCTTAGATAAGGCTGCTCGTACCAAGATAAAGGCGTCACAACTTTGTCAGTAATGTGATACTGACTCACACAAAACGCCTTAAAGCAGTATCAGGAGAAAAAATCAGTACTTATAAGTCAGAAGTACTAAAAGCGCAGGCCCTTTTTTTCCCCAATAGTAAGTTAATTAGTTCATGTATCTAAGGTCCCCTCAAGCATTATAGGCACCTTATAACAGAATATACAACACTCCCCTCAAATTGACATCAGGCAGCAAAGAGTAGTTCGTATTTATAAAGCTGCCTATGATGGGAGGGATTCAGCACACAATTTTTCTGACAAAAATAGTAAAAATGCAGGCAGAGGCATCTTTCCTGAGCAACCCAAACTGCTTGCAACAATGTAGCCAGGAGTGCGTACACTTTCCTCAAAGCTGACAGGAACAGAAATGAAGTCAAACCTGATTGAGGTCAGACATGTAAGTCTCCAGTACACGACTTCGCACCATCGACTGGAGAAAGGGATTTGCCAAGACCAACCGGAATCAACCAAAGCCTCAAATCTCCTCAGGAGCGCTTTTCCCGCACTTCACAGAGCAGTTCTCCGTCCACCTCGCGAGCTCCGAAGATAAGCGATGAAATTCACAGCTGGAAGTAACCTTCGCTACAACAGAGGAAACATCATGACCTCCGGGCTTTCCGCATCACAGACAGCCGATTTCTGACTGCCTTCGGGTCCTCAGAAAGCACTCGCCGCAGTCCGGGGCTCCCCACGACACGGAGCTCCGGAGTCAAGCGGCCATCTTGTCGCGCGGCCGGATGCGCTCCGTTTCACAGTTTTTCATGCAGAGAAAATATTATAAACTTGTAAGCTGGACGGATTCTGTAGGGGAAATATTGGTTAAATCAGTCTTCGTCACTCAAACCCTCCTCAGGGAGGGGAGACTGAGATTTTGTTGAGTGTCTTCACAAAAGGTCCAGCACTCTGAGGTGTCGGGAAAAAATAGGGCCTGTTGCGATGCATGTTCTTGAGGTGCACCAAATACAGCATTACATATTGTATTCCAGTTTGCCACAGTTTTGGTTTGCTGGGCAAAAACTCACCCTGGGCCTCTTTAAAATCTGGAAAGATGGAGAAAAAGGAGCCCTTGTGTGTCAGTGTCTACTATTCTTAGGCAAGGAACAAGGCTGCATTTCAGTCCCTAAAGTTGATCAGTCTAATGGTAATCGGACCCCAGATGAGTCTTGGACCCAGGGATCGGTGGGGCCTTTCCACAGCGAACAATGGAAAAAAGCTGTCAGTTCCAAACAGGGATTTGAGAGGCTATATTATTTGTGTTTGTTGTCTCAGGGATTCCTATAATTCGCAGGTTGTTGAAGCACAATTTGGACTCCAAGTGTTCCTTCTTCACTTTTATGACATTCAGCACTTTGCTGATGACTAATTTATTTTTGATATAGCCAGCTGTGTCGTCCACAAGAGTAAAAATTTGACTTTCAGCTTTTTAATCGATTTTTCTTGCTTGCTGCTAGCAGTGGTTAGCATGTCCACACTTGAGAAAAGATGTAAATATTGTTATCTATAGAGGTTAGGCTTTGCTGGATATGTACTAGGTGCAACTTCATGTTGACGCTGTCCATTCCCAGGGTGGCCCCCTGTTCGTTCCGATGAGTGATCGCTGCCTATCTTCTTGCCTTCAAAGTGCAATTTAGCTTGGATGGTGTCACCCCTCCCCATCATCGGTACAAGGGTATAGTCAGTCAGGCACGGCCTGGAGGACTACGTTTACAATAGGGTGGAGATGTATGATGGTTCCGGGATACTGTGGCCACTGGGGGAGCTAAGCTATCAGTAGTGGCTGCACGCCCTGCAGTATATGTGCTACAGATCTTATCATTCTCAATGCAGTGTACTACTCCCCAGAACGCCCCCATATTGCTATGATGAGGGACTGGCCACCCACCAGAATGTTACATGATGAATACATTGCGGTCCATGTCCACTCTCTCACCCAGCATGAGTGGGTCCAGAGGGCTTCCGCCAAGGTGGTGTCGGTCCCAGTTAGTCTCCGTGGCACAGCCCTGCAGCCAATTAGTTTGCAGTAAGGTCCCAGGAGGCCAAATGCCACAGAGGGGCCCCTGCCAGGTCAAGCATTTGCAGTGTGGGCAAGATGTGTTGTATAGTGCCTAGACGTAGCACAGTAACAGTGTTGACTTCACCAGGACGTATGAGCCTCAGTGTTCCTTGTCTTCTGATCCTTCTTGACTTGTCCTCAGGATTTGACACCATCAAATATGAAAACCTGATTGCTCTTCTTCAATATAGAATGGGATTATCGGGCCCTGTCTTAAATTGTTTTGCCTCTTTCTTACATAACTGTACCCAAAGAATCAAAGTTAACCAATCCCTTGCAACTAGTACCCTGGTCACTATTGGAGTACCTCAAGGTTTGGCACTTTCGCCCACGCTTTTCAACCTTTTCATGGAACCTCTCTCCGATATTCTGAACCGCTCTAACATTCAATACCATATGTTGGCTGATGACACTCAACTGTATTTGAAAATCTCCTCTCCAGATGACATAAAAACTCTAAATGGTGCGCTCCTTAAAACTCAACAATGGCTAACTCATAATCATCTGTTGTTAAATACCCTCAAAACAGAATTCCTTCTGATTGCCCCCCGCAACCACTCTGCACCTACTCAAGACTGGCTCAAACAACTTACTGCGCTTAACTGTACCCCTCATGTTGTTGACTCTGCTAGATCTTTAGGTATAACCTTGGACAAATACCTAAATATGCAAGATCACATCAGTGCTACTATTAGGGGAGCCAATCATCAGATCAACACTCTAAGGAAAATCAAGCCATTCTTACCTCCTGAGGACATCCAGTCAGTAGTCCAATCCCTAGTTATCTCACTTTTGTAATATGGTTTGGTGACCCTAGCTGGGCTACCTAAAGCTAGATTGGCTCCGCTTAGAGCCACTTTGAATGCTTCTGCCAGACTCATCATGGGCTCCAGAAAACATGACCATATCACACCAGACCTAATTCAACTAAACTGGCTATCCATCGAAGCAAGGATCCGTTTCAAGATAGCCTGCCTGATACACAAAGCTCTTCATTACAACACCCCCGTTTGCCTGGCAAAAAAACTTGAGCTATCTGGCTCAAGTTGGAACTTAAGAAGCTCTGATACCCTACTATTGAAACCTCCTAAACTTAATAAGAAAAGAACATACAATTGTGCTTTCTCTGGTCTTGCTCCAAGAATTTGGAACGCTCTTTCTCCCGAGATCAGATCCAACCCATCAACTGCCTCATTCAAAAAACATGTCAAATGGCTACTCTTGAATGACCATCAACAGCAATAGCCCTGATGCCATCTTTAATCTACTTCCATCTCCTGTTTGAAAGTCTTTTTTACCTTTTGTTCAAAGTGTGTTATCTCCTCACGTTCCTTTTGATGTATTGCTTTGCTGGAACTTTACAGGTCCCACTAGATGGGCTGATACCTTGGATCACCTTTATTATTTTGTCTTCCCCGTGCTCCCCTATGATCTTGTTATTTGTCAGGTACCTCATTTGTTCCATTTTGTATTGTACTCATGCTTTTACTTCATTCCAAGAACGTTCCTTTGTACAGCGCTCTGATACCCGTATGGGTCATGTTCGAGCTTTATAAAACGTTTCAAATAAATAAAATAATAAATAAGTGTTAAGCATCAGTAATGGGCCTGGACCAAGGTGGCTTGCCTCATCCAAGACACCCAGAAGCTCCACTAGAACATGACTAACCCTGGGCAGAGTTCGCGGAGTTGCACTACGCTGCACTATGCGAAGTGCAAAAAAACTCCGCCGCACTACGCGGAGCTACACGAGCGGCGGAGTACAATCGAAAAATGCAGTTTGCGGTGATTGCACAGTGCCGGATGCTTGTCCGCACTGTGCAATAATTGCGAACGGCACCATGCACAGTGCAAGCGGTCCCTGCTTTCCTTTTCTGCCGCTCGAGTAGATTTTTACTCGAGCGGCAGCTTTCTCAACGCGAACGGGCAGTTTCTCAACACGAGCTGTCGCGAGCATACGCGACCACTCGCAATGAGAAACCTGACCCCCACGCGTTGAGAAATCTCGCCGGGATGTTGATTTTCCACGCTTGCGCTCGCCAACTTGATGTTGACGATCGCGAACGAGGAAAAATCTCGCCGGGAGGTTGATTTTCCTCGCTCGTGGTCGCCAACTTGACGTTGACGAACGCGAGCGAGGAAAAAAACTCTGCTACGCAACGCGAAGCGGAGTTTTTCGGAACTCCGCGATCTCCGCGTAACGCGGAGTGCAGGAAACTCCGCTAACTCCGCGAGTGGAGCAGAGTTCACCGCCCAGGGTTAAACATGACACCAACAGTTGGTACCTTCCAGGGGACCCTCGCCCTCCCATCAAATCCTTCAATACTGGGAGGCTTAAGAAGGCCCTTCTCCAGCCCTAGGGGAACTCACTGGTCTCCATGGGCCTGTGAATTTATCCTCCTCAGTGCCTGCTGTCCAGTCCATGACCTGCCATCACAACAGAGATGACAGAGGGGGGCTGCCTAGCCATTTTACATGGAAGGCAGGACAGAGCAGGCTTCACCGCCCGACACTCCAGATGCCGCACTGCCATCACCAGCATTCCTCCTCAAGGTCAGGGTGCCGATTTAGGCATGCAGCAGAACCCAACAACTTATAGCCTAGCCTAACTGGATGCTGTTTGAGGGGTAGGGGTTTTCACGTGTGCCCAAGGCAAGTTCAGCACCTATGTTTCCAATTAACAGCACCCCACAGATGCCACAGGGGCCCATGAGGCACCTGTAATGGCCCGGTAGTGCTCAGATGCACCTGCATTATGGTCCCAACACCATAGTTTGGCCATCTTGGAGCCAGGCACTCTGCCCCCCTCCAATGTTCATTCTAATGACACTGAGGCCTAGTTATAGGAGGGAGGGGTCTGGGAAGCACCTTGCTGTGGTTCGTTCTCAAAATTGTACACTCTGTTTAGTTTTGTTAGTTCTTTGTCTCTGAACTTTTTTTTGTGGAAAATCTTATGAAATCTGCACGTGTTTTTCATCCTTTTCTTCTTTATTTCTAATGTTTCTGGCTACCCTCCTTCTGACTTCTTGACCTCGACAACTCAGTTCACTGAGATGCAGCTGCTAATAGTTGTCCTTTCTGCTCCTGAAAATGGTTCTTTTCCAATGAGACTAACAGCATTCATGTTAAGTTGTCCTACATCACTTATGGCACCAACATCCAATTCTGACTTTTAAGACAACAGCCTGCATGCTCGTATTTTGTTTTAGCCCACACATACAACATTAAAAGCAAAACTACAGGTCCAGGTTGCAGAGTGCCATTATTTAATAAACCTGAACTGGCAGAAAGTGTTACATGTGTTACTTGTGCACTTGGCAGCTATGTAAGACATGCATTGTGTGCATGCTCCCTGCTTCCCCATATCATATGCCATGCCCCTTACTGTCAAGGGCTATTCCAGCAGCATGCCTTCCTTGGGGTACCGAAAGAAGGGCTAGAACTTCATAGATAAATGCTAATGCAGAACAAATATGCAAGTTGAAGGCAGTGGTTGCAGAAAGGGGTTTGGGACAGTTAGTCCTTAGACACAGACTTCAGGTCAAAATAGTTATGAAGTCCAGTGGTGGCAGGCACCATCATTTCATTGCTCTTCCCAAGCCCATCATGCCCTCATATTCCTAGCTGACTTTCCTTCCATTGCGTCTCAATCACATTTCAGCTTGTTGCTCGGATATGAATTTACCTTAAATAAATTAGAAGACAAGAGGCTTTTGGCAAAACAGGATCAAGCTGAATTAATTAAACGTTGCGGCTGGGAGAGTCTGGACAGAATGCGTCTGCTCAAAATCTCTCAATGTACAAAGTTTTGGCCGTCAATGTATACAGTTCATGAGGTACAATAAAACGATTTTCTACATTCCAAAAACGCATCTCAGTTGTAAACCAACAAATGCGGGCTCCTGATAAGGACACAAATGGCTCTCAACCTCGGGGAGAGCTAGTGGGGGCCAGTATGTAGGTGTCCAGATGTCCGGCATGAGGAGTGCATGATCACTTTGTGTGGTGTGCCTGTCGTGTCCTGATTGGTTGAGTGTTCCTATCTGCACGTTGTAGCTGGCTTTATGGTGTTTCTGGGGAACGCAAGCCTTTGGCCATAAAGGTTTTATTGGGACCAGTTATTTCGGAATTGTTTGTGGTGGAACTATCTGTGGAATCGATTGGGGTTTTCACCTGGGTGCGTGTTTGTCTTAAGTCACATGTGGGAACCCCCATATACCAGTTACTCGAAAGGCGTGGGCATAGGTCGCAGGACCTGCCTGACCATGTATCTCTGACTCAGGGTTGATGGAGAGTTTACCTTGGGAGAATTCGAAAGCAATGATGTGAGTTCGTCGTAACTCCTAAAAATAATATTGTAGCCACTGGTATCATTTTTGTCGACATTATCAACATTACGCATACAGTTGTCACTTTGTACATTGATATCATTCGTACTGGTATTAACGAGGTTATGTTTGTTCTGGTCTGAACGAACATTGACATTGTTCTTATCCGCAACAATAATATTGTCGTATGAGCATGGATCATAGAATACATTGTTATCATTATTGCTGATGTCGGCGCTGCTAACGATAACAATATACATTGACATTGCATTGACAGTTATTGTGCAGGTACAAGCTGTGGCACACGTTCACATTGCATTTACTGATATTGCCGTTGTTGGGCCTGCACATTTAATGTCATTCATTAACATCGTATTCACCCAGTTATGTTGCATCACTATAAGGTTGATGACGCTCAACTCCTCTGTGATTGCGTTTAGGCCAATCTCAGTACTGTTTATTTGTTTCATCATTTCCCATCTGGTTATTTGCAACCAGCGAGCGTTGGCTTTTGTTTGCATGTTAAAAACGGGTATTGATCCTCTGGCATTCACTTCTGTGAACAGTCTGAATTCTTCTGGAAAATCCTTTTACTGAGCCCAGCCAAAATACTCTGCAGTTCTCTTCTCCTTCGACCCTGATGCAACCGAGTTGTTTTCTTCTGTTTGAGTTGTCTCAACATCCATTATAGATCTTCTCCAGGGATAACCAGGGTTGGGGTTTGCATGGTCACGAGGGTGCAGAGGCCACGCCATCCAGGGACGAGCTGGTTGTAGGCAAAGTCTCCATATTGCCAATACAGATCCATCAACGTGGAGGTGCCCCATTGCAGGTCCGGTATATGCATTATCGTGTCACAATTCTCGTTGCAGCCCAACGGTATGGTTCCTTTGCCTCTGAAACATAAAGAGGACAATGTACGTTTCTGTGCATTTAGGGGTGCCCCTTCCCCTCCAACCATGTGTACCTATAGATCTCGCTATTCCAGATTTCCTGTCACGGGGTGTCTATGCTGGCGTTTGACCCCCTCCCATGGGACTCATTCCCCCCTGTGTGATTGGGATGAGTGGCCCTGCACTGAAATTCCATGCCCGGGGTCCATTTGTCGTTAATGAAGGTGGCTCCAATGATGTTAAGGGCCACCCTGGGACCGCCGACGGAGGCGTGAGCGGACGTGTTTTGAGAAAAAAGATTCCTAGAGGTAGCAAGACGACTGCACCAGTACACAAAGTCCCGGGCCAAACAGGATGTACAGGAGAGGCACCAAAGGGGAGGACACTGTCTACTTTGGATTGGATATCACTTGGCGGGGTTCTACTCGGTTGAGTTTGATTTTTATCCTGATTCTGCATAGGTACGATGGACGAGGCATTTTGGCTTTTCCGGGGCTATTTCCTGTGATAAGTAAAGCCTGTCTGAGCCTACGGCATGAGGTATCAGTGAACAGACGTAACATGACTGTTAGAAATGGTGGTCTCTAGTTGGCAGAGGTAGGTACCTTTGTCCAAATAGGGACCCTTGCTTCTAGTCAGGGTAAGGGGGATACACTCCTAAAATAACCCCTGCTCACCCCCTTGGTAGCTTGGCACGAGCAGACAGGCTTATCTCAGAGGCAGTGTGTAAAGCATTTGTGAACACATACAGTAATACAGTGAAAACACTACAAATGGACACCACACCAGTTTAGAAAAATAAGTAATCTTATTCTTTATCTGAACCAAAACAAGACCAAACGACAAAAATCCACGATATAGTATTAAAAATATGACTTTCAGATGGTAGAAATAGTTCAGTTCAAGCAAAATTGCAGATGCGACACTTTTCTCACAAAGTACCTGGGATGCGTCACACAAACAAGCAAAACGGGCCGCAGGGATGGTGATGGGTCGGATCCTTAAACTCAGGGAATGTGATGCGTCAGTTCCTTGCTTCGGGGAAGGTGATGCATCGGTTCCTTACTGCAGCGCAGGGAGGTGATGCGTCGGTTCCTTACCGAAGTGGAGGTGATGCGTCAGTTTCTTACTGCGTGGGGAGGTGATGCATCGGTTTCTTACTGCGTCCCCCAACAATGTGACAGATTTGGCGCCTCGATGCGATGCGACGATCTGGTGACGATGCGTGAACTCGTGCAGCCGCACAGCAGGCCTTGCGTCGGACTCGGTGCGGTGATCTCGGACTTCGGAGATCGGTGCACTCGATGTGGCGTGCAGCGATTTCTCAAGCCGCGGCAGGCACTGCAGCGGTTTCTTCGGTGATGCGTCAGAAACAGGTGCGGATGCGTCTCGCTTCTTCGAAGTTGCATCGATTTTCCAGCTCCCAGCGAAAAACAGTCTCTAGAGATCCAGAACAGCAGCAGCCACCTCTTTGCAGGTCAGAATTCCCAGCAAGGAAATTCAGGGGAGCTGGTGGTGAAGTCTTTGTGTCCCTGAGACTTCAGAACAGGAGGCAAGCTCAGTTTCAAGCCCTTGGAGATCTTCTTTCAAGCAGGTGACAAAGCAAACAGCAAAGTCCTTTTCTCCTTTCCTTGACAGCAAGTAGCCACTGCAGGCCAACCCCAGACAGCAAACAGCACAGGGGCAGTATTCCTCCTCAGCTTCTCCGGCTCTTCTCCTTGGCAAAGGTTCCTCTTGATTCCCAGAAGTGATCTAAAAGTCTGGGGTTTGGGCCCCTCTTTTTATACACAAGAATCCTTTGTTCTCTGAAGGCAGAGAATGTCTGTACCTAGCCAAAACCAGTTCTGTCCTCACTGGTGCAGCTTCCTGGCAGGAGGTGGAGACAGCATTGTTGAAGGCAGACCAGGCCCATTCAGGTGAAAGGAAATCTCCTCCCCTACTCTAAATGCAGCCCAGGTCTATTCAGCCCAGCCCTGACTCATCAGACTTCTGGAGCCGCTGCCCTCTCCAGCCCCTGTCATCCAAAAGCCAGACATGCAATACACAAACCTAGCAAAGGCACACTGGATGGTTAGGCAAGAAAGTACCTACTTTCTAAAAGTGGTATTTTCAAACACAGGATGTAAAAATCACCCTCACTAAAAGATGCATTTTAACAGGCATGCTAAACTTTATTTTTCTACCTTGTTCCCAGGGCCAGTTATGTTTATAAGATGTTATAAACAAACTCCCCATTCTGTCCTATGGGAACAGGTAGCCTTGCAATAGTGAAAAAATGAAATTTGGCAGTATTTCACTATCAGGACATGCCACACACATCAGGGCATGTCCTACCTTTCACATACAATGCACCCTGCCCACAGGGGTACCTTGGGCCTACCTTAGGGGTGACTAATATGTAGAAAAGGGAAGGTTTAGGGACTGGCAAGTGTGTGCACTTGCCAAGTCGACATGGCAGTCCCAGACTGCACACAGGCTCTGCAATGGCAGGCCAGAGTTACATTTTACAGGCTGCTTCTTTGGGTGGCACAATCAGTGCTGCAGCCCACTACCAGCATTTGATTTACAGGCCCAGGGCACACAGAGCACTATACTATGGTCTGACAAGTAAATCAAATATGCCAATCATGGAATCACTAATCCATAACAACAATTTACAAAGGGAGCACTTGCACTTTGACACTGAACAGCAGTGGCAAAGTGCCCAAAGCATCTAGACCAGCAAAACGGAGTCCAACACACAGCAAAAACACAGGAGGCAAAGGCAAAAAAATGCAAGGGAGACCCATGCCAATGGTGCGAGGTCTAACAATGACCTATTCGTAGTTTGTGTACCTATACTGCTCATATGCTGATACCAGGTGTTGTGTAGGAGTGCGCTGTGTAGTGCATGAGGAATACTAACATTTGATTCGGTGTAGGTGAGGTGAGAGAGTTCTCTACGCATGCGTTGCAAAAATGTAGAAGTAGGGCTAACAAAATCATGTAAATTTTTGGTTCGGAGGGGCTTGAAAGCACCCCAGCTAAGGAGAGAGAGTACAAAAATAAGGGTACATAACTTGAAAAGCATTTGTAGAATATAGAATCATCTTCGGGAGAGATGTCCGTCGTCTGGGTCTGTCTTTTGTTGCTCGTTGTCTGTGGTCCGGTGTCGGGGGTTGTTGCCTTTGCTTGGTGTCTGATATTTGTTGTCTGGATGCCCAGGAGTGTTTTCATCTTGGTGGGGTGCAGAAAGAATGTCTCTTGAAAACCGAAGTCACAAAGTTAATTGAATTCTGTAGTACTTGAGCAACTAGTCTTTTGAAAGTCTTTTGAGAACCCAGGTTAGAGGAATGGCGGGTTACAGCAACGATGGTGCACTTACAGTTCCATCTCGGACCTGTGGGGTTGTAGGTTGACTGGGAAAAACACCTTTGTTAGGCAATTTATTGGAACATTACTGTTTCATCTGTAAAACGATCCTTCTATATGGTTTTACTGGGGGGGGTGGGCTATATGGTTTTACTGGGGAGCGAATTTTCCTATCGGGATTGGAAGGAGGTGATAGACTTTTTAACGGCATTAGTGAGGTTTTTAAACTAATTCAAGTGAGTGTTAGTTTAAAAAATCCCTGGTCGTCCCCAAAATTCAAATTTTTATGTGGTTCGTATTATGGGTTTCTCCCCCCTCTCCTTGCTACAGTGGGAACAGTATTTTTTCTGCATGCTTTTCCGTTCAGAGCATGATGTTTTAACAGGTGATGAGGTGTCTTTTTGACCTATATGGGCTGCATGCAATTGTGAGGAGAGGCGGATGTTGGGAAAGCTGTGGGGGAGATGTTTCCTGGGTCAACGCTTGGGTTGTACATCAGAGAGGTGGACCCAGGCTTCTCTCCCTTCCACCTTGATGGCTGTTGGTGTCGAAAATATTACTAGGTGGGGTTCCTAAAACTTGGCTTGTTTCCACTTTCTCACAAAGTTGCAGATGTAGACTTCTTACCCTAGCTGAGGTGTTTGATACGGTAGCTTGGTAGCTTGGTGCTGGGCTCCTGAGTGCTGCGGTGATGGACCTGTTTGGATAAAAACTTGGCAGTCTTTGCCACCTCGGAGAGGTACACACGCAGCTTGTCCCCCAATGCCTGGGAGCCAGCCTCAATGCTTAATCTGGCCGTTGTCTTTGTGACAGGCAGACTAATGGGGACCCCTATCCCAATCTGGTGCAGTATGAGGTGATGCTCACTGCTGGGAGTGTTTCTTAGTGCATAGACATACAGGGTGGGTAGTGTAGCCCATAAATACAGTACACATTGACAACAGGTAAGTGGAAGGGCACACAGACAGAACTCACAGAAAACACACCACTGTACAGTGAGAAGATTGCTACATAATTCATAGTGGGTAGAAAGGCCCATGGACACATTGCACATAGACAACATACATCAAGTAAGTGTGGGTATGGAGGCAAGACTCACAGACAACACACTAGTGTAGAGTGATAATATGTCTTTCCACAAAACACCAAACAGTACCAAAGGCAAGAACCCCAGACAAGACCACAGATTATCCATAGCTGGCACGAACTCCTTCAAAATAAACTACCCCCCAACTCTCCAAAAACACATAAAAAAAAGACTTTAAGCACAGGCTAGTAAAAGAGCTACGTGAAACACTCTTTTCATACCTATACTCCTGCGCTAAGAACAGAACCCTTATAGCGAACCTCATTTTCTACACACAACATCCTGGAGAAGAACACTGAAGGACCAGCTGCATGTAACAAAAGTGGCCTCTATACCACATTGACACCAACTATCCATCATGCCCTCCCCCGCCCTTGGAGAATGATCCTTCTTCTCTATTTATAAAAGTGAAAATATCCTTGTCCAAGCCTCAGACAGAAACCTGGAATAGTTGGACCACCACTTCTCCAAAGTGCACAGAAATGGAAAGGGGACCCTGTGGCCTCCTCCATCAACTACCAGAAACAACACAGTCCACATACACAATCCCACACACACCCAGAAGAATAAGTGCACACCACGAACAACCTGATGACATGGGCAGCCACACAGGCCCAAACAGCCCCAGCTAGGATCACACACCTCCCCAAAGGGGGCCACAAAACCAAAACATACTCACCCTCCACACCACCCCTCAAACATTGCTACCACAACTTTTACTACCCACTACCATGGGACAAGCACCACCATATCTTGACCTTGAGCCATTATACCTCCACACCATTAAAGAACAGCAATATGCAACATCCAGCTGTCCAGGACACAAATCCTACTTTCAGAAACCGGGCCGAGACACAACAAACTAGTAACACCCACTCAAGAGCAAAACAAACTACCAACTCACCAACCACGTTGCACAATCTGGAGAACAAGTTCGGTGAGCTAATCAAGATGGTTGACTTGGGGTTGATTGACATCGTATTCACACATCTCAACATTTCAGAGATATGTGGTGAGGCAGGTCCTGCGACCTATGCCCACGTCTATCAAGTAACTGGTTTATGGGGGACCCCAACTGTGACCTAAAACAAACACGCACCCAGGGAAAACACTGATCGATTCTACAGATGGACTTGTTTGTGGTGCAACTATCTGAGATAATTGGCTGAAAAAAACCTGTTTGGCCAAAGGCTTGCATTCCCCAGAAATGCCACAAAGCTAGATACCACATGTAGATAGGCACACGCAACCAATCAGGACACGACAGGCACACCACATGTAGTGATCATGCTATCCTCATGCCGGACATCTGGACACATACACACTGGCCCACACTAGCTCTTCCAGAGGTGAAGAGCAATCTGTGTCCTTATCATATGCCCGCGTTTGTTGCTTTACAACTGAAATGCTTTTTTGGAATGTAGCAAAGTGTTTTATTGTACCTCATGAACTGTATAAATGGATGGATAGACAAAACTTTGTATATCGATAGATTTTGAGCAGACGCATTCTGTCCAGGTTCTCCCGCCCGCAGCGTTTAATTAAACCTACTTATTCCTGTTTTGCCAAACACCTCTTGTCTTTTCATTTTATTTGAGGTAAATTCCTATCCGAACAACATTTTGGCGAGCCAGCCAGGAGAGATTGGTTCATTGAGCCCGACTGCTGTCAAAGGAAGGACCCCGGCCCGAACTGATTCATCTGTGCAAAAAGATTGGTGAGCAGAAGCCATAATTGAATCAAAGTTCTGCTGAATCCACGAGGCGGAGGTCCATCCAGAGGTAGCCGTCAGAGGGTAAGAGAGCTACATATGATCCTTAGTTCCAGTAGTGGCGTGTGGCAAACTAGGACAAGTGTGTAGATTACTTTTGTTTTTTCTACTAGTCAGCACGCTAGAAGAAGGTGAAGGTAGCTACAATTTTTGGTATTTAACCCTGGGGACAGGGTACGGCTCAACCCTGGGTGCCTGTAAGGGAACGCTTGTACCTCTGGACTTGGTTCAGAGGATTTGCTTAGTCTCCGGGTATCAGTAGGAGATAGCTTGGACCACTGGGCATGCTAGCAAGTTGGCTTGCATAGGCTCTGGGTGTGATTTAGAGCCAACATCTCAAACTTGATTTTTTAGTTTTAAAAGCATTTAGGGCTATTGATTCCAACACTGATAGCACCTGAAAGAAATGAGAGGTGTTCCCTTTTTTCTCTCTTCTTGGATCACTGGGAGTTAGAAAGTGAAACTCACAACCCCTGGGTGTAATACAGGGCGTAATTCGGCAGTTAGGGAAACATTTTGGACCTGGGTGAATCGGGTATAACTTGTGTCTGGCCACGGAGGGCCGATAGTTATCAGGTTATTCCTTTTTCTCCATTTAAATTGTTGCTAATTTTTGCCCAAGAAGCCGCTAGGGACAGACTATTAGGCTCACCTAGCTCCACGTACTGCAGAGAGCATCCCCTCTTTATGGGGTATAGACACTAGGAGAGGGCCCAGTTTTTTTTCTGTCAACCTTTTTAGTTTCTATTAGATTCTTTTCCATTTTTTATACATTTATTGATGTTGAGGTGCTGATGAAATTTTGCAAATCATGCTGCATGTTCAAATGTTATGTCTCATCAATAAGTCTATGCTTTTCTAACCCTTCCTCTACATTTAAATTACAGCACAAAATTACTTGTCAGTTTTAAAAGCATGCAATGGGTAAAGTAATCGATTTTTTATTAATTTTCCAAATAGAGGTGAGGTTGAATACTTGGCCATAAAATGTGATCTGATTGATGGTGTGAAGCAGATTGGCCGTTGTGTTGTATGTTTCTTGCTAGTGAAAGACTTATATGTGCGACACCAGCAATTTCCAGTCTGTCTAGCATATGCTGTAACTGTGCACAAATCACAAGGTTTAAGTGTAGATGCAGCTTTTGCAAATATTGGAAGTACTGTATTTTTTTTTATTTTTTTATTTCTCAGCTTGCAGCATACAATTACAAAGTTCCAAATGTTGAACCCAGCCAGTATACAATGTCTATATAATATGCAAGCATTTTTTTGAAAGGATACAGAAAACAAGCATAAACCAATCCCCCTCCCTCCACCACCCGATCTACAATCATGTTTGTTGGACATATTGCAACTTACACATCACAGTCTAGGCACAGATCATGAGTAGTAACAATGCATACAGTCAATATAACGTACACAGTTATGCATTATGCCAGCTGTAAGTCAGGGTTTCTAAGTAAGAACATGGATAGCAGAGCCCAGAAGTCCTTAGGCCTCGAAGCCGTAGGCAGTTCTTCTGCATATGTCCCCAGCTGCTCTCTACAGTACACTAAGTCCCGGACCCATTTCTGAACAGTTGGGGTGGCTCTGGCGCCCCAGCATTGCGCCACCGCCCGCTTGGCAAACAAGGTTGAGATTGCGACAATTCGTCTATTGCATGGCGTCAGCTTCTTAACCAAACCCAGCAAACATAATTCAGGAGTGCAGGCCACCTTTTCTAGAACAACCTCAGTTAACACCCCCGTAACGCGCTTCCAGAAGGCATATATTTTAGCGCAACTCCATGCGAGGTGTATAAAGTCTGCATCATCCTGCCCGCATCTTATACATCACGCAGTATCCCTCAAGCCAAATTTCTGCAATTTACTTGGCGTATAATATAGTTGGTGCAGATATTTAAAGTGAATAATGCGGAGATTACAATTTGACGTCAGTCTACCAGTCAGTTCACAGCAGGACTTCCACTGTTCCAATGTCACTGGGGACCCAAGCACTGCATTCCATTTTTTAGGCGAAGGAGGTTCAAGGATTTCATTCTCTCTCATAGAAGCATTGTACAGTTTTGTTATCAACCCTCTACTTTCTTCCCCCACCAGCACCGCCTGCAGCGCTTTCAATGCTTTTGGCTCTGCTGGAAAGTCAGGAAAAATAGTCCTGACCGCCTGCCGCACCCTGATATATGTGAAGCCCAGCATCATGCTATATTCCTGCCCGGCTTGCACTTCCGCTAGCGATCTGAACTGACCATTCTTGTATAGATCTCCAAGCTGCCTAATCCCAGCCGCCCGCAGCACCCTCAAAGCCGCCTGCTCCTGTGTCGCAGATATATCCGGATGCGTAGCAATCGGCAACGCTGGGGCGTATAAATAGTCCAGCCGTGCCCGCTTAGCCAAAGTCTTCCATGCCCAAGCAGTGCATTTAACAGAGTTAATTTTGTTCCTCGGGCCTCCCCCCTCCCGACAGTGCAGCCGCCACCAATGGGACCGGGTGCACAGTGTCTGCTTCAATCGCAACATGCAGAAAATACCGCTGCGGGAAGTACCAATAATGCACAAACTGCGCCTGAGCGCATAGATAATATAACCGTAAATCAGGCGCCAAAAAGCCGCCCCGGTCAAATGGCTGCGTTAGCGTGTCCCAGCTACATCTCGATCTCTTGTTGCCCCAGACTAGATACAGTAGAGCCGTCTGGAGCGTATTAAATAGTGCAATATTGAGTCGGATAGGGATATTTACAAATAGATAAAGGAGTTTGGGCAGTATCATCATTTTCACCACTGCGATCCTGTCCGCCAGTGAGAGAGGCAGTGTAGCCCAACGAGTGGTCTGCTCGGTGATTTGCATAATGATTCGACTGTAGTTTATGGAGAGTATCATGTCGGGATCCCTGTGAAGCCATATCCCTAAATATTTTACCGGGTCAGTAGACCACGTCAGTGGGAAATCCAGCGCTACCTCTTGAGTACCCATTAAAGAGAAGGTTATACCCAAAATCACTGGGACCTGGGTGTAAGACGATATAGAACCTAGTGGTCCCAGCACTATTACATCCAAACAGTGTAGAAACTAAAAATATATACAATTGTATTCACAACAATAAATCAAAGATTACGAATCAATAGTATTACCAGTGTTATTTAATCACACTGAACACAAAATACAGATTTAGAAAAACACATTATAAACCATCATTGATGTGCCCAATTGGGTAGGGAGGGGAAAGGGCAGTGACTTAAGTGAGGCAGTGAGGTAAGTGAAAGACACTACTAGTGGGTATCACAATCAAATTGGTAGGCATATTATTCAATGCCACACATTTCTTTATCGAAAGGGAAACAAATACAATAAGTTACATAGCCATGTAACATAGAAAGTCACAGTGCAACATGCACTGTTGGTGATACTGGCATCAGTAATGTGTCGACGTTTCGACCCCTGGATGTGTGTAGGTGTTCTTAGAAACCTTACTAGCGGGGTCTTCCTCAGGACAAGTGATTAAGTGAAAAGGGGAGAGGGCACCTAGAAACATAAATGAAAGAACGAGATGTCAGGCCCAATGAAAATAAAGGACGAAAACATGAACAAATAAAAGTCACTGTATTTACCGTGACTTAATTAGAAAGAAGTCCTCAAAGGCACGAAATGTCGTCTAGGACAAATTAGGGCCCAATGGCTCCAAGGTTCAGAAGGGAGAGAGAGCAGGACACCTACAAGAATAAGGCGTCAGTCAGTAAGGCCTCAAATGAATCAGAGGAACATGAAGTTCGCTATACTTGCAGGAACTTACTCCAAACATGGGTAGTACTCCAAAATGTGAGAGCTGCGGTAAAAATCGTGGTAAAACCATCGATCAACGGGTGGAAGCCATCCACTTTGCTTCCGTAGAATGAATCAAGTAAACTAGAGTGACAACAGAGGAGGAAAAAAAACCTATATTATATCAATCATTGAAGGGCATCTGGGATCGTGACTGTAAATTTAAAATTTCCACGCGCATCATGAGTTTCTAAATGAGGGGTGACTATTGTACGCCTATTCAACAATAACAAGAACATCCGCGAGAACCTGCCGATTACCAGCGTTGTTAAGGAAACTAGATCGCACTGTGCGTGCATGGTGTTCCACAATGAAATTCAGAGGTTAGAGAGAAAATCATCGTGCCTATTGAAATACAACATTAAGTATAAAAGATTTGGAAATATCTACAATGTAAATTTAAATTTACACACGCATCATGAGTTTCCAAATGAGGGGTGACTATTTTAAGCCTATTGGACAATAACCAGAACATCCAGGAGGACCTGCCGATTACCAGCGCGGTTTAATGAAACAAGATCACACTGTGCGTGCATGATGTTCCACAATGAGATTCAGTGGTTAAAAAGAAAATCATCGTGCCTATTAAAATACAAAGTGCACGGTTTAGACATCATGTTGAAAATATCTACAGTGGTCTGAAGCAAAGTGGTTAAAAATTAGCTGAAGTTAAGGGAGGCGCGGTACCGCATTTAAGCTACAGCGCACCAAGCAGGGACTGGTCAAAGGCTAAAAGGGAATACCGCACTGCCGCATGAAATTAAATAGAGAACAGAATTTAAAAAGGGGGGGACCAGGAGTTGGGAGCACTCACCCTTGTTAGTCGACCTCACTTCCAAAGGAGTGGAAAGAACGCGCCGCCGGGGCGGAAGGCAAAGTTAAATAGACACGTATCCAACGTGCCGATAGTGCCCACGTGACGCCCGGTGTAGTGCAGCAGCTGAATGCTGGTGTGGATGCGAGAGGCAGACAGGGAAGAGAGACTCTCTAGTGAAAGGGTATTTAGTCTGCATATGTCATCCGAAATAATAAATCTTGGACAGTACGCTAGCCTTAAATTAAGCAGGAAATACATACAAATAAATCAGCAAAGTGCGTAATATAGCACAATACAGGCACAGTTAATCATGGTATCATTAATACATTTAGACCAGTCATATACCATCTTATGTGCAAATGCATGATCAAGCAATGGGCATTGAAGGAAAGCACATTCATTTAGACAAATATGTATATACATTTTGGCCCATGTGTATAAAACATCGAATTGCTTATTGCAATGTGATTAATTGGTGTACCTGAATATGGAATACACAGTCAGTTAAACCGTCATACACAATTATATTTCACAATCACACTGTAAAAAGCATTTAGACAGTACAGTTGAAAGGAACCAGAACTACCATAAAATATCTCAGGTGACGACCAACATCTCTAACCAGTCATTATGAGCAGCACAGAGGGTAGATCACACAAAACGTTGGGAATTGCCTCATGAAGTATTTAGGCATGCTAGTTGGGCATTACTGGAGTCCTGTTCATTCAGTCCATTGGCAATAGTGTCCAGACGTAACATCCATTTGGACTCTCGGACATTCAAGATCAGGGAAATATTGCCTCCTCTTGGTCCCAATTCAGCTTTCTCTATCACCAGCCACTGCAATTGGTCCGGGTTATGTCCCATCGATGCGAAGTGTTCCACTAGGGGTGCCCCTGCGACCGAGCACCGAATCCTGCTTTGATGTTGCAGTATTCTTGCCTTAATCTTTTGTTGTGTCTGCCCTACGTAGAGTAGCCCACATGGGCAGATGATACCATAAATAACATTCATGGTGTTACAATTAGTGAAGGAATGTAGAGCAATCGTGTGTTGTTTGTAGACAAAGTTCTTAGTGGTAATTGTGGTATGGCAAGCTTTGCATCGTCCACATTTGTGGTGCCCTTTGACCGGTGGTAGGTTCCAAAGTGATTGAATAGTAGGTTCAGTAGCATTCTCCAGGAAAGAATGGACCACATGATCTTTGATACTCATTGCTTTTTTGAAAGAGTGTAAGGGTAGATTAGGTTGGTCAATGTCATCTGACACCATGTTCCAATGTTTATTGATAACCTTTTTTATGGCATTGCTTCTTGTGGAAAAGGTTGTGACACAAATCATTCTTTGTGGCGATATGTCATTCTTTTGCCTGGGGGTTAGCAAGGTTTCCCGTGGGTTATACCAGGCCCTTTTCTGAGCTCTCTTCACTAATCTCCTTGGATATCCCCTCGTCATCAAACGGATACTGAGATCTTCCGACTCAGCCAAGTAGTCTGTCCTCTTTGTACAATTCCTGCGGATCCTTAGAAATTGGCCCACCGGGAGGTTGTCTTGCAAACCCCGTGGGTGATGGCTATTGTACCTCAACAGGGAGTTGCGTTCCGCCGGTTTGCGATACAATGTAGTGTAGAGCTTATTGTCTTCACAACAGATTTTTATGTCAAGGAAAGCTATCTCCTTGGTGTCTGATTGTATCGTGAATTTTATATCCTGGTCACATCGATTGAGCCAGTTATGAAATTAGCCCAGCTCAGTTGTATCTCCTTTCCAGATAATCAGTATATCGTCAATATACCGTTTCCACAAACTCACCTGCTGGTTAAAGGGGTTATTGTTGAATATGAATGATCTCTCAAAAGCATCCATATAAATGATAGCTAGATCCGGGGCAAAGGCTGCTCCCATTGCTACACCCTTTGTTTGTACGTAATAGCACCCTTGAAAAATGAAGTAGTTCTTCTTCATTGCTATGGTCAGCAGGGAGATGATAAATTCCGTGGGAACTGCCATAGGGGCTGGTCGTTTATCCAAAGCATCCTTCATTGCTTCTAATGCTGGTTCTTGTGGGATACTCGTGTACAGGGATACAATATCACAAGTCACAAGAAGTTGATCATTCGGATTAAAAGGTAGTTGGTCTATCAGGGTGATTGTTTGCATAGTATCTCTTAAATATGCTTCAGTGTTCTCAGCAATTGGTTTTAAAAAGAAATCTATGTATTTGCATAGGGGTTCTAGTAGTGAACCACACCCCGAAACAATTGGGCGGCCTGGTGGGGTCTGCATGTTCTTATGAATCTTGGGTAAGGTGTAGATTGTGGGCAGCCGTGGATGTTTCTGATTGAGGTAATCAAACTCGAGTTTACTCAAAAATCCTTGTTCTTGGGCTTCTGACGTTATACACAGGATTTCCTCCGCCAGCTCCCTTGTAGGGTCCGATCTTCATAGTGAGTAGCTAATACCATCTTGGAGTTGTCTCATGATTTCCATTTTGTATGCCGTTGTATCCTGTACCACGATCGCGCCGCCCTTGTCAGCGGATTTAATAACAATATCCTTGTTATTCCTCAGATTCAGGAGGGCTGCTCTCTCCAACAGGCTGGTATTTGGAAAGGTATATTTATGTGTGGAAAGTAATTTCATCACATCATTCAATACCATATTTTCATATGCCAAGATTCTATGGGTCATGGCATTAGCAGGTGGGACGAAGGTGGATGGGACCCTTAATCCTGTCAATGATTTCGATGGAGATGTTGTAGAATCTTTGAAGAAATACCTAAGGCGAATCTTACGGAAGAAACTGTGCAATTCAGTCCTGATATTGAAGGTATTGGGGTAGGCAGTAGGTACAAAGGACAAGCCTTTAGAAAGTATTTTCTGTTCCTCATCATTCAGAGTGTAGGATGAAATGTTGACCATTGGATTATTGTTAGTTTCTAACATCTGTACACCTTGTGACGCATTGGTATTGCTCCGGGATCTTCCGGTTGGTACTTCTGCCACTGGGTTGTTGTTTACTCCTACCATCTGTACACCTTGCGTCGTGTTGAAATTTCCCCATGACTCTCCGGTTGGAAACGGACCTGCTTGGGAACACCGCCCCGGCCTCTCTCCCAGTTCACATTGATGGGTTGATGGCCTCTCGGAGGGCCCCTTTGTCTAAGGACATCCGTTTCTACGATAAGAAAGGCACCTACTCATACCTTAACGAAGACTACTATAAACAGGATACTCAAGGACGGTTTGTAGGCCGAGGCAGAGGTAGCTATAGGGGGAGAAGGAACTATACCACATTTTCAGATTCATCGGTGAGTTCTGACAGTGACAACAAACAACCAGGACCCAGCTCCGACCAGAGGTATCGGGAGAACTGGTATCCACCACAAGGTTACTTTCCTTTTTTAGGCGAGGGTCAATGGAGACCCCCCAGAGGACGGGGAAATTGGCAAAGGGGCCCTCCGAGAGGCCATCAACCCATCAATGTGAACTGGGAGAGAGGCCGAGGCGGTGTTCCCAAGCAGGTCCGTTTCCAACCGGAGAGTCATGGGGAAATTTCAACACAACGCAAGGTGTACAGATGGTAGGAGTAAACAACAACCCAGTGGCAGAAGTACCAACCGGAAGATCCCGGAGCAATACCAATGCGTCACAAGGTGTACAGATGTTAGAAACTAACAATAATCTAGTGGTCAACATTTCATCTTACACTCTGAAGGATGAGGAACAGAAAATACTTTCTAAAGGCTTGTCCTTTGTACCTACTGCCTACCCCAATACCTTCAATAACAGGACTGAATTGCACAGTTTCTTCCGTAAGATTCGTCTTAGGTATTTCTTCAAAGATTCTACAACATCTCCATCGAAATCATTGACAGGATTAAGGGTCCCATCCACCTTCGTCCCACCTGCTAATGCCATGACCCATAGAATCTTGGCATATGAAAATATGGTATTGAATGATGTGATGAAATTACTTTCCACACATAAATATACCTTTCCAAATACCAGCCAGTTGGAGAGAGCAGCCCTCCTGAATCTGAGGAATAACAAGGATATTGTTATTAAATCCGCTGACAAGGGCGGCGCGATCGTGGTACAGGATACAACGGCATACAAAATGGAAATCATGAGACAACTCAAAGATGGTATTAGCTACTCGCTATTAAGATCGGACCCTACAAGGGAGCTGGCGGAGGAAATCCTGTGTATAACGTCAGAAGCCCAAGAACAAGGATTTTTTAGTAAACTCGAGTTTGATTACCTCAATCAGAAACATCCACGGCTGACCACAATCTACACCTTACCCAAGATTCATAAGGACATGCAGACCCCACCAGGCCGCCCAATTGTTTCGGGGTGTGGTTCACTACTAGAACCCCTATGCAAATACATAGATTTCTTTTAAAACCAATTGCTGAGAACACTGAAGCATATTTAAGAGATACTATGCAAACAATCACCCTGATAGACCAACTACCTTTAATCCGAATGATCAACTTCTTGTGACTTGTGATATGGTATCCCTGTACACGAGTATCCCACAAGAACCAGCATTAGAAGCAATGAAGGATGCCTTGGATAAACGACTAGCCCCTATGGCAGTTCCCATGGAATTTATCATCTCCCTGCTGACCATAGCAATGAAGAAGAACTACTTCATTTTTCAAGGGTGCTATTACGTACAAACAAAGGGTGTAGCAATGGGAGCAGCCTTTGCCCCGGATCTAGCTATCATTTATATGGATGCTTTTGAGACATCATTCATATTCAACAATAACCCCTTTAACCAGCAGGTGAGTTTGTGGAAACGGTATATTGATGATATACTGATTATCTGGAAAGGAGATACAACTGAGCTGGGCCAATTTCATAACTGGCTCAATCGATGTGACCAGGATATAAAATTCACGATACAATCAGACACCAAGGAGATAGCTTTCCTTGACATAAAAATCTGTTGTGAAGACAATAAGCTCTACACTACATTGTATCGCAAACCGGCGGAACGCAACTCCCTGTTGAGGTACAATAGCCATAACCCACGGGGTTTGCGAGACAACCTCCCGGTGGGCCAATTTCTAAGGATCCGCAGGAATTGTACAAAGAGGACAGACTACATGGCTGAGTCGGAAGATCTCAGTATCCGTTTGATGACGAGGGGATATCCAAGGAGATTAGTGAAGAGAGCTCAGAAAAGGGCCTGGTATAACCCTCGGGAAACCTTGCTAACCCCCAGGCAAATGAATGACATATCGCCACAAAGAATGATTTGTGTCACAACCTTTTCCACAAGAAGCAATGCCATAAAAAAGGTTATCAATAAACATTGGAACATGGTGTCAGATGACATTGACCAACCTAATCTACCTTTACACTCTTTCAAAAAAGCAATGAGTATCAAAGATCATGTGGTCCATTCTTTCCTGGAGAATGCTACTGAACCTACTATTCAATCACTTTGGAACCTACCACCGGTCAAAGGGCACCACAAATGTGGACGATGCAAAGCTTGCCATACCACAATTACCACAATTACCACTAAGAACTTTGTCTACAAACAACACACGATTGCTCTACATTCCTTCACTAATTGTAACACCATGAATGTTATTTATGGTATCATCTGCCCATGTGGGCTACTCTACGTAGGGCAGACACAACAAAAGATTAAGGCAAGAATACTGCAACATCAAAGCAGGATTCGGTGCTCGGTCGCAGGGGCACCCTAGTGGAACACTTCGCATCGATGGGACATAACCCGGACCAATTGCAGTGGCTGGTGATAGAGAAAGCTGAATTGGGACCAAGAGGAGGCAATATTTCCTGATCTTGAATGTCCGAGAGTCCAAATGGATGTTACGTCTGGACACTATTGCCAATGGACTGAATGAACAGGACTCCAGTAATGCCCAACTAGCATGCCTAAATACTTCATGAGGCAATTCCCAACGTTTTGTGTGATCTACCCTCTGTGCTGCTCATAATGACTGGTTAGAGATGTTGGTCGTCACCTGAGATATTTTATGGTAGTTCTGGTTCCTTTCAACTGTACTGTCTAAATGCTTTTACAGTGTGATTGTGAAATGTAATTGTGTATGACGGTTTAACTGACTGTGTATTCCATATTCAGGTACACCAATTAATCACATTGCAATAAGCAATTCGATGTTTTATACACATGGGCCAAAATGTATATACATATTTGTCTAAATGAATGTGCTTTCCTTCAATGCCCATTGCTTGATCATGCATTTGCACATAAGATGGTATATGACTGGTCTAAATGTATTAATGATACCATGATTAACTGTGCCTGTATTGTGCTATATTACGCACTTTGCTGATTTATTTGTATGTATTTCCTGCTTAATTTAAGGCTAGCGTACTGTCCACGATTTATTATTTCGCATGACATATGCAGACTAAATACCCTTTCACTAGAGAGTCTCTCTTCCCTCTCTGCCTCTCGCATCCACACCAGCATTCAGCTGCTGCACAACACCGGGCGTCACGTGGGCACTATCGGCACGTTGGATACGTGTCTATTTAACTTTGCCTTCCGCCCCGGCGGCGCGTTCTTTCCACTCCTTTGGAAGTGAGGTTGACTAACGAGGGTGAGTGCTCCCAACTCCTGGTCCCCCCCTTTTTAAATTCTGGTCTGTATTTAATTTCATGCGGCAGTGCGGTTTTCCCTTTTAGCCTTTGACCAGTCCCTGCTTGGTGCACTGTAGCTTAAATGCGGTACCGCGCCTCCCTTAACTTCAGCTAATTTTTAACCACTTTGCTTCAGACCACTGTAGATATTTTCAACATGATGTCTAAACCGTGCACTTTGTATTTTAATAGGCACAATGATTTTCTTTTAACCACTGAATCTCATTGTGGAACATCATGCACGCACAGTGTGATCTTGTTTCATTAAACCGCGCTGGTAATCGGCAGGTCCTCCTGGATGTTCTGGTTATTGTCCAATAGGCTTAAAATAGTCACCCCTCATTTGGAAACTCATGATGCGTGTGTAAATTTAAATTTACATTGTAGATATTTCCAAATCTTTTATACTTAATGTTGTATTTCAATAGGCACGATGATTTTCTCTCTAACCTCTGAATTTCATTGTGGAACACCATGCACGCACAGTGCGATCTAGTTTCCTTAACAACGCTGGTAATCGGCAGGTTCTCGCGGATGTTCTTGTTATTGTTGAATAGGCGTACAATAGTCACCCCTCATTTAGAAACTCATGATGCGCGTGGAAATTTTAAATTTACAGTCACGATCCAAGATGCCCTTCAATGATTGATATAATATAGGTTTTTTTCCTCCTCTGTTGTCACTCTAGTTTACTTGATTCATTCTACGGAAGCAAAGTGGATGGCTTCCACCCGTTGATCGATGGTTTTACCACGATTTTTACCGCAGCTCTCACATTTTGGAGTACTACCCATGTTTGGAGGAAGTTCCTGCAAGTATAGCGAACTTCATGTTCCTCTGATTCATTTGAGGCCTTACTGACTGACGCCTTATTCTTGTAGGTGTCCTGCTCTCTCTCCCTTCTGAACCTTGGAGCCATTGGGCCCTAATTTGTCCTAGACGACATTTCGTGCCTTTGAGTACTTATTTCTAATTAAGTCACGGTAAATACAGTGACTCTTACTTGTTCATGTTCTCGTCCTTTATTTTCATTGGGCCTGACATCTCGTTTCCCGTTTTCACTTAATCACTTGTCCTGAGGAAGACCCCGCTAGTAAGGTTTCTAAGAACACCTACACACATCCAGGGGTCGAAACGTCGACACATTACTGATGCCAGTATCACCAACAGTGCATGTTGCACTGTGACTTTCTATGTTACATGGCTATGTAACTTATTGTATTTGTTTCTCTTTCGATAAAGAAATGTGTGGCATTGAATAATATGCCTACCAATTTGATTGTGATACCCACTAGTAGTGTCTTTCACTTACCTCACTGCCTCACTTAAGTCACTGCCCTTTCCCCTCCCTACCCAATTGGGCACATCAATGATGGTTTATAATGTGTTTTTCTAAATCTGTATTTTGTGTTCAGTGTGATTAAATAACACTGGTAACACTATTGATTCGTAATCTTTGATTTATTGTTGTGAATACAATTGTATATATTTTTAGTTTCTACACTGTTTGGATGTAATAGTGCTGGGACCACTACGTTCTATAACCTCTTGAGTACCAGCAGTCAGCGGGAAGACAGTTGACTTCGCCCAGTTGATCCCTAATCCGGAATATCTCTCAAATTTCACATATTCTCTTAATAGCGCTGGGAGATAATTAGCGGGTTCACGCACATAAAGCAACATATCGTCCGCATATAATGAGACCACAAGGGGTTGCAGCCGAAATTGCAACGCTGCATGTGCATGTTTTTGGCGAATTTTACAGGCCAAGGGTTCCAGCGCAAGAGAAAAGAGCATTGGAGACAAGGGGCATCCTTGCCTAGTGCCTCGCTTTATTGGAAATGCATTTCACACCCAACCGTTGACTCGCACACGGGCCACTGGCTCAGCATATAACAATTTCACCAATTTAAGGAAAAACGGTGGCATACCCATTCTTAGCAGGACAGTAAACATATATTCCCACTGCAAGGAGTCAAATGCTTTTTGCTGCATCAAGCAGCACTGCCACTGCCTGAAAATCTGACTCCAAGTAATGTAAGGCTGCAAAGATGGTGAACAGGTTATGTGTCGTGGATCTCTTGGGTACAAACCCTGACTGGTCCGGGAGAATTAGTTTGGGCACTAAAGGCTGTAGTCTATTAGCGATTATTTTCGCTAGAATCTTAGCGTCTATATTGATAAGAGACAGAGGTCTGTATGATTCACACCTATTTGCTGCTTTGTCAGGTTTTAGCAATGTAATAATAAGCACCTCTCTTAATGTGGGCGGTAGCTTCCTAGTTTCGTATGCCTCAGCAAAGACACCTAAAAGCCTAGGTGCTAGCTCTTCTATATACGCCTTATAAAACTCACTTGGGAGCCCGTCGAGGCCAGCTGACTTGCATGTGGGGAAGGACATTATAGCTACTTTTACATCCTCCACATCGATAGGTTGAGAGCCACCCAAGTGCGATATCATCCAGAAATGTACAAATATCAGCTTCAGGCACTTGTGCCCTGACTCCATAAAGTTCAGAGTAGAAATCCAACACTACTCTACTTATCTCTGGCGTAGTATGTCGCGCCACCCCATCCCTGTCAAGCAATTCAGTGATGTTCTCCTGACTCCTTGGCATAGTTATCTTCTGGGCCAACGATCTGCTAGGCCTGCCTCCCTCCCCATAATACCTTGCTTTATTCCTCCGCGATCTATGCACCAATTCCTGATCAACAGTTTGGTTGTGCTCAGTCACAAGGTCCCTGATGGTGGCAAGCGTTTCTGATGCAGGGTTTTGCTCATACTCTTGTTCCAGAGCCAATATCTGTGTCGCCAGCTTGCTTATTCTACGCCTTAAGTCCTTCAGAACACCCACCTGTGCACTTATACATTCCCCGTGGATAGTGACTTTAAATGCCTCTCAGAGTGTCCCTGCACTGTCCACTGAGCCCTCATTATCCAGGAAATAGTTTCTGATCGCATTTCCAATTGTGCTCTTGACCACTGGGTCTGCCAAAGAGGACTGCTGCAGTCTCCACCTAAACGGGGGTCTAGCGCATTCAGGGATTTGCAGCTGAAGGAGTACAGGGGAGTGATCCGAGAGCGTCTTAGCCAAATGACTAATCTGGACTGACCATGTGCATGCCACCTCAGACCCGAGCCAATAGTCCAGCCGGGACCATGACCCGTGCACTGATGAAATAAAGGTACTCTCCCATGACTCCGGGTGGCGTGATCTCCACATATCTTTAATACACCCATCAATCCAAGCAAAGTATCTGACGCCTGTTTCCCTCGTACCCCTACACTGTCCGACCGATCCATGCTCAAATCTAGGCAAATGTTAAAGTCGCCTCCCCAGAATATCTCCACAGGGGGATACGTAGAGATACGATGCCAAACATCCTTAAAAAAGGCGGGGTCATCCACATTGGGGCCATATATGTTGACCAACAGAACCTTCTCACCACCCAGTTTACCCAGGATTATCGCCACCCTACCCTGCTCTCCTGTCTCAGAGCTAATCATAGTGAATGGCGCACCTTTCTTAATGAGACTCATCACCCCTCTAGAGTAAGAGGAATAGGAGGCAGCCACTCTTACCCCGGCCCAGCGGGCCCCTACATTTTTATCCGAGATCTTAGTTAGGTGGGTTTCCTGTAGGAAAGAGACCTGCACATCAAACCTGTCCAAATACGCTAAAACAGAGCAGATTTTCTTGGGGCTGTTGAGCCCGCGTACATTCCATGTGAGAAATTTTATGTTACTGCCCATTCCTACTACACATCAGATCACAATATTTGTTGTCAGACCATATTGAACATGTCAACTGCAATGTTTCAGAAGCAATGCCCTCGCAAAATTTCAAATGCCCACTCCCCTCCCCCCAGCCTTCCCCCACCCACTTCAGCACCCCCAATTTGCTAAAGCCATCCCTCTTTAGAATGAACATTCCCCCCAAATACAAGTTAACATGTGAAGCATACGGGGTACTGCCATGGGGGAGCGCCAGAGTGCTAGCCTCCCACTAAAGCAGGAGGTGGCTGATCAGTCCTATATCAAATGCTTTAGTATGTCAATCATATTCGATGACGCCTGTGCGCCAAGCGTAATACTGTTTCAATGCACACCCAAACAGCCCAGACCAGCGATGAAAAAAGACTAAGCAATAGTCTACTGCCTCAAGCTGTATCATCTTGTCCATAGAGGTCACTATGTCATGCAAAGCATGGAACATATATATTACTGCTCCTCATAGTCTGGGTCATTAGAGGATTCACGCCGCCGCCTTTTCAACTTTTTAGCATGGTCAAGCGCAGCCTACGGGTTAGTGAAAATCTTAAAGTCCCCCTCCTGGCCAATTCTGAGGCGGGCAGGATACAGCATGGCATATGGAATACCCTCCGATTGCAATAGTTTCTTCACAGTACCAAATTCCCTTCTTGCTGCCTGTACTGTTACCGTGAAGTCCGGATAGAAGGCCAGTGTATTCCCCTGGAAGTCTATAGTACCCTTCTGTCTCGCCATCCGCAAAATGGCGTCGCGGTCCCTATAGTTTAACAGTCTAGCAATAATGGGGCTCGGCGTTGCCCCCGGGACTGGTCGCGCCGCCAGGGAGCGATGCGAGCGCTCAACAATCAGCATAGGGGACAGATTCTCAGGGCCAAAAATATCTTTAATCAATGTCTCCACAAATGTCTCCTTTTTGCCTGTGTTGGTTGACTCAGGAAGGCCAGTGATTCTTATGTTGTTGTTCCGTCTAGACCTAGCTTCTAAATCTTCATTTTTTGCCTGTATGAGCGCCAACACTTTTTCCATACTTAGAGCTTTACTCGAAACCTCGCTAAGTCCGTCCTCCGTGTTAGAAACTCTCTGCTCAACCTCCCCAATTCTGATGTTTTGTTTCTCTAGCTTTGCAGACATGTGGCTCATTCTTTGGTTTAACGCATCAATCTTCCAATCTATGGATTGTAAACTGCGCTGCATTGCCAGGAGCGTCGTTTCGAGTGAGGGGGCAGCATCCCCTTGCACTTCAGCCTCCGAGTCTGATGCAGCCTTAGATTGTGTCCTACTAGGTTTCCGCATCTCAAAAGTAAGGCGAGGTTGAGATTTGTCTGCTTTCCCCATGGTTTATGCCAGCTACGAAGGTGCCGCAGCCTGGAAATACTGCCACTTACAATGCTTCAATGAGTCTACACTCTCCAAGCTACTACCGGACAACTTCGCAATTGTGTTCAGCAGCGTGAGTACAGGCCTTTGATTGTTCACCCTGCCCCTCCTGGAGCGATGTCTCATTGAGCAGCGTTTACACTGTGCCAATTCCGCTCACACCCATATCACAGCAGTTGCAGCCTGGTGTATTAATCGTGAGATGGTGCCCTCTATGCATGCATGCCAAGTGCTGCCAGGATTATCAAGTCCTTAACCCATATTTCTTTATGCACACACCGAGCCTCAGAGCAATTACTTCGTCCCTTTTAGGCTGCTTTTGACAGTTACCTGCTCTACGGCCCGGGCCTTCCCGCTGCAGGAAACAGTGCTCTCTTGCAAGTGGCACAGCAGATTTTGCTCGAGGGCCCCCCTCAGCGCGGCACGACAATGCAAGCCTGCTGAGACTATAGCGTATGCACGCCGCAAGCTGCCTTCTGCCCCAGCCGCTCACAGGGCACGCCTCACCGTCCACATCTATCGGCAGTTCGTAGGCTGCAGCCTTACGCCCGGGCCCACACCCGCCTCCGCAGCCACGGGCACAGGCCAGGCCACACTCCCACTCACCGCCCTCGTCCCTCGCAGCAACGCTCACTCTCCGGATCCTGTAGGGGCCTGTAGCCGGTCAGTTCTTACATCGCTGAACTCCGCCCTCCGCAACGACACCAGATCTCGCACAGCAGGCCACCCGCGCCCTCTCCGCACACGTTCTGGCCAGCCCGCTCCAGGCAGCGCACTTCGCAGCGGCCCCAAAGGATAGGTCGCGGATCGTTCCTGGTCGTCCGGTGTGTATTTACGGCTGGTTCCGCTTACGCTTCGCCGCTCGTACCGGTGGCACACTCCCCGCGCACAGTCTGTCAGCCGCTCAGAAGCTCAGTCTCCCGGGCAGGAACGGCCTCCATTTTACCTTCCCATGCTCGGGTTCCGACACCTCCAATTTCACGTTTTTGCCTCAGCCTAGCAGTTGTTCAGTGCCTCAGAACCACTCTAGGCTGCCTGGCGGCTCAGTACATCCCCTTTTTTAACATCGATGCAGCATCTAACAAGCAGATAATGGACGGATTGCAGATCAGCCGGGCAGAGCCGCGCTACAGCACAGCCATCTTGCCGTGCGCACTCTAGCGTCCCCGGAAGTACTGTATTTAAAGAAGGAATGTCATAAGTAGCATTGGCACAAGTTAGGACATTGTCTGGTTTGTTTTTGATTGGTTTTGATGAAAAGAGAATTAGTGTTGATCCAAGTTGTGTAAGAGAGTACATTCGGTTAAGAAGTGTATATGCTCCTCATTTAGGCCAATACCCTGTATATGAGAAATGGATAATCTGTCCAATACGGAAGATTACAAAAGAGTATACAGATGCTGAAGAAAATAAAGGGACACAGGACGATCTAGAAGCTGTTAAGAGAAAACTGCAAAATGACGGAGATTTTGTAGGTTACCAGTTGAAAAACAGTTTAGGTGTCAACTGCTATGCAAATGTTGTTCTCAATGTACTGTTTTATTTACCACATCTAGTCAATCAAATTGAACAAAAACCAGACAAGAGATTGTGTTCTGCACTGTATCACTTGCTGCAACGTTTACTGACTGACAGAACTGTGACACATTCTGCTTCAAGAATTCAAGATCTTTTAGATGTATGTAGTGGATCAGTAATGTTTACTCTAAACAGTCAACAAGATGCACAAGAATTGATTATGGTTATGATTAGAGTTTTAGAAGAAGAAAATGTAAATATTGATGACTTATTAGGACTAAATTACACGTGGAACCATATCTGTGAAGATTGTGATTATTCAACTACCAGTAAAATAGATTGAGCGTTTTCTCTATTTAACATTACTCGATTCTAAAAGTGTGTCTTTTGACAAATTGTTGAAGAATGCTAACCAAAATATGACCTGACCAAAGTGTAGATCAGATGTTATCTCTACATTAATGCAAAGCAGATGATTCCAAATTGGAAAATCAAATTACAAACTTCAAAGCTGGACAAATATCAGTTTCGGGAAGAACTTTTACTACTTTGGCTATAATATTTCACGAAGGAGTTAATAAACCTCTGGACACTACACTGTCTATTTAAAGAGTGAAACTGGATTTTAGGTTGATGTCATTGCATTCCGTCCATCCAAACAAAACTTCCTTTCAAACTATCGAACTTCTATCTATTCTTTCTTCAACCAAAGTTCTAAGGAGGAATTCTGGATTAAAAAATGTGGTGTTCGGTGTTTCTTCTACGTGGTTCATCTGTGTTTTAGACATTATTCGGCCTATTGGGGGCAATGTCTTTAAAAAGTTATTAAAAAATCAAGAGTCATTTTATCTCCTAGAAAAGAGTTAATACCACATCTAAATGCTACACTGTGTAAATCAAGTCAGAAACTGAATAGACATAATCCAGTTACAGCAGCTTTAAGTTGAAAGTAAAAACTGCCTTTGGAACAAAAAAAGACCGCATTTGTTTATGAACCAAACTTCTATGTACTATTTGTGGAATTAAAATACACTATGGGATGTTGGTTAAAGAATGGTGATTCATATAGACATCATTTTGCCTAACAGGGGTGATTGTTTCATAAGAATCTCTAAAATTGAACAGCACTTTGTATTTATTTGTAATATTGTGCCAGATATAATAATATAAGAAATATTTTTAACCCCTTCCATGCTGAGGACGTAAAGGTTACATCCTCGGCTGCAGCGCTGCTGTGCCAAGGACGTAACCATTACGTCCTCGGGACAGCAGTAAGAAATCCCTCTGTTGTAAACAGCAGAGGGATTTATTTCTATTTGTTTCAGCCTCAGGACCTGGGGAAGAGCTTCCCAGCTGCCTGAGGCATTTTTTTTATTTTCAGTGTAGTGACGGCTCATTTCACTTTCGGCTCATTTCACTTTCACTGCCTACATGCACCTGGGGCTCTCTCACCCCTCCTATCTGCCTATGTGCTC
The DNA here is from genome assembly GCA_963921515.1 of Calotriton arnoldi. Taxonomy (NCBI): domain Eukaryota; kingdom Metazoa; phylum Chordata; class Amphibia; order Caudata; family Salamandridae; genus Calotriton; species Calotriton arnoldi. Next base: position 2,405,388 of record CAWUFW010000874.1, on the reverse strand, counting down.
GGGGGGGCTACCATTGGAAAGGGGAGAATCTCCCCTTTCCAAAGGTACCCTTCCCTAGTGGATCCCTGCATTGGGATAGCCGCAGGAGGGTGATACCCAAGCAGGGATCCACCCACTAGACACCAGTGAGGGGGGAGCGGCCCCTTGGGCAAGGGCATTTGCTCCCCCCATATAAATTTGGCAATATTCAGTCTTTCTGTTCCCAATCTGCCCCCCGGGAGGGGAGCAGAAAGCACACTAGATACCAGGGATTATTTTTTGGGGGAAAACTTAGGAGTGGGGCTGCACTAAATGGGCATTATAATGTCCCCACCCCTCCCACAAATTGGCAGTCTTTCTGCCCTCCCCTGCAGCGCAGATGGGGGCAATAGCTCCCTATCTGCTCTCCAGGGGGGAAGAAAGCGCACTAGGCACCAGGGATTATTGTTTTTCTTTTTAATAATAGAGGGGTGGGGGCTGCCCACTATGTGCATGCCAATGCCCCCACCCCCAACACAAAAGGGACAGTCTTTAGGCCTCCCCGGGAGGTAGATGGAGGTTATTACCCTGATCTGCCCCCTGCGGGGGGGGCAGAAAGCCCACTAGACACCAGGGATTTTTTTTCCTTTCTAAAAGAGGGGTGGGGTGCTGCCCAGAATGGGTATGCTAATGTCCCTACCCCCCAGAACAAAAAGGACTGTCTTTCTGCCCCCCCTGGGAGCAGATGGGGATTATTACCCCCGATCTGCCCCCCAGGGTGGGCAGAAAGCCCACAAAACCCCAGGGATTTTTTTTATTATAAAGGAGGGATGCCCACTATGGGCAATGCCTTGCCCACACACACAATTATAAAAATCAGAAGTCTTTTTGGCCCCCAAGGGGGCAGATGAGGGTACTAGCCCCCAATTCGCCCCCCCCCCGAGAGGGGGGTGGAAAGCCGACTAGGCACCAGGGATTTTTTTTAATATGTAGGGGTGGGGGCTGCACAAAATGGGCATGCCAATGTCCCCACCCTCCCAAACAAAAAAGGGACAGTCTTTCTGCCCACCCTGGGTGGGGGTGGATGGGGTTTATTACCCCCAATCTTCCCACGGGGAGGCAGAAAGTCCACTAGACACCAGGGATTTTTGTTTTAATAAAAGAGGGGTGTGGGTTGCCCATAATGGGTGATGCCAATGCCCCCCCCCAAAAAATAGCCCCAGTCTGTCTGCACCCCCAGGGGGCAGATGGGGGCAATAGCCCCCGATCTGACCCTGGGGTGCGGAAAGCCCACTAGGCACCAGAGATATGTTTATGGGAATGTCAGGTAGCAGCCCCTTAGGCAAGGGTTGCTCCACTAGACACTAGCGAAAGTTTGTGTGTGTGTGAACTAGAGTTCAGCTGGCTGTGTGTGAACCTGCATTTTGCTGGCAGTGTGTGTGGACTTGCGCTTATCTGGCAGTGTGTGTGCATTAGCGATTGGCTAGCAGTGTGCGTGGACTGTTACTTGGCACGCAGTCTGTGTGGATGGCACATGTCTGGCGGTAGGTGTGGACTGTCGCACGGCTGGCGGTGTGCACGGACTGTCGCATGGCTGGCAATGTGCGTGATGGCGTTTGGCTGGTGGTGTGCATGGATGGCGCTTGGATGGTGGTGTGCATGGATGGTGCTTATCTGGCGGTGTGGTTGCGTGGATCCTCTAGCGTTTTATTACCCAGAATCCCCTGCAAACCTTAAATTTTGCTAAAAAGTCAAACTTTCATCACAGTTCTGCGTGGTAAAGTTGTGGGATCACCGCGCCGGCACAAATTTCCCATCATCCAGTGTTCCCCTCGGCCTCCTGATAAAAATGATACCTCACTTTTGTTTGTGCCCAAAGCAGAGAACCTAAAACGTAGAAAATGAAAAATTGAGGGGGAACCAGAGTGGGTCCAAAAGGGCAATTTTCTTTCAAAAGTTTTTAGGCTGACTCTGCTTTGGACACCCACACAAGTGAGGTATCATTTTGTATCGGGAGACTGAGGGGAACTCTGGGTGGTGGGAAATCTGTGCTGGCGTGGTGATCTCACAACCTTGCCACACAGAAATGTGAGGAAAATGTGACTTTTTAGCTATGTTTGAGGTTTACAGGAGATTCTTTGAATGAAAACTTTGGGAGATCCATGCAAGCCACACATCCCTGGACTCCCCCGGGTGTCTAGTTTTCAGACATTTCTGTGTTTGGTAGGTTTCCCTAGATGGCCGCCGAGCAGGGACCAAAAACGCAGGTGCCCTCAATCTATCACAAAATAACCTGTTTTTGCAAAGGGGGCGCCTGCGTTATTATGTCCCAGGCTCGGCGACCATTTAGGAAACCTACCAAACCCAGACATTTCTGAAAACTAGACATTTTGCGGGCACTAGGCCTACTTACACAAGTGAGGTACCATTTTTATCGGAAGACTTGGGGGTTTGCTGGGTGGGTAGAAGTTTGTGGATCCCTGCAGATTCCAGAACTTTCCATCCCAGAAATGTGAGGAAAATGTTTTTTAGACAAAATGTTGAGGTTTGCAAGAGATTCTGGATAACATAACCTGGTGAGAGCCACTCAAGTCACCCCATCCTAGATTCCCCTGGGTGTCTATATTTAGAAAATGTACAGGTTTGCTAAGTTTCTCTAGGTGCCGGCTGAGCTAGGGCTCAAAATCCACAGCTAGGCATATTGCAAAAAAAAGGGTCAGTTTTCAGTGGAAAAATGTGATGTGCTCATGTTGCGTTTTGACCAGTTTCCTGTCGCAGGCACTACGCCTACCCACGCAAGTGAGGTATCATTTTGTATCGGGAGACTGAGGGGAACTCTGGGTGGTGGGAAATCTGTGCTGGCGTGGTGATCTCACAACCTTGCCACACAGAAATGTGAGGAAAATGTGACTTTTTAGCTATGTTTGAGGTTTATAGGAGATTCTGGGAATGAAAACTTTGGGAGATCCATGCAAGCCACACATCCCTGGACTCCCCCGGGTGTCTAGTTTTCAGAAATTTCTGTGTTTGGTAGGTTTCCCTAGATGGCCGTTGAGCAGGGACCAAAAACGCAGGTGCCCCCAATCTATCACAAAATAACCTGTTTTTGCAAAGGGGGCGCCTGCGTTTTTATGTCCCAGGCTTGGCGGCCATCTAGGGAAAGCTACCAAACCCAGACATTTCTGAAAACTAGACATGTTGCGGGCACTAGGCCTACTTACACAAGTGAGGTACCATTTTTATCGTAAGAAGACTTGGGGGAATGCTGGGTGGGTAGAAGTTTGTGGCTCCCTGCAGATTCCAGAACTTTCCATCACAGAAATGTGAGGAAAATGTTTTTTAGACAAAATGTTGAGGTTTGCAAGAGATTCTGGATAACATAACCTGGAAAGAGAGCCACTCAAGTCACCCCATCCTAGATTCCCCTGGGTGTCTATATTTAGAAAATGTACAGGTTTGCTAAGTTTCTCTAGGTGCCGGCTGAGCTAGGGCTCAAAATCCACAGCTAGGCACATTGCAAAAAAAAGGGTCAGTTTTCAGTGGAAAAATGTGATGTGCTCATGTTGCGTTTTGACCAGTTTCCTGTCGCAGGCACTATGCCTACCCACACAAGTGAGGCACCGTTTTTATCGGGAGATCTAGGGTAACACAGAATAGTAGAACCAGTGTTACTACAGTTGTCTTTCTATGCATTTCTAACTTCCAAATGTAAGACAGTGTGTACAAAGTGCTAGTATGGCTACCCACAAATTCAGAGATGTGCAAATAACCACTGCTTCTAAACTCCATATCTTGTTCCCATTTCTGAAATACATAGGTTTCCTTGATGCCTATTTTTCACTCCTCATATTTTACCAAATGAATTGCTGTATACCTGGTACACAATGAGAAACCATTGCAAGGTGCAGCTCTGGGTAACTCAAGTTCTTGGTGAACCTACAAGCCCTATATATCCCCGCAACCAGAAGGGTCTCGCGGACGTAACGTTATTCTGCTTTCAAAAATCTGCCATAGTTAGAAGAAGCCACTGGTGAAAAAGTAAGCACAAATGGCTGTTTTTTCAACTTAATTTCAATATCTTTTTATTTCAACTGTTACTTTCTATAGGAAAACCTTGAAGGATCTACACTAATGACACCTTTCTGAATTCAGAATTTCATTTACTTTTCAGAAATGTATAGCCTTCTGAGATCCATTATTGGTTTCACACCCATTTCTACCACTGACTGGAAGGAGGTTAAAAGCACAAAAAATAGGAACAATAGGCTATGTCCCAGTACAATGGCAAAACTGTGTAGAAAATCTTTGGATTTTTGACAAAAGTCTGCCTGTTCCTGAAAGCAGGGAAGATGGTGATTTTAGCACCTCAAACCCTTATTTCCATTAGCAGGGTAAACAACAGACGCATTCTTCTGCAGCACTTTTTTCCCATTTTTCCCAAAAACCACAAATGTAGCTGTATTTTGCCTAATTTCTCAGTCCCCTTCAGGGGTATCCACAAACCCCTGGTACCTTTAGAAACCTCAGGATGTTGGAAGAAAAGTACGCAAATTTGGCATGGATACCTTATGCGGACAAAAAGTAATGGGGCCTAAGCACAAACTAGCCCAAATAGTCAAAAAAGGGCTTGGCACGGGAGATGGGAAGGCCTGGCAACGAAAGGGTTAACTTAGGTTTGTTTAATTACTAACTTAAGTGTAGAAAAAGCAATCAATTAAAGAATTGTAGTGAGTGCAATGCATAGGTTCACTTAATTATAGTGTTATATTGTGCATGTATTTTTTTTTTACTTTACAATCCATTGAATGTTTCTTCCCCGCTGTTTGAAGATGATGCTTCATACAGACCACTGTTTATGGTGAAAACGTATGAAAGCTGAGAAGAACAAAAAAGGGAAAATTTTATTTTCACTACGTGGTAGTACAATGTTACAGTAAAAGTACTGTATGTTGGTGTGGTTCTGTAATTATGAAGATCAAATACTAACATATGTTTATGTTCTTTTTCCATACTGGGTGCTGTTGAAAGTTATTAGCAGGAAATCAGGGTGAAATGCAAGATGTTGGAGCGCAGACTCAAAGGGGCATCTTTAACAAATAATCGTGCAGTGCAGTAAGCCACCTTGCTGCGCTGCGTGATCGGGAAAGGGCAGCAATTTGCCTTACTTAACAATACGGGAGAGGAGTTGGCCTAACGGCTAGGACGGTCGACCTCGAATCTGGGGAACTGGGTTCGAGTCTCGGCAATGACGCTGAACATCCTGTGATTCTGGGCAAATCACTTAATCTCCCCGTGCCTAACAAAAATGAATGTGTCCTCATGTAGTGCAACTGGTGCTATGTAAAGCGATCATGATACCCGATACCTTCGGGTCAAGTTTGCGCTATATAAAACTCTGTAAAAAAATAAATAAATATACAGCACATTCCT